>CM035799.1:41208278-41944528 GCA_020466265.1 Siphamia tubifer | reverse complement strand
TAAAATTGCCTTCATGTCTGTCATGAAATGTAACCTTTTTTTGCATTTGGATAATTTCTAAAGGTCTTCTCATCTGAACCCGCTTTATCCTCAACTCGGGTTGCAGGGGTCATTGGGGGACTAATCCAGCTACAATGGGCGAAGGCGGGGTGCACCCTGCATGAGTCGCCAGTTCATTGCAGGGCTGAACATGTAGACAAACCATCACTCTCACATTCACACCTATGGGCAATTTAGATTAACCAATTAAGCCATCAGTGCATGTGTTTGGATTTTGGGCGGAAACTGGAGTACCTGGAGAAAACCGCAGACCGCAGGAGAACACACAGAAAGGTCTGGTGTGGGATTCTGTGAGGCATGAGTGCTAACCACTGCACCCCAGTGTCCCCCAATTTGTAAAAGTATTTTCATAATTTAATGATTTTTTTGCACCAAATCAATGACAAAAATTGGGACTTGTCATTATTTATAGATTATTATGTTTACAATTTACTGTCCATTGGAGATCAAATTGGGCTGAATGTAGAAAATAAAGAACATAAGTTTGAGACCCCTCCATAGAAGATTCTATGTAATATTGAACTGATAAGTGCCATTTGTTTGTGCAGTTCCTGTGCCTGAAAAACATTCGGATGTTCCTGACCTGTTGCTGCGAAATTTTTGGGATGAAGAAAAGTGATCTGTTCGAGGCCTTTGACCTTTTTGATCTTCGAGACTTTGGAAAGGTAACAACACCACACAGTAGTGCACATGAACACAGTAATGAACACTACACACTAATGAACACAATACCATGTTGTCTTACAAGTCATGTGACATCTACAACAACTGAAGAATAGTAACATTAAAAGGAAGCACTTTGTTAGTTAATGGTGAATCTGCATTTCTATAGCTCCGGCCCCTGTTCAGTTTGTTTATTTGTCAGCAACTTTACATAAAAAGTACTGGAACAATTTCCATGAAATTTTCATAAAAGCTGTGAAGAAAAGTGCTGATAGAATACTTGTGATTTCCATAGACATCTGAGCAAGCTCGGTTGCTCGGTTTTGTACAGATGGAGTTTTCTTTTCATTGAAGCACTTTCAACTCAAAAAACCCATGGATGTATTTATGTAACTGGATACCGCATTCAAAGATGGCTGCCGTTCATTTCAATGAAAGTTGCTCGGTTGGCGCCTATACTGAAAAAGTTTCAGGCTTCCAGGTTTAGTTCCACAGTCCATAGACACTGCACAGTAGAGTTGGCCCCCCATGATGCTCTCGGGCTCCCATCGTGCCTTGGGGCAAAAGAGAGCGAGGAAAGCGTGTTCAGGATAGGCATTGTGTGCTTGTGAGGACAAGTAGATTAATAGACTCCTGTACAATCAAATGATGGGTTTATAAAGCACATTAACTGATGATGTTGAAAATAAATCATACTTTATGTTATATGTAGTTGATTGGTGTTTAATATCAGGTAACGACTTGTTTTTATTTGGCTAATTCTAAATTCTCAAATGGGATTCCCCACAATATGGTAGCTACAGTAGTTCAATCACAGACTGAAAAAATACAACCAAATAAGCAAATCTGTAAATTGGAACGGTGGTGCAGTGGTTAGCACTTGTGCCTCACAGCAAGAAGGACCCTAGTTCGAATCCCACACCACTTTCTATGTGTTTTCCTGCAGTCTGCGGTTTTCTCCAGGTACTCCGGTTTCCGCCCACCATCCAAAGACATGCACTGATAAGTTAATTGGTTCATCTAAATTGCCCATAGGTGTGAATATGAGAGTGATTGTTTGTCTATATCAGGGGTGTCCAAATACAGTCCTTAAGGGCCGGTGTCCTACATGTTTTAGATGTTTCCCTCTTCCACATGATTGAGTTTAGCCATTTAACTATTGAGACTTTAGCAGTTCCACAGTAAAAATAATTAAAATAAGCAACAAAATGAACAACAATGGCCAAAGTCATCAATAAAATGAACAAAAATGAATAATAAACTGACAAAAATAATTAGTAACATAAAGAAAGTAAGACACAAATGGAGCAAAATTTAAGAAAAAATGATAAAATAAAAACTACAATGTAGAAAAATAGACAATGAGCAACAAAATGAACAAAACCTTTGTGTCTTACTTTCATTCTTGTTAATTTTATTGATGACTTTGGCCATTTTTGTTCATTTTGTTGCTTATTTTAATTATTTTTTATTGTGGAACTGCTAAAGTTTCAGAAGTTAAAGGGTTAAACTGAATCATGTGGAGGGAAATATCTAAAACATGTAGGATTGGATTTGGACACCCCTGGTCTATATGTTCAGCTCTGTGATGAACTGGCAACTCATACAGGATGTACCCCGCCTTCGCCCATTGTAGCTGGATTACAATGGGCAATTCTATCCTCACTTGGAGGTTAGATGCAATTTGTTCCTGTGTAATGATAAATACTGACAATCTTTGTAGATCATGTTAAGCAAAAGTTATAACACTTGTACATGCAATCACATGAAACATGTTATTCAGACACAGAACATAACTTACAATTTGTTGGCAGCGTGTCTCTCTCTCTTTCTCTCTCTCTCTGTCTTTCTTTAAACTAGTGCAGACCCCATATAAAATGTGAGATTGTTTGCTGCTAATGTGTTGTGGAAGTGGGTGAAATTAGTTGAAACAAGCAAGCAGGCTATAATAATTTGTTGGGGCTGTTTTCAAAGTGGGTACTTATTAACCAATTATTATTAAGCTAGCACCACATCTCATGTCACCAGTTGAGGAATTCACATATGGTCCAGTATCTGCACAGTAGCTGGTCTGATGTTTCATCTCTTGGGTCTGTCATTTCCCAGTGTGCTAATATAGTGTAGTGTAGGGGAGTAGTAGTGTGCTACTTGGCTAGGCTAGTGCTACCTTTAGCCTAGCTAATCTTATTAGCACAGTGCTAGACTACTTAGGTCTTCACAGAGGTTTGAGTAAACACTGTCTGTCACCAAGTGATTCATTAAATTAGACGTATTCCAGCCTTTACATGTAAACGTATTTAACACCTGTAGCATATGGAAGCATCTGAAACTTCCTGTGAACTGTCACTGCACGTTGTTATCTGCACCATTGCTTGTGCATGCTGCTGCGGGCGCGCTGCTGCGCACTGCACACTGCTGTTAAACAGTAGAGAGAGGGTGTAATTAAATAACAGCTGCATATTCACATTAGATTTTGGTCAGGTTACTACCATTAATGTTTGTCCTGGTTCAATACCTATACCCAACTTTCAGACTCAACTGTTGCTCGCTTTCTGTGTGTGAGCGAGAATGACACACTCGCGTTGTGGTTGCTGCGCCACAAATTACTCTATGTGTGGGAAACACAGACGGTTAACAACAAACAAACCAAAAATGAATGAAAAAGATCTAAAAGTTATGTTTTTTAATTTATTATATTATAATTTTTACATTGCACAAATTGTAATGTCAAGAAATACACAAGGTCTGACATGAATTACATTTTCAAAAAATTCTGCTAATGTCACTGTCACAAGGCTGCTATTAGTGATTATTTTTATATTATATAGTAAATTATTAAATAATAAATTATTATAGTATTCAGTCCCTCTTACTGTATTTATGAAAGTGATGTTGGTGAATATATGCATTACATTGCATCACATTATTAATTAAGAGCCTAATGACCTTTTATGTTCATGTTCAATAAAAAAAATTTAAATCTAAAAAATTTGTTACATAATGGCACAAGTTACTCTTCATCACTTCTCCTCCTCCTCAGAGGTCCATAGTCTGCTCGATATATGTTATACATACTTTGCAGAGTATAGGGATTGAGGCAGTTTGACCAAATGAGAACAAAGACATTCAAAATATTAACTTCTTTATAAAGCAGCAGGAAATGTAAATACTACAGTATATTGAAGAAAATATTGGAAGAAAAATGGTAAGAATTAAAGTATACATTAGGGCATTAACAGACATGTCAATGAGTTGACACGTCAACTCCCATAGCACAAGTCGACTTAAATGTGGAGGAGTCGACAAGTCTTATGTTATTCTTTCTCTCTCTCTCTCTCTCTCTCTCTCTCTCTCTCTCTCTCTCTCTCTCTCTCTCTCTCCCTCTCTCTCCCTTCCTCTTTCTCTCTCCCTCTCTCTCTGAGTGAGCAGCAGTGCAGTAGACATGCATTAAGACAACACGCTTTTTTTCCTAACATGATGTGGACAGATGTTGTCTTGGCAGCCGCTGCCTTAAACTTTTTGCACTTAATATAGAAAGTAGGGACCCGTGACAGACGTCTGGATAGTCCGGTTTTAGAGCTGTGGGTCCAGACAAAATCCAGATATATGTTAACCTACTGATGTTGTTCAGTTGAATTTAACAAAAAACTCTTTGCTAACGTTAGCCTTTGTTTTGTTGGGGTTAAAATGTTGATGCTTGCGTCTTGTCATTGTACATTGTTATGTTGCAGTGAACCTTAATACAAGCTGCTAATTGCTGGACAGACGTGTGTCCGTGATTTATTTATTTATTTTTTAGCCGTGTGTCTATGTTGCTCCTCAGCTGATCGTGTGATGACGAAATCATGACACGTTGACTCGACTTCGACTTTACTGACGGATAAGTCAACACCAGTGGTCCTCCCAGTTCAATAAGGAGAGTGGTGTGCCAGAGAAATTTATATTAAGATTGAAAAGTGTGTGACAAGATAGCTCTGTGTACAGTCGCCTATGTTAGCCTACCGCTATCACACGGTAAACAAATACATGTGTGGGGGAGGAAAACCTCTCTCTTGCTCTGATCCCTCCCCGGAAGCCTCCACTGAGCTGACCAATCAGCGAACAATGAAATTGGCCAAAAGCCAAAATGGAATTCAGCTGGAATCTGGACTTTTGTGAAAGCTGATATGAGATAACTATAGAGTTTTTTGAGCTAGAAATCATGCAAAGCGACTCTGTAGGTGCTGAAAACTCATGTAATGATACTTAAACCTGAGCATAATAGGTCTTCTTTAACTACACTAAAGGAAGTTCTTAGTTTGTTAGTAGTTGCTAGTGTGTGATGCTTTTTCCTCTGAAATGGTGGAGGCCTGTGTTTACCGCCGTCAGCTGTAAAGTAATTTCCTGTTGTGTGCATCTTTTATGGGATTGTGGGAAGTCTTTTTTCTTGCTCTTATTGTGAGAGATGACTCTGTATGAGTGTTAGCAGGTCAGTGGGTTTTTAGTGCGCTTGTCTCACATACTCCATTGAAGTGCAGTGAAGAAAGCATTCACTCTGTCCACGGTGATTTACACACTTCACTGCATCCAGGCCCAGTTTTGTCTTCAAGCCCTTTATAGCTTTTTATCTTCTTTTTTTAAATTATTTATATTTATTTATTAATTAATTTTTTGTTGCATATCTGTTATGGAGGACAAAAAGTGACAAAATTAAATAAATAAATGCATCATTTAATAATTAATTGAATATGTAAATTAATTAAAATTGGAATTAAAAACATAAATGTTATTAAATGTATCATTAGTTCATTAAAATACCAATTCATTTGAGTTGAAAAAAAACAACAGTTATTATTTCACTAATGAATTAATTATTTCATGGTCCTTGTGTTGCAGTGGTTCTCTAAATTTATTTGATTTGATTTGATTTGAATGATTTATTTCGAACATGTGCAAAGTGCAACAATAATCAATACAACAATAATAATAATAACAATGACATGTTCGAGAAGGAGTAGGATGAAGCATAAGCTTATTTAATCCTACCCCTTCTTCACTTCCCCAATAACCTAAATTCATCTTATAGCAATATAGTGCATAGTACAAAAAATGATAATAATAAAAATAATAACAATAAGAATAATAACAATACCAATAATCAATAACTGAAGTACTTATCTGCCAACCTCATCCACTTTGACAGACCTAGTAAATACACATTTAACCCAGAATAAAACACATAAGTAATGTATGTGGGATAAAAGTGCAATGCATTAATACGTTATTTAAAAACTATTAAAAACAAAAAGTACAATGTGGAAATTCAGCATTATATAGTCACCAACAGTCAATGCGTCTGGGACAGAATACACACCTTGCACACACATATGTATTCATTCATTCAATTAAGAATGAAGCACTTATGGCACAGTACTATACTGTCAGAAGGTAGAAAATAAATGGTTATTGATATTTAAAAGAAAAAGTAATATGTACATTTCCCTAGTATTTGCATATCTTTATGTCATGAATGATTAATATTAGGGCATTAACAGACACGTCGACTAGTTGACATGTCGAGTCCTGGAGCACAAGTCGACTTCAATTTGGAGGGGTTGATGAGTTGCATGTTATTCTTTCTGTCCCTCTCTCTTTCTCTCTATGTCCCTCTCTCTTTCTCTCTCTTCCTCTCCGTTCTCTTTCTGTCTTCTCTCTCTCTGCGCGTAAACACAGTCAGAGAGTGACAGACACACATTGCATGTGTGTCTGTCACTCTCTTTTACCTCATCTTACTTCACCATAGATGAAAAAAACTTGCACAGCCAAGAGGCATTCACTCGCTAATCTGCGTCATATAAGCAGCATCCGCTAGCTAACCTGAGTGTGAGCACATTAAAACAACCATGCTCTTTTTTTCCAAACATGATGTGGACAGTGTGATGTGCCTCTTGGCTGCTGCCTTAAACTTTTGTCCAGACAAAATGTGGATATATGTTCACCCTATTGATGTTGTGCAGTTAAATTTATCAGAAAACCCTTTGCTAAGGTTAGCTTTTTTTTGTTGGTGTTAAAATGCTGGATGCTTGTGTCTTGTCAGTGGACATTATGTTTCAATGAACTTTAATACAAGTTGTTCATTGCTGGACAGACACGTTTCCGTGTGTTTTTTTTGTTTTGGGTTTTTTAGCAGCATGTCTATGTTGTTCTTCAGCTGACAATGTGATCAGAGGCGGTTTTACGGGGTGGCACGGGGTGGCATTTGCCTCCTCAGGTATATATTTTGCCTCCCCAGTTGCCACCCCATTTTATTTCCAATTTAAGTATCAGTTCTATTTTTCAAACATAGTGGGTTATTCACATAAATGCTCTCTTTGACCCACCCAAGAAGACTACTTTTTAAAACGTCCTCCGACCACACCCCCACTGGAATTTCGAAATGGTTTTGCCCATTCTGCCAGTCGTGAGAAACACAGTTTCTAATTCATGAAGAGTGAGCTGGGACGTCTTCAGTTGCGTGAAAGCAATGAACAAGAGAGGAAGAGGTTGGTCAAAATCATTGAAACCCTTTGCATGTGAATTAAGCCAATATAGCCCTGTACGGAGTCACAATTTTCGAATCCAATTATTTATTTGGTTTTAGCATACCCGGTAATCCACCACAGCTAGGATGGCGCGCTATTCGTGTTCCTGCTACATAGCTAACAACCAGTTCCAAAACTCGCGCTAGTGTGGCACCCTGGAAAATGGTTCATTTGTTCATAAAAGGGACACCCCCCAACGTTTTTATTTTTAATACTTTTCTGTCCATATGTTGTTTATAACTTCATCTGTGAAACTGTTTGGTTCTAGTTGCAATGTCGCATCACGCCAGTAGGTGTCAGTAATGGCACAGTGATCAGAGACTTGACCTATTGACATGCGCAGAAGCAGCTCAAGCTCCGTTGTAGCCTGCGAGTTGTCAAGCAGAGCCATTGCTGAACGAGGTCCTGTTTTTATCTGTTTTCACAGGTGGGTTAAGTGCACAAGCAGTAAGTTAGAGACAATATAAGCCTTTTATTTAAATGTGTACAATGTTAGATACGCAGTCAGATCGCATTTTCAAGTGTTCTTTTGTTGTTTAGCTTTGTAACGTTAGCGGCGCTAGCTTAAATGCTAACATCCTTGTACTTCTTTTGTGTGGATGGCGCGCCTGAGGTTTTTGAATGTTCTGGTTCATATATGTGTAGTAAAAACACACATAGGAAGTGAGAGTGCTGGTCCAGAGGTACAAATGTGTTTTTTTCATGTTGTGCAAGTAGTATATTTAGTACAAGTTTAAGTTCGTTTTTCATGTAAGGTTAGGGTTGCCACCTTTGAGATCTTGAAATAAGGAACACTTACACAGCCGTGTTGGCGGCAGCGCTACAAAGGGGGTTCTGTGTAGAGTAGGTCACTGTGGTCAGTAAGGAAGTGGTAGTCAAGAACGCATTTGGGCTACTTCAAGTTTAAACTGCTTTATTAGCAATAAACACAGTATCACGTGCTGCACTTTAGGCTATACTGAATGAGGACAACAACAATTAAATACTTTAAACCCAAATTAAAAGCTTGATACAAAAATAAAGTGCAAAACATTCCCATTTCATCCTCCTCCAACCCTCTTGAACAAAAAGTAATGGGCTCATTAGAAACTATTATCTCCTTGACCTCTTTTGACCAGAATAAAACAGTACAGCATTATGTCACATTTTTCATCTGACACATTGGAAAGAAGTAACAAAAAAGCAGAGTAAACTAGAGGCAGAAGACCTGAGCAGTCTGTGACAAGACTCAAAACTAAGAACAGCCTTAACCAGGCAGACCTGTATCCTGAGAGAGAAGACAGACCATATGCACCTACTGCACACAAAACAAAGTGGAAACTCAGCTACACTTCCTAACCGTCTGTCCACTGTACCAAGACATTACAGACACTCAATTTCCACAGATTACAATCACTCACATTGATTTCAAAAACAACAATGAAAAACTTCCATAACTGCTGCTGGAAGTACATGTGCAAACACAGCAACAATATTTGTGATCTGCTGTGATAAGAGAAGGATATCAAATGGAACACAGGCTCCCTAAAGATGTGTGTATTCATACAATAAGTGAATTTGGTACATAGAAAATGATAAATGAAGAGTCTGACTTCCAAATGTGCATATTCTTGCCTTGTTTTGTACTATTGTATTGTGTTTTTCTCATGCCAATACAGCCCTTTGAAAATTGAAATACCAGGGCTAAACAGTCAACAGCTTTCCATATCTTCATAGCTGTGCTAGGCTTACTTTTTTCCAAGAGTACTTTTTGTTACTCCTTGCAGCATTGAGGAGCTCTTTGTCTTTCACAGCAATGCTGTGGAACTCTGAACAATTTTGCTCAAAGTTGAGAGTGACCAGGAGCTCACTCCTCATGAGCTCCACTGAACACCTGTTCCTGCCAGCAGTCCACTTGTGAGCCATCCTGGAAAAGATCCTTTCCACATATCCAGTGGAGGCTGGAATGCTCATTATGTGGCTGATGATGGAGATCATGTTGGGCAGGTCTGCTTCTTTGAAAATGGCCATCCACCTGGCAGCAACACCTTCAGACTTCCATGCATCCTCTCTCCTGAGCCTCATCTGGATGTGATTGACGGTGGTACACTCATCATAAAGTTCATCCATACTTACCTTATTGATGAGGTTGATCTTAATGGCCACCTTCTCCAAGTCTGTGAAAGTCAATGTGTCATTGTGCAGAGAGAGAGGTTTCAGGGAGAACAACCAGTTTTCTTCAGAGAAGTTGAACCATTTTTCAACATATACAATTGCTGTATTCAGAAATGCAGTGAATTCTGTGATTGCCCTGTTTGCATCAGGTGGAAAGAGCTTCTGCAGCTTCACTTTAGTCAAGTAGCCGTAGAACTGATCATCTCGTCTCTGTGTGAGTTTTTCCTTGAAATCATCCATGATAGAATACAACTCAACACAGGTGGTTGCATTACTCTCCAACTTCTTCACAACTTCCTCAAAGAGGGAGAGGATATTATTGCAGAAGAGAAGGTAAACCTCCACTATGTCTCCATCTTCCTCAGTTGAGTCTTCCTCTTCCCCGAGCTGTAATAAAGATCGAAGCTGTTTGGGACACTCAGCCCCCAGGCTCTTGAAGTAAGACTTAAGTGCAGACCAAGTTTGCATCAGTCGGTTAAGAGAGAGCCACCTGGTTGTGACGTATCTTAGGATTTCTTGGAACTGAACATCACAAAAGTCGCAAAACTCTTTCAGTGATTCGCTTCGTTTGGCAGACATGGAGAAGTGGCCATATATTTTCAGCACAACATTCTCCACATCTACAGTGAGCTGGTCTAATGCGTGCTTCACTGTATTGTGCACTATGTGGGCATGGCAATTCCCTTGCAGCAAATCTTTGTGTTTCTTCTTCAGGTTGGTGAAAACAGAGTTGTGGATTCCATAATTAACATTTGTGTTGTCTGCACTAAACGCTGTCACTTGGTCCAATGACAAGCCAAATTTATCAAGGGATTGGTCAATCAGAGCTGCAATTCCAGCAGCTGACTCATCTGCATTCTCTACAAAGTCCAGCATTTTGTTTATAACCCCATCCTTTGTCGTGAAGTATTGCACAGCAAGGGGAAAAATCTTTCTGTTCCCTTGATTTGAGGCATCCGTCTGTATGGAGAATGGTAGGGGTGATGCTAAGTCCTTGAGAACATCACCCACTGCTTTTGGGGCCGGGACATCTTTCACCAGTGCCTCTGCCTTTGTTCTCCCCAAAGTCATTTTCTTTAGAATTTTGAAATCATGGACTATCTTTTGATTGAGCTTGTGTGCACAGTCAGCACTGTTGTAGCTGAGATTATGTTTTACTGTGTGGTATACTTGTGTCACCTCAGCTGCAGTAACCTAGAGGGGAGGAATGGGAAGAAATTTTTTATTAAATTAAACAGTATGAATTTTATACATACAGTATATATACTATTTATTTATTTTGTATTTATTAACTGTCAATGCATGAAGTAGCCCATTATCTTTATAACAGTATAAAAGATAGCTGATTCTGAATGAGTTGTTCTTTAAATGGGCAGAATCATTTATAATAATTAATTCCATAATAATTGATATGTTTATTTATTAATCAATGTCTGGTTGAGTCTGGTTCTGGAGGCTGTTTCTATGGATCGACCTGCTGTCTCTCTTGTTTATTTACTAGTATAACTAGGTATAACTAGTAAGAGTAGGTAAGGGATATATACAGATATAGATATAGTATATACAGGTATAACTAGTAAGAGTAGGTAAGGGATATGTACAGATATAGATATAGTATATACATGTATAACTAGTAAGAGTAGGTAAGGGATATGTACAGATATAGATATAGTATATACATGTATAACTAGTAAGAGTAGGTAAGGGATATGTACAGATATAGATATAGTATATACATGTATAACTAGTAAGAGTAGGTAAGGGATATATACAGATATAGATATAGTATATACATGTATAACTAGTAAGAGTAGGTAAGGGATATATACAGATATAGATATAGTATATACAGGTATAACTAGTAAGAGTAGGTAAGGGATATGTACAGATATAGATATAGTATATACAGGTATAACTAGTAAGAGTAGGTAAGGGATATGTACAGATATAGATATAGTATATACAGGTAGAACTAGTAAGAGTAGGTAAGGGATGTGTACAGATATAGATCTGTACATAGATATAGATGAAATGAAAAAGTTTATTTGTTAGACTTGACAGACTCAACATTATAAACAATCAACCATGATAATTTACAAGATCTAGGCTATATGTCCAGTACTACTGGGCGCTGGACATGGGCATGGTAAATAGAATTTAGAAATACTGACATCTTGTAAAAACACAAATAAACACATACCGAATCAATTTCAGGGGCAGTTTGAGTCATGAAAAACTTTGAAACTTCTTGATGGGTCTTCTGTGATTGTATAAAACTTCTGTGTTGCTGGCCTGCTGCATGTTGCTTGATGTCGGACAGTCCCCCGTGATCCACGGAGAACGCACGCCGACATACCGTGCAGTTTGCTTTGTATTCATCTCCCGTGACACTGCAAACCCAGGGATTTGTCTCTTCCCACTCTCGTCTATATTTCTGGCGTCTTTTCTTTTTAGCCGGTGGAGGAGTATCAGCTCTAGTAGCAGACATGTTTTAATTTGCACGATGCGCGTGCGACGTGAGTCACGTGACAGCTCCTGCGAAGGGGCCGGGCAGAGTGACAGACAGACAGGCGGAGGAGAGGAGAGGAGTGAGTGTCGGTGACGGCGCTGAAGAGAGAAAGCACCGCGGCAATGGTGCTTTCTCTGCTTGCTGGTTCCTCCTGACAGACGTCCCGCGTCTCCTGTCCTGTCTTTAATATTTTCTGTTTTATTTTACTCATTATTATTGTTGTTAAATTCAGTGTTGGTGTTTGTGTGACAGTCACTGAAAGATCACGGAGGGGCGTTTACTAAAATACGGAACAAACCCTGTTCCGTATTGATTTGATACGGAACGCGGAATTTTATGCTTAAATAAGGGACGATTCCGTATTATAAGGGACGGGTGGTAACTCTATGTAAGGTGTTTTATTTTCGAAAAGTGACATAACAGAGAATGACATGTAGCAGATTGAACTATGTATTTACTAAAATACTGGACTGCATGGTATGATGCGCAGAAGCAGCTCAAGCTCCGTTGTAGGCTGCGAGTTGTCAAGCAGAGCCATTGCTGAACGCAGAGGCGGTTTTACGGGGTGGCACGGGGTGGCATTTGCCTCAGGTATATATTTTGCCTCCCCAGTTGCCACCCCATTTTATTTCCAATTTAAGTATCAGTTCTACTTTTCAAACATAGTGGTTTTTTCACATAAATGCTCTCTTTGACCCACCCAAGAAGACTACTTTTTAAAACGTCCTCCGACCACACCCCCACTGGAATTTCGAAATGGTTTTGCCCATTCTGCCAGTCGTGAGAAACACAGTTTCTAATTCATGAAGAGTGAGCTGGGACGTCTTCAGATGCGTGAAAGCAATGAACAAGAGAGGAAGAGGATGGTCAAAATCATTGAAACCCTTTGCATGTAAATTAAGCCAATATAGCCCTGTACGGAGTCACAATTTTGGAATCCAATTATTTATTTTGGTTTTAGCATACCCGGTAATCCACCACAGCTAGGATGGCGCGCTATTCGTGTTCCTGTCACATAGCTAACAACCAGTTCCAAACCTCGCGCTAGCAGCTTTGTCTTTGCTCTGGAGTAGTTGTAGTAGATTCATTTTAAAATGTGTTAGCATGTGCGATGGTGCTGTTCATCAGAACCCAACGTCAGTACCATAGTAAACATTGCTCACTAGCGACTGGAAACAGTGCGCTTGTCCGTGCATGTGTACACCTATTTCACCGTTACTAGAGGTCTCTAGTTGACTGGTGGTGATTGGGGGAAAGGGGTAATGTGACAGAGTGGGCAGGCTGCATGCAGGTTGAAATGACAGCAGCGGGTTTAACTGTATGCAAAAGCTATAAAGTGCCAATAATCCAAATGCGGCGGCACTTCATTTGGCTGCGCACTTCACTCACATACTCTAAAAAATAATAATAATTTAAAAAAAAATCGCCACATGCAACACTTGTATTCAGCCTGTCCAGACTTCTTGCTTTGCTGAATCGCTGGAACACACATAAACATTCTATTTACATCTTTCCCTGAGCGAGTAACTTATGGAGATGTGTGTGAATGTAAAATTAAATGTACAGACCATAGCTACATCTACATTAATTTTACATTAATATTAATCTACTCATGTTCATGTTAATTTCTTATCCAGGTAAGAGACAGCAGAGTATTTTGGGTTTTTTTCACCCACCTAAAAAAGTAAAGAAGCAGCAGACAGGGGTGTTAGGGCAGACAAAGGATACACCACAGGGAGAGGATTGTGAGCATGAGAGAGAGGAGGAGCAGCAGGAGCAGGAGGAGCAGTGCGTGAGCAGCATCAGGGGGATGATGGAGAGAAGGAGTGTGAGCAGCATCTGGAGGGAAAGCAGGAGGAGCATCAGGAGGGAGACTAGGCATGTGAGCAGCATCAGGATGAGGGGGAGCAGGAGCAGCATCAGGAGGATGAGGGAGAGGAGGAGCAGCATCACCTGTGCCCTCTACAGGTCAAAGGTGAGTAAACTGGGAGAGCATGTGAGGAAGTGGCTGACTGGGAGCCCAATTCAAAACCACCAATATACAAAAGGGATTGTTAGACATGGCAGGTAAATTAACTCAATGGAAAATAAAGAAACGGCTCCTACAGTGCAGAAATTATATTATATTTGGCACCAGTAATTTTACCACTCACCTTAATGACCATAGATATGGCATCTGAATGGATGTTGATCATTCACATTCTGATTCACATCTATAATTCTTATGGAATTATAGATGACACTGATTAGGTATTGTAATCAATTTTCCTTGGTGTTACAAACAATTGTTATATGACTATGGGAGTTAAAACAATTTTTTTTCCCATAAATTGCTCCCCGCACCTCCGCCCCCCCTCTGGACCTATCACCCCCCCTCTGCCACCCCAGGGCAAAATTTCTAAAACCGCCAGTGAATGTGATGATGTCATCATGACACGTCGACTGAACTTCGACTTCATTGACGGATAAATCGACTTGAAAAAAACTGAAGTCGTTAGAAAAGGAAAAAAGGAAAGGAAAGTTAAGTTATGTTAATAATTCTACTTCAAAAAGGGACTGTTTAAAAGACACTTTCATGCTTCAGTCATACTAAAATGCAATCAAATAAAAACAAAACAAACCAAAGCTTCAGTTTTATTTTCTTTAATAGCAATAATTCCATGTACACATATCTCATAATACCATATGGGATGTATGTAATATGTAAAAAAAAAAGTTTAATACAGACCACGCTCAGAAAAGTTTGGCCATAAATTACAGCAACAAAGTCATAATTACCTCTGACAAGGAGGTTATGTTTTTGCTGGCATTCATGTATCTGTTTGTCTGTGTTCAAGATAACTCGAAAACTTATGGACTGATTTTGATGAAATTTTCAGGATATGTTGGAAATGTGAACACGAAGAACTGATTTCATTTTGGGGGTGGGGGGGTCTACCTTGGCTGAGTGCTTTTCTAGTTAAAATAATTTAATGGATTTTAAGTATTTCAACTTTGATGAAAAATTATTGATTTTATTATGTAAATTTAGACATAATTAAATCCAAAACAACGAAATTATTAGTTGAATTATTTTGGATTTACTTCAGATTTAGCAAATGTTGAGTAAATCCGAATACATTTTAGGGGCAAAACTGTTGTTATCTGGAAAATACTAATTTAGATATACTTAATATCTGCAAAAAATAATTTAGACTTATTAAAGTGGAATGAACTAATATTCCTAAATATCTGGATGATATTGATTTATACGTTGTTGACTTTACTGATAAAATATAAATTTCTACTCAGTGATTTTCAGCTGATATTATTCAAACAAAAATGAGTAAAACACAATTGATAAATACTTAAAATGTATTTATCAACATAACTATATACCAAACTGCACATTCTTTTTTTCATGTAGAGATTCTGAATATCTTCTTATAATTTTGACTTTTTATCTCATAATTATGCTTTTTCATGTCCTATTTATGATTTTTGAATTTTTCCTAAATGTCCTGTCCATACCTAACCTGACTCAACATCATCTGGCTGCGTTACGCTGTGCTCACACAACCATCTGAGTAGCACGGGGATCAAATCTATTTTCAAACGAAGGAGCCAATCAGTATCGTAGAGTAAGACTACCCAGAAGCGCTGCGGCTGGTGTGACGTTAAGCAGAAGCGATGATTCTTTTCAGATACACAACGCCTGCGTGCATTCGGGATTCGAGTGTCCATATAGACTCAGCTATTTCCACTGTTTTGTCTACTCTACCGCATGTTCATTCCTTAAAAGATGAACAGGGGACAGCTTTGGAAGCATTTGTTAATGGAAATTATGTTTTTACTCTTCTTCTGACCGGGTTTGGCAAGAGTTTGATCTATCAGATGGCTCCACTGGTGGATAAAAAAATAGTACCAGTGCAGAAGCCCATGATTATTGTGGGACCCCCCTGGTTGTGTTGGTAGAGGACCAAGTCAAAGAGGCTGGTAAACTAGGGCTGACAGTAATGGAGCTGGGAGGAAGAAATGACAACCACATCTGCAATGGATGTTGGCAGGTAGAGTTCTGTAGCCCTGAATCATGGCTGAAGGATAAATGGAGAACCATGCTTTCCTACGATGTTTACCAGAAGAATTTGGTGAGCATCGTAGTAGACAAGGTTAAAAATAAACGTCATGTATAAATGGTAAGTTTAAACCCCTTCTGTTGATGTGTATATACCTGATGCAAAATATTTTCGCTGGTTAAGCGGCTTGACTACAACATGAGTGGCTGAAGCGGCGCGTCAGTCAAGAGACAGACAGATTTTTAATCTAATCACATGCAAGGATTTGAGATAAGGCCCCTTCTTTGAAAATGGAGCGGTTGCAGAAGAGTCCCAGATGGTATTGTGAAATACCATCTGACTGACAGTCAGGTTAGTCCATACCCACTAAACATAGTACCATAACCCAATAAAACACATCATCACTTTTAAAGGCTTTATTCTTGGATATTTTTGACATTTTCCTGGTTAAATAAGTATTATTTCATCCATAGGAAAAAATAAATAAAAAATAAAGTTTTACTTTTTACTTCATTACAATTGAGAAGTTGTACTTTATACTTTTTCTTCAGTAAAAGCGTGGATTCAGTACTTCTATACAGTATTTTTTCACAACTTAACCTACCATGCTATTTTACACCTTAATCTTACCATGTGGGGTCCGTTTGGACCCCAATGCTTTTATGGAAATTTGAAGCCTATAAAGACAACTCAACCAGAAAAAATTGCTCTGAACATCTTTTATTGATAAAATTAACACACTCAAATGCCTAGGGCATAAAGAACACACTTAAAGATTGACAGCCACAAAGCTTGAATTTAGCGACATTTTATCTCTATACAGAATGTTTCTTGGTTATGTGTTCATTGTTTAACACTAAGTCATGTTAACCATGCATATGAAAACAACACACAGTTGTCCATAATAGGTGATCATAGAGGTGTCTGAGGTAACTCAAAGAAAGTTTAGGCACATTCATTACAGACTACTTGCTGCTTGCTGTGGTCCGAGCATACAGCTTGTTTGCATTGTGCACACTCAAGCCTCACTTTCTTGTCCTTCTCTCGGGGACAAAAGTTGCACCGTCTCCACTTTCCATCCCTGGTTGGATCTTGACCCTGTTGGACAACTTGAGCTGGTTCCACACCAAAGAGCTTCATAGATAGCTTTACTGGGGAATGGAGTGTGACATTGTTTGCTCAACGGCGAACTTGACGTGTTACAAGTTGACATGCCAGCTCAGAGAGAAAGAGACGTCTCCTTCGTCTTCCCTCAAAGGCCTTCCACTCTGCATAGTTGCCCATCCAGATTACAAATGCTGCAATAGCACCTACATCAATGATGTTGCCAAATAGAACAACAGGCCAACGGTTGACTTTCCTTCTAGCAGTAAACATGGTAGCCAGATGGTCGAGAGTGTCAACACCACTCTTTGTTCGATTGTAGTGGAGGATGATCTCTGGCTTTTGAGCATCACCTTCTGTGCTGGCATCATGGTGCATAGCTTATAGGACAATAACTTCCTTGTTCTGATTTGGTACATAAGAAACAATGGTGACTTGGTCCTTGAAGCCAAACAGAGAGCTCTGGACATCCCTCTGATTGTTAGCCTTCATTGGTTTGGGATGTCTGGCTTGTTGGAGCGAATAGTGCCCACATAGGTCAGGCCATCCTCCAAGAGGTCTTGTGATGTGAAAAAATTATCAGCAGTCACATTTCGTCCAGTTCATCTCCAGGGTGCCACTAATTCCTTCACTACTCGAGCTCCCTGGCCCACTTCCCGAGGAGCTCCAGCCAGCCTGCCTAGGTAGACATCTCCCTTGAGAGGGTAGCTTATTTCTGCATCACAACACCACCACTTCTTTATACCATATTTCGCAGGCTTTGATGGAATGTACTGCCGGAAAAACTGCATCTTCCTCTGAATGCAACAAGTTGTTCATCTACACAAAGATCTGTTCCTGGAATGTAGTATTTTGGAAGCTGGGCCTGGAACAGGTCCCACAAATCTCTGAAAGCTGCCAGTTTATCAGTAGCTTGCCTTTGGCCTCTGGTAGATGGTAAATGGTAAATGGACTGCATTTATATAGCGCTTTTCCACCTTCATGGTGCTCAAAGCGCTTTACATTAGCCTCTCATTCACCCATTCACACACACACTCATACACCAGTAGGTTTCTAAGGTCTACGGTAAGTCCTACTGGGGGCCTAAGTCAGGGTTCAGTGTCTTGCCCAAGGACACTTCGACATGTGGACAGCCAGAGCCGGGACGCGAACCGCCAACCTCTCGGTCATTGGGCGACCCACTCTACCAACTGAACCACAGCCGCCCACTCTTGTTGTCAAATCTCAGGAATTTGAGAATATCTGTAAATCTCTTCCTGGACATAGTGGCTGTAAAAACAGGCCTCCCTTCATGTTCAGACCACAGTGCTGCAACAGGTTCATGGTTGGACTTGTAAAGGCCTGCATATAGACAAAGTCCTATGAAAGCTTTCATTTCAACAGAGTCTGTAGCAGTCCATGTTCTTGGATTATCTAGGTGCTCCTCATTCCAGTGTCTGATCCAACGATTCGCCTCATGATTAGTTTCCACGACAACAAGATCAACCATAACAGGAGTCATAAAGAAAGCAAATGATTCCTCAATTGTGTTGCAACGTCCTGCATTGGTTATGCCAGGGGGATTCCTAATGATATCCTGGACACGTCACCGTCCTATATTTGGTGGGTTTGTTTGCCATACAGTGCCATTCTTTCCCAGTAGCACATTCTGCCTAGCTGGTTGGGCTTGTTGCAGATCATCTTGCTCTTCTTGTGCCTCACCAGGATCATGTCCACGAGTACGAGTTCTGCCCATCCCTGTTGACGGCCACGACCGCGGCCCCGGCCTCACCCTCACCCTCTTCCTCTACCTCTCCCTCGATCTTCCACATTCTCTCTGACTTGAACATCATCTATGTCTGTGCTTCTGCTTCAGCAGCTGGTTCTGCTGTTTCGCTATCACTTTGATCAGCGGCCTCAGAGCATTGGTCAACTTCATCATTTGAAAAATCGGAATCTTCACATTCTCAATCATCATCTTCTTCCATTATAGGTCTTAAGGCTTGTTCTGCTGTGTACCTTGCTCTTCTCCCCCTACCAGTCATCATTCACTGAAAAAATAAACTAAATGTATGATTAGAACAAGCTTTTCCTGTATATTTTTGCTGGGGTTGGTTTGGACCCCAGAGGGAATATTATTATAATAAACACATTTTTACTCCAAATTCAATTTTCTTTAAGTCACATATTAAGGGTACATAGATAGACAAATTCATAAAATTTCGGCAGGATCCGATCGTTGATGATGATTTGACAGGCAGAAACAGGTGCCTGGCGTCCAAACGGACCCCACACGGTAGGATGAAGGTTAAGTACAGGGGTACTTTGATCACCTCTGAAACTAAGTTGACTCACATTGGTTTCTTCTGTGTTTGGACATCAATGAACAGTCAAAATGATTAAAAACAGATTAAATAAATACTAAAATTCTGATATAAAAAAAGTGCATCTAGTGTCATAAAACTACTTTAAAACCAGGTAAATAAATAGATAATAATTATTGCACATCTAAATAGAAATGTCCCTGCCCATTACTACTGATGATTTTTGGGGTAAACTATAGAGTAGTCTTTTCTGTCTATGTCTACTTAAAAAACAAACAAATGGTGAACAAGTAATTGCAACATAATTTAAGACCTGCTATATCAAATGTAATGCCTTTTTTTGGTCAAGTATTTTTATTGATTTTGAAAGATTTTTATCAGTTATTAAAGAATATTACAAGTTCCCTCAATAAATGCCATCCCACCCACAGAACCAATCATGCCAGCATTTTCAATTATAAATGTAGAATAAATCATGAAAGTGTAATGAAATTTTTATTCATTAAGATAATTTTAACTTTATACATCATAATGTAACATCATATTATTAAGTTAAATATATATATATATATATATATATATATATATATATATATATATATATATATATATATATATATATATATATATATATATATATATATATAAAAATAGGTGAATTAAATGATCAGGATTTTCAGCCACATGAACTTGCTGTTCTATTTATGCTGTAGAAGGAAACGTTGTTAGCCTTTCAAAATAGGTCAACAGGCTTTATGGGGTTTTGAGCCCCCAACCAAGCCTCCAAGGCAGCTGTGCCTGGAAGGCACTCCCCGCCCCCTCTAGCCAATCATAGCAGTCAAGGTAGATTTTTGCATTTTTCCCTTAGGAGGACTCAGCACAGTACAGTTCAACCAAGGTGAGTCGTCTGTACCTTGTGTTGTGGAAGTTTTGTTTCACACAAGGAGATAAAACTGTTCAAGTCAGAAACATTTAGTTATTGAAGAGATGAACAAATTAATTTGGAACTTGCATGGAAGTGAGAATATGAACAGAACTATCTGTCCTCAGATGTTCTGATGACCAGTCAAAAATACAGATTCTTTATGGGCTACTCACTAAACATTCCCTGAGTGGAGAGGGAGAAAGATAACACTATCTTTCTCAGACCCTTGTAACCTGAACACGTCCTTTGAGAGAGTGAGAACTCATAAATTAATGTAATGTTTACAGTATTGGTGACACATTCACAGAGACAGAAGGTATGAACTTAACATTTACAATATCAGTGAGATGTAGTGACCCAGTCAAGGTAAAATTTCCTCCACACTTGATAAAGTTATTTAGCTGTAACCTGTGTAATGTTGTGAAATGTTCTGAACTGTGTGCAACTTTTAATACTGCAATAGTCATATAGGCTATGTATGGTTACCTTAATAGGCAGTTATACTAATGAGCTATTTAGCTTTTTCATGTTGAGGAGGTTTAGCATAGGAATCAGACTGCTTTTGTATTTGCTTTTAAAAATACTCATCTTATCCAAATACCCAAAAGACCCATCTTAAACACCATTGATATTAAAAGTATTCCCTGCCAACTTAATGTAAATTCACATCACTTCCAGTTTACAGACTGACTATTATAGCTAATACATGCTTAACATTTGGTTTAGCTAAAGGTACCTTCGGCATTGAATGATAACTAGCTCACTAGCTAGCCCTTTCAAGTAAACATAGCTTTACTCAAACAGCATGCAGCTTAAACAACTATTTTTAGCTGTTTAAGCTAAAAATAACTGTTTAAGCTATTTTTAGCTTAAATATAGCTTAAACAGAGACTAGAGCAAACCCAAAACTAAATTTGGGTTAGTTTTGCCTTACTAAAATAGGCTACAACCGATGAAACACTTTAAACTGAATTAAATTAACATTAATACTGCATACTGGTCACTCCAGTGGACAGTTCTTCTACAGCTGTTCTCTTGTATATTTTGATTAGAAAAAGAAAACATACAGTAAAAAAAAAAAAGATGTTCAAAAGGCGTGGGTGGAGGATAACACTTATAAAATCGTACTCTTCTTACTGTATAAGTAAATAAAGTAATTTATATATATATATATCGGATATATATCGGATCAAACAAATAATCAACAAAAATTGGAGCATTTTAAGAAGTGACAGCACACTAAGAGAAGCTCTTCCAGAGACCCCAACCGTCAGTTTCAGGAAAGCCCCAACCCTTGGTAACAAACTGGTGAACAGCTATCTCCCCCCTCTGAAGACAAAGACATGGCTGGATACTAAAATGGGATGTTATAGATGCGGACACTGCACATTCTGTGAACATGTACAAAGGACCAACACGTTTAAGGATGTTACTTCTGGACAAAATTTTAATATCAGAAGCATCATTAACTGCAATACTACTTATGTAGTGTACAGACTTGAGTGTCCTTGTGGCCGGTTTTACATAGGCCGTACTAAACGTAAATTAAAAAACAGACTGGCTGAACACAAGCAAGCTATAAGAACTGGCAACCCTGTGTATCCAATGGCTATGCACTACAAACATTCTAACCATGGCAGCTGTAGTAGCTTAAAAATTTGTGGAATTGAACATATTCCTGAAACAATAAGAGGCGGAGATAGACTAAAAAGACTGCTTCAGAGAGAGTCCTATTGGATCTATACTTTAAAAGCTACACAGTTTCCTGGTCTCAATGGAGAGCTAGATTATTCTCCCTTTCTCTAAAAGACCCTCTATTGAATCTTTCTATACCCAAACTATTGTTAAATGTGACTTCAAATATTATGTTTTTTCTGTGTGATATATATATACTTTGTTCTTTGGCAACAGACTGTATTTTAATTGTTCCCTCACTGGTGACATCATGCCCATGTGACTGTGTGCCAGCCCACTTTGACCATGTGACCATGTGCTTAAATCTGGACTGAAACAGACCACTCGAGTTTGCCCTGATGAAGGTCGAAGGACCGAAACGCGTAGGCGTTATTTTAACCTTATAAGCCATGTAAAAATAAAGGCTTTTTATATTTTTGTAACTTTTGAGTGCCTCAGCCTTTTTTCCTCTATATATATATGTGTGTGTGTGTGTGTAAAACCATATGTGTGTAAAACCATAAAGAAAATAAATACAAAAATAGTAACAAAACTCAGTAATATTAATATGTATTTGTGGATAAAGAAATGAAAAACACAACAAAATAAACCAAAATGAAATGGACCTAACCCTAATAATGTAAATTGGAGCCAAAAATAATAATAAACGCAGAACTATTAATGACAGAATATTTCCTATGGGTACTCTCTTTTCTTAAAATTGGATTTTTGCTTCTCAATTGATACTCCCCATCACAATCCATAAAAAGTATTTGTATGTTTTGTGGTAAATGATTGTTTGTAGCTTTGTACATAATTTGTGCTGTCTGGAATTTTACAATATCTGTGAATTTTATTTCATAGTGTTCTGATATTGTGTTTTGAATTAATTTTTCTTTGGTTCAAAGTTTTCCAGCTGAGTGGACATTTTTGTAATTCCATAAAAATAGGTTCATTAAAAATATTTCAATCACATTGTTTTTTTCCAGCCTAAAGAATAAAAACACTTAGGAATGAAATATTGACTAGGGTTCTCATAATTCATGCATCAAATCAATAAATGTAAATGTAATACCTTTTAAAAAATAAGAATGGACTTGGGTGTTGACATGCTCATTCCAGTGACAGATGTGTAGAGCTTCCCACACACTCCTCTTTTCTTTGACTGCGTTGTCTTCTAAAGGAGCTTCCATTAATCTGGCTGGTGATAATCCCAGAGGGGAGAGGCTGCCTGCAAATATGTATGTTACTGTCAAACTGGCTTGAATAATCTCAGCCATTTTTGATAGATGTCTGTGGTAAGAGAAGCTTCTGCACAGGAAATATTAGCATGGTTTTCTGTCATTAGTTGGGGTTAAAATATGCTCATCTGCAGGTTCAGTCAATGAGTTGGACCGCCTCCAGGAAGAGTTGTTTAGCTAAACAAGAAATCCCCAATCTCTTCCCCATTTTCCAGAAAACATCCAAAAGAGAGGATGTCAAATCTCAGCCAGTCTAATCCATTGGGGCTGAGTTTGTGCCAAGTTGGCCTGTAGTATTAGACCGCTGCTGCTCTGAACACGCCTCTCTAACCTACATTTACCCTCTGACAGTCTGCAAACAGTTCCAACAGTATACAGACAGCACCAACAACTGACTAAAGTCCGTTCATTTAACCATAACTATAACGATTTGTTGATATTGACAAAAATCGATAATATAAATAATCTACAATGGATTCCATCATTCCAGCATCAGGTACGAGTACCAAAACTTGTAAAGTTTGGAAGTATTTTATCCTGGATATGGTAACTAAAAAGACAACTAGAGAGGTTTGTAAAGCAGACCTTGTGTATCATGGCAGTACCTTGATGATGCATGAAAGAGAAAGCACGTCAGGTAGTTGAATGAATGAGTCTGACTCGATTCATGTAACATTCAAGTCAGTACAGTTTTATGACATACATTGTACATTTTTGAAGTGTATTTCCACTATAAAAGAGTGCTTGAGTGTTATGCCAGACTGTATCTGATGAATGTATTTTAAATTAAATGGATGCAGTCTGAAGAAGAGAGGCACCATGGACTAGGAATATTTGGACTGGGAATATTTGACCCAACCCAACGAGACCCAGTGGGTTCCGGCATAATTTTTATCATTTGGATCGGGACAGTTTGGGTCTGACATTTAAGGCTTGTTTCATGCTCTGCCATTGAAGCCTTCCTGCAGAAGAGGCAGACATTCATACCCAGCGCTGTGCCTAATTACTTTTAGATAGAGGACATTTTTATTACATTTATGTATAAATCTGCAATTTTTCATTGTACCCATCTTTCTTGTGTTTATTATCATTTGACATATAATTAAATAACGTTCATGGTAATTTTAAGAAAAAAATTAATAACTAGAAAAGCACTCTGAGAGCGCATACCTCCACCAAGGTAGACCCCCCCCCCCAGTCAACTGTTCCAGTTGTGTTGTTACTATCCTTTATTTTATTTATTTTTACCCCACCCTCCTAAGGGGAGGCAATTCGGCTTGTAAGCCTGACGTCACACACGACTTCCAGGTCCAATTAAACACTCGCTCAAAATGATAGACCATTTTTCAGTGAGGTGAGGGTCTGAACTCATTCAACTCAAACTATGTCGTTAGTGTCTGTGTGCTTCAGGGTGGCATTATAAGGAGAAAGGTCCAGGCATTCTGGGCAAAGAAGTTTATGAAGTTAACCTCTTCCACCCTGAGCCTATTTTCAAAGGAAAACGCCTAAAAAAACATACCCAAAGTAAATAAAGAATTGCTCCACAATCCTAAGGTTTATATGGATGTTCTTTGTATCTATGGACATATACAGGCTTCACAGAATCTATTCCCATTGTCTAAAATAGTGTAGCTACTACTATGACTGAATAAACTGGAATAAACTAAAAGATAAAATAGAATTTTTTGGTCTCGCCTGAATTTATTATTTTTTTGACAAAAGAAAACACCCTGCTAACAATGATTCCATGAATATAGACACAATTGATCACCTTCAGTAACTCCTTTCCAACACAGGAACAAAAGTTGATAGAATTAGAGCAAAGGACAAAGCCTCCAGAAAGGTTTAAGTCCAGATAACACCAGGCGGACAGTGCATTTGGAACAGTTTGGCACACTGTTGTGCCAAACTGTTCCAAATACATTATTTTAATTTTCTAGTAAAATCTGTCTCGGAAATATAACTCATATCCATTACAGAAGTCTATTACTGTCTACTGGAGCTTTTAGAAATGAAATTTACCTTGTGTTTCATCAACTTCTACCTTTGTGCACAACTAAAATGAATAAAACCATATAAACATGGATTATTTTGTCTCCAAATGGAGTAGTTTTATTAAGAACTTACTCCAAACAATATAATAATATATCAATAATAATAATACTAATACACTTTAATAAAAATCAAATATAAAGTTGAACAAATGTGCAAAAATATATGATAAATTCAATTAGAATAAATATAAATATCAAAATTATTGCAAATTTACTAAACAAAATAACTAATACAAACATTCAAAACACAAACTGTCATGACCTCCGCTCCAGTGACCTTTCCCCCAATCTCCACACTCACCTGGTCCTGCACTGCGCAGCTGCAAGCCGTTCCTAATCGGTGGCTATATAAGCAGTAAGGCTTGTAGCTGCCAGTGCAGGACCATTCAGATATGTCACCTCCATAACCCGGACTATCGCTTCCATCTCCCCAATCACCATAACCCGGACACTCATCATCACCACGGACTCTGGCCGTCCACTCCCAGGTTGTGTTTGTCTTGTCTTTATGTTGTAGTTTTGTTGTTAAATTATTTTGCCCTTCAGTACTGTGCAATGGAGTCCTCCTGTTCCACCTCACCCCGATCCGTGACAGAATGGTCCTGCCACCATCTGGACTCCGCCAGTGCTGAAGGGACCCTTTTTGTTTTTAGTTTTCCCCATTTTGTTCTGTCTAAAGTCTGTCCAGTCTTGCGTTCTGTCCCTGTCTGTGTATTTCCCAGTTAGTTGTTTCCCTGCCCCAACATTCAGTTTATCTGCCCAGCGTCCTGTATATCCTTCCACAGTCCTGTATATCCTTCCTAGCGTCCTGTATATCCTTCCTAGCGTCCTGTATATCCTTCCTAGCGTCCTGTATATCCTTCCTAGCGTCCTGTATATCCTTCCTAGCGTTCTGTGTTCCTTCCTAGCGTTCCGTGTTCCTTCCTGGCGTTCTGTGTTCCTTCCTGGCGTTCTGTGTCGCTTTCTAGCGTTCTGTGTCGCTTTCTAGCGTTCTGTGTCGCTTTCTAGCGTTCTGTGTTCCTTCCTGGCGTTCTGTGTCGCTTTCTAGCGTTCTGTGTCGCTTTCTAGCGTTCTGTGTCGCTTTCTAGCGTTCTGTGTCGCTTTCTAGCGTTCTGTGTCGCTTTCTAGCGTTCTGTGTCGCTTTCTAGGGTTCTGTGTCGCTTCCTAGCGTTGTGTGTCGCTTCCTAGCGTTCTGTGTGTCGCTTCCTAGCGTTCTGTGTGTCGCTTCCTAGCGTTCTGTGTGTCGCTTCCTAGCGTTCTGTGTGTCGCTTCCTAGCGTTCTGTGTGTCGCTTCCTAGCGTTCTGTGTGTCGCTTCCTAGCGTTCTGTGTGTCTGGCTTAAGCGGTCTGTGTTTCTGGCTTAAGCAGTCTGTGTCTCTGTCCCGTTCTGTGTTTTCCTGCCCAGTGTTCTGTGTTTCTGGATTAGCGTTCTGTGTTTCTGGATTAGCGTTCTGTGTTTCTGGATTAGCGTTCTGTGTTTCTGGATTAGCGTTCTGTGTTTCTGGATTAGCGTTCTGTGTATTTCCCAGCTAGTTATGTGTCCCTGCCCGTGCGTTCTGTGTTTTTGGCTAGTGTTCTGTGTATTTCCCAGCTAGTTGTGTCCCTGCCCGTGCGTTCTGTGTTTTTGGCTAGCGTTCTGTGTTTTTGGCTAGCGTTCCGAGTTTCTGGCTAGCGTTCCGAGTTTCTGGCTAGCGTTCCGAGTTTCTGGCTAGCGTTCCGAGTTTCTGGCTAGCGTTCCGAGTTTCTGGCTAGCGTTCCGAGTTTCTGGCTAGCGTTCCGAGTTTCTGGCTAGCGTTCCGAGTTTCTGGCTAGCGTTCCGAGTTTCTGGCTAGCGTTCCGAGTTTCTGGCTAGCGTTCCGAGTTTCTGGCTAGCGTTCCGAGTTTCTGGCTAGCGTTCCGAGTTTCTGGCTAGCGTTCCGAGTTTCTGGCTAGCGTTCCGAGTTTCTGGCTAGCGTTCCGAGTTTCTGGCTAGCGTTCCGAGTTTCTGGCTAGCGTTCCGAGTTTCTGGCTTTTTGTCTTGTCTTCTGGCTTTTTGTCTTGTCTTCTGGCTTTTTGTCTTGTCTTCTGGCTTTTTGTCTTGTCTTCTGGCGTTGTGTCTTGTCTTCTGGCGTTGTGTCTTGTCTTCTGGCGTTGTGTCTTGTCTTCTGGCGTTGTGTCTTGTCTTCTGGCGTTGTGTCTTGTCTTCTGGCGTTGTGTCTTGTCTTCTGGCGTTGTGTCTTGTCTTCTGGCGTTGTGTCTTGTCTTCTGGCTTTTTGTCTTGTCTTCTGGCTTTTTGTCTTGTCTTCTGGCTTTTTGTCTTGTCTTCTGGCTTTTTGTCTTGTCTTCTGGCTAGTTGTCTTGTCTTCTGGCTAGTTGTCTTGTCTTTTGGCTAGTTGTCTTGTCTTCTGGCGTTGTGTCTTTTCGTTGGTCTTTTCTGTCTGTTCCTGTCCCTGACTCTTGCTCGTTGCTCGCTTCTGTCCCCTGTCCCTGACTCTTGCCCGTTGCTCGCTTCTGTCCCCTGTCCCTGCCTGTTGCCCGTTGCTCGCTTCTGTCCCCTGTCCCTGCCTGTTGCCCGTGGTTGGCTTCTGTTCCCTGTCCCTGCCTGTTGCCCGTTGCTGGCTTCTGTCCCCTGTCCCTGCCTGTTGCCCGTTGCTGGCTTCTGTCCCCTGTCCCTGCCTGTTGCCCGTTGCTGGCTTCTGTCCCCGGTCCCTGCCTGTTGCCCGTTGCTGGTTTCCGTCCCTTGTCCCTGCCTGTTGCCCGTCGCTGGCTTCTGTCCCCTGTCCTTGCTTGTTGTTCGTTTCTGCCTGCCTGTTTCCTGTCCCTGCCTGTTGCCCGTTTCTTCGTTTTGTCTTGTTCCTGTCTCAGCCAGAGTCCGTGGTGACCCCACCAATCAGTCTCCTTGGTCCTCAGTCAGACCAGTTCAGTTGCTCCTGCTACCAACCCAGACCTCTCAGGCCACTCAGTCCTGAGGGTCTTCCGCCCGGAAGGGTTCAACGCCGCCCTACTCAGGGGGTTTCCACACCGCTCTGCCCAGAGGGTACTCCGCCCAGGGGGTTTCCACACCGCCCTGCCCAGAAGGATGCCACACCGCTCTGCCCAGAGGGTACTCCGCCAGGGGGTTTCCACACCGCCCTGCCCAGAAGGGATTCCACACCGCTCTGCCCAGAGGGTACTCCGCCCAGGGGGTTTCCACACCGCCCTGCCCAGAAGGATGCCACACCGCTCTGCCCAGAGGGTACTCCGCCAGGGGGTTTCCACACCGCCCTGCCCAGAAGGGATTCCACACCGCTCTGCCCAGAGGGTACTCTGCCCAGGGGGTTTCCACACCGCCCTGCCCAGAAGGATGCCACACCGCTCTGCCCAGAGGGTACTCCGCCAGGGAGTTTCCACACCGCCCTGCCCAGAAGGGATTCCACATCGCTCTGCCCAGAGGGTACTCCGCCCAGGGGGTTTCCACACCGCCCTGCCCAGAAGGATGCCACACCGCTCTGCCCAGAGGGTACTCCGCCAGGGCGTTTCCACACCGCCCTGCTCAGAAGGGATTCCACACCGCTCCGCCCAGAGGGTACTCCGCCCAGGGGGTTTCCACACCGCCCTGCCCAGAAGGATGCCACACCGCTCTGCCCAGAGGGTACTCCGACCAGGAGGTTACCATGCCGCCCTGCTCGGAGAAATACTACTTAAAAATGTTTTTCTTTTTGAGCTCTGGACAACGGGGGGAGGGGGTGTTTGTGGTTTTTTTTGTTTGTTTGTTTTTTAGGGGCTTCAGGAGCCGCCCCTTAGGGGGGGGGTACTGTCATGACCTCCGCTCCAGTGACCTTTCCCCCAATCTCCACACTCACCTGGTCCTGCACTGCGCAGCTGCAAGCCGTTCCTAATCGGTGGCTATATAAGCAGTAAGGCTTGTAGCTGCCAGTGCAGGACCATTCAGATATGTCACCTCCATAACCCGGACTATCGCTTCCATCTCCCCAATCACCATAACCCGGACACTCATCATCACCACGGACTCTGGCCGTCCACTCCCAGGTTGTGTTTGTCTTGTCTTTATGTTGTAGTTTTGTTGTTAAATTATTTTGCCCTTCAGTACTGTGCAATGGAGTCCTCCTTTCACCTCACCCCGATCCGTGACACAAACAATTGCAATAAAGTCCAAAAATGTCCATGTGTTATCATCAGGTGGGGGCTGGTTTATCATTAGGTTGGGGGGGCAGCAGACTGAACTGGTCCATGTGTTTCTGCAAAAAGCACTTTTATTTGTGTGTGTCATCCTCCTACCTAGGAAAAATGAAGACAATCATGATTTGAGACTTTTTCCTTCTCATGAAATGATAGAATGTTATTTATTTTTGACAGAGAAAGTGAATAAATCCTCAAACAATCATTGATTAATTATAAACTTATCTACTTATGTGTAGAAATAACAATACAATGAGAAATGAGACTGAAAAAATACTACTATAGTCAACAGTGTTTGTGTGTACAAGTATAAAATGTAGTATTATTGTTGTTATTATTACTATTAGTTTGTAAAAACAGATATCAGTAAGATACAACAACTTACTGGGTAGATGTTCATCCTGTTTTGAGTTCATATCCACAGTCAGATCTCAGTCAGATGTTGAAAATTCAGCTGCTTCTCTGTAGTGTCTCTGTTGTTTACATGTTAGCACGCGGCTAACAGCTAACACTTCACAAAGCTTACCAGTAACATTCAGGAAAATACACTGTCACTCACTGTTACTCACTAAAACTCTCTAAAATGACTTAAAACTACGAGTAAAGTCGGAAAATATAACTATAACCGGCACACCGAGGTGTAGCACTCTGCTCTACTCTGCCGTAGCGTGTCTGCCCCAGGCCAGTCCCGTGCATGCGCCCGACGTGCGCAAAGATGCCAACCTTTCACCTTTTACGCATGCATTTCCTGTCCAGAGGGAAATGTAGTTCATGGAATGTGAGGTGTCATTAGATTCAGGAGAACCTCCTCTTTCAAACACCTACAAACATGGCCGCCTTATCGCTCACCAGAAATAGATATAGATGAATAAATAGCGCGTATCGGCAATTAAAAATAACTTATATTTCACCACACACACATTAAAGATCATGTTTAAAGGTGACTTTTATCACTAAAATACACTTTATATGTATTTTTATGAACATTAGGGTTTGAGCAAAAGTTGAAACAAATTTCCATTGCCCAGATTTATTATATGTTAATAATTAATAAAAAAATTACACAATTTTCGTTCGGATGGTCGCAGTCACAGACTTATAGAAATAGTGTATAGGTCTGGGGTCGCACTGGCGTCATCCCGTGTACTGTCAGAGGCAGCTGGAGAAAAAAAGAGACTTTAATTTACACGCTGGCATTACGGCTGTGCCAGAGCTGACCGTGTTGATGCCTGTTTAGAATTCTTAACGTTACCCGCTACAAAAAAAGCGGCGACACGCCATAAAAACAAAAATCGATTTTCCAGCAACTTAGTATCTAATTAGATACCAAGGGTCAATATCGATTTAGTATCTAAAATCGATTTTTTTGACAACCCCAGTAGCTAGTTCACAATAACCCATAATATCAATGAATCAAATTCTCTATATCTCTTTAGGGGTGCTCAGCCCCTAGTGCTGACAGTGGCACCTGTTTTGAACAGAAGAGTTGAATCGATTTCTAAACTTTTTTTCTTTTAATTGACCAATAAACTATCATCTACCATCCACAAGCACTGAAATAAAGATTTATCTTACAAACTTACAAGTTCCATGTCAATGTATAGGCTTATTGCATGAGAAAAAAATTGTCCGGTTCTGGGATGTTCTGGTGAAGTGTGGTGGTGATAAGGTGGCAAGAAAAAAAAGACCCATAGACCACTAGGCTGTTTGTCGTTAGCTGCTACTGTGTTAGCTCACTGCAGGTCAACTCCTGGCCTACTCACACACATAGGTACTCAAATGCAATAATTCCTCTAAAGCAGGCAGGGGGAAATTTAACATTTAATTTCCCCACTATTTAATAATAACAGGTGTCTGGATAAAATTCATACAAGAAAAATGTACAGATGAATAGTATACTGTTCAAATATAAATAAACATCCATACTAACTCTTGAATTCAAACTAGCCAGACATTATGAAGACCAGGTCTTAGCCCAGAGGGGGGTCTGGGGGGCCTCCCCCAGAGAAAAACTGATTTCTTAAATGCAATTTTCTGTATTTTAGTGCGTGTTAAGGTGACCTGTTTGACAAATCCTAATCTCATGACATAGATATAGAACACTATACAGTATATCAGTATGTTTGCATGTTAGCATGTCCAGCCTCAGGTGCCACAGCCGCCATCTTGGTACAAGGTCCCTGTATTTCTCACACTATCAGGGAAGATATTGCCAACTGATGATCAGGCAAGAAGTGTTACCCCCATATAACGATGGCACTGATTAAACTGAAACATTCATTCCAATTGACAGGGGTAGTCAATGCAATGAGTTCTATATTTTTGACCCCGTGACATGAAGATAAACATTTTTAAATGAAGAGACTGAAAGGTTTCCCATTAAACAAAGTTTCCTTGTGGGAAAGAAGGAAACTTTGTTTAATGGGAAGAAAATGTATTGTAAATGAGTCCATATTTAATGTACATATTTAACACTGAGTAAATATTAACACAATATTATAAATAAAATAGGAGAATGTAGAAATGTAAAATAAGGATCAGGGTTATAATAGTTTGGATTTTACATTATAGTTTTGTTTTAGTTAGTTTGGACTTTTTTCCCTCTAATTCAGTTAGTTTTAATGTGTCTTTTGAGCAGGTTTGATAGTTTTTTTTCTGAATGCTTGGTTTTAGTTTTTTCATATATTTTATCTTCCTCACCATCCTATTCAAAGAAAAGTGAGGTGTGGATCAGCTGGGTCAGGTCGAGGTGGGTTATTGACTGTGCAAAGACATAAACATATAGACGTATGATGGATAAACTCCCTATAGCAGGTTTGGGGGGGTCGAGTCAAATAATATTTTTTTTTAAATGAGGGAAATCTGGGTTTTGAAGTAGGATTGCTGCCCAAATATCACTTGTAATATGTGTTGTTTGGAGCGGAGTACACGGGTGACTTTTTTTTTGCCAAGATAAAAAAAAGATCCGGCGATCAGGGGCATAAATCCCCAAAGCCACACCCCCTCTCCGCAGATGATTCAAACCCTGTTATCAGAAATGGACAAGAGGGTTTAACATGTAAAGCAACAGAGTTCTAACCTGATTTGTCATCTGGCTGCTCACCAACAGTCAGGGTAACGGAGTTCAACATCTAGTAAATAATGTGTGTGAACTGTCCCCATGAGCACCTGCACAGTACACACTATTATGGCAATGCACTTTTGCCGAAAACTAGATTTATTTTTTTAGCACAAATCAACGTTTGCAAACATGCAACTTTCATTTATGAGTAATAAAGAGGTAGGAAGATATTCATTGCGGACAGGACATGGCAAAGTTAAAATCCTATCTAACAAAAACAACTTTTATAATCGATAACTTCACACGCAGGTCACATTTCCCACACTGAAAGAGGATGTAAATATGCATAACGCAGTTGTTCAATGCAGAAATCAGCACAGATGCAATACTGCACATCTAAAATATTACGGATTTCTCAACTATACTAGTACTGTACTCATTCTTACCTGAATGATTATCTAATGAAACAGATCATTTTAGATAAAAAATGACCAAGCCTACATGGCGGTTGTTCACAATGTCCAATTGTGACAAAATTAGATCAATGATGGTGAAGGTGGTTTTTATAGTTGTCCACAGATCAGGGAACACTACTATTGCATTTAATTGTTCACTAATTGTAATGGCACAGGCCGACCTTCACATCTTACTCTCACTCATCTGCAGTGGAACCACCATCAAATGTCCATTTGTGAAAACAATCAGGGCACGAATGCGCAAACCAATCAGAAAAGGGCGTAAGTAGAAGTATTTTATTGGTTTAGACAAATCACATGGTGACATGACAGTTCTCCACTCGGATAGGAGAACTCTGAGGCTGCGAAGATTTTTCATTATGCATTTTTTTCTTTTTTTGAAGGGAGCAACCAGGGGGTGCTGAGGAAATTTTTAGGGGTGCTTCAGCAATCCTAAAAATAGCCTAAACTCGCCTCTGCCTTTATGCATTGGATAATAAAAAAAACATGTGATTTACCATTTAAGTTATCTAAAACACCATGACCATTAATGTTTATATATGCAGGAAATACGTAAGCGTTCTTCATTGCAGAGAGAGTAGCAAGCAAGAATACTTCATTGCACATAGCCATTGCCAAATGTGTAACATTTTACAAATCTGTTTAATCGTAGGTAAATCAATTATAAACAATTTCACTTCATCATTTCAACCCTGGCATCATATAAAGACGCCAGGGTGAAATTAATGAGTATATACGCCCAGTGCATGCCGGGAGATGACACGCTGTCCATTGAATTGACCTCCACACACTTTTGGGTTAAAATACTCAGCTTGATGAGACACAGTCTGCCGTTATGATTTTGAACCTCAAAGTATGTCTACTATTGGTGTAAAAAAGCCTGTGCTACCCTGAAGTACTTTTGTTCCACCTCTGACAGTAAACGTGTATTCCAGAAATTTAATGTATGTTTCACCCGCCATGCACTGGGCGTCATTGGTTGCCATAGCAACGGCGGCGGAGACTTCTTTCCAGAGTAAAAATCCTTGAGACAAACTGGTCATGATGAGTTGTGTGTTTTAGGCTCAGGCTTTAAGCAAAATAAATTGTAAAGGTGTATTCCAAAAATGTACAGCCTGGACCACCGACGGACAGCCACCACCGATGGCAACTGTAAACTCATTAATTTGACCCTGGCATCTTTATATGATGTGGTTGATTGATGCTGGTTCAAGGTAGAAGAACCTCCACTTAAGTCTAGAAATATTAAACTATCAAAAAGTACATGGACCCTGCACCCACTGTTCGGTTGCTCTCTCTTCAAAATAACAACATTCAAGTCCACATTTGATTTCAACTTTACTCTTACATCTAATAAAGTTGGATGTAATGCAACTCCAGGCTATGAGAATTTGCTGTGGAGTTTTTAAAACATAGCCAATATCACCAATGCAGGTGGAGATGGGAGAGTTACCACTGTGTACCAGCCTCTGGGGACACGATGAGAAGCACCCTGCCCAAAGAATGTTGATGGAATGTTGGGAGCATAACAAATCAAATTTCAATAGTTTTGGCTGGATTAGTAATGCAAAGCCACAGTCAATAGGATTGAATGAATGTGGCACAACAGTCTTGATATCATCCATTCCTCTGTGGGTATTCCCTTTGCCAAATGTAGACTTCAGTATTCACAAAATGTTGCAAGAAAAATCAGCAAAACATTCAGTATGACATATAGTCCAGAATTATTTTGAGTGTTAACTTTTACAGATGGATCCAAAGACCCAAAGGCAGGGTGTACAGGGGCAGCAGTGTTCATCCAGGTATCAGGAGGATTACAGATCATCTATCAGTATACAGTACAGAACTACTAGCAATACTATTGGCACTACAGTGGATAGAGGAGAAAAGGATGAAAGATAATTCTGTATGTTTTGAGAGCCCCCAGCTGGGTCCTTCTTCAAGAATAAATTGAAGCAAGACGATCAGGAAGGTCCATGGCTTTAGGTTTTTGTGGCTTTATTGACATCACATGTAAAATACACAATTGATCAACGTTGATGACCAGCCTAAAGTCTAATGTCCATTTGTTTATACTCCATTTGGTAATATGTTGTCCTGTGATCCATTTCCTCACCCACAGGTGGAGCTTGAGGTGGTCCTGTTAGTGTTCAGTTCCAATTCCCTATCCCATCTCTTGCATGTGTTGGTTCGTGCCAGCCCTCGGTTCTACTTGTTTACATTTACACCAAAACATTCTGGCTCCCAGCTGGTTCCTGCCATATGGTCAAATATTTGTGATTCCCCAAACAATTGTGTCTTCTAGTAATAGTTTCTGTCCCTGTTATCCCCCTTGCTCCTGGCTCAGCTGGACTGACCAGTGTGAGAGAAGTGTGAAAGAAAAAAAACATTGTAAAAAAAATCCAAAGATTGTCATTGTAAAATACATTATAATACAAAAATAGCCTCCCAAAATACTGTTTTTTCAATGTCTGTATTTCATCTTTCCATTCAACATTTTAAAATGCCAATACCTTTTACAATGCCAATACGTTTTCTACGATTCCAAGTTGTTTTTTCAATGCCACAGGTTAATGGCAGCAAAATAGGCCCATAGATTAAGTGCCCGTTTACACATACTAGGGATGTTAATCGATGGCCGTTTGGGACAGATGGTTGTCCGCATTGGCGTTGTCTGGTGATTATTTTCTGTTTCTTTTCTCGGTGATTGACTTAAACTGGTTAATGAGTCTCGGTGGTCGATCAAGATTTCTCATGAATTTCCCGACCACATACTATTTTTTTAAGCTCTGTTTGAGCAACACAGCAACATTATTAAAAATTTTACGTTCATATTGATCTACATAAAAGCACTGTCAAGAGCTGTTAAACCACACCAAGCCTGTCAGTGGCTGCGACATCCTAAAGTTTTTCCTCCATTCCTCCAGAACAACAACACCATTCACGAAATTCTCCCACCAGACAACAGTCCGTCCAGGTTGGACCCAAAATTGCTGACATTGGTGGGACAGGTGCGCTCTTTGATCGGTCACAAGAAGATGCAAAATTGCTGCCCTCCGAACCCTGATGCATCGCTGCTGGTCTATGATCAGGTTTATTTTAAAAAGCAACTGTTAATAAAAAAAATGTTGCTATTCAGAGTGTCACCATGCTTGCCAGATGTACGACATTGCTCTCTGTGGCAGGAAATTTGCCTAAAACTCCATTTTGGTCTCTTTATACAAAAATGTAAAACAAATTTTTAAAAAATCTACACTTTTGCTGGAGTTTTTATAAAGATAGATTTTGAGAGGAAAAAAACTCTCTGTATGAACCAAAGTCATAAATTAAGGCATTTTCAAAAATACCAGGGTATGTGTAAACAGGCCCTAAAGAGCCTGAAGTTCATACTCAAATAGGTAAAAGAACATATCCTTGAAATGTGATCTTTGGTATTTGAATCATTGTAGAGAAGAGTTATTAGAAGAGTACGCCTCCCAAAATTAGCATAATCATTTTGGGTGTAGTGCGATGTGGGGTACTCTTCTCTAACACTGCTCTGACTACTTTACTGCAACTTATTTTACCCTATAGTCATACTTCTGTAATGACTCAAATATCAAAGACCAATTTTACTGGAGATTTGAAAGAAATTCTAGACCAACTTTCAGGGACCATTTTAAAATAATGGTCCATTTTTGTGATATTCAACTTTAATATTTCATAATTTATATAGTGTTGATTGTTGTATTCCATGCAGGTTGTGCAATTAATCTTGGGACTGTTGTTAAACTCACCCAACATTGGTTGGGAGAGATTATTGTAATCAGAGCATGTGCAGTGTGTGTCTCTGTCTCTGTCTCTGTGGACACACAGACAGATGAGCCATGCGGAAGGGCGGCTGTGGCTCAGTTGGTAGACCAGATCGTTTTGTGACCGAAATATCAATATCACATATCAAAGTGTCATTGCGCAAGGCACTGAACCCTGACTTAAATGGTAAATGGTCTGCACTTATATAGCAGCTTCATGGTGCTCAAAGCACTTTACATTAGTTTCACATTGACCCATTCACACACACACACTCATACACCAGTAGGCTTCTATGGTTTAAGGCCAGTCCTACTGGGGGCCTAAGTCAAGGTTCAGTGTCTTACCCAAAGACACTTCGACATGTGGACAGCCAAAGCCCGGATGTGAACCGCCAACCTCTCGGTCATTGGGCGACCCACTCTACCAACTGCCCAGCTGCATGGGACCAAGGCTCCCAATAGGACTGATAGAACCTTAGAAACCTACTGGTGTGTGAGTGGGTGAATGTGAGGCTAACGTAAAGTACTTTGAGCACCATGAAGGTGGAAAATAACTATATAACAGTCCACTTACATATTACGCTATAACGCAATTAATACTTCAGATATCACCATGAAATTACATGGGCATATACAGTGCATATAGCTAATGCGAATCAGATGTAATGATCTACTTGAGTAAAGGTCAAGGTTGTAATTTAGGGGAAAGATCAAAATCACATTATTAGCGGGTTGTCATAGAACTTTGAGATTGGCACAAAATAGGGGCAAACTCTGAATACTTGTTTTTAGTTTGTAATTTGTGTCTCAAAAAGAGCTTTCAAACAAGGTCAAAACCATTTCTGTCACCTAAATTGACTGTGAGAATGATTGCATGGTGTACCACCCATCTAATTCAATGTTTCTTACACAGTTTTTCTTAAGAGACAACATGGAATGTGTCCTTAAAAACCAGATTGTTTTTACACTTTAAGGTTGTGGGGGTAGTTGCATAATGAAAGCCTGTGACTTCAAAGGTTGAGGTTCAGTTTACTTTTGTTGAGTGGACATAAACTCTCAGTCTCTCTCACTCTTAATAACTTGTTTGTCTTGTGCACTTTAAAGGTGGTCTGTGAAATGACGAACAAGACTTTCATGTTACAAGCACAACCTTTGTTCAAGCAAAGCCACAACATATACGTTTACACAGGAAGAAGACATAAACTGGAGTTTGACAAAGTGCACACAGTCTGTTTTTAACCCTGTCTTTCAATTCACATGTCAAATAACTGCTCTGAGCTATGTGTTCTGACTAGAAGATCCAAAGCTTTAGTTGACAGATGTTTTAAATTCTCTAGAGGTGGTGAAATTACTGACATTATTTAACTAGAGGTACAACTACTGGTGTGAAAAAAATTCTCTGGTAAAAGTAGAAGTACAACTTCTCAATTGTAATAAAGTAAATGAGAAAACATAACTAACATTATGCTACAGATGAAATGATACTTATTTTAGCAGGAACAACCAGGAAAGTGTCAGAAATATCCAAAAGTAAAGCCTTTAAAAGTGATTTACTGTGTAGATGAAGTGTTTTATTATTCATTCAAAAGTAATAAAAGGGTGATTAAAAAAATAATGAGATAAAAAGTCCAAATTTTCAAAAAGTTAAAATTATGATATAGTAAGTCACAATTTCTGATTTACGACTTATTTTTCATACTGTCACATTTATCTATTTTGAAAAAGTAATGAGCCTATTCTGAGAATGTAAAGAGTATAAAGTACAGATATTTATACAAATATGTAGGGAGTAAAAGCAACAATACTTGACAGAAAAAAAAATACTCCAGTAAAGTACAGATACCTAAAAACTTTACTTGATTACAGTAAAGGAACTACATCTACTTAGTTACTTCCACCTCTGCTCATTTACATCAAGTCTTTCTGAGGAAAGATTGATGATGTTAATTATTATTTTAGCTATCCCACTTTAATTAATGCCTTGAAACCCAGAAATCTTTATGAATTTCAAGAATTTGACAGCCTTTTTTATACATTAAACTTTTCCTTTTTTTACATTAAAAAATGTAAGAAAAAAGCAAACAATACAAGCATGTTCAAAAGGAGTGGATGGAAGTTACATAAAATCCCAGCCCTTCTGACGGTATCATCTTTTCTAATGAAAATCCCCTTCCTCAAAAAGAAAAGAACACTACATTTGTTAAATACATGTGATACATATATACATATACAATATATACATACATACATATAAAATGAAAACCATAAAGAGAGATGGATACAGAAATAATAATCACCAATAATATTAATAATATAATATGTATTTGTGGGAAAAGAAATGGAAAACAAAACAAACAAAATAACGAAATTATTTTCGTGAATTTTACCCAATATTTTGACCATTTTTGTTAATTTTACAGAATATTTACTCAATAATAATAATAATAACCTAATATTAATATGTATTTGTGGAAAAAAGAAATGGAAGGAAAAGGACCTGACCCTAATGATATGGAGCCAAAATTACCTGCTGTGAACAAAAATACACACTTATATTAATTTAAAAAAAAAGGAAAACCTTCACACTCCATCTTCATCACCATATTGTGTAAAGATATATGGTTTATATATATATTATATTTATATTTAGTTTTAAACTCATATAGACTATGACTGTTTGCGCTCCTCCCCCAGACATTCACCCACAAAAACCAAATGCTAAATGATTTCCTGTGTGAACATGTTCATCTGAAAACTGTGTTTCCCTCTCAGTTGATACTACCCATCTCCATCCCTAAATAGTATTTGTAGGTTTTGCAGTAAATTATTGTTTCTAGTTTTAACCCTCCGGTGTGTTCATGTCCTGCTCCCTACTTTAGTGTTCCTGGTCAAAATTGACCGGTTTGTTTGAACTGCTCTTAAATTAGCATAAAAAAAAACATTTTTCACCACCAAATTGTATTTTTTAAATTCACTGAAAGAAGTGATCATCATTTTTATATGTTCAAGTGCATAGTGTGGAGGATAGCATAAGGCCTTGAGGCAATCAGATGAAAAACACAATATTTATGAGTGGTTTAAGTTGTAAATCAGTCAGATTTGACCCAAACACAACTGGAGCGTTAATTATAACAACAACAACAACAATAATAAAATCAGTTGTGCATTTCTAAATACTCAAGGGGTTTTACAATAAGATGTCTGCGGCCAAGAGTATTCAGTAAATAAATACATGAATGAAATAAATACATTAAAGTTTAGTTTATTTCAAACACAATAGTCCTACTTAGTCCTTGCAAATGAAACAGATAAGAAAACAATAAAAAAAATTAAATGAATAAACAAATAAATAAATCATTTAAGGATAAACAGGAAAAACAGTATTGCATCATGCTGTTTCCAATCCAGACAATTGTTTAATGTAAAAAAACAAACAAAACAAAATTACCCAGCCAAAATGTTTACTCTCTTGGGTCTTTGGAGGTTAAGAAATAAATGTCAAAATTGAAAGTGAACCAGATACTGAGAGTATGATATATAAGAGTTCAACATTCTTTACTGTTAATATCTTCAGTGTAATTTCTGCACTTGGCAAATTAATCTGTAGGCTTGGTGTTACGGCTTGTGTAGTGTGAAGGATCAAAATGCCTTCAAGACTTCAAGCTTCAAAAGGCTCTTCATTCTGAGCTCCGACAAGAAAAGGTCGGGAAACAATAATGACAGCCAGTCTGTTTCAAAACTCACTCAAATAGACCAAAGATGACAACGGGTACAAGATCCTGCTGTTGCAGTTACTCAAGGCTGGAAATTCTGTAGAGGTAAGATATGGGGTGAACTGAGGAGAAGGACAGGAAAGGAAATAGGGAAATAGGGTGAAGTGATAAGGACAGGTGTGCAAGGGCCAGGTGAAATTAAGAAGTTGAAAGGTGACAGGGTGCAGAGTGGAAAAGATAGAATGATGGGAAATGGACTCTTTAGTGCAGTGGTCTCAAACTCTTTTACTTTCAGGTGCCACATTCAGTCCAGTTTTATCTCCAATGGGCCGGACCAGTAAAATAATAACCTGGATATATTGACAACTCCAAATTTGTTTTAGTTAGGGGTGTGATGAGAAACACAGTTCACAAGATGAGATGAGACACAAGATTGAGTTCACAAGATCGAGACGAGATTTTAAGAAAACTAAATTACAAAGTATATGAATGGAGTTGCAAATACATTTTATAACTTTGTAAGTGTTAACTTTTAATGAACTTCTTCCTCTATAAATTGAAACTAAAACAAAATGTTATAAGTTCAAATTAAATAGATAAAATTATATATTTCTCCTTTTTTCAAGTGCAAACAATGTGTGCAAAGCAAAAAAGTTCTTCTCTGTCAATCAGACTGCAAATAGTGCAAACAGATAGCATGTCACTTCTTCCTCTATAAATTGAAATTAAAATAATATGTTATAAAACTTAAAATAAAATAAATAAAATTATATAATTCTCCTTTTTTCCAAATCAAATCTGCGTCTTGACTGTGGAAGTTGAGGTCTGAATGTGTTTGTCAGCGTTGTCTGGTTTGTTGGTGTTTTCTTCGCAGGTGCAGTTAGCGCACTGTATGCCATTGCTTGTATACAGTGTCTTATCAGTCATTCTTTTGCCATTTATCATTTCAAAATACTGCCAAACAAACGATTTGAAAGTGCTGGGGATATCTTCATTAATAATACCCAGGGTGCGATTTGCCAAAAAACCAGAGGGGGTGTGTGTTTTTTTCCCAGAGAAAACTCACCGGGTCTGGGTCAGCCGCTCGCGGGACCTCCTGTCTGACTTGTGCTCCTGCCAGGTGCATTTCCTCCACAGCGGTGTGCCGCAACCTACTCTGGTTTGGCCATGAAGGCTCAGGGGGCAAAGGTGGCTAGCGGCTCCGGCAGCGAGCTTTACTCTCTGCCTGGACTTCACCACTTCCCAGGGCCGTAGCCTCACTGCACCTCCTCCGGACACGAAGCTTCGGAAGGGATCTGAGCAGGACGCCTTTTCCCTCTGTATGTCACCAGGGTGGGCCCATGTACAACAGGTGCCAGGTGCTGCGATATCGGCAACCCAACCGACCCATCTTGAAACAATGAGTCTAATGCACACACACGATTCAGAGGATCTCAGAGAAACCCATGGTGCAATGAAAGTGATGGCAGGCATGCGCCAGATGAGGTCAGAGATGTTCACACTTTCTGTCTCTCTGCACAAGTCTCAAGTCTTTCTGCACAAGTCCAAGTCAAGTCTCAAATGGCTGAAATTAATATTTTCACATTAGATAATACTGCATTACTGTATTGTTTTGGATTAAGTATGTAGTAATTAAGTATGGTGAAACCATGTAGGCCACTGTACTATATACTCTATTATTGTATATATATTATTGTATATACAATAATAATATATTATTTCCACTATTGTATTAATAGTGGAAATTGTTCCACTATTTGCAGGCACAGTTTTTTGCAGATTGGTGAAACTCTGACATCGAGGAGACCGGCGATGACTTCAAAGTGACCGTCACAACCGGCAGCAAAGTCCTGACCAACACCTTCACCGTCGGAAAAGAAACTGATCTGGAGACTCTGACTGGAGAGAAGGTCAAGGCGGTGGTTAAACGTGAAGGAAATAAACTGAAAGTGTCCCTTAAGGGAATCGAGTCTTTTCCCACCCAGACTGGGTGGGAAAATGCAAACAGAGAAAGGAGGCGTTGGGTCCCTCCCTCATTTGTTCCTTCTCGAATCCATCTGTTCTGTCCGTTTGTTTTTGTTCCTTTGTTTTTCTTTTCATACACACTTTGTTTATTTCCTCTGTGAAGATGTATTTATTTTATAGTTCTATGATAATGGAGACAAAAAGCTGTGGCTCAGTTGGTAGAGTGGGTCGCCCAATGACCGAGAGGTTGGCGGTTCGCGTCCCGGCTCTGGCCGTCCACATGTCGAAGTGTCCTTGGGCAAGACACTCAACCCTGACTTAGGCCCCCAGTAGGACTGACCTTAGACCTTAGAAACCTACTGGTGTATGAGTGTGTGTGTGAATGGGTGAATGTGAGGCTAATGTAAAGCGCTTTGAGCACCATGAAGGTGGAAAAGCGTTATATAAGTGCAGTCCATTTACCATTTATTGCACACTACACCATCAAAATTGATCAGAACAATGCATGTGCAATGTGAAGAAATTCCACACACGCATTTTATCTGATTTGCCCTATCTCTTATCTTTGCAAAAATGCAATGTTGGTGAGGTGACCTTTAACCTTGTCTACACCTGTGTAGTCCAGAGGTGTAATGTAAAACTACAGAGTAAATGTAGTGTTTAGAAGTGAAGCTATGGTGTTATCTGCTGTGACACTACGAGTTGGTGTTGAACACAGGTTGTTGAATGGTTCCCAGCATTTTTCTAGAAGGTAAATGCAATTCAGTCAACATGTCAAGTGGTGCTAATTGCTAGTTTTGTTTTCTCAGCACAGTCATCTTCCTCTCTCATGTTGCCTCTTTTCTCCGTCTCCACTCATTTAACATTCACTCCAGAAAGGTCCTTAGTAGCTACCAAGTGTGCAGAAAATGTATACTTGTGGAATCATGTCTCAAAAAATGTATAGTTTGTTTTCAACTCTTTTAGATGTTTTTGTATTTCATCAACTTCAGCTATAAATAAAAATACCAAATACTCAATAATTTTTTAATTTTTTGACTGTTTAAATGCTGTCCATAATATAAACCATTTTTAATGCAAAAAAAAATAAAGATTTTCAACATAATCCATAAAATATCATTACATATGATTTGATATTTACATCCTTGTATATGTCAATGTTTCATACAGTATCATCATTGGTTCATTTGCATGGTTATATTTGGTGCTAGGTCAGAACAGAACAATACACTGCCAGTTAGTGGAGAAAAAAACATGTAATTTCCAAATATGGTAATAGTGATGTCACAGGTAAAAAAAAAAAAAAAAAAAGGTCAGTAGTTAAGTTAGATCCTTACATCTCAAATGAAGCCCAGATATCAGTAAAAGCAGGATTTATGCTATAATGGCTTACGTATGAAAAACAGTAGTTATAACGGAAGTAACAGTACATTTTATGTACACACCGCATACAGATGACAGCAGAGGTGGAAGTTTCTAGTATACACTATAAGGCCAAACAAAATAATACGTGTGGTTCCGGTCACCCGACCGACCCAATTTTTTTACGATGAAAATGCCGACTATGTAGACATTTTATCAGTTTGTCAAAATAAATTAAACATAATGAACCGGCCGACTGCCGACTCTTATCTTCGAAATTCCCAATGACTGATGATGAAAGAATTTATTTCTCCGTATTTAGTCCGTATTCATATTTACCAACATCTGTCACCTGTCTGACCACCGTGATTTATGACTAGCGACAAAAGACAAGCCATATACATCGTGTCTATGTCCATCAAAACAACCCTCAATGCATGTGATTGCTGCACGAGTTTTGATTGGCTGTTGGCCTATTGATGAATCAGAGTACATCGTCTGTTAATTTCCCACTCACTTCACACCAAAGTCCTGCATGGGTTCGAGTACCCGTGGGTGACCCGTGGGTGAACCGCAGATTTTCACGAAACGGGTGAAAAATGTTGTGCTGTGTCGGATACGGGTTCGGTTCGGTTCGGATGTGGGTGATCGCGGGTCTAATTTGCGGTTCATAGGCTAAAAGGTTAACAACATTTTTATTTGGCTCTGCCTTGGATATGTCACTGTTCAGTATATTCGTGGCAATAAATTTTGTATTTAAGTTTGGATATCTGACATTTTCTTTCGGGTTCGGGTCGGATATCGGGTTCATTTATAGCGGGTCGGTTCGGATGCGATTTTTTTTTCGTCGGAAAACGGGTCGGATACGAGTTTAAACATGACGAGTACGGGCGGTTGCGGTATGTCAAAATCAGAACCGTGCAGGGCGTTTGTTTCAAAAACACCACCGTTTCTTTATTAATTGGGAAGATCGTTTCATATCTTTATGGAGCATCTCTTGGTCATAAAGACTTGTGTGCCTGGTGTGGGGAACTAAATACAAATCCTCTTCCAGAGCTAAAAAAGAAATTTAAAACTGTACTCCCGCTCTGTCAAGATTGTGAGAGGAATGTCAAGAAGCCAGTAACAAAACAGCAGTATGGCAAGAGGAAATAAGTTGAACAGTAAATAGATAGCTGTATATGTCCACTAAAGCCTTCAATATTGGGGCCTTTATTTCATTGAAATAATATTTAGATGTGGATAGAATTTACATTTGTAGTTAAACTGTATTTTTGTTGAAAAAAAAATCAATAAAATACAAAATGTTGACGTCAAATCAGATTTTATTGTATAACAATCATCTAAAATTCATTTATGCTCTCTTAAAACATTCTGTAAATATACATGTACATGTACATGGCAAATCTGAGGCAATGTGTTGATTTTCTAACTGCTGGAAAGCATAACTGATATTAAATCTTAATTTTTGGAGCTTCTTTTTAGAAGACGGGTATATAAAATTGTAAATAAAATAAAATATGGATGACCGACCTACCTACCCAATTTTTCCTATCCATGTGATGGGAACCACATATATTATTATGTTTGGCCTAAGACGAACTGGAATATAAGGTGCATCATCGATGAATTTGTTTTCATATATAAGGCACACTAGACTACAAGGTGAATTAAGTTAAAACAAAATAGTCAGATAAGTCAGTTAGTAAAACTTTATTATACACCTTCACAATCATTTTCACCTTTGTTCAAACATTAATGAGTGTATTCAGAGTAACTGCAAACACTGTTGAGTTGCAACATGGAGCTAAACATACTCTTACTTTGCTAAATCAAATGAGATAATAGCATTATTCCAACAGCTGATTGTTCCGATAGCTCAGTGTTCCGACATCCCATATTTTGGTGCACTGTGGTCGACCATGGGTTATGGTATGCTGGGTGTCCTGCTGCCTCGTGGATGGCGGGTCAGCGGAGAAGGTGTGGAATGGCGGTCGGCGACTCTGGACACACACCAGGGCCTTCTTGTGGATGTCCCCAGCTATGGCACCCGCCGGGACCCATGTCAGAATATTGGGAAGTTGGAATACCAGGCAGATCCCAAATCAAACGGTAGCATATTCATAATAACTGACCAAATTGTTCAGTTATAAAATACAACACAATACACTGACTTCTACAGTTCAGTCCTTACACACACACACTATCATATTATGTATGGTATGTACAGTATTCTGCTCCTGCTTGTGTGTGTAGCCATTAGCTCGGCAGATAGATAACAGTTTCCCAAGAAAAGCCGGACGGCAGAACTTGGTTCCATACTTGACTTGTAAAACTGCAAACATACAGAATATGTCTGTTTCATTCATTGCTTTAGAACATTTACATGCCATTACGCATTGAAATGAAAATAAATAATAATTATTATTGTAATGGTGTCTTCACTGGTCTAAACATAAAATCAACCAGGCAGCAACACCTGATCCAAAAAGCTGCCGCTAGAGTTCTTTTTTTTTATTTATTTGGAAAAAGTGACTATTCAAATGTCTAAATAGTTTCCAGTGATAGACTTTAATGGATGAATGATTCCAGCTGGGGTTGGACTCTTTCCTTTTCAGTCTGTAAACACAACAACAGTGACAGAATATTAAGTTTCCTTTTTTTTTTTTTTGTCTGCATTTGTTCTCATTGCTTAACACCACAGAGAGGGTGTCAACATTGTTTGAGATCAGTGCATTTTTTAGTCTTGCAGCCAAATATTTTAATATTTAGTGCATGTGTGTGACCATCATCGGTCCTCCCTGAAAGCTGAGCAAACATCCTTTATTAGAACTCTGTATTATAAGCCAGGGAGGGCAGTGCTACACCTCAGTGATGTGTGGGGGAAACAAAGACTGGACAGGACAGACAGGACGAACAGGGAAAGAAATTAATAGGTGGTGCTATTGCAGTTAAAGATTGTAAGGTGGTGTGTTATTCCCAACTATTAATTGTCCATCAATAAAAATAAATACATCGAAAAAAAAAGAGAAGAAAACCAAAACAGCACAAAAGAAAAAGAGATTCGATAAATAAATAATTAAACAAAAACGGTACTGAACATCATAGTTGTGGATGACTTGATAGTGTAAAATAGAATGCAATAGAATAGAACAGAACAGGCCAGAAGGGGACACCAGTGCAAGAAGAAAATGAGTTCAGGGAAGAAACTCTGGAGAGATTCTCAGCACATTCTGGCAGGTCCCATCATTCACTGAAATGGGACTCAGCAGTAGCTGGCAAGACCCAATCAAACATGCAAGTGTGAAGGACCCCGAAGCCCAGAACAGCAATCACGGCAAGGCGCCGCCCCCAGAGAGCCACTGGGGCCACCGTGAACGACGCAAACCTGGAGAACAAGAGGGAGCAGCTAAGAACCCCCCAAGCACACCCAGGCCGACCCAGACGGCCCGGGGCACGAAGACCCACCCTCCACCCAAACCCCCACCCGACCTGCCCGACCCCACACCCTCCCCCGAGGTGGGCCAACGGCCCCACACAGCCAGGAGGCCAGACACAGGGGCCGAGCGGCCCACCGAAGGGGCGGCACCCCGCATACCCGCTGCACCGGCCCCGGGCGAGCACAGTACACCAACTGCCCCCGCCGCCCCGCAATGCGCCCCGACACCCCACCAGGACAGAGCCACCACACGCCACCAGCCCGCAATACAGCCACAGCAGCCACCAGAACAGCCAATCCAGCCCTAGCAGCCCCCCAAGAGCCATCGCACCAGCTTGGACCAGGGAAGCAGGAGAACCCCCCGCCCCGACCACAGCCCCCAGGTCCCGGGGACCCCCAGCCACAGCATCAAGGATGGTAGTCCACCCCCGCAACCCCATAGCCACAAGGGGGCCGGGTCCCACCAGCAAGGCCATATTAGTGAAATCCCCCCCCCCCCATTACTCCCTATTAATATGTCTCCAGATCCCTGACTGGAGACATTATCCCTGCACCGTGATAGTGTAACCCTGAGTGTCATGTGGTGCACTAAAAGTGGAGAGGCTGGGCAAGGCATCCAGGGGGCAGACCAGAGGGCCACAGAGGATGGCTACTCTGCAGCCTGCCCTGGCCCAAGTTCCCCGAGCCGTCCCAGACTTACTCCTAAGGTGTGAATGTGTGTGGTGCATTAAAAACAAATTAGAGAGCAGGGGAGGCAAGCGGGGGGTTGATGGGGAAGAGACAGGGCTGTAGAGCCCTGCCATCTGCCCCACCACAGAGCCCATCCCTCCCGCCCCCACCTGCTCTCAAGGCCCTAACTGTTGTGTCCCTATATGTGCCTAAGGGTAGCTATATACAGTGGGGTGTGAAGTGTGTGAAGTGCGTAGTAAGAGGCAGTCTGGTGTGGGTCCGGCCTAGCCTAGGATCTAGTCTGTCCCCAGTGGCCGCAAATGGTATTTGCTACGGGGAGACAGACTAGACAGCCTAGGATCTGAAAATCCCAACTGGGTCGGACCAATCAAATCGCGAGGGGCGGGATTGGAGCCCGCCCTGCCTCATGTAAAGCTGCATTAGCCTCTCTGCAATACTTGGTGTTGTTTTCTTCGGTTTGTCGAATATTACAAATCACGCCAGAAATCTGCATATTCTTCATACAAAAACGGCAACAGTCGTTTAAGTGCCATTCTGTTTTCTACCGTTCTACACTCACCAAATAGTCTACTTAACTCTGCGCTACAATCCTACTACTAGCCTGGTAGCCAAACGCCGACTAGCTAGCTAAGCTGCTGCACTCGTTTTGAGACTACATTCTGGTGTGTTTTTCCGGTGACGCTGTCTACGTAATCCATGTTCATCGCTCTGATTGGTTGGCTCTGACTGGTTGGCTCTGACTGGTTACCCATCCAATAGCGTGGCGTTGTGTAAAGAGAAAACTTGACAGACAGCGGTTATCCCGCCCACAAATTCACCTAGACTTTCTAGACTACCCCCGTAGCAAATGCAGGTTGCGGCCACTGGGGACAGTCTAGATCCTAGGCTAGGTCCGGCCCATTAGGACAGAGCAGCGGGGGAGACAGGTAGTGAGATCACCGGTACTGATGCAGAGGGCCCCCAGAGCCCCAGGGCCAGAGGCCAAGGTGGGCCCACCCGAACCTGACCGGCCCAGCCAGCACTAGCCAGCCAGCCAGGAGTCGCAGCGCTAGACCAGCGCCCCGGCAGACCAGCGCCCCGGCAGACACCGCAGTCCCACCATGGGCCAGCCGCATGCAGCACCCTGCCCCGGAGGGTGGGCCAGGCTGCACCACCCGAGGGCCACGAGCCCCCACGCCCACCCCAGAGCTGGCACGTCCGGGAAACAGGGCGCCTACCCCGCAGCACCATAATAAGCTGAAATAAAGCAGAGAGAAGTCAAACCATATACACAGACAGAATAATAATTACAATTTTATGAGGGAAATGGCATACACTCACATACAGATTAATATTTATAGATTTAATAATTGGATAAATGCCGCCAGAGTTCTGACCAGTACCAGGAAACTGGACCACATCACATAGGTCCTAAAATACTTACGTTGGCTTCCTGTGGGACAAAGGATAGAATTCAAAATCTTACTCCTGGTCTATAAAGCACTCAACGGTCTTGGACCCAAATACATCTTAGACCTGCTGGTTCCCTAGCATCCAGAGCCCTGAGGCCACCAGGAACAGGTTTACTGTGTGTTCCCAAAATCAGAACCAAACAAAGTGAAGCATCATTCAGTTGTTCTGCTCCTCACCTGTGGAGCAAACTATCGGAATACCTGAGGCCTGAGAAAAACTGTCAATTCATTTAAATCAGGCCTGAAAACATTACTGTTCACTGGAGCATTTACTAAGATCCTTGTTTGTTTTTAAATGTTTTTATGTTTCTTATTTTAATTGTCTTTTAATGCATCTTAATCATTTTAATTTTCTTATATGTTTTATGTAAAGCACCTTGAATTGTCCTGTACATGAAATGTGCCATACAAATAAATTTGCCTTGCCTTAAATAAGTATTATTTCACCCATTGCAAAAAAAATTAAATTCAATTTCAATTAAATTTTATTTATAAAGCCCTAAATCACAACAAAGTCGTCTCAGAGGGCTTTACAAAAACACAATCAACTACAGAAATACATGAAAAGTCCCAGGCATCCCCTGTCCTTAGACCCTCCTTCTCGGCAAGAAAAAACTTCAAAACCCAGTGGGAAAAAGAAGAAATCTTGAGGAGAACCGCATTGAAGGAGAGATCCACTCCCATGGACGGACAGACTATAGATGAACGTCCATGTATAAATGCAGGAAGGGGGGCTGGTCCAGACAGGCAGGGGCGGTGGTCCGGGGTCACAGGTCGGCACAGGCGAGACACTGCAGATCCTGTTGTCCATGGCTCCTGTGCAGACACTGTCAGGAGAGCCACCACTCCCCCCGGGGGGGGGGGGGGGGGGGGGGGGGGGGGGGGACACACACCAGGTGACTAGTCATGAACAGACTTGGTATGAAAGATAGGTTGTAAAAATTACAGAAACAGGTGTGAGGGAAAGAAAGAGAAGAAAGAACTCAGTGTCTGTACTTCCCCCAGCATTCTAACTCCTAGGGCAGCCTAGACTGAACTGTGACTCATACATCATGAATACATGAATCACATAATTTTTAACTAACCTGACCATAGGCTTTCTCAAACAGGAATGTTTTCAGCCTAATTTTAAATGTAGAGACTGTTTCGGCGTCTTTAATTTTAAAGGGAAGCTGATTCCATAAGACAGGGGCCTGATAACTAAAGGCTCTAGCTCCTACTGTACTTTTAGAAACCCTAGGAACTTTCAATAAACCTGCATTCTGAGAACGAAGGGTTCTATTGGGTTGGTACGGAACCAGATCATCTTTAAGATAAGAGGGGCCCATACCATTAATGGTTTTATATGTAAGGAGGAGGATTTTAAATTTAATTCTAGACTCAACTGGTAGCCAGTGAAGGGTTTGGAGCACAGGGGTGATGTGTTCTCTTCTATCTGATCCTGTTAATAATCTTGCTGCTGCATTTTGAACCAGTTGCAAGCTTTTTAGGGAATATTTAGGACACGCTACAAGTAAGGAGTTACAATAATCTAATCGTGATGTAACAAATGCATGAATTAATTTTTCTGCAGTCGTTTTAGAGAGAATATTCCTAATTTTGGCTATGTTGCGCAGGTGAAAGAAGGCTGTTCTGCAAGTTTGGTTAATATGCATTTTGAATGAAAGATCTGGATCAAATAAAACTCCTAAATTTTTAACTGTGGCACTGGGTGTTACACTTAAGTTGTCCAGAGTAACTATCTGGTCAGTTAGGGAGTCTCTCGCATTTTTAGGACCAATTATAACAACTTCAGTTTTTTCAGGGTTCAATAAAAGATAATTGGCACTCATCCAAGTCTTTATGTTTTGGACACAAGTACTTAGTTTATCTATTTGTCTGGTCTGATCAGGTTTAATCAATAAATATAGCTGTGTGTCATCTGCATAACAATGAAAATTAATGCCATGATTTCTAATGATGTTACCTAAAGGGAGCATATATAATGTAAACAAAATAGGCCCAAGGACTGACCCTTGAGGAACGCCATAATTAACTCTGGAGGACTGCGATGATTGTTGGTTGATGTGAACAAATTGGTAGCGATTAGATAAATATGATTTAAACCAGCAGAGGGCTGCTCCTCTAATACCTATATCACATTCTAATCTGTGCACTAAGATACTGTGGTCAATGGTGTCAAAGGCTGCACTAAGGTCTAATAACACCAGGACCGATAATAATCCGATGTCAGCGGCTAATAATAAGTCATTAGTAACTTTAACTAACGCCGTTTCAGTGCTATGATGGGCACGAAAGCCAGACTGAAACTGTTCAAATAAACTATTATCCTGGAGGAATTGGCACAGCTGTTTAACTATTACTCGTTCTAAAACCTTTGACAGGAAGGGCAAATTGGATATAGGCCTATAATTGGCTAAAATGTCAGGATCTAGGGTAGGCTTTTTCAGAATTGGTTTAATAACAGCATATTTAAATGACTGCGGCACATATCCAGTAGTTAATGAAGTGTTAATTATATTTAGGACAGTGCTAATAATTAGGGGCAGAATCTCTTTAAAGAGTTTTGTTGGGATTGGATCTAAGAGGCAGGTGGCTGATTTGGAAGACATGATAATAGATATGAGATCAGTTTGGTCTACAGTGGTGAAATTATTTAGTGTTACAGAGGGATTTATTAAAGGGCCTAGGTTTGAAAGCGCTACTTTTTCTGATCTAACGTTTGGGAGAAATGTGTCTATTTTCCCTCTAATAGTTGAGATTTTATTGTTAAAGAACTGCAGGAAATCATCAGAATGGAGCGTGGATGGAATAACTGGTTCCACGGAGGTATGGCTGTTTGTCAGTCTGGCTACAGTACTGAACAGGAATCTAGGGTTATTCTTGTTTTCTTCTATTATGGATGAGTAATATCTAGTTTTGGCTGTACGCAAAGCATGCTTATACTTTATTAAACTATTTTTCCAGGCATTGAGAGAATCTTCTGAGTTGGATCGCCTCCATTGCCTCTCTAATTTACGTGTTGCTTGTTTAATGGAGCGGGTGTCAGCGTTGTACCATGGGGAGGTTAATCTAATCTTAGTAGTTTTTAACTTGAGGGGGGCAACTATATCTAACGTAGTTTGTAGTGTGAGCATGGTACTATCGACTAACTCATCACTTATACTGGGACTAAATGTGTCCTTTACATAATCACATTACACAGGCACAATTAGTGACTGAATTAACTCTTTGTACTTTGAGACAGCACGGTCACATCGTATCCTTTTCATTTGCGTTTTAATCACTGAGGTAGAAATATCCTCAAACAAAACCTGGAAGGTCATTAAAAAGTGATCTGAGAGTATGGGATTATGGGGAAAAACGACAAGGTCATTCATTTCAACACCAAGTGTTAAGATCAGATCGAGAGTATGTCTGTGAATGTGGGTTGGTTTATTAACATTTTGGATAAAGCCTTATCTGTCTAGTAGGTCACTAAAAGCATTACTAAAAGAGTCAGTGTTGTTATCGACATGTATGTTAAAATCACCCAACTATTATAATCCTATCCGAGTTCAACACTACACTGGATAGAAAGTCAGAGACTTCTAATAAAAACTGTGAATAAGGGCCAGGAGGGCGGTAGACTATGACAAAAAGGACTGGTTTTTGGTTTCTGCAGTTGGGGAAAGTAATGGATGAAACTAGACTTTCAAAGGAGTGGTAAGTGGGATTAATTTTATGATTAATTTTAGGGCTAAGACCAAAACTGGAGTGGGATATTACTGCCATTTCTCCACCACGGCCACTGGTTCTGGCTGTGTGATAGTTCACATGAGTTGGTGGCGTGGATTCATTTAATGCGACATATTCATCCTGCTGAAGCCAGGTTTCAGTCAGAGCTAAAATATCAATTTTGTATTCACTAATTAGATCGTTTATTAACAAAGATTTGGAAGACATAGACCTAATATTGATCAGTCCACATTGGATAAAATTGTTAGGTGTTCTTTTAATCTGATTATAACTTAAAACTATTTTTATTAAATTATTTGATCTCACTCCTATAGGTTTTTTAATATTAGGTTTATTTTTAACTATACGGGGTTTATTATTAACTACACAGGGGATAGACACAGTCTTTCTATTATTTGCTACATGGTGGGTTTGTGACAGCTCAGAGTAAAGTGGATGCACAGATAAGTGTTTTACACTATGACTCTGCGCCTGGGCCCGCACTCCGGATTGTCATTTTGACAGGCTAAATTTGGCAGCCACATTTTGTGCTAAGAGAGAGGCACCTTCCCAAGTGGGATGTATGCTATCTCTGCGAATGAGCCCAGGCTTTCCCCAGAATGCACGCCAATTATCTATAACAACAACATCGTTTTCTGAGCACCACCTAGACAACCAGCGGTTAAATGATGAGAACCTAGAGTACATCTCATCACTGGCCAAATTGGGCAGGGGTCCAGAGAATGCTACGGTGTTACACATCGACTTAGCAAGTTTACACACCGATGCTACGTTCAGTTTACAATGCAGCTTTACTTTTTATAATTGAGAAGTTGTACTTTTTTACTTTTACTTCAGTAAAAGAGTTTAATCAGTACTTCTACTTTTACCAGAGTATTTTTTTCCACACCAGTAGCTGCACTTCTACTTAAGTACAGAATGGGCATACTTTGACTACCACTGGATGCTCATATTGTCATTTTCTTTTGTTTACAATGTGCAAAATTTAGTTGGTGTCCAGGATTTTAAAAGATCATGTAAAAATGAACAACTTTTGAATTCTGACCTTCTTTAAATTATTTTGTTATTATTCTAAATAACAAAATGCAAAGGGTACAAATGTACACCCCGATACGAGATGGTTAATGACATTATTGACATGACTTGTCTTAATTTCCACAGGTCATGGACACTCTGTCTAGACTGTCTCACACAACAACTGCACAACAAGGATTCAAGTAAGTCACAAGATAATGTAACCCTGAGAATATATCTTCTTTTGCTCACCGGGTTACAATCCGATTTCCGAGGTTGATGATGTTTTGCTACCTTACATGCTAATCAATGACCCAAAATGGCAGGACAGTTCAGCGGGTTTTATTAACAGCTCCCTTGATAAAAACACACATGAGGCTCCTCACCAACAACCACACACTACTCTTCTTTTTCCCGTGTCACACTTAAATGTGTCGTACCTTAAACAGGTAGGAATCAACATTTGGAACACAACAAGTACACAGTAAATTTTGCAGTGTTAAATCACCACTTAGAGAGTTTATTTAACTTCTTCTAGAGTGTATTTGGTCCCATTGTCTCCAAATTAACACTGCAAAATCTACAGTGTAAGGAAAGACATAAATAACTAATATATAGTGAATAAAATACAATAACTAATATATAGTAAATAAAATATAATTTGAATAATAATGCAAATGAATAACACAAATCTAATATTACAATACTAACAACCACCCTAACTCTTAACAGGCCATGTGACTATTTTTGGTCATTTCTGTGTACATTACAAGCCAGTGACAGCAACAGTTACAGTTAGAAAGGCAAGTCCAGAATGTGATGTGTAATGTGGTCTACAGAATCTGCAAGGTCTAATGTGGAGTACAGGATCTGTAAGATGTAATGTGGTCTACAGGTTTTTTAAGGTACCATGAAGTAATGCTACTTACTATTTGTAAGATGTGATGTGAAAGGGATAATGTGGATGTTGTATTTATCTTGCTGTAATGTTTTCAATGCAGGGGTCTCAAACTCATTTTCTTCATTTTCCACAGTCAGCCTGATTTGACCTCCAACCAGTAAAATGAAACCAGAATAATTTATAAACAATGCCAACTCCACATTTTGGCCATTGTTTCAGTGCCAAAAAATCCCATTAAATTATTAAAATACTTTTATAAATTATCTAAATGCAAAATAGTAAAACATTTTTAAGGAAAATAAGGGCAATTTTAATAATATTCTTCCTCAATTTATCATGTGTCAATGTGTTTTATTCTGGATCAGTTCTACAAAGACACTGAACTCTTAGTAACAGAAGCAGAAAATGGTTCAAATTATGCATAATTTGCTTTAGAAATTTCAGGTTGTTCACATGTGTTCATGTTATTCACATTTTATTGTTACAGGATAGTTTGGAAATGTAAATACAGTTACTACTTAGGAAAGACCCAGCTAATGATCATCTGTGTTGAAATCGCATTGAACATCCTGAGGAGAACGTCCTGAGCACCGTCCTGCCCACTGTCCTGCCCACCGTGTGTTCCAATCTAGCATCTACCATTGACCTACCATATATCTTTCCAGATTAAAAAACATTTGCCACTTTTCCCTTTTTTTGCGGGACTCCAGGGAACATGCCCTGCTCCCATGGCCACTTCTCTCCATCCCACCCACTCCAGCAAGAGGCTGTCAAATAATGGCCCGTGCCACAGTGCTTTGCAATTGTTGGACTTTTATTTTGAAAATGTGTCGTCATTCTGTCTTCCACATTCATGAAAGTTTTGTTATGAATAACTCATGAAACATTCATGAATGCTTTATGTGTAGTTTATGAAAGCTGTGATGAATGTGTTATGAACTCACCCGTCAAATAAAGAGTTACCCATTTTGTTGACAGAGACACATCCATTAAGAGCAAAATGTTTGCGAAGGGGTGGGTTTTGTTGTTGTGTCTGGAGCCATTTGTTATTGTATGTTATATAGAGAATACAGTGGTACCTCTATTTACGAAAGACCCAGCTAATGAATAATCCAAGTAACGAAAAAAACTTTGCCTCAGAGTTTGAGACTCGTACTGTAAAGGTGAAAAGTATGGTTTCATATCATCATCATCATCATCATATAAAATACAACACTTAGCTGCTTTTTTCACTGGGAAATTATTTTTCTTAACCCACATCATTCATAAATAGCTCCTTTGTAATGATTTTTTGTCTCCACTCTTATTTCCTGCTGCTCTTGTGTCATTTATAGGCCTTTCCCAACAGAGGACAGCCTAAGAGACGAGGACATTTACAATAATCTGGAAGACCTGATTGAGTATGTATGAGGCTTATCCCTGCAGGGCCATTACTGCTGCTGATAGAACCTCATTATTTTGCTCTGTAGTCAAATCATCATGCATGGTCTCCAGGGGTCTGGACACCCACATGTTTTGGTAAAAGGCATGGCTGTGTTTCACTGTGACTGTCAGAGGAAACTAAATGAGTAATTTTTCTACATCTTTGATGAGTGCTTGCTCACCACCCACACTGAAATTCTGGATGGAGAATGCTGACAGAATGATTGACAGAAAAGGAAAAGTAACAACAATGAGACACTTATCCATGCGCATACTTATTGATTAGAATCAATGATGAATTAAAAAAGGATTCCTTGTTGATACTTGCAGTAGAGCTACAAAAAACTGAGATTAAAAAAAAAAAAAACACTTTGATATTTTTTTAAAAAACCCATATATATTGCAGTAGAAAAAAAAAATCAGAGACGTGCAGTTGAGGGAGGCAGGTGAAGCAGGGCCTGACCAGACATAATCCAGCATGAGTTATGATCAACGTAAATAATACTAATAAATATTTGTCCAAGTGTCTGTGCTAAGAATCACATTCGAATGCTTTCAATCATTTTCGTGACCAAAATCGCTGTATTTGCTTGTTTCCCATTCAACTGCAGCGAATATGCAGTGAGCTGAGGCAGCTCCAAGCCATGCCTCACGACAGGTAGCTCAATCCCTTGTTAACTGTTCGCTGTCGTGCCCTTTGCTCTTACTCTGTGCATGCCAACAACCTAAAGCTATATACACAGTAAATTTTGTAGTGTTAAATCAACACTTAGAGAGTTTATTTATCTTCTTCTAGAGTGTATTTGGTCCCATTGTCTCCAAATTAACACTGCAAAATCTACAGTGTACAGTTTTTATACACTTTAGATATGTCTGTTATATGGCCTCACTTTCCTTATAATGTGTTGTGTTTTTTAAGTATGTTTTCCACTATGCATTGTTAACAATTTTACATAAAACAAAACTGAAAAGACATGAGGTGAGGCAGGCAGTAACTCTTCCGCAGTAGAGGGCGTAGTCTACGTGAAGTCAGTTTTATCTGGTTACTAGGTTACGAATCGTTGTTGTCGTGTTATTGTTGGCTTCATCTAAAACCATGGAGGATCAGGATGTTATAGCTAAATTGAAAGGATTTTCAAAGTTGGACTTTCAAGGAAAACGGGACTTGATAAAGAATGGACGACCGACGCCAGAGGATCCGCCGTGTGTTTAGTTTTGTGTATGGTACCCCCCTGTGGTGTCCACCCTGGTGTTTTGTAGAAGTTGCCCCCATTCAATGTTCATTCTTCCTTGGCCAAATATGCATATTAAAATATGTACTTCATATAAATAATGCTGCAATGAGATATGAAACTATTAGGTATTTAGCAAATATTTGGTGTATTTGAAAATCTGATTTAGAAAAAGTCAGTGCCTCACTTGCCACAGACCTCACTGAACGTCACTGAGGTATATATATATATATATATATATATATATATATATATATATATATATATATATATATATATATATATATGTGTGTGTGTGTGTGTGTGTGTGTGTGTGTGTGTGTGTGTGTGTATTAAAATCAAGGATGAACAGATGACAGAAATAAAGTGTAAAAGTGAGTGCTAATTCAGAAGATACCACGACAGTGCATTTGTGAAAAAGTGTTGGGGAAAAAAGTTTTTTTGGACAGGAGGCATGTCATGATGCCTAAACACTTATAAGATAAAACAGCAAATTAAAAATGTGTCTGGGTCAAAATCTGCTATTGCCTCTTGAAAGTTGTTTTTTTCTAGTTTTTCACATAGTGAGTGGAGCTTTCAGTGTAAAAATTCACAATAAATAACAGCAGAGAGGAGAAAACCCCAGTGCTGTCCAGCAGTGTACTGTGAGAACCAGACCATAATATAACACATACTGTGGAATAACAATAACCAGGAGTGAGTTTGGACATAATACAACATGTCAGTCATATGTCACATGTCAATTCAAAGCAGTGCAGAGTTATAGGTATAGTGTAGCTGTGTGTGTGTTATAGTGAAAATGTCCCTGTGTGTGTATGTTATATTGAAAATGTCCCTGGGTGTGTGTGTTATAGTGAAAATGTCCCTGTGTGTGTGTGTTATAGTGAAAATGTCCCTGTGTGTGTGTGTGTGTGTTTGTGTGTGTTATAATGAAAAAGTCCCTGTGTGTGTGTTGTAGTGAAAATGTCCCTGGGTGTGTGTGTTATAGTGAAAAAGTCCCTGTGTGTGTGTTTGTATGTGTTATAATGAAAAAGTCCCTGTGTGTGGGTGTGTGTGTGTTGTAGTGAAAATGTCCCTGGGTGTGTGTGTTATAGTGAAAATGTCCCTGTGTGTGTTATAGTGAAAAAGTCCCTGTGTGTGTGTGTGTGTTATAGTGAAAAAGTCCCTGTGTGTGTGTTATAGTGAAAATGTCCCTGTGTGTGTGTTTGTGTGTGTTATAATGAAAAAGTCCCTGTGTGTGGGTGTGTGTGTGTTGTAGTGAAAATGTCCCTGTGTGTGTGTGTGCATGAGAGAGAGTTATTGTGAAAATGTGTGTGTGTGTGTGTGTGTGGGTGTGTTATAGTGAACATCTCCCTGTGTGTGTTATTGTGAAAATGTCCCTGTGTGTGTGTAATAGAGAAACTGTTCCTATGTGTATGTGCGTGTGTGTGTTATAGTGAAAATGTCCCTGTATATGTGTGTGTCTGTGTGTGTGAGTTATAGTGAAAATGTCTGTGTGTGTGTGTGTGTCTGAGAGTTATAGTGAAAATATCCCTGTGTGTATGTGTGTGTTATAGTGAAAATGCCCCTGTATGTGTGTAATAGAGAAACTGTTCCTATGTGTATGTGTGTGTGTGTTATAGTGAAAATGTCTGTGTGTGTGTGTGCTTGTTAGCCTAGGATCTAGTCTGTCCCCAGTGGCCGCAAATGGTATTTGCTACGGGAGACAGACTAGACAGCCTCGGATCTGAAAATCCAAAATGTACCGGGCCAATCAAATCGCGAGGGGCGGGATTGGAGCCCGCCCTGCCTCATGACGACACAAATACGACACGTAATGTTGTAGTCGCAGAGACGTAGCAGCTAGCACACATTGCCGTAACACCAGTTGCTAGCAGCTAGACAACATGGCTCATCACCAGGAACAACCTTTCGAGCTGGCTTTGGCAGCAACGCTAGGGGATTTAAAATTACAGTTTTCCCTGCGAGAGGAGTAGAAAACGGCACTTAAGCTGTTTTTAGAAAAAAAGGGACGTTGTCGGAGTTTTGCCCACCGGGTATGGCAAAAGTTTGATATATCAGCTGGCTCCGCTGGTGGGACGACGCATGGGTCTGCACCAGGGCTGTAGTGGTCAAATTAGAGGTGGGTAAACTATGATTTTTTTTTGATCAGACAGACCGTGACGCGACGCGACCCGACCAGACGTGTGTTTTGTGTTCACTATGTTTTCGGCTGCCTTGTGGCTCTTTGATGATCTGTGTTTGAAAATTTAACTTCTCAAGCATGACAACTGATACTGGTGATCACCGTTGTGACTGTATGTGACTTTAGTTGCGGCCCATTCATTTGAGAGACACATTCCTGTTTCTTTAAACACTCCAAGGCCTTTCACTTTTTTGCAGATTTTGCATCCAAGATATTAATTATTGACAATAAGTCAAGGGTTATCTTTTTTAAACTGTATGTGTTGTTTTTCTGTCCAGATACTGGGATGGCATCTGCTCTCTCTTTCTCCTCTCACTGTGTCTTCAGTCTCAGATTCTGCATCTCCCTCTACTTCAGACTCTCCACTCTCCATCTCTCCTGTCCCTGTTTCTTCTCTTACTCCTCTCGCACTACCTGTTTCTTCATCTCCTATTTCATCTTTCTCTGTTTCCTTATTCTCTGTTGGTCCTCTTTCATTTCCTCCTCTTTCCTCTTCTATCTCTTTCTGATCTACTGGTGTTTCTCCTCTCCCTGTGATCTCTGCCTCATTGCCTGTACCATCACTGCCTGAAAAAGGTAGAATTTAAGTGTTGTGGGGCTGAGAACACCAGTTAAGCAGTCTGCCAATTACACTGACAACATAAGTTAAAGGATCACTCATGTAGGCTATAACTACCTATGTCAGCATAAATACCCTATACAGCATGTTTTTTGTTATATTGTTTTATATTTAGAAAATATAAGATTGCTGTTTTTTTAAATCATATATAAGCCATCATAAATCGTATTTTTGCGGTATTTAGAATGACAATTGACCTTTATTTGATTTGCTATTCTCATTTCACCTTGAAGCACGAGAACGTCTCGTGCTGTACAGTACAAGTATTGTTGTAAAATTACACTTGCGGCATTGCTAGCTTTCGTGATAGAATGACTCGCGGTGGGTGACGAGTGCAATACAAGGATAGCATGACTACGCATTAGCTTATCTGAAAGCTCGTTCTGTCATTGCCATAGTCAAACTTCATAAAGCATATTTAACGACTCATGTAAATTGATCTCTGTCAGTCTTACTTTGTACTTGAGGCCTTTTGCTTGCATCTGCGAAAGTGGAAGCACTGGATGGTCTCTTCAAATATCTCCTAATATCCATGATGATTAACTTTGAACAGGTAGGCAGGCAACTACACAACGTGTATGTGTTTACACATTCCCTGGATCCTGATTGGTGTCGCCGCCGCAGCCGAAAGGCACTGATTGGAAGGTCACATATCCGAATACAGAGCAGATGAAAATTCCTACTAAAGCCTTAAGTATGTTCAACAATATTTTTTAAAATGACACCAAATTTATTTTGGATTATTCCAACGGCAGATCACAAGGCGCAGGGAACTTTGACGTTAACTTTGCCATTAAGAGCTAAGAGCTATATAGCAAACGCTATTTAGAGGTGGGTAAACGCTATTTCCTGAATTCCAGAGGTGCGTAAACGGCGTACGTGCGTTTACCCTCCACTACAGCCCTGGTCTGCACAACCCGCTGGTGATCGTTGTGTCACCCCTTTTAGCCCTAATGGATGACCAGTTGCAAGAAGCCGAAAAACTGGGAATACGAGCAGCACAACTCGGCAAAGGCGACCCGGAGGAGATCCGACGCGGCCGGTGCCAAATAGTGTACGGGAGTCCGGAATCCTGGCTGAACCGGGAATGGTTAGACCTGCTCCATGTTCATCGCTCTGATTGGTTGGCTCTGACTGGTTACCCATCCAATAGCGTGGCGTTGTGTAAAGAGAAAATTTTACAGACAGCGGTTATCCCGCCCACAAATTCGCCTAGACTTTCTAGACTCTCCCCGAAGCAAATACCATTTGCGGCCACTGGGGAGAGTCTAGATCCTAGGCTATGTGCTTGTGTGTTATAGTGAAAATCTCCTTGTTTGTGTTACAGTCAAAATGTCCTTGTGGGTGTGTGTGTGTGTGTTATTACCTCCGCCAAGGAGGTTATGTTTTTGCCGGCGTTTATCTGTTTGTCTGTGTTCAAGATAACTCGAAAACCTATGGACAGATTTTGATGACATTTTCAGGATATGTTGGAAATGTGAACAGGAAGAACTGATTTCATTTTGGTGGTGATCGGGGTGGGGGGGTCTACCTTGGTGGAGGTCTGCGCTCTCAGAGTGCTTTTCGAGTATTGCAAATGTCCCTGTGTGTGCATGTGTGTGAGTTATAGTGAAAAAAAAACCTCTGTTTGTATGTAATACAGAAACTGTCCCTGTGTGTGTGTGTGTTATAGTGAAAGTGAAAATGTCCCTGTGTGTGTGTTACAGTAAAAATGCCTGTGTGTGTTATAGTGAAAATGCCCTCTTGTTTGTGTTATAGTGAAAATGTATTTGTATGCGTTTGTGTGATATAGTGCACATGTCCCTGTGTGTGCGTGTGTATGTTATAGTGAAAATGTCCCTGTGTGTGTTTATGTTATAGTTAAATGTCCCTGTGTGTGTGTTATAGTGAAAATGTCCCCGAGGATGAAGACGAGTTGTACGCAGCAGTGTATGGACTGGAAGAAGACTACGCAGGTGGAGAGATCTATGAAGACCTAATGAGGACTGAGCAACATCCAGCTTTGGTATCTCTCTCACACACACACACACACACACACACACACACACACACACTTCATGTTTCAGGAGGACCAAGTCTGTAATCATCCCTTCTGGGGACGAACCTTTGTTGATGCACTAGGTAAAGTGTCCATTGGGTAGAAAACCTTCAAACCTTTGAAAATACAAGTTTCCCTTTGCATCTGTTTCCCTCATGGTTTATAGTGACTTTTGCGAAAAATGGGTTAATGTGTTTATATTAGCGCTGTCAAATGATTACAATTTTTAATCTGATTAACCACAGGGTTTCTGTGGATTAATTTTCAACTGACTTTTTCACAAAATAGAGAAAAGTACAAGAAACAAAAGCCGTGGAGAAAAAAAATCAACAAAACATGGTAAAATCCAATAAAATTCACAAATCAATAAAAAAACCCCAATCTAAAACATATTCAAAAACTCTTCTAAAATACATGACACAATTTTAAAAATAAAATATCCAAAAGATATGCAAAAAATAAATATGGAATTAAAATGTTTCAACTGTTTAAAATTTAACATTAAAACATGTAGATTTTACATTTTAAACATGTAGACTTCACATTTTAAACATATTTCTCTCTCTCTCTCATCATCTGAACCCAGTTTATCCTCACTAGGGTCACAGGGTTCACTGGGGGCCTGGGCACGCGTGCGTGTGTCCTCCGTAAACAACTCCTGCAATTTGTTCAGAAATAAAAAGAAGAAATTTTAAACTGCAATCTTTATTTAACCAAACATTAATGTTTTCTGAAAATAGATGTGTTTCTCATTAGCGCACATTTAAATAACAAAATGACACGCTATTGTTTTTCCAGTGAAGTCATAAACCAACCATAGGAGTACACTGGTAATACTGGCCATTCTGGTCTGTGTTACACTGGTAATACTGGTCATTCTGGTGTATGTCTGGATTAAAGCTATATTGTAATTTAGTTGTTCAAATGCTTAGTAGTAGTACCTATCAGTGGTAATAGTAATGGATTGATGTTTGTATCAGTTTCTACTTAGAAATCCTTGGTGTTGTGACACTGTTTTTACTTATAGATCAACAAATAATAACCCAAAATGATTGACTTTGTACTGTCATGCATACAATTTGTTTTTTTCTGTCCTGGACACGGTCTTGACTCGGACTCGGTCTTGTCTTGGATTTGAACCTCTTTGGACTCGGTCATTACTTGGTCTCGACCGGTCGCGGTCTTGGCCTCGACGAAGGTGGTCTTGACTACAGCTTTGATCTGGTGTGGGAATCAAACCAGCCTCCTTCTTGCTGTGAGGCATGAGTGCTAACCCTCCACCACTGTGCTGCCCATTTTAAACAGATTTCACATTTTAAACATGTACATTTACCATTTTCAACAGGTCATACTGAACCCTGAACCCCTGCTATAAAGTTTCCATATGAAAAGTCACTAGTTGTAATGCTTGTTGATGGTTGTTAATGCTTGTAGTTGTATGTGGCCTGTAGCCACAGCGCCATGCTGTGCTGTGATCTCTGGGCTGTTTGTTTGATGTATGTTGGACGATGCTTACACATGCTGCTTTGAAAATACTGCAACTCATTAAAAACCTGATGTATTGGTGGACCCTTACCACATTCAATCTTAAAATTCATCTTATCAAACTGGCTTTTGCTTAGTTTTTATTTATTTATTTATTTTATCTTATTTTATTTTACTTGTTTTTAATGCATTGATTATTTGTTTGTTATGTAAAGCGTCTTTGAGTGTCCAAAAAAGCACTATATAAGAGGTATTATTATTATTATTATTATTATTATTATTATGTAGATATTTTGTACAAAATTAGCTTTATACACTAACAAAGACGAATATTTGGATATTATTTCACTTTTAGAGGTTTTTATTATTATTATTTTGATTTTTATTTGTAGATTTTCAACAGGATACACATCCAATCCAAAGCAATAATTGTAGCCAAAACTGAGATCCTCAATGTTCTGTTCAGCCAACACACTGACACACAGAAACTCTAACATCAGGGCTTTCAAAGATGCGGCCCACTAAAGGTTTCAACGTGGCCCATAAGGTGAATTTGCAAAGTGTCAAAATTCCATAGAAAAGAGTCTGGAACTGTGCATGTGCATGTCCACAAATGGGCATTGTCCAGTGCAGACGTGGTGACTTGTAGATGTACATGGAGGGGTAAACTGACAAAAAAGATTCATGTAAAAATGTAAATTAAATTAAAAAAATATTTTTATGGAAAAGGATGTCTAACAAAGAAACCAAGAGATGAGAAACGGATTGAATGGTAGATAATTTCACGCAGTAGATTATTTCACGGCTGATTCAAAACATGGGTCAAGACTGAATCATTAACATAAAAAATGGAAAGAAAGAGAAAACAAGAAGAAAGTTAAGCATGTAGATTTAACATTTTAAACATATAGATTTAATATCTTAAACATATAGATTTAACATTTTACACATATATATTTCACATTTTAAACATGTAGATTTAGCATTTGATTGAATCATTAAACACAAAACTGTTGTCAAATAAAGAACTTTGCATTGTTTCTTTCCCTTTTCCCAACTTTTTGCTGTTAATTCTCCAGTCTTTTTTTTTAACAGTGTGTTTGTGTTTTCCTAAATGCAGGCAGAAGTTGATGTTCGCAGCTGCTGCCTCACTGAGATTAAACAGACAGAAGAAAAATACACAGAGACTCTGGAATCCATCGAGAAGGTACTGAACCCCCCATGTTGTTTCTGAAGCCCATCTCACCTCTGTAGCCACCTCTGTAATCTCAGTCCACACGGCAAGGCAACAAGGTTTCTTTTGTTTTTCTGCACTTATATAGTTCTTTTCCACCTTCATGGGGCTCAAAGTGCTTTACATTAGTGTCACATTCATACACCAGTAGGTTTCTAAGGTTCTGTCAGTCCTACTGGGAGCCTAAGTCAGGGTTTAGTGTCTTGCCCAAGGACGTTTCGACACGTGGGCAGCCAGAGCTGGGATGCAAACCGCCAAGCTTTTGTTTCATTGGACGACCCACTCTATCAACTGAGCCACAGCCCCCAAGATGAAATGTATGCTGAAAATGATGCAATACACATGCCACACCTCTAGGGAGGACTGGACGATTTTCAGAAAAAAATGAATATCAATTTTTTCTGGCAGATATTGCAAATTCAATTTTATTCATGAAATCAAGTTTTAGTAAATGACATGATTTACTGACAAGTGGAAGAAAGATGAGGAAAAAAAGGAAAAATTAGAAAAAAGAAGAAAAAAAAGCAAAGGAAAAAGGTGGAAAATTAAAACCAAAATAGAAAAAAAGAGGAAAAAGGAAGAAAAAAAGAAGAGAAAATGGAGCAAGTAACAAAAAAGGGAGTAAAAGTAAAAGAAGAAAATGGTAAGAAAAAAAAGGAATGTGTGTGTGTGTGTGTGTGTGTGTGTGTGTTTAGTCATTTTTATCAGTTTATCTCTCACTATTTATATTTTCTAACTATAATGGAAACATTTTTGAACATTTGTTTTCATTTGGCAGAGAAAAAAAATATCGGATTTGGCTCCAAATACACTCAACAAAGATAGAAACGTAACACTTTTGTTTTTGCTCCCATTTTTCATGAGATGGACTTAAAGATGTAAAATTCATTCCAGATACACAATATTGCCATTTCTCTCAAACATTGTTCACAAATCTGTCTAAATGTGTGATAGTGAGTACTTCTGTTTTGCTCAGTTAACCCATTCCACCTCACAGGTGTGCACATCAAGATGCTGATCCGATATCATGATTAGTGCACAGGTGTGCCTTATACTGCCCACAATAAAAGGCCAGTTCCCACTAATATCCAACCATAGAAGAGGAGTGGAACAACATTCCACAGGCCACAATTGACAATCTGATAAACTCTATGCGAAGAAGATGTGTTGCACTGCATCAGTCAGTACCACATACTGACTGGTTCTGAGTCCGTAGACCCCCAATAAAGCAAAAAAAACATTTCAAGGAGGCCTTTTATTGTAGGCAGTATAAGGTACACCTGTGCACTAATCATGATGTCAGATCAGCATTTTGATGTGGTACACCTGTGAGGTGGGATGGCAAAGCAGCAGTGCTCACTATCACATATCACATAGACAGATTTGTGAACAATGTTTGAGAGAAATGTTTTTCATTGTGTATTAAATTAGGCCTGTATTGGTCATTGGCTAAGGCTGATGTAAAATAAATAGATAAATAAATAGCAAAATAGCTGACAAAACAAAGTTAGGAGCACTGCAAAGAAAATGCAGCTTTAAAGATCCCAAAATAGTGTTGCAGGGCTCTAGACTAACTTTTTGCACTGGTGAAATTGGTGCGCATGACTTTTTTTCTTACATGCACCAGCACAAAGGTTTGGTACACCCAAACTTTTCAATCGCATTGCATTTAACACCACAGTTTTACATGTTCCCTTTTTTCTGTTGTTTTTTTCAAATCATTGTACATACAAACAGTATTGATTTGTAAATGATTAATCAACAATTTTGATAACATAAAGTTCGTTATTTGGAGCACCGCTCTACAGGAAAGATTACTTACTGAAAAGACATTTTGAGGGGCAAGTGCTCAGGGGGGGGCACTTTTTTGTGCACGCAGAACATGTTATTATAGTGTGGGATTGAAAGAAAAAGCATTACACACACAAATGCCAGTGCATGTTCAGAGAATTTTTCTGTAGTTTGCATGCCGCAACAGCAGGTGGTGCTGTTGATCCATCTTACACAGCCCCATGCACCATTGGACATGACATGTTATTATTGTTATGTTCTTGTTATGTTGTGTTTATCTTATGTTCTGGCCATGGCAATGTCGGGACCACATGTACAGACCCTAAAAATGTTAACCACCTTTTTTGTTTGACATGTTATTGCCTTTAAATAGTTCGCCAAGTAATTTTACTGACGAGAGAATTAGCCGATTCATTAATTCAATGCTATTACATGATAATTTGAGGTTGTCATTTAAACACATCTAAAGCATATTTCCACTTAATATTTTGACCTGACAATCTAGGGACCAAATGTACAGACCCATATAATATCAACCAGGTCGTTCGTTTGATATGTCAGTGTTCTGATGCTATAATGATAAGCCAACAATGAGCTTGTTTGTGAATAATCGGCTGTGAATAAAACACATTTTTTTGTGTTTGACAGTAATTTCACTCAATATGTTGCTATGCTAAGAAAGTATCAGAACAAAATGATGGAATCGGGAGGCTGGAGCTATCTTTTTTTGGTACAATGTGAAGGACTGCTATCACTTCGGAGCCTCAGATTGGCCATCACCGTGATAGCATCAGAATATATATATATATATATATATATATATATATATATATATATATATATATATATATATATATATATATATATATATATATATATACTTACAAAGCTTTGATTTACTCATATCGCAATATAATATATATCGCAGGGTTAACAAAAATTGCAATGTCAGTTTTTTGTAATATCGTGCAGCACTAGTATGTATTTTTTCATGAATTCTTTATGTAAAAAAACAATTGATAAAAGAACAATGGCTTCATTATCCATGAACATATTTGACTGAAAAACACTTGGAACATTGCATTTCAGAATGATTTTAAAATAATAAAAAAAATACAAAAAAATTATGAAAAGTTAATGAACATAAGGTTGAATGGACGACTACAAATGAAAATGAAAATCAAAAGCAGTGCAGTTAGTTTAATTCTAAATTCTTTAAAATTTATAGGACAATATGATTGGTTAGAGGTTTGTTTTTTAAGCAGTTTTTTAAGCAGTTTTTTAAGCAGTTTTTTAAACGTCATTTATAAATGACAGTGCTATAAAGGGTTAACATGACTACTCAGCTACTTTACTTTACTTTTCTTAATCCACATCCTGCAACTCAAATGTTTAATTTCATGTTGTTCTTTTATTTATTTATATTTTACCTTTATACAGTATTTCCTGAATCCTTTGAGGAAATTCTTCTCTGCATCTGAAATTGACAGAGTTTTTCTCAACATTCCAGTAAGTCCAATCCTTTATCAATATACACACTGGAAATATAGATTTAACCCTCCAGTGTCAGGATGTACAATTTACACATACTTTGCATTTTGTGTTAAAAAAAACTTCATGTTATTTTTCAGAATTTAAATAAGGTAAGAATTCAAAAGTTGTTCATTTTTGCATCATCTTTAACATTCTGGACACCAACTAAAATATGCACATTGCAAACAAAGGAAAATAAGCAGACTATCATCTGTATGCGGGGTGTATGTAAAATGTACTATTACTTCCATTATAACGTTTACAACCATTTCCATACATAATCCATTATGGCAAAAATCCTGCTTTTTCTGATATGCGGGTTTCATTTGAAACCCACATATCTTAAATTAACTACAGAACTTTTTTTTTTCTTTTTTTTACCAGTGACGTCACTACGATCATATTTGGAAGAGGAAATGATATGCTTTTTTTTTGTCTACTAGATGGCAGTGTATTGTTCTGTTCTGACCTACCAACAAAAATAATGGAAATTAACCAATGATGGTGTGAATCAATGATATATACAAGGCTGTAAACATCAAATGACATTTTTATGCAGTATATTGAGAAAAAAAAACATTTGTCTTTTTTGCATAAAAATATATTCTAAACATGACAATTACATTATAAACACACAATTGAGTATTTAGTATTTTTATTTACAGCTGAAGTTAATGAAATAGACAAAAATATAAGAGTTAAAAACAAACTAGGAATTTTTTTGAGACATTATTCTACAAGTGTACAGTTTATGCACACTTTGTAGCTACTTAAAGGCTTTTCTGGAGCAAATACCTGAGGTTTAAATAAAATGAACACTGCAAATTTTGGCTGTTGGAATAAACTGTTGATCCTGAAGTGTTTAAGTTCTAATCTGATATACACAGACATACACAGATGCTAAAAGGATCTTAAAATGTGGGGGGAAATATAAAAAGACACAAATATAAAAATACATTTAAAACCATGCAGAAAAGACAAATATTGAGATCTATTAAAGGTCTGTTTTTTTTGTCAAATCGGATGTATGGTAGTGCAGTATTTGATTTGGAAAATGTTGGTTAAGGCCCTGGTACTGACCCTTCTGTTTTGGATGCAGGACCTGGTGAAACTTCACAAGAACCTGATGGTTGATGTTCAAGATTCTATCCTTAACAAAAAGGCCTTAAATCTCTACCAGATCTTCATCAACTACAAAGAAAGGTAACCATTAATCAAGCCACTTCTGCACTGTTTAACCCATAAAGACCCAGTGGTATTTTTATGTCAGGAGTAGAGAGAGGACTCAGATGCACAGTGCTGAAGGGAGAACAGATTTAATGCCAAACAGAACCAAATCAAGACAGACAAGACCAAACCAAAACCTGGCCATAGAACGGCCAGAGTCCATGGTGGTGATGATGAATTTCCAAGTTATGGTGACTGAGGAGATTGCAAAGTGTCCGGGTTATGGAGGTGACGATATTGAATGGTCCCAGACTAGCAACTGCAAGCCTCACTGCTTTTATAGTTGCAGATGAGGAACGGCTTGCAGCTGCGCAGTGCAGGGCCAGGTGAGTATTGAGAGCACTGGGGGAAAGGTCACCGGAGCAGAGGTCATGATAGACAATAGGCTCCAAAATAAAAAAAAAAAGAATGAGTTATGATTAAAAGAATGATGGTGATGTTTCCATTTAACAGAGCCAAAAAAATCTGTTGGTACCATTTATATCAGGAGTCTCAAACATGTGGCCCAGGGGCCAAATGCAGCCTGCCAAAGGTTCCAATGCAGACCCTGGGATGAATTTGTAAACTACAAACTTTCCACATTTAAGGCTGTTGAAGTCATTGTAGTTCAGGTTCCACTTATAGACCAATATTATCTACAGCGGGGTTTTCAAATAGTGAGGTGGTTCTCCCCTGGGGGGCACCATAGGGCTTCAGGGGAGGCCTGGAATGAGAAAAAAGGAACCTGAAAATAAAAGGAAAAACTTGTGTAAACATGTGGTTGGCTAACTACAGAATGTATGAGAAGCAAAATCACACTTGAAGTGAAAACCTGTCATAAACCTGTCATTCGGCTAAAAAAACACTTTTCTCCTTTTGGATTCTGAAGAAGCCCATGATGGATAAAACATATATAGGGGGTATAATACGACCTTCACAGACAAGGAAAGAAATTAGTACATTTTGAGGGAAGAGCTGGATTTGGTAGATGTGTGGAGATTTTTCCATCCATCAGATAAACAGTTTATTTGTACTCCCATCCACATAATTCTTACTCCAGAATAGATTATTTTTTGATCTCCTTTATAGAACAAGCAACAATAGATACAATTTTAATTTCAGACAATGCTCCAGTGGGGATGGTGCTACATGCAGGCCAATCAAACAAAACAGGTGGAGATTTAATACATCCATGCTCAAAGATGAAGACTTAGTACAACCTATTAAAGGGGAGATAATTTATTATTGGTGGACCAATGAAGGCACAGTACCAGAGCCAGCAATGGATTGGGGTGTCTTTAAGGCTGTCATTAGAGGCTGGCTTATTCAAACCTGTTCATTTCTAAAAAAGAAAGCAATTGAGCACTTTCAGGAACTAGAAGGGGATATAAAAAAATGGAAAATAGGCATTGTATTGCAAAACATTAATTAACTAATACTTTTTATATAATTATTAAGTAAGCATATTTAACTCCACTCAAATGATATTTATAGCCTAAGCGATTGGTCTTAGTCTTCTCATTGTCTTTTCATTAATTTAATATCACAATCATAGTTTACAATCAGTTTCAGTATTACAAAATACTTCAGCATAAGATTACTTTTAAGATTACAAAGTCACTTGTCAGAGAGTCCAGTCTGAGTCTGATCATTGAGTCTACATGGCCTGAATGGACACATAGGACTAAGGGGAAAAAACAGTTTTAACACCTTAGGCGACCACTCCTTCAGATGTTCTGCCTTTAGCTCCTGAAGGATCGTTGGTCAGATTCCTGAAGCGCAGTGCGGTGTCGGTTCTCCTGGAGGCTCCCATTGTTTGTTCCTATCCTAATCATCTCAACCCCCACTGGGCCTAGGGCCATCCCAAATTATGGCAACCTGCATGTCTGCCATGTAAATTGCTTCACTGTTATCACTTCTTACAGTAACCTTTAAACTCCAAAAAGTACATTTATGCATTAACATTTATATCTCTGATATTATTGTAATTTTCCAACACAGTGGTTTGTCACCTCCACTGGCTGCATACCGCATTCACAGAAAACAACAAGAGGAACGAGGGACCCAGAAAAAGCCGGTCTGACATCAGATGAACTTTAGCGTCACCCAAGTGGGGTTAAACCTGTCCCCCATTACAGCGAAACTGAAGTAGCGAAACAAATGGCGGATCAAACTGGTTCATGTCCTCTCTATGGAAATAAAGCCTCGTTTTTCCCTGGACATTTTCAGACCAAGCAACGACACAAAACCTAGCTAGATGCTACTCTGGTAAAGGTAAACACATATGGAGAGCGAGAGAGGAGGGGGGAGTGTTCCTTCATGCATTCTGAGCCAATCAGAGACGCCTTGTCACTACATCTGTCACAGGCAAACAAGGAAGCAGACTCAAGAAGCAGAGTGAACACGATAGATGGAATTAAAAGAGTCTAATTTATTGTCACACAGATAATCAAAAGTACAGTGTCTGGAAAATCCAAAACTCAGAGTCAAAACCGGGCCAGGGGTCGAGAACCAGGAAGACGGAATGGCTACGGTACCAGGGATAAGACAGGCTCCGAGTGGACAAAAAACAGGGTCAGAACTCAGGAAGGCAGAAGTACAAAAATGGTTAAGGCAAGCTCGGTACCATATATCCAGAAGAGGTCCAGGAAAACAGTCCATTTCCAGGTATGGGTTCTGTAAAGGTTCAGGCAAAATCAGAGTCAGGCATAAGCAAAGGGTCACACAGATAATCAAAACCGGGCCAGGGGTCGAGAACCAGGAAGACGGAACGGCTACGGTACCAGGGATAAGACAGGCTCTAAGTGGACAAAAAACAGGGTCAGAACTCAGGAAGGCAGATGAGGCAGAAGTACAAAAAGGGTTAAGGCAAGCTCAGTACCGTATATCCAGAAGAGGTCCAGGTCCAAGAAAACAGTCCATTTCCAGGTATGGGTTCCGTAAAGGTTCAGGCAAAATCAGAGTCAGGCATAAGCAAAGGGTCAAACAGGATCATAGGTCAGAGACAAAAACAGGTCAGCAACACAAGGCTTGATAAAACTGTGCATGCTGGTAAATCTATGACAACACGAGGTCAGACAAAGACAAACTGGCAAAGAGCTTTGCCAGTTACAGGGCTTAAATATTCACAGGGGTTGAGGGGAGACACAGGTGATTTAACAAGACACAGGTAGGAATGATTTCATGAATGACACGAGAGGAAGTAAAGATGGCAGACATGACACATGAGGAGGGTTACCAAAATAAAACAGGAAATAGACACCACAAACATGAACATGTTTTGGGATTATTTAATCCGAAAACGTGACAGCGTCATGAACATGTATGAGGAAGTACCAGTAAACTCTGGTGTTCGACCAGCACAGCAATATTAATGAAATAACGATGGAATGACACCTTTAAGATGTGTTCAGAGATGTTAAAAAACATACACAGATGTGGAAATATATTCAAAAACTGACACACACACACACACACACACACACACACACACACACAATTAAGTTGTGTTAAAAGAAATGTAAAAAAAAACATACATGGATGTTGAAACGTAGGGGGAAGTAGTTGTATTTGAATAATTTATTGTTTTTTTGGCACAAAAAATACATTTTTACAGGTTATTTTTGCAGGTCATGTTTTTGCTGGTCTTTGTGTGTATTTATGTATGTATGTTTGTTTGTTAGCAAGATAACTCAAAAAGTTATGGGCGAATAAGTCTGAAATTTTCAGGAAATGTTGATACTGACACAAGGAGCACATGATGAAAGATTGAATTGGTGTGAATGTGACCACTGAGGGAAAATTATTTTGAGACTTGGTCAGAGTGGTTTAAAGTATTCAATTCAATTCAATTTTATTTATAAAGCCCTAAATCACAACAAAGTCGTCTCAGAGGGCTTTACAAAAACACAATCAACTACAGAAATACATGAAAAGTCCCAGGCATCCCCTGTCCTTAGACCCTCCTTCTCGGCAAGAAAAAACTTCAAAACCCAGTGGGAAAAAGAAGAAATCTTGAGGAGAACCACATTGAAGGAGAGATCCACTCCCATGGACGGACAGGCTATAGATGAACCTCCATGTATAAATGCAGGAAGGGGGGCTGGTCCAGACAGGCAGGGGCGGTGGTCCGGGGTCACAGGTTGGCACAGGCGAGATACTGCAGATCCTGTCGTCCATGGCTCCCGTGCAGACACTGTCAGGAGAGCCACCACTCCCCCCAGGGGGGGAGGGGGGAAAGGGGACACCAGGTGACTAGTCATGAACAGACTTGGTATGAAAGATAGGTTGTAAAAATTACAGAAACAGGTGTGAGGGAGAGAAAGAGAAGAAAGAACTCAGTGTCTGTACTTCCCCCAGCATTCTAACTCCTAGGGCAGCCTAGACTGAACTGTGACTCATACATCATGTATACATGATGTATGAGTCACATCATTTTTAACTAACCTGACCATAGGCTTTCTCAAACAGGAATGTTTTCAGCCTAATTTTAAATGTAGAGACTGTGTCGGTGTCTTTAATATTAAAGGGAAGCTGATTCCATAAGACAGGGGCCTGATAACTAAAGGCTCTAGCTCCTACTGTACTTTTAGAAACCCTAGGAACTTTCAATAAACCTGCATTCTGAGAACGAAGGGTTCTATTGGGTTGGTACGGAACCAGATCATCTTTAAGATAAGAGGGGCCCATACCATTAATGTTTTTATATGCAAGGAGGAGGATTTTAAATTTAATTCTAGACTCAACTGGTAGCCAGTGAAGGGTTTGGAGCACAGGGGTGATGTGTTCTCTTCTATTTGATCCTGTTAACAATCTTGCTGCTGCATTTTGAACCAGTTGCAAGCTTTTTAGGGAATATTTAGGACACGCTACAAGTAAGGAGTTACAATAATCTAATCGTGATGTAACAAATGCATGAATTAATTTTTCTGCAGTCGTTTTAGACAGAATATTCCTAATTTTGGCTATGTTGCGCAGGTGAAAGAAGGCTGTTCTGCAAGTTTGGTTAATATGCATTTTGAATGAAAGATCTGGATCAAATAAAACTCCTAAATTTTTAACTGTGGCACTGGGTGTTACACTTAAGTTGTCCAGAGTAACTATCTGGTCAGGTAGGGAGTCTCTTGCATTTTTAGGACCAATTATAACAACTTCAGTTTTTTCAGGGTTCAATAAAAGATAATTGGCACTCATCCAAATTTTTATGTCTTGTACACAAGTACTTAGTTTATCTATTTTTCTGGTCTGATCAGTTTTAATCGATAAATGTAGCTGTGTGTCATCCGCATAACAATGAAAATTAATGCCATGATTTCTAATGATGTTACCTAAAGGGAGCATATATAGTGTAAACAACATAGGCCCAAGGACTGACCCTTGAGGAACGCCATAATTAACTCTGGAGGACTGCGATGATTGTTGGTTGATGTGAACAAATTGGTAGCGATTAGATAAATATGATTTAAACCAGCAGAGGGCTGCTCCTCTAATACCTATATCACATTCTAATCTGTGCACTAAGATACTGTGGTCAATGGTGTCAAAGGCTGCACTAAGGTCTAATAACACCAGGACCGATATTAATCCGATGTCAGCGGCTAATAATAAGTCATTAGTAACTTTAACTAACGCCGTTTCAGTGCTATGATGGGCACGAAAGCCAGACTGAAACTGTTCAAATAAACTATTATCCTGCAGGAATTGGCACAGCTGTTTAACTATTACTCGTTCTAAAACCTTTGACAGGAAGGGCAAATTGGATATAGGCCTATAATTGGCTAAAATGTCAGGATCTAGGGTAGGCTTTTTCAGAATTGGTTTAATAACAGCATATTTAAATGACTGCGGCACATATCCAGTAGTTAATGAAGTGTTAATTATATTTAGGACAGTGCTAATAATTAGGGGCAGAATCTCTTTAAAGAGTTTTGTTGGGATTGGATCTAAGAGGCAGGTGGCTGATTTGGAAGACATGATAATAGATATGAGATCAGTTTGGTCTACAGTAGTGAAATTATTTACTGTTACAGAGGGATTTATTAAAGGGCCTAGGTTTGAAAGCGCTACTTTTTCTGATCTAATGTTTGGGAGAAATGTGTCTATTTTGTCTCTAATAGTTGATATTTTATTGTTAAAGAACTGCAGGAAATCATCAGAATGGAGCGTGGATGGAATAACTGGTTCCACGGAGGTGTGGCTGTTTGTCAGTCTGGCTACAGTACTGAACAGGAATCTAGGGTTATTCTTGTTTTCTTCTATTATGGATGAGTAATATCTAGTTTTGGCTGTACGCAAAGCTTGCTTATACTTTATTAAGCTATTTTTCCAGGCATTCAGAGAATCTTCTAAGTTGGATCGCCTCCATTGCCTCTCTAATTTACGTGTTGCTTGTTTAATAGAGCGAGTGTCAGCGTTGTACCATGGGGAGGTTAATCTAACCTTAGTAGTTTTTAACTTGAGGGGGGCAACTATATCTAACGTAGTTTGTAGTGTGAGCATGGTACTATCGACTAACTCATCACTTATACTGGGACTAAATGTGTCCTTTACATAATCACATGTCACAATTAGTGACTGAATTAACTCTTTGTACTTTGAGACAGCACGGTCACATAGTATCCTTTTCATTTGCGTTTTAATCACTGAGGTAGAAATATCCTCAAACAAAACCTGGAAGGTCATTAAAAAGTGATCTGAGAGTATGGGATTATGGGGAAAAACGACGAGGTCATTAATTTCAACACCAAGTGTTAAGATCAGATCGAGAGTATGTCTGTGAATGTGGGTTGGTTTATTAACATTTTGGATAAAGCCTAATCCGTCTAGTAGGTCACTAAAAGCATTACTAAGAGAGTCAGCGTTGCTATCGACATGTATGTTAAAATCACCAACTATTATAATCCTATCCGAGTTCAGCACTACACTGGATAGAAAGTCAGAGACTTCTAATAAAAACTGAATAAGGGCCAGGAGGGCGGTAGACTATGACAAAAAGGACTGGTTTTTGGTTTCTGCAGTTGGGGAAAGTAATGGATGAAATTCCCAGTAGAAGTACAGCTACTGGTGTAAAAAATACTCTGGTAAAAGTAGAAGCACTGATTCAAAGCCTTTACTGAAGTAAAAGTTAAAAAAAAAGTACAACTTCTCAATTGCAATAAAGTAAAAAGTAAAACTTAATGTTTTTGCAATTGATAAAATTATACTTATGTAAGCAGGAAAAATCATGAAGGTTTCAAAAATATCCCAAAATCAAGCCTTTTAAAGTGAGGTAGTGTGTCGATGATGTGTTTGATCAAGTCACGGTACTCAGTTTAGTGTGTATGGACAGAACATTTAGGAAAAATGGAAAAAAAAAAGTCACAATTGAGACAAAGTCATCATTTTGAGACTTAAAAAAAAATCTAAATAGATAACAAATCTAATTTATAAGATAAAAGTAATAAATATGAGATTAAACAGTAATAAATATGAGATAAGAAATGCCTAATTTATGAGATAAAAAGTCAAAATTCTGAAATAAAAAGTCAATATTAGGAAAGAAAAGTCAGAATTATTATATATAAAGTCACAATTTCTCTCTTCCACTAATTTTCCCTCTCAAGTCACTTATTTTTCATACTGTCACATCTGTTTAGTTTAAAAAAATTAATGAGTCTATTCTGAGAACGTAAAGAGTATAAAGGACAGACATTCCTATTGAAACAGGAATGTTTTCAACCTAATTTTAAATGTAGAGACTGTGTCAGCTTCTTTAATATTAAATGGAAGCTGATTCAATATGACAGTAACCATGGCTCTAACTCCTAAAGGCTCTAGCTCCTACTGTACTTTTACAGATCTGGGAACTTTCAGTAGACCTGCGTTCTGAGAACAAAGGGTTCTATCTGGCTGGTACAGCACCAGATCATCTTTAAGATAAGAGGGGCCCATACCATTAATGGTTTTATATGTAAGGGGGACGATTTTAAATTTAATTCTGAACTCAACTGGAAGCCAGTGAAGGGTTTAGAGCACAGGGGGTGTGTGTTTCTGTTCTATTTGATCCTGTTAATAATCTTTGCTGCTGCATTTTGAACCAATTGAAAGCTTTTTAGGGAATATTTTGGCTATGTTGCGCAAGTGAAATAAGGCTATTCTGCATGGTTGGTTAATGTGCACTTTAAATGAAAGATCTGGATCAAATACAATTCCTTAGTTTTTAACTGTGGCACTGGATGTTACACTTATGTATGTTGTCGAGGGTAACTATCAAAGGTAGTACAGCTCTTAGGCACGAGAAGATGTGACATCACATGCAGAACATCAATAAACAATGCACCCTCTGCTAGATGAAAGGTATGGCAATGTAAAATTCCCTCGGTGATCGGCAATCGCCAGATCAAGTTTTTTGGTGATAGGTATCGGTGATCGGACCAAAATATGCTGATTGGTGCATCACTACTAAGTTTCTTTAGACATTTCAGGTTGTTCACATTTGTTCAGGTTATTCAAAATTTTTTGTTACAGAATAATTTGTAAATGTAAATATCTTCATAATTGAACATTATTTTTTGCAGTAAAACAATGCCAAAAATTTGAAGTTGTCATAATTTATCGGCAAAGAAAAATGTTCACAAAAAATTTTGATACCATATGCAAAAAGGCCAATCAAAGGTTGTTTTTAACCAGGAAATTGAAAGGCTTTGGAGTCAACTGTACCTTCTTGAAGAGGACATATGTGAGCTTAATAGAGTGTCCTCATTTATAACAGATCTGTTTGGTATGGTCATCATACCCCACCCAATAAGAACAGGCTGTGAAAACGGTGGGAAAAAAGGGCAACCCCAAAAACTACTGGACCATCTGTACAGGACTGCAGTTGACAGAAAAACTATGAACATTTAAACAATGATACCCACCCCCTTCACCCTGAATTTGAACTGCTCCCCTCAGGGAAGTGTTACAGAGCACATATTGGAAGTAAAAACATCTACAAACAATCATTTATACCAAACGCAACTTCTGTGGTCAGCAAGCAATGGAAAAGCTACCCAGGTGTAGCGAAAAACAAGGGTCTTGATCTCGTACATGATGTGAATATGATGGGTGTGTTGGGAAGGGTAGCTCGAGGGAGGGGATGGATGCAATGATCTATGCATGTATTTATGTTTTAAGCAATGGAATGAATGAATGTCCATTTATGTTTTTTTTGTAGTGAGACTGCAGAAATATTTCATGCTTGCACGATAATAAATAATTCTATTCTATTGGTGGGCCACATTTGGCCCATGGGCCACATGATTGAGACCCCTGCTGTAATCAGTCAATGTAAAACTCATGTGTGTTACCTTCATTTCTGAATTACAGATTGCTTATTTATGGGATCTACTGCAGTCGGGTAGAGATCGCCATCGCTAGTTTAGACCTGATCTGCAAAGAGAAACAGGGCGTCTGTTTAAAGCTGGAGGTTTGTTGCTCATACTGTTTGTATGTATGTATTTATTTTATTTTATTTTCATCCCCATTAACTGCTGTATACCACAGCAGCTAGTCTTCCTGGTGTTGTCAACAATATAAAGAAACAATATTCAACAACAAGAAGACAATGCAAAAGAAGTGGCAACAAAAACAAATAACCATAGCTAGAAAAGCAAATAACCGTAGCTACACTAGAAAGCGTGAGGAAAACAAGAAATTAATAGTTTTCCAAGTCAATTATTATTTTTCCCCCAAACAATACTAAATATAATTTATGCGTGTAACAGTGTTGAAAAGTTGACCTCAACAATGTCAATCTGATGTCAATGTCAATCTAATCTCTATTAGGTCAGATCACGCCCTAGTGAAGTTAGAGCTATGAAAATCGGTACACATGTTCATCATATGATGACGAACAAAAAACATGATGGCCATGCCCATAAACCAACAGGAAGTCCGCCATCTTGGATTGATTTTTTTAAAATTCTGAGTCATGTATTTTCAATTTAATGAACTCCTTGGTCATTGGACCCAATGAGGTAAAAATTGGTGAACACTATCTAGACAAGAGGGACATCACAATGTATCCACATTTTTGGGAAAAGTTGAATTGTTTTTGTGCTACACTGTCACAAAGTTTGCAAAATTTGGGGGAAAATTTACCACTACATAAATTGCTTCAGCTGGAACATACGAACACCGGTTTTGCTGAAATTTGACTCAGACATGTATCTCCCAAGTCTACATCCATTTCGTTAAAGACTTTCGGATTTGGTACTATATCGCCCCCTAGAAATTTACTTTTATTAAAATAGCATTAGTTCGGACATACGAACACCAATTTGGCTGAAATTGGACTCGGACACCTCTCTCCCAGGTCTACAACTGTTTGTCATACGAAATTATTATTTCGCACTATAGCGCCCCCTACAGATTTGCCAAATATACCAGTATCAAAATGACATTAGATGGGACATACAAACACCAATTTGGCTGATATTTGACTCAGACGTCTATCTCCCGGTCCCACACCAGTTTATGAATAGAAATTGCAATTTTGCTCTATAGCGCCACCTACAAATTCACCTTTACTAAATGGATGTATTTCAGACACCGATTTAGCTCAAATTTGACTCACTTGTCAGTCACAGTTCTACACACATTTCAAATAAGTCAGTCAATAGTGTCCCCTACATATTTATACAAAAGCATGCATTTTTGGCAGAATATCATTTCCCACCCACAGTACAATGTCACCTCGCTGTTAGCTGTGGGGAGGCGGTTGCAAGGGATGGTGAAGGCCTTTGAGACTGCGTGTTTTTCATATTCCTCATATTATGATTAGACAGATAAATGATTATATTAGCAGAAAAAACTGTGGTTAGTGGCTATTTTTATTAGGCATTCACTGCGTACCATGTCGGGCGCAAGGCCTATTGATACTGCTTGCAGTTTAATCTGATTCAGCCCTTTGAGCTCTAATTTGACCCCCTGAACATGCAGGAAAACTCACCAAATTTTGCACACACATCAGAAGTGTGAAAAATTGCGAGTATTTATAGGTTTCCTAAAAGTCTGTAAAGAAATGTGTCCACAGTGCCCCCTAGAAAAGGTGAAATAGTTTGTATTAGGCCAGATCACGCCCTAGTGAAGTTAGAGCTATGAAAATCGCTACATGTGTTCATCATATGATGATGAACAAAAAACCTAATGATGGCCACGCCCATAACCTAACAGGAAGTCCACCATCTTGGATTGAAATTTGAAAAATCGTTTTCGCTGTCATTGGAATTTATCTATCTCATTGGTCATTGGGCCAAATGAGCTCAAAATCAGTGAAAAATTACCACTACATAAACTGCTTCAGCTCGGACATACAAACACCGATTTGCCTGACATTTGACACAGACGTCTATCTCCCAAGTCTAGATCCATTTAGCTAAAGACATTCTGATTTTGTACTATAGTGTCCCCTAGAAATGTACTTTTATTAAAATGGCTGTAGTTCAGACATACGAACACTAATTTGGCTGAAATTTGACTCAGATGTCTGTCTCCAGGGTCTACACCTGTTTGTCATATGAAATTGTTATTTTGCGCTTATAGTTCCCCCGACAGATTCGCCAAATTCACTGTTAGTAAAATGGCAGTAGATCGGACATACGAACATGGATTTGGCTGAAATTTAACTGGGACGTCTATCTCTTGGTCCTACACCAGTTTATCAATAGAAATTGTTTTTTTGCTCTATAGCGCCCCCTACAAAATCGCCTTTACTAAAATGGCTGTAGTTCGGGCATACAAACACCGATTTGGTTGAAATTTGACTCGGACGTCACGTGGGGAGGTGGTCACCAGGAGAGGTGGTCGCGAGGGATTGCCAAGGCCTTTGAGACTGCTTGCAGTTTTAATTTGCTTTGCTACTTTGCTCAATGGGGGCATGCTCATTTGGTTGAACTTACCTCAGAAACCCATGAAATGTTTTAAAATAAAAAATTTAAAATATGTTTATGTGTTATAATGCAAAGACACGTGGAAATTCATGTTTTATTTAATTCATGTTTAACATCTTTTCTCAAACATGTGGCCTGGGGGCCAAATGTGGCCACTGGGATGAATTTACAAAGGTCAATAATTCCACAGTCAAGACTGTGGAACTGATTTTTGTTCAGGTTCCACATACAGACCAATATTTTTACAGTAACAAAAATACAATAACCTATATTAAAAAAAATATGACTCCAGATTTTATTCTTGGTTTGGTGTGAAAAAAAAATCCAATAAATGATAACATTTTCTATTTTTTTTCTTTGTTTTAGTCCAAAGAAAACTAAATTATGTTTATTTTTATATTTACAAACTACCCTGTAACAATAAAATGTGAATATTTTGAACAAATATGAACAATCTGAAATGTTTAAAGAAAATTAAGCACAATCTGAACCAGTGTCTGCTTCTGTTATTAAGTATTTAGACCAGGGCTGTCAAACTCATGTTATTTCAGTTCTACATTGAGCCAAATAGGATCTGAAATGGATCAGACGAGTAAAATAATAACAGTGAAAAGAGTCAAATTACATTATGATAAAAACCTGACGCCTTAATGTTCGTACGTGGCCGTAACACTTAAGAAAAACAAGTGCAATTTTAATAATTTTCTGCCTCAGTCTATCAGTTCCTCATTTGCATATGTGCAGAACAACTGACATTTCAATTGCAAATACACTACACATTTAGTAACATGCAGAATGTTTTTAAAATGACACTTCTGCTTCATATTTGTTCAGGTGTTTTTCAGGTGTTTTAAAAAGATGGTTTGTTAATATAAAGATTGTCATCTAATTTGACTTTTTTGCATTAAAGTCTGCAGTTTTCATTATTTATAGGTAATCATGATCATATTTTACTGCTCTGACCCACTGTAAATAATTTTTACACCATTAATATCTTCATTGTTATTTATCCTACAGGCCAGATTGGACCAGTTGGCGGGCCAGATTTGGCCCCCGGGCCTTATGTTTGACACCTGTGAATTTTTAGTCTTCATAGGTAATGCAAAGATGATAAGTTAAGGAAGAATATTGTTAAAATTGCAGTTACTTTTTAAATATGTTACTATACTATTGTTTTACTGCTCTGGCCCACTTTCAGATTAGGCTGAATGTGAATGAATTTGAGATCCCTAGTTTATATGAAAATCTTTGAGGTTAAACTTGTGTAACACACAGTGCACCAGTTTCAGAAAATCACCCATGTCTTTAATTTGTTCCAGGAATGCTCCAAAAGGGCCAACAATGGAAAGTTTACACTGAGGGACCTGCTGGTGGTGCCCATGCAGAGAGTTCTAAAGTACCATCTTCTACTTCAGGTAGAAAAAACACATATGCAATTGTGTCAAACTTATCTGTGAGTTTCCTGCTGAGAAAACACTCATTTCCCTACTAGTGTATGAGCCAAAGAGGGTGATCAATATCACTTAAAGGTGTCATTCCGCTGAAAACCACTTTTCCACGCCCCTTTTGGAATCTGATGTGTCACCCCGAGTTACTAACACATGCTGCCTTTGAAAGTGGTTTGTCACCTCCACTGGCTGCATACCGCATTCACAGAAAACAACGAGAGGAACCAGGCAACCAGAAAAAGCCAGTCCATCTGATGTCAGATGGACTTTAGCGTCACGTGGTAGCAAATCTGAAGTAGCATTAGCATTGGCATCTACAAGCAAAGACAGCGCCACAGTAGCTGCTGCACAAACTGGAAAAAAATGGCGGATCAAACTGGTCCATGTGCTCTCTGTGGAAATAAAGCCTCGTTTTTGTCCCTGCACAGAGACATATCATGCTATAACTCAATGAACACTTGAGATATAACCATGAAATTACATGGGCATATACATATAGCTAATGCGCATCAGATGCAATGATCCATTTGAGTAAAAGTTAAAGGTCAAGATCACAATTAACTAAAAGTTAAAAATTGCATTATCGGTCATAACTCAAGAGTGGAGGGTCACAGAAATTTCAGACTGGTACCAAATGATGTGGAATGACAATTTCTACAATTCTCATAATTGGTGTTTACCAACAACCAACAGCTCAAATTTGACATGTCACAAAATTAACTTCTGTAAGACTGTATGTGTCAAGCATAGACATATCACACGATATATTGGATATATTATCATAATATTACACGCACTGACACATATCTATATATAATAAAATTATTAATATTGCAAAAAGGTCAAAGGTCAAGGTTGCATTAAGCAGAAAGGTCAAAATCACATTATTGGCTCTAATTCAAGAATTGACTGTCATAGAAACATGAGACTGGCACTTACATAAATGTATGGAGTATAAAGAAAAAAAAATTAGAAAGTACATATATTTATCTGTGACTTTATATAGGTATATGATTATAATCTCATGAATTTGACTTTTTATCTCATAATTAAATTTTTATTTCACAATTTGAACATTTTATCTCACAATTTTGACTTTTCCCCTTAATATTATGCCTTTTTATCTCATATTTATTGTGATGTTTACAGGAACATACATTTTATTTTTAAATTAAATGGCAGAGAAAGGAAACAGATGTTATGAAACGTTCAGCAAATATAATGCACAGATATTACATTGGCAACGAGTGTGAAAGCAAAGACAACGGAAGCGGGAAAAAAACAAAAACCCAGTGGATTCTTTTGTGGAGATGAATGGGAAAGTGGTGAAAGAGTAAGCTAGTCGGAGCAGCTAATCTGAAAACTGCTAGCATGGCTGCACCCGCATTCATACCCTTTGACATAGAGCCTGAACCCGGTTTTGTTGGGCCTTGTTGGATGAAATGGCTCCAAATGATTGACAACTACATCACAGCAATGAACATAAATGGAGATGCAAGATTAAAAGCGCTACAACTGCATAATGCTAGAGAAAAAGTGCATGATATTTACGACACCTTGGCAGCAGAGGGCGACAAATATGCAGATACAAAACAGAAACTTTCAGCTTACTTCACACCAAAGAAAAACGTGCAGTATCAAGTCTGTCTGTTCAGGAAGGCTGTGCAAGAACCTGGAGAAAATCTGGACAGTTATCACACCAGACTAAGAATTCTAGCCAAGAACTGTGAGTTTGCAGACACAAGAACAGAAATACAACGCAAATAATTCAAAGCTGCACATCATCAAGGCTGCACAGAAAAGCATTGAGAGAGCCTGGTTTAACTTTGGATGACATGACATTGCATGGACGTGCATGCAAGTTGTCTGAAATGCAAGCTACAGGCATGGAAACTGGCAGTGTGGCCACAGTGAACAAAGTGCATAACAAAACTGGACATAAAAGCCAAAAAGCAACCAAATAACTGCTGCAGAAATTGTGGAGGAAAATATCCTCATGAAGATGACTGCTCAGCTAAAAATAAACAATGCAGAGCATGTGGCAAGTTAAATCACTTTGCAAAACAATGCCGTTCAAAAGCAAAGGAGACAAACTACAGACAGCCTCATGAGAAAAGTCAAACACCAAACATATCACAGAAGTGAGAAAACAGGACACACATCCAGCAGCGATGAAGCTGTATGTGGTTTATGCTGCAAATGCTTCAAAACTTCCACAAACCAATGTCAACATGATGGGCACCCATACTTATTGACTCTGGTGCCACTGCTAACTGTGTGAGTCAAGCAACTTACAACACACTAGTGCCACGGCCCACACTGAATCCAACTGATACTAAAATCTACCCATATCACTCAACAGAGTCTCTGCCAGTGTGTGGTGTATTCAAGTGAATTGTAGAAAAACACAACAAGAAAACAACATGCACTGTTTTTGTCATCAATGGTGATGGATTTTAACATTGTGACCTATGAGACCTCTAAGGACTTGTGTCAAGTTATCCCTTTGTTTAAAGGCTGCAGTCATTTCCAACTTGAAAGAACACACTTCCCAAAACATTTGAAGTTGACAAAAGCAGGACTTCACTCAGATATGGTTTGGTTTCTTGTTAGATTTTTTTTTTCTTTGTTTATTTTTCTTCTTTGCAGGTTAGTTCTGTCCCAGATACAGTTTCAGTTCAGATACAGATTCAGTTCCAGATACAGGTGAAAAACCTTTAAATGGAAATAAAAGCAAAAAGATAGTAATATTTACAATACTGCAATCAAATAAATGAAATAAAGCAGGCTTTTAAAAAATAAAATATTTTGTTGCATCAATGGCAATTTGAATTTAAGCATAAATAAAGTTGCCCACTTTAAAATGTAACTTATTTCAACGTAAACTCATTTATTTATTAAATCAATTTTGCACTTATGTTTAAATTTCATCTTACATTTTAACATCATTTTTTATTTAAAAATAGATTTAATTTTAACTTCTGCAATAAACATTTTCATTTATCAATATAAATTATTGGCTGTCTGCTCAAAAAATATATCAGGTTACATTTCAAATTAGATGTATGTACTTCGTACATTTCAGTTCATTAAGAGATTAAAACAAAACATTCCAAACATCAACATAAGCAACATCAAACATTCATTATGGGTAGCATTCAACAGTTCAGCGCCGCCCGCCGGGAGGTCCGGGGCTTGCGAATCGAGCGCTCCTTGGATGCGCTCAGAGTCTCAGTTCGAGTTCAGGCACGGGAACAAAGTCTGAACCCGTGCCGTCGTTCTTACCGGCTGCCTCCTTCAGGTAAGTGTGGACTGCTTGGGGCTTGGTGTTGGCTGTCAGCCGCTGGATTGTCGCGTCGGGCGGTCAGAGCGGCTCAATGGTGGCGTTGAAGCTCCTCGCGCTGCGTGCAGCAGCCGTCTGCTCTGTGCTGCATAGACGCCGGCGTCCGCTCAGCTGTGCCATTTACAGCTGCAGGTGTCAAAGCTGATTGCTCACCTGACGTCTGATGACGTGATGTTTGTTTTTTGTATTTCTTCTGATTGTTTTTCTTTGCTTGACGCGACAACTTGGGACTGATCCACATTGTCACAGCAGTGTCTGTTCAAGTGCAGTGCTCAGTAGCAGTTGGTTGGAGCTGTTTAAAGAGATCACCATCATCAAACCAAACTGTCAACCTCACATGCGTGTTCCCTTTCACTTACGTTAGAAAGTAGAAGATGAGCTTTGCAAACTGGAAGCAGATGACAAAATTGAGAAGGTCACTGGACCAACACCGTGGGTTTCGCCTATTGTAACACCACCAAAACTGAAAGACCCTGACAAAGTAACATGGACATGAAGCAGGCAAACACTGCCATTGAAAGAGAACATCACATCACACCTACCATTGATGATGTAATACATGAGATGAATGGCTCAACTGTGTTCTCAAAGCTTGATCTCAGGGCAGGGTACCATCAACTAGAGCTGAATCCAGACAGCCAGTATATAACAACATTCACCACTCATCTTGGTCTACGGTGGTACAAGAGGCTAAGTTTTGGAATATCTTCTGCCGCTGAAGTGTTTCAAAATGCAATCCACCGAACTCTCCAAAGGCTGAAAGGAGTGAAAAATCTCAGTGATGACTTTTCAACAATCTCTGAGCCACTCCATAATCTCACAAGGAAAAACACACCATGGACATGGGAAGAAGAGCAAAAAACTGCATTGCAGGTGCTGAAGGACAATCTCACAAGCAACATAACTATGTCATATTTCTCCCAAGGCAGACAAACTGAACTGATAGTGGATGCTAGTCCGGTGGGATTAGGTGCAATCCTTTGTCAAAAAGATGAGAAAGGGATGAAGCATATTATAGCATATGCAAGTAGATCACTGAGTCATGTGGAAAGGAAGTATTCACAAACTGAAAAGGAAGCTCTTGTCATTGTATGGAGTTGTGAACACTTTCACCTGTACATTTATGGACATCTTTTCACACTAGTGACTGTTCACAAAGCACTTGAGATCATCAGGAAGAACCCAAGATCAAAACCACCAGCCAGAATCGAAAGATGGGGACGAAGGCTTCAGCCTTACAACTTCAGAGTGGAACACAGAAAAGGTGCGGGCAATCCAGCTGACTTTATGTCCCGCCATCCACTGCCGTCACATATAATTGAAAACACACTTGCAAGCAAAGTTGTAGAAGAGTGTGTAAACTTCTTTTCAAACCATTCCATGCCGAAAGCGTTGACTCTTCAGATCAAAACAGAAACTTTGAAAGATCCTGTTCTACAAGAAGTCATTGGTCACATCAGAAACAACACATGGCATTCAACTGTTCTGCAGGGCAGAACAATACATCTCGCTTATGAGCGACATCAGGGCATTGTCAAGACCAAAGCAGCCAGGTATGGTTTCCAGACATCGATCGTAAAGCAGAAGCTGTAGTTCATAATTGTCTGGCATATCAAGCAAATACACTAGTCACGCAAAACAAGCCATTACAAATGTCACCATTACCAGAAGCACCATGGCACAGTGTAAGTCCAGATTTTTATGGACCACTCCCCACTGGAGAATACATGCTTGTCATTATGGATGATTACTCCTGCTACCCGATTGTTGAAAGCGTGCGTTCAACATTAGCATCTACAGTCATTCCAGTTATTGACAAAGTGTTCTTTATGTTTGTAATTCCCAGGGTGGTAAAAACAGACATTGGTCCACCATTCAACAGTGACTCATTCTCACAATTTACAGATTATCTGGGATTTCATCATCACAAAATCACATCTCTTTGGCCTCAAGCCATTGCAGAACAATTCATGAGAACCTTAGGCAAAGCACTGCATGCCGCAGAAAAACAAGGCATTCCATGGAAACAGCAACTGAACATCTTCCTGTGTTAAATCGCAGCACTACTGCGAGTTGACCAGCTGAGATACCGTTTCAATGCAAAATGTACACAAAACTCCCTTCCTTCAGTCACACTGCAAAACAATGTTCTGATGCTGAAGTGAGAACAAGGACAACATAAAAGCAAAAACCAAACTACTATGTCACATTCATTCCCACTCTGTGACACTGTGCTCCATCGCCAACCCAAACATAATAAACTGTCACCACCGTATAACACCAAACCTTCCAAAGTGACCAAAGTCAAAAGTTCAGCAGTTACAGCCACAAGGGATGGACACTCCATTGTCAGGAACGCATTATTCTTCAAAAAAGTCACACCAGAACTTCATAATGTTCCTCCTGATCCAAAAGATAATCCTCAAGCTACTGTTATGCCCAGATATCCATCCAGAGCTAACAGATGCTTGCCATCTTACTTTAATGGTTATATTATGCCAGAAGTTTGAAAATATATATAATTGTGATTTGTATGGTCATGTGAGCAATGTTTTGATGTTGTCAGCTGATGGCACTTCAAACTGTGTGTTAGTAATACTTAGACCAATGTTTGTTCATAAGCTAATGTTATCATTGCATGTTTAGATGCTGAAATTGTATTTTATAGTAAGCACAATGTTCATTTAAAGTTTAGTTAACATTTATCTGTAAAAAAAAAAAAGGGCAGATGTGATGTTCACAGGAAATGCATATTATTTTGAAAATTAAATGGCACAGTCTGGAAACAGATGTTATGATAAGTTATTCTACTACGGGCGCTAAAAAGGTTAAGTTGCCACTGCAAGGCTGTCAATAAAAACTATCCGATGACCAGATTATCATAATTTCAGCAAATATAATGCACAGACATTACATTTCTAATTAATAAATAATTAATCTCATGATGACTTTTGTATCTCAACCCCCCCCCCATGTTTCCTACATTTTCTGTCCATATCCACAAAACGGAGTAACTGTGACCTGATCAAACACATTATATACACAGGAACTCACTTTTAAAGATTTCATTTCAGATACTTTTGAAACTGGTTTTCCCGGTTAAATAAGTATTATTGCATTCATAGCAAAAAAATAAAAAAGCAGTTTAACTTTTTACTCGTTTACAATTCAGAAGTTATACTTTTTAAGTTTTACTTCAGCAAAGCGGTTGAATCAGTACTTCTACTTTTATCAGAGTATTTTTTCACATTGTGTACTTTTACTGAAGTACACTATGGGAGTACTTTGGCCACCTCTTGATATCATATAATGTTCTATCACATGTTGGTACTAAATCTGAGCTCTTTCTATCTATCATCTATAATTTTTTGTTTTATATTTTACACAATTTAAATGTATTTTCAGTATACACAAAGGCATTTTTAAAAGTTTGATCTCATTTTACTGAATAATAATGGTATATTTCTGTCTATATAAACTGCCACACGAGGGTGATGTCCTCCACATATTGGATCCACTCCCTCCTTATTTTATCCTGTTGTATCTGCACACTTTTTATTAATCTAGATTTTCTTTCTTCCTGATAGAAGTGTGATATGTCTTTCAAAGTCATAGCATTTCTCCAGTTTTAAAGTGATAGTCATTTAAAAACAGGAATTTCTGTCATTACATTTTGACATGTTTTACCAAATGTTATGTTAATTTATTGCTTGAATGTCTAAAGGTAGAGATATTTTCCAGGTCTTATGTAAAATTATCTCCTGCGTTCTAATTTCTGTACAACCCGAACATAGAGACAAATCCAGGGGCACATTTTCACTTGCCTAGGGCCAATCAAATAGTCACCCCCCACCCCCCAATCTCAGCAGCCCAGTCACACTAAACACACACACACAAAAACTCATTTTAATTTGTTACTGATGTGAAGTAATACAATATATTTCTATGAAAAACTAGAACACAAAATATCTTCAGAATAAACTGAATTAATGTCAAAATAATATCTCTCATATTACACAAGATAACCTGTTACTACACACACACACACATAAACTTGCTCTCTCTCCCACTATTTTCCCTGTCACTCAATGCTGATACATGATGCTTATTAATACAGATAAAAATGTAGCGAGAACAGTGAAGGAAAAAAAACAACAAAAAAAATAGATTTTATAGTGTTTTATATAATTACCATTTACCATTGATTTAAAGGCTTTCTTAAATAACTCAGTCAGTCAGTCAGTCAGTCAGTCAGTCAGTCACTCACTCACTCACTCACTCACTGACCTACTCACTGTTATGGAATGGTGATGGAAACGTGGAACCGTGGATCTGTGGTTGATCAACAGCTAGTTTGTTTTATTTTGAAGGAGCTTTATATCCGACCACAGATGACGTTCTACTACCAATTACCTAAGAACCAAAAAGGTTAGAAAGAAAATATGTTTTCCAAATGAAAGAAGATAATCTACATTTTATTTTGATGTGTACCATGATTGACAGCGGAGGATGGCGCTGCACGAGTGGCAGCCAGTTGCAACAGCTCCGATCCTTTCCTTAGTTTTTAGTGAGTTTTTCGCACTTTCAGTTTTTCTATACTGTTTTTCTTTCTGCAGTCGTCGTGCCAGCACACGTCCATTCCCTGGCGTTAAGCTGGTGAGACTGCTGCTTTGTTTTCTGTTGTTTTCCGTACTTTTAAATACCGCATCAGCGGACACTCTCGGCCGTAACCCGGCTTTTGTTTACACACGCGATCAGCTGTTGGCGCTTAGCCAAGCTAGGCTATATCCCGAAGCGCGACCGGAGATCCCCGCCGAACTACGGAGGAGAAGGAGGGGGTGCAGAGCCGGAGTAAGACGCCGGGAAAGGAGAAGACGGTTTAAACCATGCCTTCCATCTGTCATCACGGGAAACGTGAGGTCTCTCCTTAATAAAATGGATGAGCTAGCGGCGCTAACGCGGCTACAGCTGGAGTACCGAGAGTGCAGCCTGCTTCACTTCACCGAGACCTGGCTGACGGAGCAAATACCGGACTCTCTGGTGCAACTCAACGGCTTTCACCTCATCAGAGCGGACAGAGACACGAGGGAGAGTGGTAAGAAGAAGGGCGGTGGGGTAGCGATGTTTGTGAACGACAAGTGGTGTAACCCTGGGAACATTTATATCAAGGAGCAGCGGTGTACAAGGGACATTGAGCTGCTAGCGGTTAGCATACGGCCGTACTACCTGCCGAGGGAGTTTTCACATGTTATTGCGGTAACTGTGTACATCCCTCCCTCCCTCGGCCAACAGCCTGCGAGCTCCTCCACAGTGTCATTTCACGTCTACAGACAGCGCATCCCCAAGCCTTCTTCCTCATCACTGGGGATTTTAACCATGCTTCCCTGTCTGTCACTCTCCCCAACTTCCATCAGTTCGTGGACTGTCCCACCAGGGACAACAGAACTCTGGACCTGCTCTATAGAAACACAGCAGAGGCCCACAGATGCTCCCCCCTCCCCCCACTGGGCCGCTCAGACCACAACCTGGTCCATCTGCTCCCTGCTTACACACCTTTGGTGAAGAGACAACCCCCAACCAAAAAGTGTGTGAAGCAGTGGTCTGAGGAGGCCAGTGAGGCTCTCCAGGACTGTTTTTCCACCACAGACTGGGAGGTGCTCTGTGAGCCACACGGACAGGACATCGACAGCCTAACAGACTGCATAACAGACTATATCCACTTCTGCGTAGAAACCACTGTGCCCACTAGGAGGGTACGGTGTTTCTCAAATAACAAGCCATGGGTGACTTCTGAGCTGAGAGCTTTGCTGCTGGAGAAGAGGAGGGCCTTCAAGTCTGGGGACAGAGAAGACTTGAGGAGGGTCCAGAGGGACCTTAAGAGAAAGATCAGGGAGTGCAAGGCCAGCTACAGGAGGAAAATGGAGGACCAGCTTCAGAGCAACAACGTCAGAGAGGTCTGGAGAGGACTCCAGACCATATCAGGACAGGGCAAGGGCAAAAAGGGGGAGCCTGAACCTGGGGATAGAGACTGGGCCAACCAGTTAAACCTGTTTTTCAACAGGTTTGATACTGGTCTCGTCCCCCCCACCTCCAGCCTGAACCCCGTACCGCTGACCTCCTGCTCATCCTGCCTGCTGGCCCCCTCCCCCTCACCTCCTTCATCTCCACCATCTCCGGGGCTTTCATCTCTCCCCCCACCTCCTCCCCCTGTTTTCACACCTACAGTGGATCAGGTGAGGCTGCAGCTCAAAAAGACCAGAGCCAGGAAAGCCACGGGTCCGGACGGCATCAGCTCCAGACTTCTCAGGGACTGTGCAGACCAGCTCTGCCAGGTGGTCCGCTACATCTTCGACCTAAGCCTGAGAATGGAAAGAGTTCCTGCCATGTGGAAGACTTCTTGTGTGGTTCCGGTCCCAAAGACCTCGTGCCCCAAGGAGCCCAACCACTACAGACCTGTGGCCTTAACCTCTCACCTGATGAAGGCACTGGAGAGGATCATTCTGAACCATCTTCGTCCTCTGGTGAGTCCAAACATGGATCCTCTGCAGTTTGCATACCAGCCTAGGATTGGGACGGATGACGCCGTCCTCTACCTGCTGCAGAGATCCCTGTCTCACCTGGAGGACACCAGGAACACCGTGAAGATGACGTTCTTCGACTTCTCCAGTGCCTTCAACACGATCCAACCCTCACTGCTGAGGGTGAAGATGGAGAGGATGGGAGTCAGTGACCAGCTGGCTGCATGGACCATGGACTACCTCACAGACAGACCGCAGTATGTGAGACTGCAGGACTGTGAGTCTGATGTGGTGGTCTGCAGCACAGGAGCCCCCCAGGGTACTGTACTCTCACCTTTCCTCTTCACCCTCTACACATCGGACTTCTGTTACTCCACAGACAGTTGCCATCTCCAGAAGTTCTCTGATGACACCGCCATCATAGGATGTGTGTCGGAGGGGAACGACTGTGAGTACAAGAAGGTCATCATGGACTTTGTCTACTGGTGTGAACAGAACCACCTCCAACTGAACGCCAGCAAGACAAAGGAGATGGTGATCGACTTTCACAGAAAACCCTCAAACACTCCACCGCTGAACATCCAGGGACTTGGTATTGAGAGGATGAGGACATACAAGTACCTGGGTGTTCACCTGAACAACAAGCTGGACTGGACGGACAACACTGACTCTCTGTACAGGAGGGGTCAGTGTCGTCTATACCTGCTAAGGAGACTCGCATCGTTTGGGGTGAGCAGACCACTGCTGAGGACTTTCTACGACACTGTGGTGGCATCCATGGTGTTTTATGCAGTGGTGTGCTGGGGAGGGGGCTGCTCTGAGCGTGATAAGAACAGGCTCAACAGACTGATTAAAAGAGCAAGCTCAGTCTGTGGCTGCCCCCTGGATCCCATTGAGGTGGTGGGAGAGAGGAGGACTCTGAACAAACTGTCCACCATCATTGGAAACTCCTCCCACCCCCTGCACCAGACTGTGAACTCCTTAAGAAACACTTTCAGCAACAGACTGGTACACCCTAGGTGTAAGAAAGAACGCATCCGCAGGTCGTTCATCCCAGCGGCCATAAGACTGCACAATGCCACTCTTTAAAATTGCACTGTATCCTGTTTACTGTTGCACTTTTTTTTTTTGCCATATATATTGTCTTTTTTTGTACATTTTTTATTTTTTTATTTATTTATTTATTTATTTTTATTTTTTTGTAAATTTTGCACTGAGTCTTTTCTTTTATCTTGCACTGCTTTTCTATTTCTATTTCTATTCCTGCTCTGGAGCTGTTGTAACACTGTACTTTCCCCATTGTGGGACTAATAAAGGTATCTTATCTTATCTTATTATATAGTCAAAGAACTCAGTGTTTTGTGAGTCTGGTCGAATCAGTGAAAATGCTCTAAAACAGTCTGGGGTTTTCTATTCTGAAAACAGACTGGTAATGAGTGAGTTTTAACGGTAATATGTATCTTCGTAAGTGTTCTCCTTTTTTCTCCTTGGTGATTTTTATTTGTCTTTTATTGGTCTTAAAAGGAACCTTACATTATACTGAATAAAGCAGCTCTTTTCTTATTACATAGATACCTGAGTAAAAAACAGTAGTGAAACAGCAGGCAGGTCACAAACCTTGATTATGAAATCAATACATGTAAATCTGTTTGTCTGGACCTTTGAATGTGTGTGTGAGTTCTGTGTGTGAATCCAGTCCTTGATTTTTTTTTTTTCATGTCATCTATTAACAGGAGCTAGTCAAACACACTCACGATGCTGCTAACAAGAGCAACCTGAAAATTGCTCTTGATGCCATGAAGGTAAGTGCAGTACCTAATGGCCTGTAATCATTGTAATTTCATCTTGTTCATAGGAGCAGCTTGATTTAGTGGATAATTCCAAATGGAAAACGTCGATCAAAAAGTGTCTATTATTGGAAGAAAAAAACCCTATCCATCACAGATTTTTCAGTGCCGTAAATAGGCTGTGAATTTCTAAAATGTAGTATTTAGATTACTTTAGTGAATGGAGCATAACAGACAGCTGATTTCATATTTTTAACCAGGGGTTTTGAAATAGTGGAATAGTGGAAGTCTATGGAAGAGCTATTTAGTGAATAATAAAAATATTTAAATGCGAGGACCATAGGCGTCATTGTCACCGGGGACGCCGGGGACATGTCCCCACCACTTTATATGATGAACAATTTTGCCCCCCCCCCACTTTTAAAATGTTTATCAATTCATTACTTCTCGGAAAAAATGGCAGTCAGGAAAAACCAGCCTATTCTAAAATGTACAGTATTGATGATTTAATGGGGACATCTAGTGTTGAATCTGCAGGTTGCAACCATTCAAAATGTCAAAACGCAAATAGGTATGGTTTAATTTGTCGCAATGGGCCACTGTACAAAAATGGCGGACACACAAGGCGTACAGAAAATCGGTGCGCTTGTGGGATTAGCAAAGGCTAATGCAAGAATGATATGTCAGCTTGAATAATAGAATGCACTATGTCAGTGGTCCCCAACCTTTTTATTACCGCGGACCGGTCAGCGTTTCACAATTTTACCACGGCCTGGGGGGGATCCATAGTTCAAGTCCAACTCCTGGTATTGTCTGTTAAAAGCTTTCCTTTTCTTGGAAGTTGGAGGCTCTTCTTCTGTCTCTTCAGTGGCCTTTTCCTCTTCGAAAAGAAACTTTCCAAAGACATCTGTTTTTTTTTACTTATTTTGCTAACATGTGGGTTACATTTTTGGCATTCAAGTGACAATATCTACATTCCTCAAATTTCGACAAAGTATATTTGTGCTTTGACGGTTGTTCTAAGCAGGGGTGTTGTAACTCTCGTGAAATATCATCCCACGAAATTTCACTGCTGTCACCTTCGGAGCTTCAAATCACTTGACCGCAATATCATCCTGACATTAGCATGAATTAATCGGCTAATTCTCTCATCACGAAAAGACCCTGGTGAACTCTTTGAAGACCATAACATGTAAAACAAACCACCTGTCTCACATTATAAGGGTCTGTACATGTGGTCCCTACGTTGTCAGACTGAAATATTAAGTGGAAATATGCTTTAGATGTGTTTAAATGACAACCACGGTTTAGCATGTAATAGCATTTGCATGAATTAATCGGCTAATTCTCTCGTCAGTAAAAGTCACTCGCAAACTATTTAACGGCACTAACACGTAAAACAAACCACCTGTCTCACATTATAAGGGTCTGTACATGTGGTCCCTACATTGTCAGGCCGAAATATTAGGTGTAAATGTACTCTGCACTTAACAACAAATTATAAACAGTCAATGGTTGCTATGGTTACAGTGACTGTGGCTGTCATTTTCACTCCGAGAGAAGTGGCCATGTGACTATGTAGTCACATCCAGTATATTTCGGAAAAACTGTTTCCATTGCGCTTTTGCGATATATTACAATATTGAAACATCTGAAAAACCACCTCATGAAAGCGTGAAAACTTTTTTCCGATATTTGAGTGGTTTTTTTTCCTGAAATTCAGGTGTTTCCATTAGCAGTTTTTATAGCGATATTTATAATTTGCAAATTTCCAAAGGTAATGGAAAACCTAATGACGTAACCAGCAGAATCCGGTCGTTTTTCAAAATAAAAGATTGTTCAGACTCGGATAATAAATAAAGGAGAAATAATTAAGTAATTATTAGGCGGCCGGCGGCCCGGTATCCAGGGGTTGGGGACCCCTGCCTTACGTCACACATATACATACAGTACATAGTCGTACCCAGCACTTTTCAGACCATACTCAAGTTTATGTTTATTGTCCCCAACACTTTTTTTTTTTTTTACCCCTATTGGCCCCAAATATTGGCTTAAGGAAATTGGCAGTCCATATCAGCCATCGGCCAAGGGTGATGGAAAAAAATCGGCACCAGCAACTAAAAAACCTGTATTGGTGGATCCATATATATATACCGTATTTTCACGACCATAAGGCGCACATAAAAGTCTTAGATTTTCTTCAAAATGTGCGGCGCGCCCTATGGTGCCTATGTGTTATTGTAAGGCGGACGTAGTAGAGGACACCATGAGAACGGTAACGCAGCTGAGTTTCTGCGGACATAAGGCCAGGTGGCCCGAGTTGGAGTAAAGACTCGAGCAGTGGATCACCGAGCAACGCACACCGAACGAGTGGGAGAAGCGTTTCGACGGTCACCATTCGACTAAAAGAAATAACGCTAGCAGAAGAAATGAACATTGAACATTTCCAAGGAGGTCCGTCTTGGTGCTTTCGTTTCATGAAACGGTGCCATTTTTCAATCCGGACAAAGACTACGGTAGCGCTGCAACTTCCAGCGGATTATAAAAAAAAGATGGCCATCTTCCGGTCCTACTGCAGCAAACAGATTTCCGACAAACACATCCAGCCCAGCCACTTCACAAACATGGACGAGGTGCCGCTCGCTTTTGACATCCCGGTGAGTCAAAAACGCAAACTCGTATGCTTGTTTCAGCGCCCTATGATCAGGTGCGCCGTATGTATGTGTTAAATATAGTAATGGCACAAATAACTGAGACTGCGCCTTTTCATACGGTGCGCCATATGGTCATGAAAATACGGTATATATATATATATATATATATATATATATATATATATATGGATATATAAGTGGCTGGTATGGAAAAGGCATACCAGTGGCTGGAAAAGGCTGGACTAAAGGACAGCACAGAGGCACTACTCATGGCTGCACAAGAACAAGCCCTGAACACCAGAGCAATAGAGGCTGGGGTCTACCACATCAGACAGGACCCCAGGTGTAGGCTGTGTAGAGAAGCCCCTGAAACAGTCCAGCACATCACAGCAGGGTGTAAGATGCTGGCAGGCAAGGCATACATGGAGAGGCATAACCAGGTAGCAGGCATACTGTACAGGAACATCTGTAAAGAGTATGGACTGGAGGTCCCAGGGTCAAGATGGGAGACCCCGCCCCCAAAGGTGACAGAGAACAAACAGGCCAAGATCCTGTGGGACTTCCAGATCCAGACTGACAAGATGGTGATGGCCAATCAGCTTGACATAGTCGTGGTGGATAAACATGTGAAGACAGTGGTGGTGATAGATGTAGCAGTCTCCAGTGATAGCAACTTCAGAAAGAAAGAACATGAGAAGCTTGAGAAATACCAAGGGCTGAAAGAGGAGTTAGAGAAAATGTGGAGTGTGAAGGCAACAGTGGTACCAGTAGTGATCGGAGCACTAGGGGCAGTGACCCCCAAGCTGGGAGAATGGCTCCAGCAGATACCAGGAACAACATCAGAGATCTCTGTACAAAAGAGCGCATTGCTAGGAACAGCTAAGATCCTGCGGAGAACCCTCTGGCTCCCAAGCCTCTGGTAGAGGACCCGAGTCTGAAGGAGACACCGCCCAGGTGGGGCAAGAGGAACTTTTATATATATATATGGAAATACTTCACCTTAGATGGAAAAAAAATGCACAGCCATCTGAAGAGGTATCCGCTACCTGAGCTGACTAATACGAGTAGCAACACAGACAATGCCCTCTTTTTGTCCCCCTAACATGATGTAAACAGTGTGGTGTGCGTCTTGGTGGCTGCTGCTTTTGCACTTATTGTGGAAAGTGACGACACGTGCCAGATGTCTGGATAGTCCTGTTTTAGAGCCGTGGGTCAAGACATATGGTCACCCTACTGATGTTGTACAGTTAAACTTAACAGAAAACTCAAGGCTAACGTTAGCCTTTGTTTTGTTGGGGTTAAAATGCTGATCATAGTGTCTTTTTAGTGGACATTGTTACGTTACAGTGAATACAAGTTGCTCATTGCTGGACAGACTTGTGTTCATGTGTTTTTGGTTTTTTTTAGCCATGTGTCTGCCGCTGACAATGTGATGATGTCATCACAACCTGTCGACTCAACTTTATTTGAGGGATAAGTCGACTTGAAAAAAATTGATGTTGTTAATGCCCTACTTGACAACTAAATCAAGAGTATTGATTTGTTGTTTGTTTCCATGTATGAATAATACCAATGAAAACTGAAAAATACTTAATTTGCGTTTTCCGTTTTTCCTATTGCCAAATAAAAAAATACAATATGCTTCATTTTTTTGTTTTCTGATTAGAAAATGAAAATTATTTCTAGACTGACCTAAATGAACAAATATGTGTGTTTGTTGCTGTAAATGTTTCCCAGGATCTGGCCCAGTATGTCAATGAGGTGAAGAGAGATAATGAGACACTGCGGGAGATCGAACAGTACCAGAGATCAATTGAAAACCTGGTAACCTCAATGCTTTTATCAAACTATCAACACAATAACACTGCTCTACATTTACTACTGGCAAAAACATCACCTCCTTGGCGGATGAGGTGATGCTTTTGCCAGAGTTTGTTTGTCTGTTTGTCTGTCCAGCTATCTGTTAGTTAGCAAGATAACTCAAAAAGTTATGAATGGATCTTGATGAAAATTTCATGACGTGTTGGGGGTGTCACACAGAACAAATGATTAGATTTTGGTGATGATCCAGAAGACATCCTGGATTCTGGATCGCTTTGAAATGCATTCTCCATTCACCGCAATGTAAAATTTCAAAGTGATCCAGAACCCAGCGTCCCTTCTATATCAGACAAACAGACAAAGAAACTCTGGCAAAAACATAACCACCTTGGCGAACCTCTCTTCATTCGGTGGAGGGAGGTCTGTCGTAGCGGAGGTTTGCGCTCTCATAGTACTTTTCTATTTTCTCAATAAAGTATCTTCTTCAGACATTAAATTAGCTAAATCTTACATACTTTAATAAGATATGCTTAGTGCTGGTTAGCTCATGTATTTAATGTATATGATGGTGTGTTATTCCACATCTATGCTGGTTTATGTACATGTGTACAATGGATTAGTGTAATGGATAATATTACTACTAATATTACACTGTAAAGAACCTGTAAAGTGAATGGATCATAATGTCCAGACAGTGTTTTTTGAAGTAGATCTGAGCAAAATTCCTTTGGACTAAAATGTATATTCATTCTGTTCATTCTAAAAATTTAACATTTTGAGCCCAGACTTATCTTGGAAACTTGATCCAACCAGCATGTAACACACATGTGGGAAAATGCAATTAGTTTTATTCTTGAAGCATTTTACAAGTAAACCAGTATTAGTTCTGTTTTTAATTGTCCTTCATTATCTATCTTAATTTTCTTCACTAATTTGTTTATTTTTGTGAATTTTCTTCATTATTTTATGAATTCTTATAAATTGTTTTGTTCAGTGTCTTCCAGAATTTGTTAATTTATTCATTTTCTTGCAAGTTTCCCTCCATATATTGTACATTTTCTTTAGTAAATTGTTTATTGTTGTGAATTTTCTTGATTGTTTGCTGAATTTCTATGAATTATTTTGTTCCAGAATTTGTAAATTTTTTTTGTTCAATTATTCATTTTCTTGCTTATTCTTTTCCTCCATATTTTGTTCATTTTTTTTCATTAAATGGTCTGTATTTATATAGCGCTTTTCCACCTTCATGGTGCTCAAAGCGCTTTACATTAGTTTCACATTCACCCATTCACACACCAGTAGGTTTCTCAGGTCCAAGGACACTTCGACATGTGGACAGCCAGAGCTTGGACGCGAACCGCCAAGCTCTCGGTCATTGGGCGACCCACTCTACCAACTGAGCCATATTTTAATTTGTGTATTTTTGTCAATTTGTTTTAATTATTTTGTAATTTTTAAATTATGTATTTTGTTTATTTCGTGTAAACTGAATGGATCATAATGTGCAGACAAATGTTTTGAAGTAGATCTGAGACCAATATTCCTTTGGACTAAAACCTATTTTGTTGTTCATTCTAACAATTTCACATTTTGAGCCCAAACTTGTCTTGGAAACTTGAGCCAACCAGCATTTAAGACTTGAGTATTCTTATTTTCCCCAGTGTTTTTAGTCATTTTATGTGTTTTACTTGCTTTTAACTATTGTATTGTGCTGTTTAGTGAGTTTTTAATGTCTGTCTGTCCGTCTATCCTGTTTAATAATCAGTACTAGTTCCCAGTGTCTATCTATAGTTTTCCAGAGTCATGATATTGTTTAAATGTTTGTTAATTGTCAGAATCTAGCGTCCTGAGTATGAATGAGTGTTAATGGTTAATGACCTGAAGCATGACTCATGTTCCTGTTTCTACCTCTGGCTCTAACCTTACTTTCAGAATCAGTCTCTATTGGCCTTTGGTCGACCAAAAGGAGATGGAGAGGTGCGCATGGTGTCCAATGTTGACAAGAGGAAACAAGACAGGTTTGTCTATTTAAGACTCACCATTCTGATAGAGAATGAGCGACTGGAAGCAGAGGTGGAAGTAACTAAGTAAAAGTACTTCATTACTGTATTTAAGTAGATTTTTTTTTGTCATTTGTACTTTTTTTTAAATTAATAATAAATATTCCTATGAATGTAAGAAGTATAAAGAACAGATATTTCTATAAATGTAAGGACTATAAAGTATAGATATTTATAAAAATGTAAGGAGTATACAGTATAGATATTTATAGAAATATTCAAATGTAGAGTGTAAAATTAAAAAGTTGCCAGAAAATAAATACTCAAGTAAAGTACAGATACCTAAAAAAATCTACTGAAATACAGTAATGAAGTACTTTTACTTAGTTATTTTCCACCTCTGCCATTAGTCATCTGTGCACATGTTTGCTACCTTGTGGGTATTCAAATGAACAGACCTGAAGTGTTCTTGTTAAATAATTTTTATTGCTTAGACTTATTTGTCTTATCTGGCACATGGGGACTTTAAAAAGCACTGCAGAAATTCCATCAAGTATTACTATAATTATAATTTTCATGATGAACGCCTCTCCACATGGTGTTGAAAAATGATTTTAACCTGCTTTTTCATAACTTCCAATGTTGAAGACTCATGTAATTCAGATTGATTGGAAATATTGATGACAGGATGTAATCTGGCTAAAATTGCATCCTCTACATTTAAATGCAAAATGCAGCATTGTTTCTAGACCTAACATCACAGACATATTCTACATGGTAGAGCTACACCATCATCTCCCCTAAAAAAAGAACTTTGATTTTTAGTTTATTAAGGCCTTAAGTAAATGTCCTTTGCAAAGTTGACCTCTGACTTTTTTATATATATATATATATATATATATATATATATATATATATATATATATATATATATATATATATATATATATATACAAATAAACCAGAATCATAAACAATTAAATAAACAATAAGTTCTGCTAAATCATGAGTATCATCAATTAACTCAACTGGAATGTACTAGTAGATAGAAAGCCAGTTCTCAATATCACAAGACTAATACATGCAATTCAAGTCAAATTAAGTAAATTCAAACAAACAATTCACCACATGGCATGGCCAAACAAAGGAAACAAAACATGGACATCAAATGGCAAAATGGTCTTCATCGTTAATCAGAACAAAAACCTTTAAACAGATAAATCAAAGAGCATGAAAAGAAACTAAGAACTCACGTTAACTTGAAGACGCACACTCAAATTGGCCATCATGTGGAGATGCAGCAAAAGAATGCACATGGGTGCAGAGCTCAAATTTATAGCTTTGCGCCCCTGCTTCAGAGCCACAGGGTTTCCCAGCAGGTAAACTGGGTGTGGTCAGGGAGCAGGTTCAGCCCTGCCCACCAAGGTGAAAGGTGAACACAGTACCTCACCTCTGTCACACGAGGGAGCCATGCATGGGGAATGTGTTGGTCAGGGAGTCTTTTCATATATATATATATATATATATATATATATATGTATATGTATATATATATATGTATATGTATATATATATATGTATATGTATATATATATATATATATATGTATATGTATATATATATATATATATATATGTATATGTATATATGTATATATATATATGTATATGTATATATATATATGTATATGTATATATATATATATATATATATATATATATATGTATATGTATATATGTATATATGTATATGTATATATGTATATATGTATATATGTATATGTATATATATATATATATATATATATATATATATATATATATATATATATATATATATATATATGTGTCCAACATGTCCTCTTGTCTCCTCTACTTCCATGTTGCAGCACATGACATCAGGATTTTAAATAATCTTTGATTTTATTGGTTAGACAGAATTTTAGGTGACACATTCATCAGACAATATGAGTGGTTCGAGGTTTGTGTTATTTTAAACACTGTTTTTTTAAGCATCATTTAGAAACGACATTGTCCCATAGAGGATTCAAAAATAAACCACTTCTTGTATTGTACTTCTTTGATTGTATATAATGTGTTTATGTCTTGATGTTACAGGCACATCTTTTTATTTGACGTCGCTGTCATTGTCTGTAAGAGACGTGGATACAACTATGAGATGAAGGACATACTGGATCTGAACCACTTTAAAGTCACCAATAACCCCACCTCTGACCGGGAGGGGAAGAAGGTCAGTTCACAGCATAGACACTGGTGGAAAATTGTGTTTGGACGCCCCATGCATTTGTGACGGTAGATGAGGCCTCATGAGGTGTTTGGACACTTTTCCAAACTGTATTGATACTGTGTGACTGATTACTGACATCTGCTGGGCATTAAAGATTACTACAGGTAATCATGGTGACAGACTCAACTGATACTGATTTGAGCTACTACATTGTTAGGCCTTTGCCGCGGACAATGTCGGCGCAAGGCCTATTGAGTCTGCTGTGATGGCCAGGGACGCAGTCACCAGGGACAACTTGCACCACTCACACACACTCACACATTCACGGTAGCGAGCCGTGTCCGAGCATGTGCACGTCACACGCACACACCACATATTTGCTCCTGCTCAGAATGAATGGGAGTCTATGGGCAACGCCCACTCAGGGTCACTGACATGAGTGTAAGTGTGTGAAATGTGACCTCTGACTCTATAGTGACGTGGGGCAGGTCGAAAGTTTTCATTTGAGGCCAAGTTCTATATGCACACAGATGGAAAGCATTCAGGAAGTTCGCTATATTGTTCTCACTTGGTTTCTAAATTTTTCTCTTTCTTTCTTTCTTTCTTTCTTTTTCTTTCGTCAGCCCTTTGAGCTCTAATTTGACCCTTTGAGCTCTAATTTGACCCCCTGAACATGCACACACCTCAGAAGTGTGAAAAATTGCAAGTATTTATAGGTTTCATAAAAGTCGGTCAAGAAATGTGTCTACAGTGCCATCTAGAAAAGGTGACATAGTTTGTATTAGGCCAGATCACGCCCTAGTGAACTTAAAGGTATGAAAATCGGTACACATGTTCGTCATATAATGAAGAACAAAAAAACCTAATGATGGCCACGCCCATAAACCGACAGGAAGTATCTTCGATTGAAATTTAAAAAATTTTGACTCGTCATTTTTGCTGTCATCGGAACTTATCTATCTCCTCCTAGGCCGTTAGGCCAAATGTGCTCAAAATCGGTGAACATGATCTAGACAAGTGGGCGTTTAAAAGTTATCCAATTTAGTTGGAAAAGTTGCATAGTTTTTGTGCTACGCTGTTGCAAACTTTGCGAAGATTTCGGGAAAAATTACCGCTATATAAAGTGCTTCAGTTCGGACATACGAAGACCGATTTGACTGAAATTTGACACAGACGTCTATCTCCCAGGTCTACATCCATCCATTCCGATTTTGTACTATAGCGCCACCTAGAAATGTCCTTTTATCTCAATGGCTGTAGTTTGGACATACAAACACCGATTTGGCTGAAATTTGACTCCGAAATCTGTCTTCCGGTTCTACACCTGTTTGTCATATGAAATTGTCATTTTGCACTATCGCACCCCCTATAGATTCCCCAAATACATACGTTTATCTCTCGGTCCTACACCAGTTTATCAATAGGAATTGCGATTTTGCTCTACAGCGCCCCCTACAAAATTGCCATCTAAAACGTTGCGTTGGGAGGCAGTCGCCAGGAGAGGCGGTCGCGAGGGATGGCGAAGGCCTTTGAGACTGCTTGCAGTTTTAATTTCCTTTCTTTTTGAGCTACAGCACACCTGATGATTTCACGTGTCTTCACACCTGACGATTTGTCATGATTTCACACCTCCTTTCTTCACAGTGGTTGGAAACACTGACCTAGTTTATACAATAATATAATTTCAGTGATTGTATTTATATTGTCACTTTAAATTCAGACGGATTTTTTTTGTAATTCACGTTTTATTGATTTTTCACAAATGCAATAAACAAACAAACACAAAACATCTAAAAGTGAACAGGCAGATATCAACTAACAAGGTTTCACGCTACATATACTGAGTATGTGAAGTAATTCTATACATTTGTACCTCACATATCTTTATAAACAAAGGAAGAAAATTGAGAGAATAGATAAATAAAAAAACAAAACAAAAAATCAATACAGTAGGCTACCAACTTACTGTATTATATCTAAATAATGCCCCCAAACTTTCATATAGACATCCTCTTCATCCATCATTCAATTTTGGACATCTCATTAAACTATTCAACCCTTGATACTTGTGTTTTCCAACGTCGTAATATTATCCTGCATCCTAATATTATAGCTGTTCGGCACCATGAGGATTGGTGGGCATTCAACCCACTTCCCTGTGGTACCACACCAAAAAGACATAGTAGTGGTTCGTGTACCAGAGCAATGGCTAGCAGCTGATAAAAGACATTATCTCACCCCAAAGAGGATCTATTATGGGGTAAGGGTACAACATGTGTAAAAGAGCGCCATTTTCAGTGTTACACCTCCAGCACACATCTGAGTTTCTAAGTCCTAACCGTGCCATTTTCGACAGGGTCCAGTAAATGCTATTGATAATTTCATAATACATCAATCATGTCTGCATTTCCCTTGAAACTTTGTACCATGACTTGATTAGTTGTTCCCATGTTTCTTCTGTTATACATTCTCCCATATCCCTCTCATTGCATCTTTTAAGCCTGCAAAGCTAGGAGTCTGAGATTTCCTTAAAATACTGTAAAAGCCTGATGCAGCTACTTGTGTTTTCCAATGTCGTAATATTATCCTGCATCCTACTATTATAGCTGTTCGGCACCATGAGGATTGGTGTTGAACAGCTATGTACTTGTTCTAATCTGTTTTGTAACTCAGTTGTTGATGCAAGTGATGATCATTTAAGATGTGACTGAACACAGCTTTTTATCTGTAAGTATTTCCAAGTGTGGCAAGTAAAATTTGGATGTAAGCTCAGGATTTTATTTGAGGTTTGCCATGTACTGGATTATCATGAGGGATCTTGTCACTAGTTTGTGTAATAAAGGCTGACGCCGGATATGGATAGGTAAGGACCCTTTCAATTGCCACACAGGCTGGAGCTATATCAGCATTAATATACATCTTGGATAACTGTTTTACCTGTTTTTTTTACCTGCCCACAGAAAATTATTAACCACTTCATTGTGTTTTGCTAATGTAGTTTGTGGGAAATTTAGTGGTAGCATATTGCTTATGTAATTAATTTTGGGAACTATTGCCATCTTCAAAATATGAATCTTACCTTTAGTCCAGTTTTGGAGTATACATTCTATTTTCTGAATCAGGGGGAGGAGGTTTATGTCCATAATGTCATTCAATTGTAGGGTGATTTTTATACCCAAGTATTTCAAGCCTGATGTCTGCCATGCAAACTGCTTGTCCTTTCTAATACGAGAGGGGCAGACCTTGACCAGTTGATTTTGTTGATTTTGTATCCAGACACATGTGAAAAAGAATTGATCAGGGTGAGAATATGAGATAGCGTAGTTGATGGGCGTCTGCATAGTAATAAAATATCATCTGCGTACAAAAGCAATTTGTGTTCTTCAGTCCCAGTTTTAATACCAACTATATTATTTTGTCTAATGGCAATAGCCAGCGGTTCCAGGGCGAGGGAAAATAACAGGGGGGATAAAGGACATCCCTGTCATGTCCCTCTGTGGAGCAAAAATGCAGTAGACTGTCTGCTTGTTGCTTATATTAATAAGCAACAAGCAGATGAAGAAGGCAGGTGGATAGCAATAAAGGTTGAACTGTTTGGCATTAAGTATACGTTTGGCATAAAGTATTAGTTAATTAATATTCATGTAGAATTTTTTTGAATTTTTCTGAATCAATATGGCTACTGCTCTACTGATCCCACACTATAAAGGACTTTCCCAACCCAGTCCCTTTGCAATAATAATGAATAATTTTTCTCTAAGTGGGTCTCTTGCAAGAAAGCTAAGTCTGGATTTTTCTGTTTGAGATACCACAGAACCTTAATCCTTTTTATAGCTGAGTTTGCACCCTTAACGTTTCAGTTACAGTATGTAACCTTGGTTCTCTGAGTGAAGAGACTATCTCTCCACCCAGTTACATATTCCATATGTACGGGACTTGACCCCACGTGGGTCAGGTGACGTGGATAATTTCTTTAAGACACACCACCTTACAGTGGTGTGTAAAGATTGCTCTTTAAAGGCACCTGTGTGCCCTGAGCACATTGAATAATTTTTGATGGAATGAATCCCTGTGCGGACTCTGAGTTGGAGAGATAGTCTCTTCACTCAGAGAACCAAGGTTACATACTGTAACCGAAACGTTCTCTATTGTTCTCTATCTCTCCACTCAGTTACATATTCCATATGTACGGGACTCTATAAGACACACCACACAGGGATAAGAGCTCTTGCAGGAGCAAGAGTAACTCCGGGGCTCCACATCTCAGAGGGTCAAACCCTTTTTGCGCACACCACTTCCTGAATGCTTTCCATCTGTGTGAATATAGAGGGTGTGTGGATGGAGCCCGTGCCCCTTGCATGGTCTGTATCACAGAGTCTGAAAAGCCCATGGCTAGTAGCTCAGACCTCTCAGGGGCCAGGCCCAGAGCCCCAGGCCCCGAGGAAATGGATGGTACAGAGTCCCCGAGCACTGCGACAGAGGGTCCGGGCGTGCCGGTAGTTCATACAGAGATCCGTCCAGAAGAGGTGGGATTTCCGAAAACCAAGTCATGTGGGGCCATAGAGGGGCCACCAGGACTACTCTCACTTCCTCCACCCGGATCCTCTGTAACAGAGTCAGAAGGAGGCTGAATGGTGGAAATGCGTAAAGCAGACCCCGTGGCCAGGAGTGTGCTAGCGCATCGGTCCCAAGAGGAGGATTGTCTCTCCCCAGAGAGAAGAACCTGGGACATTGGGTGTTCTGCCGGGATGCAAATAGGTCGGCCGTTGCCTGTCCATATAGGCCCCAGATGGCCGCGACCACCTGAGGGTGCAACCTCCAGGCAACCGGATCTGGTCCCCCCCCTGGATAGGAGGTCGGCTGCCACGTTGCCCACTCCTGCTACGTGGATAGCCCGCAGTGACAGGAACTTGGGGCTGGCCCAAATCCAAAGTCTGTGTGCCAGTCTGCTGAGGTGAAAGGAATGCAAGCTGCCCTGATGATTGATGTATGAGGCTGCGGCTACACTGTCCGTCCTTATCAACACGTGCTGTCCTTCTAACTGAGGAAAAAAGTGTTGAAGGGCCAGGAATATCGCCCGTAGTTCCAGGGCATTGATGTGCTGCGCCATATAGATGCTGTTGTGGATTTTCGTCATGGATCAAAGATGTCACCACCAGAAGTTGAGTAGGAAAAGGCTCCGTTTATTTTGACATGTATGTGTCCTTTATAGTCCATTTTCAGATACCAGTCCCCCACACTAAACCTGCTCTAACCAGTTCCTTGACGTCAAGGCTTGTTGCTGTCTCCTAGTACAATCATAACAACAGAATTCAGCCTGCAGCGGCAATTTGGACAACCAAAGCTGTCTTCTGGTCACCCAGAGGGATGCCACACTTTTCCCCACTACTACAGCTTGCTCCTTAGCAATCTGCACCAGGACTGAGGAGACAAGCTGTACTTCCTCCATGAGCTGCACAGATCTTTTATTTTCCAGCTCACGTGAAAGTAACCTATTATACAAGGTCAATATGGACATTGTGCACTTCAGCCAAATGTGTCTCAACCATTCTATGTTCTTTAGATGGACTCTTAGTCCTTCCCAGCCCTGTGCTTGTTGGACACACCAGGGCGACAATGGAGTGATCCAACTGCGGAAGTGTAGCACAACGCGTTCAGCGCTCTGCATGGTAGAAAAGCGCCTGCAGCTGACTGAAGTTCTAACTGCTTCTGCAGGTTTGCAAAACCTGCCTGCATTAGACTTTCTACATCAGGTAGGAGGGGAACCGAAAAGGTCTTGGGCACCTTCTCACAGCCATTATCGAAATGCGACGGGAGAGGTGCATTAGCCTCACACGAGTCCACCCCCAGAGCCTGGGTGGCTCTGTCTATAAGTGTCTTAAATTGTAACACAAAGTCACTCGCAGCTTCCTCACCCTCATTGACTGATGACTCCTCCTGGCCCAAGGGGAGATCATCCTCCGAACATCCTAGAATGTCTATATCCTCTGAGTCCCCCTGGTTAAACTCATCCTGTGGGTGCTCAGAAAATAAAGAACTCATGCCCGGGGGCCCACAGTCTGCCCCCAGGCCCTGTTCATTGTCCTGCCCAACCCGTTTCTTATTCTTGAACATGAAAAAACGGACTGATGGTCTGGGCATAATGAAACAGTTCATACAGGAGGCCGGATCAGCTCTAGCATGGTGCGCATGATACGCCCCTGAACACAAAACACACTTCACATGCCCGTCCTCCACGGGCATGCGGACGCTACAGTCTTTACACACGTGAGACATAGTGGATGAAAAGTGGCAGCAAAAAGCTTTTGTTTAACTCGTAAGTGGCGAAGACTGAGTTCACTTCTTGTTCTTTCTTTTTCCTCTACACACGTCAACCTGCTCGCGTGGAATCAAAATATTCAATGTGCTCAGGGCACACAGGTGCCTTTATAGAGCAATCAGCCACCTTACAGGTGGTGTGTCTTAAAGAAATTATCCACGTCACCTGACCCACGTGGGGTCAAGTCCCGTACATATGGAATATATAACTGGGTGGAGAGATAGTCTCGATACGATAGAGAACATTCAGTGATAATATTTTAAACAATTCACTCATGAAATATAACTAAGTGTATAATCAGATAAGTGTTAGTCACCATTGTTGTTGTTTTTTTATTTTCCAAAGAAACGTAACCTCCTCTCCTGTTAGTCTACTCCCTTGTGGAAAAATAAAACTTAAACAAAACAAAACATCATTTGTACAAGGCAAGGGTAAGGCAAATTTATTTGTATAACACATTTCATGTACAGGACAATTCAAGGTGCTTTACACAAAAAACAGAAACAGAAGAAAATAAAAATTATAAAGATGCATTAAAAGACAATTAAAATCAAGACATAAAAAAATTTAAAGCAAATAATAATCTAAGTAAAAGCTCCAGTGAACAATAATGTTTTCAGGCCTGATTTAAATGAAGTGACAGTTTGAGCAGACCTCAGGTATCCAGGTAGTTTGTTCCACAGTTGAGGAGCAGAGTAACTGAATGATGCCTCACTTTGTTTCGTTCTTATCTTTGGAACACACAGTAAACCTGTTCCTGATGACCTCAGGGCTCTGGATGCTTCATAGGGAACCAGTAGGTCTAGGATGTATTTGGGTCCAAGGCCGTTTAGTGCTTTATAGACCAGGAGTAAGATTTTGAATTCTATCCTTTGACCCACAGGAAGCCAATGTAAGGATTTGAGGACGGGTGTGATGTGGTCCAGTTTCCTGGTACTGGTCAGGACTCTGGCAGCTGCGTTTTGGATTAGCTGTAGCTGCCTGATTGATTTTTTGTTTAGACCAGTGAAAACACCATTGCAATTATCTAAATTACTTGAAATGAATGAATAAATTAGTTTTTCTGTGTCTGGTTTGGACAGAAGACCCTTGATTTTAGCAATGTTCTTTAGGTGGTAATAGGCAGATTTGGTAATGGCTTTTAAATGGTTGTTAAATTTCAGGTCTGAGTCAATAATTACACCCAGATTTCTGGATTGGTCTGTGGGGTTTAGTGCAGGCATGAAAATGGCTCAGGGGTCAAAAAGGTGACAGAAGTGCGTGAGCGCAGCTCGGCGCGGCGGCGGCGAGGGGGGGGTAGTGTGTGTACACTATGAAGAAAAATATTCAGCGCTTTGTCCACCAACACTCTGTTTCAGTCTTCTGTAGGAGGCACTATAAAACACGCAGCTCTCTCAGACACAAACACAATTACCTCATATGCATGTTGTAATGGCCATTTTATTAAAAAATGAATGAATTAAAATGAATAATGTCTGACCAATTAGGTAGTGGAATGACACAAGGCTAAGTCATCATCCTCTCATCACTCATCATTATGCCTGAACCATAATCAACACAACATACCACAAGGTCAACACTGTGTTAGTAAAACATGCTGTTGACAACAACAATATAATTTAAAGATAAAAACCCCAATGTCCAAGTCCAATTAATCATTTCTTTTTCCTTTTTGCCTGGGCCACCAGTGTCTCCAAGGCCCTTTTGCGCTGAGTTGCTGCATGCCTCACCCCCGCCTGCTTTTCAGTTTCCGCAGCCTCTTTCTTGGCCTGCTGAGCACTCCCCAGTTTTTTTTAAACCAAATCTTCTCTGCTGCACCTCTCTGTCCACTGTTTTTGCTTTCAGTTTCTGCCTGTAGGTTGCTGCTGCATAGCTTCCTGTCCACCTCCCCAAATTTGACATCTTTCCTCAATTTTTTTGAAAATATCCCCTATATGAAAGGAAAGCTCCTATCCCTTCACTGTTACTTTTCCCTCCATCTTCAGTCAGGACCATTTCCAGGAGCATTTCATTCCTGCATCTACCTGCTTCACCGATGCAGCATCCTCCTCACCTGACACACTCATTCTGCAATACACAACATCAGAGGCGAAAAGGAGTGTAATAAAATACCAATTTTTACGTGTTTTTATTTAGTCACAAAAGGCTTCATTCAATCATGTATACCAATTTAACAAGTTCTAGTACGTTTACAACCTGCTCAGTCGCCCCTCACACGACTACTATACACACGTCCCAAAAACCAATTACAGAGGTATTATAAAGAAACATTTTGTTCTTTTTATGTCACTGTTAACTTCAGAAGTTTGGTGCTACCTTGGGATAATACTACAGATACCGTCTAATAAATACATGTCAATGAGCCAATACCTAGTTAATGGGAGCTAATTTTTCACCTCAGCTCTGGTAGTGTTCAACTAAATTGCTGTAGCAGTATAGCACAGAGTTCTGCACGGTTCTGATTTTGACAAACCGCAACCGCCCGTACCCGTCATATTCAAACCCGTATCCGACCCGTTTTCCGACGAAAAAAAATTACAAATCCGCACCCAAACCGACCCGCTATAAATGAACCCGATATCCGACCCACCCCCGGAAGAAAATGTCAGCTTAAATACAAAATGTATTGCCACGAATATACTGAACAGTGACATAGCCAAGGTAGAGACAAATAAAAATGTTGTTAAACAGTAGCAGACAAATAATAAATTCAAAAACAATTTTTATACATGAGCTCACGCGCGCACACACACACACACACACACACACACACACACACACACACACACACACACACACACACGCTTGAAAAACGCATCAAGAAGGAAGCCGACAGGAGGCAGCTATACAAGTCCAAACTAAAGAACAGTTTTTAGCCTATGAACCGCAAATTAGACCCGCGATCACCCACGTCCGACCCGAACCGAACCCGTATCCGACACAGCACAACATTTTTCACCCGTTTCGTGAAAATCTGCGGTTCACCCACGGGTCACCCGCGGTTACCCGAACCCGTGCAGGACTCTGGTGTAGCAGCCTACCACAGATATAAATACGAAAAATGAAAACATGAAAAAGACCGAAACCATTATTCACCTAACCTAATTCAATCCGGCAGCAAAATGTAGATGCTGTTCGCTTGTCGCTGACCGCTTTTCCTGATAGTTCTTCTAGCAGAGACGTAAGTTAGCAAGTAACGTTAAGTAGTTAGGGTGACTCTTCAAATGCTCGCGCTCACGCAGAGACCGTAAAGTGCTTCTAGCGGCTTTGAAGAATAGGCCTATGCTCATGATTGGCCTACTGGAAGCGACTGTGCAAATTGTAGGCGGAATCTGGGAAAATTTCCGCCTTAAGCGCTAGGATTGGAGAGGCAGCCTGTCAGTCAAACTAGCTCCCCTGCCTACGTTCCGCAGATAGGTTTTTGGCAGGGGGATTTGTGGATCGCTGTCCAAGTTAAATTTTAAAGTGTTTTCATTTTGCATATTAAAGTAAATCATATCATATGATTAAATAAATAAATGCATAAATAAATAATTCGACCGACCAGACCCCCCCCCCCCCCCCCCAAAAAAAAAACTCCTTGGATCTACACGATTCACGTGGGTCACCCTTTTTTACTTCAAAATGGCGAATTTCGCCGAAAGGTGAGAGATTTTCATGCCTGTTAGTGACATGAACTCAAGGTGAGCACTGACCTTTGACCTTTCTTTTATGGGGCCAAAAACAATCACTTCTGTTTTGTCCGCATTAAGCTGGAGGAAGTTCTGGCACATCCACTCAGTGATTTGATGAATGTATTTACTCAGTGTCATTAAGGGACTGTAGTCGAGTTATGACGCGGAAATATAAAGTTGTGTGTCATCTGCATATGTGTGGTAAAAAATGTTGAAATGCTCTATGATCTGAGCCAGGGGCAGCATATAGATGTTGAACAGAAGCGGTCCCAAAATTGACCCTTGGGGAACCCCACACAACTTTAGGCTCTTCTGCTCTACGAAACAAACTATAATGCATCCATATCTGTCAGCCCACTCCCCTTTGAATGTTTGTAACCCAAACAACAAGTAAATATCAACCACTTCATGAAGCTTTCAAAAAATGCAAAAAAATTAATAAAAAAAATCAACCAAATAATACAATGAAAAATATAATATCACTAATCATACTTAAAGAAACAATAACATTTGAAATAAATAACCAAAAGTAATCACAGTATATAAGTGGTTGCTTTTTCCCCTTTAAATGAAATTAAATAATTATCACATGTCACTTAACAAGCCTATATACAGTCCAGCTGCAAGTAAAGTCACTAGATGGGCTGCTATTTCAGCAGGACCATGGTTATAATATATCTGACCTGCAACTAGAAATTTTACCAAAATAAAATATATAAGTAGCCCCAGACATTGAAAGAGAAATTATGACTGACCATAATAAGCCTACTCGTGAAGTCCTGCGATGTCAGGAAGGCATCTACCGCATTCGGTGAAGTGAAGGAATGCTGCTGGTACTACTGAGTACTGCATGGAGTAAAGAACCCCACGTCCTCTGAGTTGCTTCATCGCAGCATCAAATTTCCTACGCTGTTGCAGCACTTCTTTAGACACGACCTGCTGAACCTGCACATCAGAGAACATATTTACAACAATAGACCCAATACCCACAATGCAATGTAGTAAACAATACAAATCCTGTGTTTGTACTAAAGGATTTGTACAAAAAAACAAGAAAGGTATGTAGTTAAACCTTTGTTTAACTACATATGTAAGTCTGGCGTTGTTTATACAGTTATGGTCACGTTGAAATAACTGGAAAATTAATGGACATTGTTAGATGAGTTGTTACTGTTGAGCCAGTCTTTCATTTTTTACAGTGTACTCAGCTTTTAAGGGAAGCTTACTTGGTTTTTCAGCTCTACTAACTTAATACACTTCTTTTTTTAAGGCAGAAATATCTGTTCGAAAAACCAGAGGTGAAAGCAACTAAGAAGTACTTCCTTCACTGTACGTAAATACAGTTTTTGGGTATCTGTACTTTACTGGAGTATTTATTTTACTGGATTGTTTTTTTTACTTTTACTCCGTAGATTTTTGTATAAATATCTGTACTTAGTACAATTTACATTTATATAAAATATCTGTAATTTATATTCTTTACATTCTCAGAATAGACTCATTAATTTTTCAAAATAGACAAATGTGATAGTATGAAAAATGAGTTGTAAATCAGAAATTGTGACTTTTTATCACATCATTTTGACATTGTATCTCACGATTTAGATTTTTTAAATCTCATAATTTTTGTGCTTTTAATTTTTTTTTACCCCCTATTCATGACTCTTGATTTTTTTCCCCTGAGTGTCCTCACTTTCAAAGACTTTATTTTTGGATATTTTTGACATTTATATTTATTTTCTGCTTAATTATTATTTAATCCACAGCAAAAAAGGGGCAGTTTTACTTTTTTACAATTGAGAAATTGTACTTTTTATTGTTACTTCAGTTAATGAGTTGAATCAGTACTTTACTTTTACCAGAGTATTTTTTCACGCCAGTAGCTATACTACTACTACTGCAGTACAGAATGGGAGTACTTTGACCACCTCTGTCAAAACCCATGTGTTGTTACATTAAGGGTGCTTTCACACCAACATGGTGCGCACTAAACGACCCATTCGAACCAAAAGCTCTTGGTTCGGTTCGTTTTCGTTGGTGTGAAAGCATCAATCGCACTTGGGTGCGCACTAAATCAAGCAGACCGAGACCTCCAAAAAGAGGTGGTCTCGGTCTGCTTGACACCACACCAAATGCCAAGCTTTGGTGCGGTCCCTTTGGTGTGAAAGTGAACTCGGGTCTAAACCGTAGACCTTTGGTCAAAACTACCTGTTCGAAATGCATTATGGGTGGGGATACCAATATTTCATTTCCTGTTTGTGATAAGTGGTGAAGACAACATGGAGCGAACTTCTAACCGTGGGCAAACGTGGGCTGCTCAAGAAACACAAGTCCTAATTGACATCTGGTCGGACGAATATATAAATGAACAACTGTCATCAACGCATAAGAACAGCAAAATATATGCTATATTTAGCAAACAGTTGAGGGAGAAAGGCTACAATCGGTCTCCAGAGCAATGCTGCATTTAAGTAAAAAAGCTTTGACAAAAGTATATTCAGGTACGTGATGCACTTGGGAAAACGGGAAGCAGCGAGAAGGAAAAGGATAAATTAATCTGGTTCGACGAAACTGACAAAATATTGGGCACGAAGCCAGTCGCCGATCCAGTGGACATAGTCAAAAATGATGACCGAGGGCCAGTGTCACCTTCTGCCGACTTGACCCTTCCAAGTGACCCAGATGTTGATGATGATGGTGAGTCATTTTTTCCCACTTTGCTTAGCCCATAGAACCTTTATCCTACTATGTTCTATTTGTGTGGGCTAAGCATGAAATAATGGTAGTTAATAAGACAAGCTGTTAGCATCACTGCCTCCTTTAAATGTTTTTTTTTCATAAACACCTGATTGCACTGTGTTTGCTCTAGCTTCAAGTCAACACTAAGCCAAGCCTAGGCCACACAGATATAGAGAGACTTTATTTATTCTGAAGGAAATAGGCACAGATAAATGACAACTTTTTTTTTTTAACAAATACTACCCTATGACATCTAGAAAAATATACATAGCCTATGACATCCATCCATACAAACATAGATACTATTCAAAGGCAGGGGAACACACACACATGCACAAACACACACGCGCTGTGATGTTGACCTCTCATCCTTTATCTTTTACAGTGGAAGACTCCAGCAACACTGATCTGTCTGAGGTACAGAGCATAGGTACAGATGTTCAGAACACAGAAACAGAGGAGAAAGATATAGCAGGGGGGAAGCTACCAATTCCTGGATCTCAGGCCAGGAAAAGAAAAGCCAAGTCCAACAGAGATGATGAGGTTGTGGAATACCTGGCAGAGAACCAGAAGATGCTGCAGGAGATTCAGGTTGCAGAGCAATGCTGTATGGATCAGGAGTCTTTGACGGATATCTGCAGGCTCAACGGGAAGCAGATGACTGACGTGTATAGCCTACACACTATGTGTACAAAACATATCCACTACCATTACCATCATTTATAAAGTGCTTAAAATATGCCATTGTCATCCTGACTCTTTAAACCTTACTTATGAAGCAAAGTCGCATCATATGAATGTGTACATTGAATTTTTTTCACTATTTGTAAAATCAGCAGACAACACACTCAATTTCAAAGTCGAACAGTTTAATTTTGCTTCTTTTCAAAATGCAAGAGATGTGCAAAATGTCTCACAGCAAATGTAAACCAAGTGAGAAAATAGAAAATACAAATAATAAATAAGACAAATAATACATAAAAATAAATATTAATAATAACAAATTAGATTACTAATAACAATAATAACACATTTGTGTGTGTTTGGCTAAAATGCTCTCAAGTGACCAAATTGTACTATTTTATTACTAATTAATTAATTATTTGAATTAAAGTTTTATTTTCAATCTAGGCGGAATTCCCCCCCCCTTTTTCTGCTTTGTATTTGTTAACAAATATATACGTAATTTGATATGATATGAGTTGATTTACAAACTTTGAGGTGATATCTACACACAGGTGAAGTTTCATGACTGTAGTCTTTGTGGTTGCAGAGCAATACCTGTTTTAATTTGGGCATGCATTTAAGGTGGAATTTGCCTCTAAACCCCCACAGGGTGGAAGCGGTTCTGAATGAATATAATGATATTTTAAAGTAAACTGAAGAAAAGAGAATAGCAGCCCTGTAAACTGACCTGGAACAGCATCTGATGTTGTTGGTGACTGCTCCTCTGTCTGGTCATGTTCTGGTACTGGTACCTGCTGAACTGCCTGATGTGCTGGTGTTGGTACCTGCTGAACTGCCTGATGTGCTGGTGCTGGTACCTGCTGAACTGCCTGATGTGCTGGTGTTGGTACCTACTGAACTGCCTGATGTGCTGGTGCTGGTACCTGCTGAACTGCCTGATGTGCTGCTGACTGTTCCTCTCTCACAAGTGCTGGTGACTTGCTCATGTTCAGTTGCTGGTGATCCTAGTGAAGATGAACGTGTTGGAGGGAATACATATACCTTTATTAAGCTCATACTATACGTTTGTTATATTGTTTTATTTCAAATTACAACCAACCAAACGACATCATTACTCACCTGCTGCATCATCATCAACTGAGGAGTTGATTTGAGGTGAAGGAGATTTTGCTGCCAGAAACTTCATCAATGCCCCTGTAAAATATTACACATGTATGTCAGAGACCAAAGTAATTACTTAAGTTTACTATAATTCACACAAAGAAGGAATTGCCAATTTTCTCTGAAAGTCACATTGTATAAGTAACAAGTAATTAATAAAACAATAATTTTAAGGAGATAATACTAATACTAGTACAATACAGTAACTAATATAGTACAATATTGATTTTAAATAGTGAAAAACAACACCCATAGTAATTTAATTAATTTTAGGTCTGGTTAATACTCCTTCAAATGTCTTCTTGTCTAACCATCGGTAGTTGGTGCACTTTCCATATATTGCTAAATAGCTATCTAGCTAACTGGGCAAAGGCTTGCCCATTGATGAGAAAATACTGTCATGTTGAACATGCAAAAATGCTAACCTACCTTTGTCTTGGTGTTTTTTTTATCCTCTTCCAGCTTCTTCTTTTTTCTTTTTTCTGCGCCAGACGGATCATTTATTTTTTGAGACATGACATTCGGAGAATCGACAATGTCCAATGGGCGAATCCGTCTGGATTCCATATGGTTGCGCATGCGCACTGGGCGGTACTATCTACGTTTAACACCGCTCACCTTAAGCTATCATAAATGAAGGCCAGCAAATACAGGATCAGCTACAGTAAATGGACTGCGCTTATATAGCGCTTTTCCACCGTCATGGTGCTCAAAGCGCTTTACGTTAGCCTCACATTCGCCCATTCACACACACACTCATACACCAGTAGGTTTCTAAGGTCTAAGGTCAGTACTACTGGGGGCCTAAGTCAGGGTTCAGTGTCTTGCCCAAGGATACTTCGACATGTGGACAGCCAGAGGTGGGATGCGAACAGCCAACCTCTCGGTCATTGGGTGACCCACTCTGCCAACTGAGCCACAGCTGGACATTGATAGATAACCTACTTTAATAAACAAACTATTCGGTCATTTTACATTCTCATCTAGGCCTTCTGCTAGTAGGAAATTGCATAACAAATTCTGCAGTAAATACCAAGGATATATCCTACATTGTGGATCTTTGGAATAATCTTCATCGCATAGTCACAGCATGACCACATTACTGTAAATAGCGAGTCTCCTCAGCCTGAAATGACGCATTATGCGTCTTCGGCGACTCCAATGCATATGCACGTCGTTCTCCAGACGCAGCCATGATTCACTGGCAAAATGGATATTTTGCCAGAAATGTCCAATACACAGAATATAATACGCAACTATCAGAGCAAGTACCAATGTCTGACGTCGCTCCATTTTGGGTCAAAATTGGCGATATTTCTACCGGAAGATAAATGAAACGTCAATCGAACCAACTTTGGTTCGTTTGCTGGTGTGAAAGCGGACCACATTGGAATCTTTATAAACATAGTAGCAATTTCACTGGCTAGTGCGGACCAAATAATCGAACTAGTGGTGTGAAAGCACCCAAAGACAGTATTCCTTATTCCTTATCAACTGATTACAATGTCTACATGTAACACACAGAATTTTTTTAAGCTCTTGATTTTAAGTTGAATTTACTAACCCTGTTCTTCTTCATTTTTAGTGTATGGTAAAATTGTTGTATTGTTCTATTCTCCAACACTACATCTTTCTTTGTGTTGTATTCAGTTCCAATCAAAATGTTTCAGAACCCTCAGAAAACCCTCAGAAAAGTTTGTCTACTGAAATAAATTATGGCAACAAAGTGTCAATTAAAATAATTGAATAGATTTTACACATTTCAACTTTGATTAGAACTATTGATTTTATTTAGTACATTTAAATGTAATAATGAAATCCAAAATAATGAAATGATTTTTTAAATTATTTTGGATTTACTTCAGATTTAGCACATGTTGAGTAAATCCAAATCAATTTTAGGGGGAAAACTGTCAAATATTTATTAGTTATCTGGAAAATAGTCATTCAGATATACCAAATATCTGCAAAAATCATTTAGTTGGTCTACTAAGGTGGAATTAATTCATATTCCTAATAATCTGGATGCTATTAATTTATACATTTATTAAGTTATTTTTTATTATATTCATTTGAAGTGTGAAGTGAAGTTAATGAAGGGAGGATGTATAGAAGCATATTAAACTTTGGCCTCCCTTGGACTGTTCTATGTTATTTATCTTTATATTTGCTTTTATGTATTTGTCATCTTTTAAAGTGCAAAGTAAAACTTGACATTACTGATAAGATAGAAGTCATTTCTGTTCAGTGATTTTCAGTTGATATTATTCAAACAAAAATGCAATTGATAAATAATTAAAATGCCATTCATGCAACATAACAATATATTGTTGTTCTGTCCATAAAGTCTTTTTTTAAATAGAGTTTAATACAATTTATTTTGTTAATATTAATTAAGCCCACTTGTACTTTCTAGTACTAGGGTCTCAATCTCATTACTTTCAGGGATCACATTCAGCCTGATTTGCGCTCCAGTAAAATAATAACCCAATAACCTAGAAAAAATTACTATTGCAAATGCAAACGAACCCCATTACCTTGTGAAAATACACAAATAAATAAATAAACAAACCATCCAACGAGAAAGGTGTGAATAACCTGAAAAAACTGAAATGTCTCAAGAAAAATACATGTAATTCTAACAATATATGCCTCAATTTATCATTTACACACATGCATTTTGGATCAGATCTACTACAAAGACACTAAACTGTTAAAATTGTGCTTAATTATGTTCATATTTGTTCAGGTTATTGTATAGTATAAATATTTTCCTAATTTAATATATATATATAAAAAAAAAATAATAAAAAGGACAGAAATTTGAAGTTGTCATTATTTACAGTACGGGTAATAAAAATTATTTTCACATGAAACCCAGAAGAAAATATGGAGTCATTCTTTTTTGTAGGTTATTCTGCTATAATTTGACTCTAGATAATATTGGCCTGTATGTGGAACCTGAACTAAAATCAGTTCCACAGCCATGACTGTGGAATTATTAAACTTTGCAAATTCATCCCAGGGGCCGTATTGGAACCTTTGGCAGACTGCATTTGGCCCCTGGACCATATGTTTGAGACCTCTGGTGTAAATAATAAAACACATCTAGGACATGACATGTTGAAACTGTCAATAATTAATTTGAGTTATTTTTCTTAATAACAGTTAACAAAATGCATGTGTTTGAGTTTGTCTGACCTTTTGGGGTACAAAAACACATTTTAAGAGTGTCCAAAAATGTTTTTCCACTACTTTATTTGTATTTCTTTTACAAAATAAGCAGATGCTGTATGGCTTGTTTACTGCTCACATCAAAAAACAACACTGAGTTACTGTTACTATTTGACATCTGTTTGGCTACAAATTTATTGGCAGCCAACTGAGAGTGATATTCTCTAATTTACTGGTGTGGAGCTGGAGTTCTTTTTTCCCTCTCCTTTTGGGAAAATCCTTTTTTTGGATGGCCCTGTAGCAAAAGTGGTCAAAATACTCCCATTCTGTACCAAAGTAGAAGTACTGATTCATCTCATTTACTGAACTCTTGTCTTGTCATCTGAACCTAGTTTACAACTTCTAAATTGCAATGAAGTAAAAAGTAAAACTGCTGTTTTGCTATGGATGAAATAATACTTATTTAAAGGAGACCTATGTTTTTCGACATACATACAGTGTTATAACGCTGATTGTCAACTGCAAACAAAGTTAAAAAACATGAACTATAGTATTTATGCCGTAATCCTGTAACGTGATTTCCTGCCACTCTAAACAGCTCATTACAAGATCTTCACGAGATTTGTACAAGCTGATGTCAGGTTGTAGCGTCCAATTGAGACAACTGTTCCAACAGCATAGAATCGGCCCCAAAACATGCCCACCCAGTATATAATTAGAACTTTCTTGGGAGTTATGTTTCCAACCTGAAGAAGAGAGAAGAGAAATGATGCCTCCCAAAACAGTCGGGAGTTGTTTTTTCAACTGTGAAAGAAAATATCAGCTGTTTTCCTTTCCAAAAGATTTTATTTTTGCCGGCCAACAGCCACATCAACATAATTTGTACTCGCCACTTCAGTGATGACTGCTTTCTTAACAAGGCTCAATATGACTTTGGTTTTGCAAGCCAGCTGCTTCTGAAGCATGGATATGTTCCAACGATTAAGAGCGTCCAAGGCTCCGAGCCATAAGCTGTAAGTAATAATAATATCATTTTAACGTTATATATTGTTTTTACACAAAGCTACCATGTTAGCGACCTGTCGCTAGCACTAACAATAGGGCACACAAAGTTGTTTGTGAAGCTATAACATTTGTGTCCATCTCAGGACAACAAAGCTTTATTAAAAGTATCATCCGCAAGCTGTGTTGAGTTTATATCACCGGAAAATCGTGCGTGTTTTTGAGTAATGCGCCAATGTGTATATATTGGCATCCACTTACAAAGCTAAGGTTAGCCAAGTAAGTAAGATAGCTAACGTTAGTTAAGTAACTAACGGAGCTAACGTTAGGTATTACTCTTCCCAAACATTATCATTAGATGTATTTGTTAAAGGCACATACTGTATTTCAGGGTGTTAAATGTGTTTGAACTCACTGTAACTCAGAAGACTAACATTACTTTTCTTTTGTTTATCAGAGCACAACACAACAGGCTTGCACTGCTACTGGCCCTGCACTAAGAGTCAGCATCTCAACTTGTACAACATGACGTCTGTAAGCACGTGTCTTTTTGCACTATTACAGTAAAATATATCATGCTGCTATTACTGACAGTTTTTAATTGCACTACTTAGCATATACAGAAACCTCTGCTGTTATTTTTCTACATATACAGTACATAGTATACCACTACCCTTTTATAAGTGTTTGCTTATGTGAATAACATGAGTTGTTATATGTTGTTGTAACTGATTTTCTTCATATTTGCATGACTACAAGCTGTTGCATCTGTTTTTAATCAGTTACCCAGGCCACTGTTTCCAGTGTTAGTACTGTCATAAATCTATGATACATTTCGTTTTGCTGAAGACCTTTTTTTCCAATTCCTACAGTGAGACGGAATCTGCTGGTCATTACAATGAACCCAAATTCAATGTGTTTCAGAGCTGTCTCAAAGAGCTCTGCGAAACCTGTCTGCTGTTCAAACGAGACTGTGATGTGCAGCAGCGTAGACTGGGTACCTTTGTGGCCTTTAGTCAACAATGCCCCAACTGCCAGTACACCAGAGCCAGCTACTCAAAGGAAGCACACCGATTGGAAACTTGCAGATGTCTGCCGGTGTTTACTTCACGGGGGCATCTTTCTTCCAAAAAAAGGTATGTGTAAAAGTACAAATTTTATGCAAGATAAGCTAAGATATATTTTTATTGTCTCTATAGGGCTTTTTTTTCTGGACTCGATCCAACTGCAGTTTTATAAATATAGACAGAACAAAAAAAGTGCAGCAGCCATATATTCTGCCATATTCTGTTGCATACATATGTGTGTGTGTGTGTGTGTGTGTGTATATATATATATATATATTGTAATACCCCGGAGAGTTTCACACAATGAAGGAGCCAGTACTGACCTTAGAAGAAGGTTTATTAGCCACAAATTGAGCAGAGGCAAAAAAGACGGCTTACTCCATCACCAAAGCATACACCTAATCACTCTCTCACTTCCGCTGCACACCCACATCAGCCCGCCTTTTCCTCTCACACACTCACTCCACCCAGATCCATCACAGGTAGTTGAACTAGAACCATGTCAATCAACACAGAACATAATGAACATAAATTACACATAATGGATAACTGTTACAGGTTATCACACTGCCTCCCCCTTTATGACCCCTCGTCCACGAGGGGTCAAAGAATACCGTAATTTCCGGACTATAGAGCGCACCTGATTATTAGCCGCACCCACCTCATTCTAAGAGGAAAACCGATTTTGTACATACACAAGCCGCACCTGTATATAAGCCGCATGTGCCCACATTAAAACATGCAACACAAACACAAAATTAACCCAAACCCGACTTCAAGTCCCGCGAATGAAACTAAATGTCCTTCATTAACCCTTGTGCGGTCCTTCGTAAAAGGCACACTGGCTGTGTCCTACAATCGGGTCTTAAAAACCCAGATTCCAAAGTTCAGTTCCATAGACTCATCACCCCACCCCCCAAGGATATATTAGTGAAGTGTATAGGGAGAACCTGCGTTTTACCTAGGTTAAGTTTGTATCCTGCTAGGTGTCCAAAGTATTGTAGCAGGTTCATCAGGGTCGGGAGGCCCTTGTTCGGGTGTTTTAGATAGATTCGGATGTTGCCCGCGAACAATCCAATTTTGTGCTTGACGCGCCTGGTCTTAATTCCTTTGATTTTTGGGTTTTGTCTTATCGCTTGCGCCAAGGCTCCATAAAGGTTGCAAATAAGGTGGGCGACAGACCACATCCTTGTCTCATGGACCTCTCGAGTTTAAACCAATTTGTGAGGCTACCATTAATTTTTATCCTAGCGATCGGATCTTTCTATAGTGTCTTAACACATCTGACTGATTGTGGATTAAATCCCATTTTTTCTAACGACAGGGAGAGAAACCTCCAGCTGACACAGTCAAACGCCTTTTCCACATCAAGGCTCAGAAATATTGTGCTCTCTTTAGATTTCTGGACTTCCTCTATTAAATGCATTGTCCTCCTAATGATGTCCTGGGTCTGTCTGCCTCTAATGAAGCCGGATTGGTCTTCATCTATTAAGTCTGGCATAAATGTCTGAAATCTTGTGGATAATATGGAGGTATAAATTTTGTAATCGCAATTAAGTACTGATATTGGTCTGTAATTTTCACAGAGCTCTCGGTCCTGTAATGGAATTATATTGTATCTTAACATTGTATTATTTTCTTTATTCTTGTATTATTACTTTGTCTTTGTAAATCACATCAGTGCTTAACCCTTGTGCGGTCCTTCGTAAAAGGCACACTGGCTGTGTCCTACAATCAGGTCTTAAAAACCCAGATTCCAAAGTTCAGTTCCATAGACTCATCACCCCACCCCCCAAGGATATATTACTGTTTTCAGTAGTAAGCAATGGCATCCTACAGTACGTATAAAAAGGTACATTTGTGAGCCACCGGGTCTCTTTGACCCGAAGGACCGCACAAGGGTTAAAGTCCACAGTCCAAAAATCACAGCCGGCAAAATGAAGGGAAAATGATACTTAAGGTTTGATGCAGACCTGCAGAGTCCGGGTCCCGTTGAAAGTAATCCAAGGAAAAAAAGTGTATATTTCCAAAGGTAAGGGAGGGAAAAATATATATCCACTATTGTCCGCCGCATCCACAAACAGGTGGCTGGTCGCCGCCTCGCCTCATCTATCGCAGAGTCAGTGATAACTTTAATCTTTCGCCGAGAGTTCAGGTCAAACTCCTCCGTGCCAAAATAATCCACAGGGTCTGGTCGAGCCTCTGTCTTCTCTCACACACCGCCGCGGGTTTTTCTTTAAGCAACTTTTTACCCCCTGTACACCTGTCCGTCAACTTTACCGCTCCCACTTAAACCCGTCACCCCGCGTTTGTTCCGCCCCTCCTTTTTCATTCAGTCTTCCTCGACGCATATATTCCACCGGTCTAAATCTTACCTTTTCTACTCGAGCGCCTCTGGCGGCCGTTAGGAAAATTACATAAATTGGCCGCATCACTGAAAAAGCCGCAAGGTTGAAAGTTTGGGAAAAAAGTAGCGGCTTATAATCCGGAATTTACGGTAGTCATTAAACCGGAGGGGTCTCTTTCTGTGCCTCTTGGGCCTACCCTGTTCAAGATGAAGTTCAGTTCCAGTCCCTGTTGGTGAGGGACACTGTGGTGATACAGTTGAAGGGGAAACAAGAGCAGGGGGCGTTCTGAGAACAGGTTAAGGGGTATCCGGGCTCATAGACAGTCTTGTGCTGGTCTGTGAGGTAGGCACCTCAAATGACGGTGTTGCGGTCCCCCTGTAGGGTGCCAGTCTGTCCCGGTGTAGGATCACTTTTCGACCCCTAGGTGGTACCTGCATCCTGTACACAACCTCCCCCATGCGCTCAAGAACTCTACAGGGGCTGTCCCAATGACTGTCCAACTTTGGACAGCGTCCCTTCTTCCTTTTAGGGGAGTATACCCATACCAACTCCCCTTCAGAGAAGTGCCTACCTGCACTTCGAACATCATAATTCCTCTTTTGCCTCATACCAGCACTCTCCAGCTGGTCCCTGGCAAAAGTATGGGCTGACTCCAGTTTGTCCTGCAGCTTGCGAGCATACTCTAATCCAGGCACATCCCCCACAGAGTCTGCTGGCTTCCCAAAAGCCAGCTCTGCAGGAGTACGGATCTCCTGGCCAAGCATCAGGAGAGCAGGGGTGCAATTAGTGGAACCTTGCACCGCAGAACGGTAAGCCATGAGCACAAGGGAAATGTGTGTGTCGCAGTCACGCTGGTGGTCAGCTGTAAGGATGGCTAGTTGCTGTTGCATAGTCTTGTTGAAACGTTCCACAAGTCCGTCACTCTGTGGGTGTAGAGGTGTGGTGCGTGTTTTATGCATGTTTAATCTCTGACACAGCGCCGCAAAAACACGGGACTCAAAATTTCTTCCCTGATCACTGTGGATGACCTCTGGGGTGCCAAAACGACTAAACATGCCCTCAATCAGTGCATCAGCCACAGTCTCTGCCTCTTGGTCTGGTAGTGCATAAGCCTCCAGCCATTTTGTAAAATAGTCCATAGCACACAAGACATATTTGTTCCCCTTGTTGCTAACTGGAAAAGGTCCCATAATGTCTACAGCCACCCTCTCCATAGGTGCCCCTGCCACCTGCTGTTGTAATGGGGCATGTGATTTGTCTAGAGGGCCCTTTCTTGCTGTGCATGCATCACAGCGCCTACAAAAGTCCTCCACATCACGCCTGTGCTGACCCCAATAGAACCCCTGTCTAACTCTGCGTAATGTTTTGGAACTCCCGAAATGACCTGACCCTACACCCCCGTGACATGACCCAAGCACTGCCTCTCTAAGGGTTTTGGGCACTACCACTTGCCACCGTTCCTTTCCTGTGGCAGGCTCCTTCCACATTCGCTAGAGCACCCCACCTGATAAACGCAGAGCATCAAATTTACTCCAGAGGCCTTTTGTAGTTAAGGACATCCCTGTCACCTCCCCCCACTGCGGTCTACGACCCTCCTGTATCCACTGCCTCACTGGTTTCAAGTCAGAATCCTCCTCCTGTCTAGCCTCCCATACTGTAGCTCCTACCACCTGCAGTGCACAGCAAGATGGCTCTACAATGGACTCCACCCCCTTCAGTACTCTTTCCCTCTCCTCCTTCCTGTCACAATAGCTGCAGCCATCCACAGCACATGGGCGCCGAGACAGGACATCAGCGTTAGCATGCTGAGCTCCAAGTCGGTGCACCACTGTGAAGTGGAAGGACTGTAGTTACTCCAACCACCTAGCCACCTGTCCCTCTGGCTCCCTAAAAGACATCAACCACTGCAAGGCCGCATGGTCTGTCCTGATGGTGAAAGGTACCCCACAAAGGTAGTACTTAAAGTGTTTGGCAGCTAACACCACTGCCAGCAACTCCCTCCGGGTAACACAGTATCGCCTCTCACTCTTGTTGAAGATTCGGCTAAAATATGCCACAACCCGTTCACCCTCAGCAGTCACCTGTGACAACACTGTGCCCATACCCACATTACTGGCATCGGTGTCCAGAATGAAGGGCAAGGTGGGGTCTGGAGGACTGAGCACAGGAGCATTGATAAGGTTCTGTTTTAGAGCAACAAATGCCTCATGGCAGTCTGCTGACCATGAGAAGGGCTGGTTGTTTTGAAGGAGCTGGAAAAGGGGAGCACAAATGCAGGAAAAGCCCTTTACAAACTTCCGGTAATAAGAGGCAAGACCCAAAAAACTTTTAAGTTGCCTCTGATTTTTGGGATTGGGCCAGTCTCTAATAGCTGCAACCTTTTCGTGAAGTGTGCTAATCCCTGCACGGCCAACATTATGACTCAGAAACTCAACCTCTCTCTGCATAAAGTGGCACTTCTCTGGATGCAACTTCAGCCCTGCAGCCGCAATCCTCTCAAACACCACTTTCAGGGAGTTCGGTGCAGCCTCAAATGACCTCCCATGGACCAGGATGTCATCGAGATAGACCAGGCATTCTTGGCGGGGGACACCAGCCAACACTCCTTCCATAAGCCTTTCAAACGTACCAGGAGCATTACACAACCCAAAAGTCAGGACTTTGAACTGCCAGTGCCCCCTACCAGTGCTGAAAGCGGTCTTTGGTCTGGAGTTGGGGGTGAGGGGGACCTGCCAATACCCGCTGCGTAAATCCAATGAGGTGAACCAGGATGAACCTGATACCAAGTCCAGGGTCTCATCCACCCGAGGAAGGGGGTAACAGTCCTTCCTTGTCACTTTGTTTAGGGGCCTGTAGTCAACGCAAAACCTCCACCTGGGGCTCCTTTTCCTAGGCACCATAACTACACCTGAGGACCATGGACTGTTTGATGGCTCTATGATATCGGACTCTAACATGGCACGAACCTCCTCCTCCGCAGCCTGCTGTTGGATCAATGGCAAGCGACGGGGACGTGTTTTAATAGGGTGTGCATCTCCTGTATTAATGTGGTGTTGTACTAGGTGCGTGAGCCCCACCTCCCTGTCCGTGAGAGCAAAAATTTCCTTAAACTCCCACAACAACTCCCACAACTTAATTTGCTGATGACTATTCAGACCCTCACAGTTCTTCTCCCATATGTCACGAATAGCCGCCCTGCGATCCCCCAGACTCTGGTGTGGATGTGGTGTGGTGTCTGCAGCTAATAAGGGTGGGTCTGGCTGACTGACCTGGCCCTGAGGACTGGCCTGTTCTACATCTACTGTAGTGCTCAGATAGGATGCAATATGGGGGTCCCATTTTGTGGGAAACATCAATGGCACACTCTGCCCACCCGGAAATCTTAGTAGCCCCGCCCCCAAATCTAAAACACAACCCGCAAAGCACAAGAAGTCTAGTCCTAGGATACACTGTTCCCCTATACCGGCCACATAAGCTGGTAAATCTGCAGTCACTGGCCCCACCGTAAATGTAAACACACCCCTACCTTCCATGGCTGCTGTCCCACCAGTCACTGTTGTCAGTCTCACATCAGTCTTGTTTAAGACAGTCCCAGCTGGGACAATGTCAGGCCTCACCAGAGTCGCTGTGGAGCCAGAATCAACCAGGGCTGTACAGGAAACACCACCCACGACAACAGAAACATGGGAGGGGTTTCCAACTTTTGTCCAGCCCACGTACACAACAGGGCTAGCAGCAACTTGCGTCCCGTTCTTGTCCTCTCCGTCCTCTTGTGGCTCCCGGCACTCGATGGAGGAGGTCTGTGTTGTCCGGGTTACACAGACCCCCGCCCGTTTCCCTGATGATGTTTCCCTGAAGGGCAGCGGTGAAGTAGGTGGCCCGGCTGGCCACATCCCCAACACATGACTGAACGAGCTGGACGACCTCCCTCCTCAGCTGGCCGAGTTGACATCATCCTCACTGCCTGAATCAGCTCTTCCGCCCATGTAGGCTTCTGGTCTGGAACATCAGCAGCAGCGTTGACCGCCGCGGTGGATAGCATTTGCTTAGTGGCACCAACGACCCTTTCCCTTGAGTGTGGATGGATGCTGGAACAGTACGTGGAGGCGCAGCTCATCAGGTGTCAGGGCCTGGATGATCTGGTCTCGGGTGAGCTCATTCTGGACATTAGGTGGCATGGTGGTATAAGCACGCCTACCCAGGCTCTCAATGTCAAAGGCCAGTAGACGGAGTGACTCACCCGGGTGCCTGGAGCTGTGCTTAAATTCACATCGTAGAGTCTCTGACGTCCGATACACCATATCTCCCCTGAAGTGCATCAACCAGTGCTCTATAATTGCCTCTTTCATCCGGACTCAGCAGCAGGAGACAAGCCGAAGCCTCATCAGTGATGGAAATGGCGAGCTGAGTGGCCTTAGTCTTTTCCGACCACTGTTCAGCATCTGCAATCAGTTCGAATTGCATCCGGTAAGCCTCCCAGCTTCCTTTCCCAGAGTATTTCGGAGTTTTCGTGCCGAGCGGCAGCTGGCACCGGGCATCGCCATGTTTATTTACCTCGGAGCTGTGCTCCGCGGCCATCACGTAGAGCTGGCGTTTCCCGCGAATAGTCCGACTGCCGCGAAAAAGCAGCATCCGGAGTTGCACTTTGTCCATATACCACGTCCAAATCACTCCGGAAGGCTCCAGACATGTCCACCACACACTCCTCCTTTTCCTTCTTCACCTTAGGTCCGGCTCCGGCGTGTGAATCCATCTCGGTCTCCGTGGTAATTAAAGTCCGTTCGTCGCGGGGTCCAAAGTCCTATCTTCTGACACCAATGTAATACCCCGGAGAGTTTCACACAATGAAGGAGCCAGTACTGACGTTAGAAGAAGGTTTATTAGCCACAAATTGAGCAGAGGCATCACCAAAGCGTACACCTAATCACTCTCTCACTTCCGCTGCACACCCACATCAGCCCGCCCTTTCCTCTCACACACTCACTCCACCCAGATCCATCACAGGTAGTTGTACTAGAACCATGTCAATCAACACAGAACATAATGAACATAAATTACACATAATGGATAACTGTTACAGGTTATCACAATATATATATATATATATATATATATATATATATATATATATATATATATATATAAATTATTAATACCCTTGCCATTTTTTGTGACTTTTAATTTTTATGATGAACAGAATGAGTTTTATCCAGTTTCTTTCTGACCTGTATGTGAAACACAAATGAAGGAATAACTACAAATGATATTTGGAGAAAAAAAATATTATTAGTATTTTATTAGTGGATTTCCAAAAAAACACCATCTTCAAATTATTCATACCCTAAGTTTACTCAGTCCAATGTCTTTTCTTAATAGTCAATAGAGTAGTTTTTGTTCTGGATAATGGTTCCTCTAAGTGTCCACAGTCTGTCTTGTGTCTCCTGTGGGGTTCTGGTCCATTCTTCCTGGACCAAAGCCTCCAGCTGGGTCAGTTTGTATGATCTCCTAACATCACTCTGGTCTGAACGCTCCTCTGCAGGTTCTCTAGATGATTTAGTTCAGGGCTTGGACTGGGTCATGTCCTTGAACCACTACTGCACTACCTTGGTGGTTCTACTTGGGGTTAGTGTCTTTCTGGGACATCCAATCAGAACAAAACTGGAGTTTCTCTGCAGACAGTTTCACTCATCCCGGACATTGATATAATTTTCCTTTTTCTTGATGCCCTGTATCTTGATGAGGTTCTCAGTATCACTAACAGTAAAACAACCCCTTAGCATTATGCTAACACCACTATGCTTGATGTTTGGGACAATATTCTTCAGTTATCTTGTTTCCTCCAGACACAATCAATATCCATATGACCATAACTTCATCAGGTCAAAGGTCAGATGACCAAAAGCTTGGATCTAGGTTAAAACAGTTTTAGCAAAAACCAAATGAGCCTCCTGATGTTTCCTCCTGATGTTTCCTCCTGAGTCATGTCACCTTTCTGAGCCTGTAACCATGGAGACCACTTTAACACATTAAAGTCTGGATGGTTGTCTGTGATGCCTTCATGTCTTTGTTCCAGTGCAGGGGTGCTCAATCCTGGTCCTTGAGACCTACTGTCCTGCATATTTTAAATTCTAACACACCTGATTCAAATGATAAACCTCTCATCAAGCTCTGAAGAAGCCTGATAATGACCACCAGGTGTGTTGGAAGAGGGATACATCTAAAACACGCAGGATAGTAGCTCTCCAGGACCAGGATTGAGCACCCCTGTTCTAGTGCAGGGGTCTGCAACCCTGGTCCTAGAGAGCCGCTATCCTGCATGTTTTAGATGTTTCCCTCTTCCAACACACTTGATTCAGATAATCAGCCTATCATCAAACTGTGTGGAAGACTGATAATGTCTGTCAGGTGTGCTGGAAGAGGGAAACATCTAAAACATGCAGGATAGCGGCTCTCTAGGACCAGGGTTGCAGACCCCTGTTCTAGTGGAATAAAATATGTGATGTTTAGAACCTATAATCCTAGGAAACTTCTCTGCTAGTGGCTCCACAAACCTTATGAAGTTACAACACATCACAAATTGAAAATGATTTTATCACTATGCTGGTTGACAATGTGAAAGTGCAGAGAAACTCCAGATTTGTCCTGATTGGACGTCCCAGGTTACACATTATTGCACAATGTAGCTTATTACACTGACATTATTGTTAAGAGACTAATTAATTTCTTTCATCCACAAATCTCAAAAAAGGAAAACTAATATCAACTCACACTTACATGGTTGTATTGTTTGTTAGAGTTATACAAATGGAAATGATTACATAACAGTATGTTTCATAAGTCTTACTGTGTGCAGGCTTCAAATTTGTTTTAAAAGATAATACAACCAAACCCGGTTTTAACTCTGGGCAGGCTGGGCGACGGACCAGTGCGCAATCCTCTATGGGGCACCAGCATATGACCGTCCTATTTTTTTCTCCTTCCCCTGTCTTTTTTTTTTGTCTTGCTTGCTTCGGCCCAGGCAGCGCCCCTATGGCAAGCCAAAGTGTTCACATGGCCACGCATTGTGTTTATTATATCATGCGTTACAGAAAGCGCGGCAGTTCTGTAACGCATTATATAATAAACACAACCCGTGGCTATGTGAACATTTTGGCTTGGCAGCTGAGCACAGCAGCCAATGAAATGAGACGAGTCATGAGGGGGGCCTCCTGATGCAATCCTGGGCAATCATCCCAATATGTGACCCGCCACCACGAAACCAGGCATAAGTCGCGCTGAGCCGTTCAGAGCTACAGCCAAATTTAGGCTGGAAGGTGATTTCTTATTTGTGTTTACACCTTATCAAAAAACGGTACCGTAACACCTCTATGTTCAGTTCCTGTGGTCATTACATTGAAATCGAGTCAATAAAGGTGTTTATTGAGTCAATTATTTAAGCGGTGACAAAAGTTTAAGGATTGCTGAGCAAAGACAAAGACGACTTCCACCTCTTTTCACCGAACAAACCGATCTCCGTTCCGTGCGTAAACATCCAAGTGTTCGTTACGAGGTAAAAGCTTATATTGAATGCTCTTGTCCAATGTCGTAAGCCAAATGATTATAATACGTTGCAATTCTGTCCTATTATTACAATATATAGAACTTCTGTGACATGTCCATCAGAGTGTCCTTTAACATCTGTGAATATTTTTTGTCAATCGGATACAAATTATTATGCATTGCTAAGGACTTCCTACCCCAAAACAATCCAAAACTTTAACGGACAATATCTAAAAATATGCAAATTGCATAATAGGTCCAACTGTGGATATTAAAATGACCATAACTTTGGTTCTACTTATGATAGAAACATAATTTTTTCACCATCTTAAACCTTAGTTTCCCCTCTACCAATCTACACAGATAACTCAATTTTGATTTCCAGACACTTATGCCTGGTTTCATGGTGGTGGGTCACATATGGCATTTCTGTTTAAAAAAAAAATTATAAAAAAAAAAAAATTATCATATATAAAAAATATATGTAAAATATATAAAAATTCTAATTTTGATATGTATATTGTAAATGTATATTTAAATTTTAATAAACACTGGCTATAGGAAAAAACATGTTTGCTTGCGTCACGTCAATATTATTGGTGAATGCCAGTGATAGCATTAATAGACAGACATCGTAGATCCAAGATGGAAAGAAAAAAGCCATCCGGCTTTCAGTTCAGAAAAAGGAGAAAAGAGGAGGCAGAGAGGAGAGCAAAATATGCAGGTAGGCCTAAATTACGCAAAGTTACTTAGCAAACATGGCAAGTGTCGAGTGTGAATGTGATGATGACCCCGAAGCTAATAAGGTCAGCAAAAGGCAAAAGCAAGCCCAAATCCTAAGCAAACGTGCTCCAGACACAACTGGGGTATTTTGAATAGCCTATTGACCTGCTAACCAACAAATGCTTTATTAATACAATGTTACGCTGTTACACATTAGACTAGTCTAGACTAGTTGTCGCAAATTAAGGGATCATTAGGCCTAACGTTACGCGTGATTATCTAGCCTCCCCTGTGCCAGATTAATAATATAAATAAAACCACTATTACCATTTAAGGATTTTTTTCCCCCATCTTTTATGCATTTTTCCATTGCTGGTTAGTGGGCTGTAGGGGTACTTCGGTGTTTCACAGGATTGCTAATAAGCCCAAATTAATTGATCATAACAGGCCTATATGTGGATTTGGTAAGTCCACAAATAGGCTAAGGAAATGAGTGAGTCCATGGTTTAAGAAAGTTTATAAAGTGATTAACTAAAAAGTAAATAAATAAATAAATGGGACGTGTGCTGTTAAATGTGTTTACTTTTTTAAATCTCCATATTCCTTCATATATATTTACTGACATATTTATTACAGGGATGTAATTGAGGATTTTGCATCAAAGAAGACAAGAAAGGTTCAGTTTTAGATGGCATCTTTACAGCTGCTGCTGCTGCACTTTTTTTGTTTGTTGTGGTGAACCCTAAGGGAAAAGCCAAAAGGAAAAGCGAAGTCATTTGCACTCATTTTATTATTACTTAATTGTAGTTGTTAACATTGGTTTTGCTTTTTGAAAAGGTTTGTGCAATTTGCAGTGTTATTATGTTTACATTTGTGTGCAATTTTAGAATATTTATATTTACACATTTCTCAATTTTATTAATTTATTTTTATCACAATTTTTACTTTGTATTTTTTAAATTGTAATGAAAAATAAGCATTGATATATACATTGGTGTTTGTCGTATAATCTGTCTTTGAAGGATATGGTTCCAGGTGTGTGTATGTGGGAGTGTGTGTGTGTGTGTGGGGGGGGGGGGGGGGGGGGGGGGGGGGTGCAAATCAGGCCAGGGACAGACCCTGAATACAACTATGAAAAAGTGAAATTTTTCATTCTAAGAAACCAATTGGCTGCTTTTCTTTCAATTCAGTCTGCAGTATTTTTGTACTATAACTTCAGTGCTCATAAATAATCGTCAGATTTCAGCTTGTAAATGATAAGTGTGTATTATTTTGTAATCTACAGACTGCCAGAGGCTGACCTTTTTGAAGTGAAAGAAAGGAAAAGCTACTGCAAAACCTGTCAAGAAAAAGGAAACATTCTGTAAGTATAACAAAGTTTTTATTAGTAAAATAGTTATTTTACAATAACAAAATAAGTGGAAATAAATAAAAACACTCAACAACAAAGTATCAAAAATATTTCTACATATCTACAAATTACTTTGTTGTTGTTTGTCTTTTAGTATATATGCAGGACCTGATGGCTTTGGTGTTGGAGGAGGTCTTTGAAGATTCCTCTCCATATGTTGAGGAACTCAAATCCCCATCTGCACAGTTTAACCCTAACTCTAACCAGAGGACCTGTCCGCACAGTTTGATAGGCCCTTGAAGGAGGAGGTCATCGCTGGTCACGTGTCAAAGTTCAGTCAAGGGGTGGCTGGAACCCAACATACAAACATGTCTTCCCAGATATCCCAAACACCAGCTGATGAAGCTCCTGTAGGCAATGGAACAATAACACCTACATAATAATGTATTAAAAAAAACAGAAGGCAGAGTTTTTATTTGTTACATACTGTGAAATATTGTAAATGTGTGTTTATTCTTTTTTATTTTGGTTAAATACTTGTGCAATTTTCAATAATTTAAAAAAATTTATTATATTATTATTTTTACATTGCACAAATCTTGTAATGTCAAGAAATACACAAGGTCTGACGTGAGAGGAAGTAGAAAACTCTACTTTGCTAATGTCACTGTCACAAGGCTGCTGTTAGTGAGAGGTGATTATAGTATTCAGTCCCTCTTACTGTCTGAAAATGATGGAATATATGCTTTACATTAGTAATTAAGAGGCCTAATGACCTTTTATGTTAAATTTTAATAAAAAAAAAAATAAATCTAAAAAAAAAAAAATAATTGGTTGCATGATGGCACAAGTTACTCTTCATCACTTCTCCTCCTCCTCAGAGGTGGAGACAAGCCACAGGATGGTCAGTCATGGAGGTCGGGGATTTAGCACCTGGTTCATTCTTCATAAAAGCTAATGAGAACAAAGACATTCAAAATATTAACTTAGTTAGAGAACAGCAGGAAATGTAAATACTGTATTGAAGAAAATATTGGAAGACAAACGGTAAGAATTAAAGTATACATAACAATAAACTAATTTTATGTAAAGATTGTTATGCTCAAACGGGAATATCCAAATAAAACAAGGGCTTATAATATGGAGGACTATAGTCAGTAAACAGACTGACTATTATCTCAGACAAAGATGTGTAAGGTATGAGAACTCATTATACATCCTTATGTCTGGCATAAAAGAAACATGATCATAATTGTAAAACAAAGACTTCATAAATCTAATAGGATAAAAGTATATTTCTGACATTCAATGTGCTTCAAAAACAAAAGGTTGACAAATATAACTGGATCATGGCATAATGTTTTTTAAGCAGCCATACCTGTGGTATCTCTCTATAGCAAACATTGAATTGAATTTGTCACAGGTACACCTATTAACAGTTATCGGCAAGCAAAGCTAGCTGGGGTAATATTCACCAAACTAACAGTTCTTGGTCAATTCTCCTTGGCTGTGTTGGATTTTCGTTTGTCTTGTCTTTCATTGACCAGGTCAGACTCTAGGTCCAATATGTACGAGTGCACATCAAAGTTAAACATGTTTATAGCTCTGTAGTAACACACTCGTGGTGGAAAAGCGTGTGACTTGATAGCTCTGTGTAGGTGCTTTCAGACCGTTTGCTTCCCACTTGCTGCTGATGGAGTTTGAATCAGAACCACAGGGAACAATTGGTGAACTTAGAGAAACCATCTCCAAACCTTGGAGAACCAGTAGGCCTATGTTAGCCTACCAGTATCACACAGCAAACTAATACATGGTGGACCCAAAAACCTCAGTCTGAGGTGGCCAATCAGAGAACAACGAGATTGGCCAGAAGCCAAAACAGAGCTTTTCAGGCAGAGGCAGAAATCGTCTGGAATCTGGACTTTTGTGAAGGCTGGTATGAGATAACTCTAGAGATTTGGGGCTGGAAATCATCCAAACCTAATCAGTAGGTGCTCAAAAGTCACATAATGATAGTTAAAACTGAGCATAATAGGTCTCCTTAAGCAGGAAAAATCTGAAAAATGTCAAAAATATCCCAAAACAAAACCTTTAAAAGTAAGGTACTGTGTAGATGATGTGTTTTATTGTGTCATGGTACACAGTTTAGTGGATATGGACAGGACATTAAGGAAAAAAAAAAATTATAAATAGGAGAAAATTATGAGATAAAAAGTCCAAATTATGATATAGTAAGTCACAATTTCTGATTTACTGTTTTATTTTACAGACTGTTATTTTTGTCTAATTTGAAAAAAATAATGAGTCTATTCAGAAAATGTAGAGAGTATAAAGAACAGATATTTATATAAATATAAGAAGTATAAATTACAGATATGTATATAAATGTAAAGAGTACAAAGTACAAATATTTAGATAAATGTAAAGATTATAAAGTACATATATTTAAAAAAAATTTAGTAAGAGTAAAAAGTTACCAGAAAAATAAATACTCCAGTAAAGTACAGATACCTGAAAAGTGTATTTAAGTACAGTAAAGGAAGTACTTCTGGCCTCTGGCCTGTAGTCACTTGCCACAGTGTGTGCAGGATGTTCTTTTCTGCCTTATGGGGACATTGACAGACTGTATTGTTGATGTTTTGTTGATGTATGCTCACAGATGGTGTCTCTTCACTCCACTGCTGATTGCTAATGTGAAACTTTAGCTTGCCAGAATGGGATGGTTCTGCCGTTTCCATTAAAGGGATTCCATTATCTTTCTCTTTTAGTCTGTTGTGAAAGCATGACATATGTATGCATGTGTGAGTACAGCTTCCGTGAGTTTGGGAAGGTTATAGTCACTGCCTGAAAAAGTATTTCAGAATTAACAAACCCCACCCCCCTCAACACATATTTGACATGGTGTGTGGTAATGTCAACATATCATTTGTGGAGGACTAAAGGTGCCAAAATTAAATAAATAATATATACACAGAGGTGGAAGTAACTAATTAGAAGTACATCCTTTACTGTACTTAAGTACAGTTTTTGGCTGTCTGTACATTACTGGAGTATTTATTTCACTGTTTTTTTTTTACTTTTGACTTTTTAATTTTTGTATAAATATCTGTACTTCATACTATTTACATTTATATAAATATCTGTACTTTATACTCTTTACATTCTCTGAATGTAAAGAGTATAAAGTCACATTCCTCATTCCTCATTACTTTTTCAAAGGAATGAGGAATGTGACTGTATAAAAAAATTAGTACTAAATCAGAAAACGTTTTGACTTTTTATCTCATAATTATCCATTTCTCATATGTCAAATGAAAATAATAATCAAAAAATAAATTTAATTAGTAAAAAAAGGAAGGAGACCTTGAAACCTTTGAAAAATACATGTTTTGCTTTCCATCCGTGTCACTCATGCTTTATGGGGACCAGAGTCCTGCACGGTTCTGATTTTGACAAACCGCAACCGCCCGTACCCGTCATGTTCAAACCCGTATCCGACCCGTTTTCCGACGAAAAAAAAATTACAAATCCGCACCCGAACCGACCCGCTATAAATGAACCCGATATCCGACCCGAACCCGGAAGAAAATGTCAGCTTAAATACAAAATGTATTGCCACGAATATACTGAACAGTGACATAGCCAAGGCAGAGACAAATAAAAATGTTGTTAAACAGTAGCAGACAAATAATAAACTCAAAAACTATTTTTATACATGAGCTCACGTGCGCGCGCGCGCACACACACACACACACACACGCTTGAAAAATACATCAAGAAGGAAGCCGACAGGAGGCAGCTATACAAGTCCAAACTAAAGAACAGTTTTTAGCCTATGAACCGCAAATTAGACCTGCGATCACCCACGTCCGACCCGAACCGAACCCGTATCCGACACAGCACAACATTTTTCACCCGTTTCGTGAAAATCTGCGGTTCACCCACGGGTCACCCGCGGTTACCCGAACCCGTGCAGGACTCTGATGGGGACTTCCAGAAAAAAATATCTTAATGTGTTTATAGGGGATATCATTTGGATAAATTGCAGACTTCAGAGATTTGAAATTTATATTTAAGCCTCACGAGGACATGGATTTTGGTCACCATGGTGTGAGAGATCCCCATGATGTGACTATGTAAACATATCAATGTCCCCATAAAGATAGATACGTACACACCCACACACACAGGACTGAGATGCTAATATTAGGTGATGAATGTGTGCAGGCCTCCAAGGCTGCTGATAGCTATATATCATTTTGTGCTAAATGAAACTTCAGAGTGTGAACGTTGTGCTCGTGAGCACGCTCACAGTAATCAATGATTTAACACTCAGCAGAGCTCCAGAACACTCCGGAGTTTGTGAGGCAGGCCAATAACAGACGGCTAAACTGTACTACTGGGCTGTTATTAGATATGACACAACAAGCTGGAACAGATTAGCGGGGCAAGAGTCAAGAGATTTAGGAATTGACTGAAAAGTGCTCCATAATGTGACCATAGTCGATATATTTACTCTAATAGTGATGCTCTAACACTACTGCGGGGGTAGTGCTGCATTTTAAAGTACAACCTACTTATAAATGAGTTCTAAAGAAAAATAAGCGAGTAATAGATCTTTTAGTAAGGGATCTTTTAATAGATCAAAGACTTTTCTGCAGGTGGTGAACTATACTGTGACTCTTCAGGGAAGCTTCGGCTATATATATATATATATATATATATATATATATATATGTATATATATATATCACATTAGCTGCTGACAAGTTTCTACACTTTATTATAAACACTGCTGCTACTGCATGTTTTTAATGTTTAAATGTAAGACATTTTACAAGGATTCAGTTGCGCCGGGTGACTGGTGTCCTCGGAGTTGTGTTGTTTGGGAATCCAGCCCAAAGTGGGTGGTAAACTGCATCTAAGGAGTCAGTCATCTGACATCAGACTGATAGACAACAAGTACCTGAAGTTGAAAAAAAAAAGGAACCCCTCCCCCCTGAAAGTTGAAAAAAACTTTGAAGAGAGAGTTCAAGGAGTGGGAAACTGTTGAGAGGTAAATGGGTTGGTGCTGGGAGGATCCCCTCGTGAGATCTCCCTCCGGGTCTGGCTTGTGCTCCCGCTGGGTGCACTTCTCTGCGGCGGTGCAGAGGTTGGGTCAGGGGTTGGAGGAGATTCCCGGCTCCAGTGGTGAGCTTTACGGAGTCCTCTGCCCGGACTTCACTGATAAGTTTAAAAGTTTATTCAGTTAACAAATACACGCAGAGAAAACCTTTGATGTCATTTCATCTCAGCTGAGAGGGGTGAGGACCAAGAGAAGGCAGAAAAGCAACGCAGCTTCTTGTTCTGAATTCAAATGGAACTCATTCCGGGTTCCTCGTCTGGGCGAAGAGTTTTGTTTAACCACAAGCCCTGCCCAGTGACATCACTCACTGAACAGGAAGAAAGGGCATGTGGATTGGTATTGGTAGGTTGGGGGAGCGTCATATTACACAGTTTCATGAGAACACCTCATTGGTCAAATTGCCTCTAAGGCGTGACCCATTCCTAGGCGGGAAAATACTAAGCTGAGACAAAGGAATTCTTAACATTCCTTTGCTCACTTAGTGGAAAATTTCTACTTCAGGAATTCAAAATACATAGATACTGGTATATTTACTTCACATTCACCATGACTTCACTTAGTGCTCGCTGTGCCTTCTCTCCCCCAGTCATGAGACCTTAGAAGTAGGGTGACCAGATTTCCCTAGTCTGAAACAGGGATATTTTTGCATGCGACCATGCTTGTGCACGCACACTTTATTTTTTCTTAAGTAAACATGACACTGAGGTGATCTTGTCATTTTGTTGAAGTTCACATTTATCAACATCTCACATGAAATTAAACAAACAAGCCTTTAAAAAAAAAAAATCTACGAGCATAGTGGTGTATGAATCAGTTATGGCAAAGACCTTTTAAAAGTCTATTTTACTATAGGAACATTGATTATGGTCAAAACAACAGATATTGACAACAGGCCAGGCTATGTCTAGGCTGATACCTGTTTGTGTGAATCAACCTACCTTAGGCTACTAACCATTCCCCACAACTGAATGAATGAATGAAGTAAAAAAAGATCTGTACAAAGGTGAACAGTTTAATTGAATGTAATGCCATGAACAGAGCAAAATGGCCAAACGTGAACCGCCAACCGAGAGGTTCATGTCCCGGCTCTGGCTGTCCACACGCCGAAGTGTCCTTGGCCAAGACACTGAACCCTGAATTAAGCCCCCAGTAGGATTGACCTCAGACCTTAAAAACCTACTGGTGTATGAGTGTGTGCGAATGGGCTAATGTGAAGCAGTTTGAAGGTGGAAAAGCGGTATATAAGTGTAGACCATTTACCTGCTTTCTCCAAGTTTTCAAATATATATATATATATTTTTTTTATTTTATTTTATTTATTTATTTTTTTTACTTTTGCTCTACTGACGCAAGGTGAAAAAAACATTAGGCACTAATGCACTAAAAACATGCAGTGCCAGTGGTCAAGTCTTCTTCCTTGATTCATAATCAATTCAACCCTGCTTAGTTGGAACCCACCTTTATTTGTAAAAAATATACCCGTCCACCTGGTCTTTCATTGGAACTCTGCTATATTTGGTGTTATACAGCAATGTTATTTTCGTTGTTGCATGGCAACTGAGAATATAGAGCCCTCAGAATTTGATGAAGGTGGTGTTTTATCTGACTGAAGCCATTAGTCACAGGATACAAACTAGTGGTCAACACCCTGTTTAGTGTTCGTATCAATGATTATTCCCACACTGCTCAAAAGTAGCAAGTTTTGTAAACCAGGACACGTCTGTGTTCCATGTCACACAACTCCAAATCAGGACTATCTCTGTAAAACTGGGAGATCTGGTCACCCTACGAGGCTCAGGAGGGCCCCGGGCGGTATGTCCTCAGTCCCCGTGAACATTTCCGAACCCCAGGAATGTTTGAACATGCTGGAAGTGTGTGTCTTCATGTAAATACTCACACTCATGTAGAAAATGAATAATGCTTGAGAACTAAATTAAGAATATTTTTTTATTATTTGTGTATGAATTTATGTATACCAGTAACAACAGAAAAAGACCTAGTTTGCAGTTTCTGTTTTTCTATTGTCAAATAAAAAAAGAAAATGTGCTTAGTTTTTTGTTTCCTGATTTAAAAATGAAAATTGATGAGACAGAAAATGCATGGACACTCAGATAATCTGTTTCTCATTTCTCGTTTTGAAATCAGAAATGGTTTTGTTTCTCATTCTCCGACACCGAGATGGGAAATGGGCTGTCATTTTGATTTGAAAAAAATCGAATGGTCACCATGTACATAGACATTGAACAACTTTCTTTTTCTCACGATCAATGGGCCAGATATGTGTTTTTCCCCTGCTGAGAAATACGCCGAACTGTGGATTAATATAGTGCTTTTGTTCATTTATGTTATTCATTTCTATATTCGGTATCTATTTGTTAAGTCTTATGAGATTCTATCATTATGCTGTCATTTGTTAATGTTATTATGAGAGGTAGCCTACCTTAGTACCCCGAGTAACCCCGAGCACCCCCACTTCTCTGTTTTTTTTTTTAATCACACCCTGGGCAAAAGCATATTTCCTTTGTAAAGATCATTCACTTCAATTGTTGTGTGTGTTTCTGGAAGACATGCTCTGGTTTCGTGGTGGCGGGTCACAAATATGCAAATGTTACTTTTGGTGGAACCACACCAGCTTTAACCTTTGCCCTCTTCTTCACCTCCACAGTGGTGCTATGGCTTCTATGTGACACACCAGCAGGGTCAGATGGGTTTTGAGCTGTTTTTTAAGACAAGGGAGCTGAAGAAGAAGTGGCTGGATCAGTTTGAGATGGCTATGTAAGTATGACGAAGAGGAAGAGGAGACACACCATCCACACTCGTATCACATGACCATTTCCGGAGGAAAAAACAATAGGATATTTGGTGTTAGGTGGTCAAAGTACTCCCATTCTGTACTTAAGTAGTAGTACAGCTACTGGTGTAAAAGTACTGATTCAACTCCTTTGCTGAAGTAAAAGTAAATAAGTACAACTTCTGAACAGTAAAAAGTAAAACTGCTTTTTTGCCATGAATGAAATACATATTTAACTAGGAAAAGTCTCAAAATTTTCAACAGTATTCAAAACTAAAGCCTTTGAATAACTGTGACCTGATCACCACATCATATACACAGTAACTCACTTTTAGTTTTGTGGGTATGAGCAGAAAATTTTGGACATGGGGGGGGGGGGGGGGGGGGGGTCACAATTCAGAAAAAGTCATCATTATCGGGGGGCTGTGTCCAATGATCAAGGGGTTGAACGTTTGTGTCCCGCCTCTTGGGCAAGACACTGAAGCCTAAGTTGCTCCCAGTTGGGTCAAGCAGCACCAGTGTATCGGCAGCAGCCATCTACTGGTGTAGGAGTGTGTGTGTGTGTGTGTGTGTGTGTGTGTATGAATGGGTGAATGTGAGGAATTGTAATTTGCTTTGGGCACCCATTGGTGTATAAAATGCTGTATATAAGTCCAGTCCAATATGAAATATAAAAATGCATAATTATGACATTGAAAGTAAAAATTGTGAGATAAAAAGTCTAAATTATGAGGTAAAATCATAAATATGAGATAAGAAATGCATAATTATGAGAAAAAGAGTCGAAATTATGAAATAAAAGTCAGAATTATGATATTGAAAATCATACTTTCTGTCCTCCACAGATATTCCCTCTGAAGCCACTCACACCTGTTTAGTTTGAAAAAGTAATGAGTTTATTCTGCAAATGTAAGGACTATAAAGTACAGATATTTATAGAAATGTAAGGAGTATAAAGTACGGACAAAAATGGAGGGAGTAATAGTAAAAAGTTTCCAGAAAATTAAATACTCCAGTAAATTACAAATACCTAAAAAGTTTACTTAGGTACACTTAAGTCTACATAATGAAGTACTTTTACTTAGTTACTTGTACGTCTGGATGTGTATTGTTCCAAGGCTGTGAACTGTTTGATTAGGTCTGTAATCGAACATACACCACTATGATAACACACAAACCCACACATTAAACAGAAAGTACCCCAGAGAGTTGCAAAACTACAAATACATCACTCCTGCTCAGTTGTTTTCTTCAAATCATGAAGGTATATATCTTGTGTATAATTTTTTTAACAGTGGGAGGTTTGTGCGGGAAAACATCCTTTGTTGTGTTGATTTGGGGGAAATACAGTGTTGTTTTGACATCACACTCCGATTGACTGAACAAATGCTGTTTTTGTATGGGGTGGACATGTAAAACAGGAGAATATATAAATCTTCCTGAATATATTTTCACTCCTTGTACTGTGGTGCATTATTCTTGATACTGTATATATACACTACAGGAAAACAATGTTCTCCATATATTTTTACATGGAACACTGCTCTTTCTCCAACTTCAACTGTGAAATTTAGTGGGCCACGACTACACTGAGAAAAAATAGACAATTATTTGCTGATCTGCAGCTATTTAAGTAGTGAGGCTTGCAGTTGCCAGTGCGGGACTGTTCAGTTTTGTCACCTCCATAACCCTAACACTCTGCCCATTTCCCTTGTCTCCATAACCTGGACATTTTTTCACCACCTCGGACTCTGGCGGATCTATTCCCCAGGTTTTGTTTTCTGTCTCTGTCTGTGTCATGATTTTGCTCTGTTGTTATTAACTAATTTTTCCCTTCAACACTGAGCTTTGGAGTCCTCTCTCCACTTCACCCAACATGACAAAAACTGTTCAATATTTACTAGTTATCTGGAAAATACTCATTCAGACAAACGAAAAATCTGCAAAAAATCATTTAGACTTACTAATTTGGAATGAATTCATATTCCTAAATATCTGGATGATAATGATTTATACGCTATTGACTTTACTGATAAAATATAATTAATTTCTACTCAGTCATTTTCAGCTGATACTATTAAAATGAGTAAAATGCAATTCACAAATAATTAAAATCTCATTAAAACTTTCAACCGGTATCCCGTGAAGTTCTTAATAAAGTAAATTGAATGCTGCTATTGAACATGCAGTCATTGTTTTCTTATATTACAAAGTAAAAATATGTACATGAAAATGGGATTTTGGAGGCAGGTCCTGTTATATGGCCGCTAAAATGATAATTATGTCCATGATTTAGAAGAAAAAAAAAGTCAATTTACATGATGAAAATGTTTACATCTACACACCATCCTTTCAAACAATGTGAATAACATGAACAAACTGAAATAAATTTATAATTTTAGCATTATTAGTCTGTAGTTTCTCATTTACATGTGTGTATTTTAGCTTAGAAATACACAAAATATTTAGTAACAGGTAGCCTAGCTGCACTATCCCCATTCATTTCATGTAAGGGTCTAGGAATGCATCATAGACAGGGGTAGCAGGCTAAAAGGTTATCTTTGAAATCCCTCTGTATGCAATAGGATGGTAATTAGGGGTGTGACGAGATCTAGTGTAACCAGATCTCGCGAGATGTAATTTGACGAGATTTCTCATCGTGTTAAAATTCTGTCTCACAAGGTTGGTTTTCCAGCAAGCAGTTGGACGTCTGGAAGCCGGACGTCGGAAAATACTTGTATTACCTGGGTGCTATTTGCTGGGGACAAGGAAATCTAGCCAAAGGTTTCATTGAGTGTAACTAGACTACTACCGCAGCAAATTAGATTTGCTACCACTCGGGGTGTCGAGTGTGGGTAGGCAAAGTAATAGGTGGTATATTATTAAAATTGTACATACTTCTTTTAAGATATTTCAGTTTGTTCATATTTGTTTCAATTATACAGACTTTTTTGTGAAATTATAATTTGTTTTAGTGAAACTAAATGAAAACATTTACATTTACAAAGATATAAATGTGAGTTGTAGGTTATTTTATGAGAGTGAATTGGTGTAAATGTGGAACCTCAACTAAAATGATTCATATATTAGTGTCATTTTTACATTTGGCCCTGGTTGTTGGACATCTGTGATGTAGACTTTAACAAATTTTATTGACTTAATATTAATGAAGCCCAGTCACACTTTTTAAAGTGTAGTGGGCTTTCAAACCTCTGTGTGAGCTTATTTTTACCACCTTTCTAAAACCCTCATTTTCTCACAGTTCCAAGGGTTGTGTGCAGCCAGCACTTTGGTGCGTTGGGTAATCACAAAGTTAAAATTGTACCTGTAAATAGGATTCAGGCTCTGATGAAGAGCTTGCTTGTGGGAGCACTCAAGTTTAAGTGGCATCTGGTTGGTGTGTGTTCAATACAAAGTCATGGTTTTGCATCTCTTATGTAAGCTGATGTTCCAGGGGAAAAACTTCTTTCACATTTGCATACTTTCAACACAAGTACCTCACAATTTTCTATTGTGCTTGGCAACATCCTACTCATGTTTACACCTGCAAATAGTCATGGATTGGACTTCTATAGCACTTTACATTACACCAGGGCTCTCAAACTCATTTTCTTCAGGGGTCACATTCAGCCTGATTTGATCTCCAATGTGTCAGACCAGTAAAATGAAAACATAATGACCTATAAATAAATACAACTCCACACTTTTGTCATTGTTTTAGTGCAAACCCCCCCATTAAATTATAAAAATACTTTTCTAAATGATCCAAATGCAAAACAAGTGAAATTTGATACGGAAAATAAGGGCAATTTTAAAGGTCTCATTCCAACGTCATTTCATTATTATTGCTGTGTTCTCCATTGTTATTGAATGCATTGTGCAATGGTTCCGTTTAAAAAAAATACTTTTTACTTTAGTGCAGCACGGTGGTGCAATGGTTAGCATTCGTGCCTCACAGCAAGAAGGACCCTGGTTCAATTCCAGGACAAGACCTTTCTGTGTGGAGTTTGCATGTTCTCCCCGTGCCTGCTTGGATTTTCTCTGGGTACTCCGATGTCCTCCCACCATCCAAAGATGTGCACTGATATGTTAATTGATTAATCTAAATTACCCATAGGTGTGAATGTGAGAGTGATTGTTTGTCTATACATGTTCAGCCCTGAGATGAACTGGCGTCTCATACAGGGTGTACCCTGCCTTTGCCCATTGTAGTTGGACTAGGGCCCCACAGACCCCCATTTTCCTAATAAAGCGGGTTCAGACGATGAGACTTTTTACTTTATTACAATTGAGAAGAAGTTACTTTTACTTCAGTAAAGCAGTCGAATTAATACTTCTACTTCTAGTATTTTTTTCACACCAGTAACTGTATAGATCTACTGAAGTACAGAATGGGAGTACTTTGACCACCTCTGGTCACAGAATAGATAACAGAACTAAGTACACTTGGAGTAAGCGTTCCTATGTTAATCTATGTGTGTCTCTCAGATCAAATATCCGACCAGAGAAGGCCAACCACAACTGCCACCAGTTCAAGATGAACACCTTTGAACGCATCACCTCCTGCAGCTACTGTCACTTATTGCTCAGGTATTTTCCAGCACAAAAATAACATTTAAAGATGTGTTGTCAGAGGTAACGTCCCCTCCTGGTTTTCCCCTTCTGGTCAGCACCTAATCCAAATATTCATGGAAAATAACAAGACCACAATTACATCAAAATGAAATTATTAAAAAAGGAGCGGTTTTCAGAGATTATTGCTGTAAGTTAAAATAAATGTGATGTAAAATAAATGTGTTAGGTTTTGTAGTTTTCCAGCTTTTATAGTTGCAGAGCCTGAGAGACTTTTCATCTGTCATATTTGTTATATGGACAATGCGGTGAAGACGAAGAATTTCCAAATGTTAGGGTATTTCTGTCCAACGTGAAACTGCTGTTCTGTTTTATTGTCTCCAGGGGGATCTTTAACCAGGGTTATCTGTGTCTGAAGTGTGGGCTGGGGGCCCATAAGGAGTGTTTGGGTCGACTAGGACCCTGTGGAAGGACAGGTAAGGTCAAGAGTCACCGTTTTAACTAAGTAGAATTACTTCCTTTACTGTAATTAAATTTTAAATGTATTAAAAATACAGTTTTTAGGTATCTGTACTTTTTTAGGCATATGTACTTTACTGGAGTATTTATTTTTCTGCAAACCTTTTACTTTTACTCTACATTTTACATATCTGTACTTTATACTCTTTACATTTATATAAATATCTATGGTTGGGTACCAAAAGGGTTTCATTCGATACCAATACAGACTGGTACTTTGAAAATGATATTGGTTCCTAAATGATAGTTAAATCAGAACTTTAAAAATAATAAAAATGTAATTACAACCAGAAATATATGTGATTTAACCATAACATCAAAATTAAACTAATGACTTGCCTAACCAGTCTGTGTGACAAACACAAACTGCTAGCACCATTTGCCATGTCACTATTCACAAACACCAGTTACTTATTTGGCATTAAAAGTACTCACACTTTCACTGTCATGGTCCAGTATCTCCATCGCAGATGGGCTGAGAATATGCACAAAACACCACCACCAGGCGCGACTGTGGTTCAGTTGGCAGAGCGGGTTGTCCAATGACAGAAGGGTCAGTGGTTTCCGTTCCGGCTCTGGCTGTCCACATGTCCAAGTGTCCTTGGGAAAAGACACCTGTCCTGACTCTCCCCGTTGGACTGACAGAACCTTAGAATACTAAGTTAATAAGTAATGTTTTAATTTAAGTATACTTTTAACAAGCATCTACATTTTAAGTTCTGGAAATTTTTATTTTTTACATTCATCAACCTAAAATAATTGAGGCAATCGATTTGCCTTACATTTTTTGAGTTCTGCTAACTTATTTGGGTTTACAGTGCAGTAGCTGTGCTTCTACTTAAGTACAGAATGTCAGTACTTTAACCACCTCTGCTGCTTAAATGGTGTAAGGTATAAATTATTATTATGAAATTATTTCCCTGAAATTTGCTGTTATTGCTAGAGTTCCTTTTAAGAAAAAGAACCCTAACCCTAAACATGTTTTATTCCTGTCCTTTCACTTGCTGCCATTATTACACCTCAATTTCTACTTATACAGATTTTAAAAGTCAGATGACATGAGATGTGTGTAGTTCAACCACGCATCAGTGAAGGTTGACTCCTTTTAGGGCTGCTCAATATTATAAAAAACTGACATTGCAATTAAAAAAAAAAAAAGAAAGAAAGAATAAATACATAAAAATAAATAAATAATAAAACTACATCAAATAAATAAATAAAAATAAAAATGTAAAATAACTAAAATGACAAATAATAAATACAAAAATTAAAAAGACAATAACATATACAAATAAATTCATTAATAATAAATTAAATAAATAAATAAAAAAGAGAAATGAAAAAAATAATAGATAAATAAATAAATCAATGAGCAAATAAATAAACAAAGACAAATATATGGAAAAGATAATAATTGCAGGACCTGCAGTGTGACTATTGCGCACATGTACATTGTGATGTCAATGCTCAGTCAATATTTTTACCATTATTTTACCACTTGTGTTTGATTACAATGAACATTATTCTTCTATTCTTGAAACTATCAACATTTCTCCCAGATTTCAAATTAAAAATCTTATTATTTAGATCATGTATTTATACTTATTCCAAACATTTCCTCCAACTATGTCTTCATATTTAACAGAAGGTTTTTGAACACACAACATCCTCTGAAATTAGAAACACATTTTAAACGAGCTCTAAATATAGAAATAAAATTGATTATTTATGATTCTAAATATGAATTTTGTTATTTTAAGTTGGACTACAACCAGGAGCATGTGCAGAATAACAGGAATAATGTTAAAGAGGAATTTACTGTTTCCATGTCAAACGAATTGAATTCAGAATTATCATCAGAATGAGCCAGTGATTTTATTCAGAATTCAGTTTAACTGGGAATTATCATTTTCAACTGCAATTTGGTGTTTACAAGGTTCATCTGAAAGAGGAATGAACCTTTACATGAGAGTTTGTATTCCTGTTTAATTCATAATAAACAGGGCCAGTGTAGTTTTTCTGAATTGTGAGGTGAAATGAGGTGGTTCAGAGGTTGACAGTTGAGCTTGTATGTCTGAAAGCTTCCACACACTATTATTACTCTCACTGTGACTGTCTCTCATTTGACTGCAGATTGTACCAAGACCAGGCCCAAGGTAAGACATGTTCTGCTCTTTGACTCATATGGTAAAGGGAACATTATTACTATTATGTTAAACAGCACTAACCCTAACACTAATAGTAGTAACGCTACTCTAACTGCAATCTAAACACTTGTAAATAGTATCAAGTATCAAAAGGTTTTGCTTTTTAATGATTTTTAGTTATGTAGCAACTCATAATGTAATACCGGCTCATAATGTAATACCATCCCATAATGTAATAACAGCTCATAAAGTAATAACGGCTCATTACAGAATACCGGCTCATAATGTAATAACGGCTCATTACGTAATAACTGCTTATAACGTAATAACTGCTTATAACAGCATAACTGCTTATAACGTAATAACTGCTCATTACATAATACCGGCTAATAATGTAATAACGGCTCATAATATAACAGCTCATATAATGTAATAACAGGTCATGATGTAATAATGGCTCATAACGTAATAATGGCTCATAATGTACATAAATGTAATAAAAGTTCAGAATGTAACTAATGTAATAATCAACTAATAATGTATTAAAATCATAACCTGACTGTCGCCAGATGGTATTTCACAATACCATCTGGGACTCTTCCGCAACCGCTCTGTTTTCAAAGGAGGGGCCTTATCTAAAATCCTTGCATGTGATTACATTAAAAGTCTGTCCGTCTCTTGACTGACGTGCCGCTTCATCCACTTGCGTTGAAGTCAAGCCGCTAGTTTACATCAGGTATATACACATCAACAGAAGGGGTTTAAACTTACCATTTATACGTGATGTTTATTTATAACCTTCTACTACAATGTCCACCAAGTTCTTCAAGTAAACGTCGTAGGAAAGCACGGTTCTCCATTCATCCTTCAGCCATGACTCGGGGCTACGAACACTAGCTGCCAACATCCGTTGCAGATGTGGTTGTCATTTCTTCCTCCCAGTTCCATTACTGTCAGCCCTCATTTACCAGCCTCTTTGACTTGGTCCTCGACCAATACAACCAGGGGGGTACCACAATAACCATGGGCTTCTGCACTGGTACTATTTCTTTATCCACCAGTGGAGCCATCTGATAGATCAAACTCTTGCCAAACCCGGTCTGAAGAAGAGCGAAAACATAATTTCCATTAACAAACTCTTCCAAAGCCATCCTCTGTTCATCTTTTAAGGAATGAACATGCGGTAGAATAGACAAAACAGTGGAAATAGCCGAGTCGATATGGACACTCGAATCCCAAACGCACATGGCCGTCGTTGTGCATCTGAAAAGACGACACTGCTGTCGCTTCTGCTTAACGTCACACCAGCCCCAACGCTTCTGGGTAGTCTTACCCTGCGATACTGATTGGCTCCTTTGTTTGGAAATAGATTTGATCCCCATGCTCCTCAAATGGCTGTGTGAGCACAGCGTAATGCAGCCAGATGACGTCAGTCAGGTTAATAAAATCATGAGCGCATAATGTAATAATGTAACAACCTATTACATTGTGAGCTCAGCTAACAATGAAATAATAATCTATAGGAGTGCTTCAAAAGCAGCACCTTGACTTTGCAGCAATGGCAAAGACAAAAAAATTGTGAAAATGCAAGTTTTCTTATAGTATAAACCATTGTTACATTAGGAGCTTTTATTGCATTATGAGTTGCTGTATAGCTGACTTATAATGTAATAAGTTATTGCATTATTACATTCTATCACTGTTATTATTTCCATTCAGTGATCTACTGATTGTGTTTATTTGATTGAACAAATTGAATAATCCATTCCACAACTTTCCAAAGTCCAAGCAAACACCATTGAACTGCAGACATGAACTGAATTTGAAAACAGAAAGTTAAATTATTCCATTTTAAATCTGATGTTTTTGTTTTTGTGTGTTGATCTTTTTTCTGTTACATTATGTAGTTACTTCACAGTGTGCTTTAAAACATAAATATCACATTTTGTGCTTCCTTTGATTAACAAAAAAAAGCCTAATTTGAAAGAAACCCTGCTTACTCTGAACAGCTTGCCACTCTGACCTCCTGTTGTTGCTCCACAGGTTAGGACTCTTTTAAGTCAGATTAAAGGTTCACAGACTATTAATTATAACAAAACTATAAACTGTTATCAGGCCCATATAATATTATTTCTCCAGTTCACTTTTATTCAGTTTATTGCTAAGATATTGCAAGAAGATATTTTCCTCTAAGGCCTCTTAAAAACAGAAAACAGTGCACAAAGTAAGATAAGTGATGATTTCGAACTCGACCCATAAATGTAAAATAAAATTCCATAAAACGCCCACGGTAGTCTGTAAGAGTCCTCTGTGTGTGCAGGAAATGAAACAGATCATTTTTCAAAATCTCAAATGGCCAAATGAGCACTCGCATTACAGCAACTGCAACACATTAAAGTTACCTCCCAGATCTTTTTAATTCTGAACTTAATGATGTGTGGTTTAGCCCTCTCACCCCTGAGATACATGGCATTTCCAAAAGTATTTGTTGCTTTGGCTCTCATCTGAATGTTTCCATCCCATAGTTAATCCATAGGGTTTAATCTGTGTCCCATTACTACCCCTGACACTGGCTTTTATCTGTAATGCTTTTGTGCGTTCAGGTGAATGTGTAGTGTATCCCATCATGTTTGAGGGTGAGTCGAACCGCTAAAAATCACTTCAAGCTTTTGCTTCATACCGAGTGTGGGTAGAACCCCCACTATGAACAAAGTGGAAGATCATAATACCCAGAATACTGTGCGAACTTATAATTAAGCTTCATGGAATAACAATAAACTAACCACATAATTTTGGGCTAACCCTGAGTCTAACCCTAACCCTAACCCTGGCTCTAACCCCAATCCTAATCTAGGGTCTACCCCCAACCCTAACCCTGGCTCTAACCCTGACACTAACCCTAACCCTGGCTTTAACCCTAAACCCTTTCAGTTGAGTTCAGACATGTATTGTCCCACAGAAGTGAAATTTGGTTTATGTGAGTGCTTAAACACACAATAACCCCCCCCCAACAAAAAAACAACACATGAAACCAACTGTCTTTGAAAGCAACCTGACCTACCCCAGCACTAGGTACTGCACCAAAAACAATAAATAATAAAAATAAATAAAAAAAATAATAATCTTATGATGCAGCTTGAAATGTTCTCGCTGATTGGTTTGGGGCTTTAATGGCCCTAGGAACAAAAGAACACTTGTATCTATTGCACTTTGCCCTCGGTATTCTGTACCCAGGTTCCCAGTCAGGACTTTGTTCAAGTCAGTCCAGTTCATCCACATCAAACTCTGTCATCCATGTTTTTATGGACTTTACTTTGTGCACTGGTGCACGGTCATGAAGGAACAAGAAGGGGCCATCCTCAAACTGTTCCCACAAACGGAAATGTCTAAAATCTGTTGGTCCTGAAGCAGATTTTAAACAACACAGCCTTTCCCTGGTAAAGGTTTAGCTGTGGAAAAGCTGTGACACAGATAAACCCTTCTGCCACACCAGAGATTTATGTTCATAAAAGGTCATCACCATTGTATTAGACTGTAAATGAACAAAACTCGATAAAAAGAACTTAAATTGTACCACTGCAAAGAACAGTAAAACACAAAAGGACAATTGAGTAAAAAATAAAGTTCAAACCATCTTTTGCAGGGGTCTCAAACTCATTTACTTTTAGGGGCCACATTTAGTCCGATTTAGGCCAGTAGAATATTAAAGGTGTCATTCCATGGTTATTTCATTAATATTGCTGTGTTCTTCATTATTATTGAATACATTATGTGTTGGTTCTATTTAAAAAAAAAACTTCCGGATTGCTTTGTTTCAAGCTGTAGAAAGCAGTAGAAAAATAACTTGAAACAATAGATTTTACCAATACTTCCATATCCGTGACACAGTAATGAGGCGTCTCTGATTGGCTCAGAATGCATGAAGGAACACTCCCCCCACCCCTCTCGCTCTCCATGTGTATTTACGTTTACCAGAGTAGCATCCAGCAAGGATTTCTTGTGCCATTTCTTGTTCTGAAAATGGGCAGGGGGAAAAAAACAGGCATTATTTCCACAGAGAGCACATGAACCAGTTTGATCCACCATTTTTTTTTCAAGTTTGTGCAGCAGCTACTGTGGTGCTGTCTTCTCTCATAGATGCTAATGGTACTTCCGAATCACTGCCATGGGGGACGGGATTAACCCCATGTGGGTGACGCTAAAGTCCATCTGATGTCAGATGGACTGTCTTTTTCTGGGTCCCTCGTTCCTCTTGTTGTTTTCTGTGAATGTGGTATGCAGCCAGTGGAGGTGACCATCCCCTTTCAAAGGCAGCATGTGTTGGTAACTTGGGGTGGCCTATCAGATTCCAAAAGGAGCATGGAAAAGTGGTTTTCAGCGGAATGACACCTTTAGTACAAAAAAAGACCCCATTGAATTATGAAAAATACTTACTTTCAGAAACTATTCAAACAAAAAATATATGAATAATCAGAAAAAAAATGTTTCTTAAGAAAAAAAAGTGCAATTTTAACAATATTTTGCCTCAACTTATAATTTATACATATGCATTCTGGATCAGTGCTACAAAGACACAAACCTCTTAGCAGAAAATTTTTCAAATTGTGCAAAATTTTCTTTATACATACATTTGTTTAGGTTAGTCACATTCTTTACAGAATGTGTAAAGAATGTACATTTGTAAATTTCATAATTTCATAATATGATAATATATATTTTTATATAATATAATACATTTTTTGCACTAAAAGAAAGACAAACATTTGAATTTGTCATTATTTACAGACATAATGTAATATTTTTCACATCAAATCAAGAAGAAAATATTGCAAATTTTATTGGTTATTATGCTATTATTTGACTAGATAATATTGGTCTGTATGTGGAACCTGAACTAAAATGAGTTCCACAGCCTTGACTGTAGAATGTTTTGCTAAATTCATCCCACAGGCCACATTGGAACCTTTGTGGGCCAGATTTGTGACCCAGACTCTTGAGTTAGTTTTGTAAGCACACAATACAAGTTTAGTTAGCCCTGTTTTTTGTTTTATTATTTTATTTTAAAATAATCAACTAACACCAGGTACAACATGAAAGCTACTGGACACGTTGAACTGTACTTGTACTTTTTATTTGGACAAAATACACTAAACATTTAGTAATGGGCAGAATATTTGTTAAAATGCCACTTCTCTTCAGATATTTCAGCTGTTTCATATTTGTTCAGGTATTTATTCAGGTTTTTTAAAAAACAATGATTTGTTAATATAAAGATTTTTCCAGGAATTTGATGTTTTTATATTGACATTTACAGTAATCAGTAATTATGATCATATTTTACTGCTCTGACCCAATGTAGGTCTAATTATTATGTATGTAGAACCTCAATTAAAATACTTTTTACACTGTTTAATATCTTCATCCTACAGTTCAGATTGGACCCTTTGGTGGGCTGTGATTTTGGCCCGTGGACCTTATATTTGACTCGTGTGACTTAAGCTATCAGACATATTTTTATTCGTTCAGATTTCATAAAGAACTAGTGCTGAACAACTTCACATGTAACTTGTGCTTTTCAACCCATGACTGAATGAAGAATATGAGTCATTCTTCAGCTACATGGAGTAAAAATGACCCCTGTAGTCATCCGTCACTTATTTTCAACATTCTTTCCTGCTCTCCTCTGTTCTCTGTTCTCTTTTCTTACTCCTTTTTCTATCCACAGGAGAACACCAGCCCACCAGACCCAGGTCAGTGTGATTCACCTGCTAGGCCATTTTTGAGTAACAGTTTGTAAGCTGCTTTCTTTTCATCTCCATTCCCTTAACAAAACAGAAACATAGGAGGGATCTATAAAAAGAAAAAAAGAAAGAACAGAAAGTGATGGCTATTTAAAGGCCAGAGTGAAATCTGCAGGAGATAGATGGTGGAAATCATTCCTTGCCTGTAGCCATCAGAAGGTTTATTTCCACAAGCCATGATAAGTAGATATTAGTTCAAAAATTTGTGGCAAGTGATTACACTTAAATTATTCAACTGGGTGTAGGCTTGCAACCTGCTATCCACCATAAACATATTTACACAATGGTGTTTCGTGTCGGAAATACACCCTTAACCCTCTCCTCCTAAGTCCAGTGACGATGGTACTCCGATGATGGGGACAGGCTTGGTCAGCTGAAGGCTCTTAGTCTGTAGAAACACACAGGCAACATCTGCATGAAGGTTTCTACATCCAATATGGCAGCACAACTATAGATCCGCGGAATCATGGGGTCACGTGATGTCACGTGCATTACCTCTATATGTGTTTTATCAATTCTGAGCTATTGGGGTCAGGGGTCACTCGGTCAGTACCTAAAAAAAACAAGGAACACCCCCCACACACACACATACACACACCGAATGAAGGGAGGTCTTCACTGGTTACCTCTGCCAAAGAGGTTATATTCTTGCCAGCATTGGTTTGTTTGTACAACATGGATTTTGATGAATGTTTCAGGGTATGAAAGACAACCTCCCCCACCACCAATTACCACCAAAATCTAATCATTTTTTGATCTCTCCATTACCACCTTACCCTGAAAATGTTATCCATTAGTTTTCAAGTTATGCTGTACACAAACTAACAAACCAAAGCTGGCAAAAACATAACCTCCTTGGCAGAGGTGGAGTGGAGATAGAGACTTAGTTACTATTGTTGACAGATGGGAAAACTGGCATGGACTTAAAAATTATGTCATGACCTTTGACCTTAAGTGACCTTAAAATTACAAACTCAAGGTCACATGATTTTAAATGGTCATAACTCCAAAAAGAGTTATGACAACTGATAAGTACTGCTGTGGACAGATAAGAAAATACATGTAAGCTCTAAAATAGCATAATGACCTTTGACCTTGACCGACCTTGAAAAGGAGATGTCCATTCAGAGCTAAAACCTTTGTTGGTTATATCTGGCACCACTTGCCCTTTGTTCTTTTTCTGTTCTTCTGATCATGTATTTCCTGCTACTTCTTCATGTTTGAATGGAGCGACTCCAACACCCTGAGTCTCATGAAAGCCCCCCCTCCCCTCTGATGGTAGGATACCCACCTCCTGGTTTTGATCAAATATTACTGAAACCCCCTCTTTTTCACATGATGCTTTCCTAGAAATTAATTGACTGCACTAGAAGAAAAAGTCTTTCAGATTTACATTTAAAAAAATCATGATTATTGGTTGCACGTGTTAATATCGTGTTTTCTGAAAAACATAAATTCCTGTTAGTTAAAAAGGATTCCATTTTGTTAAATAAACATGATTTTTTTTAATATAAATCTATATTTATTCTATGGGTAGTATATATAATTACATAATGATAAACCAACATTATATTTAGTTAGGGAGAGGGAGAGGGAGAGGTTTAGGGTTAGTGTTAGCGTTAGGGTGAGGGTTAGCTTTAGGGTTAGGGTTGAGGGTTAGGGTTAGGGTTCCGCACCAGGAAAAAGAAAGGTGGCTGTGATTTGCTGCTTCTTAACTGTTCGCAGTGGGCGGAGGTTCACATTTCAAACTAAACATAATTATTTCATTTATTCTAAACATGACTTTATTTAAAAAATTGTACATCCCCATGAATCCAATAGTTCTACATGTGTTTATATATGTGTTACAACCCAAAAAAAGTAATAACTTGCCAATAACGTAATAAAATTTTGCCAGTGTAGGCCATGGTGTAAATATATCCAGTCATTATTATGTGTTGCTACATTGCTGGACAGAAGTGAGAAGACACATGAACAGTAAAATAGCAAAGTACATTGTAAATTGAAGTCATCTGTGCTACATATCCCTCCCAATAACCAGACAATAATGTAGGCAGACAGCAGATTTGGTCAAACTCTTTTTAAGAGGCAATATTTAGACAGTTTAGTTATAGAAAAATGTTATTACATTATTGGCAGTTATTACATTTTGGGTTGTAGCAACATGTTAAGAGAAGGAACATGAAACTGTCATGATTTTGTGTTATCTTTTTTGTCTCTCTTCTATGTTTTCTCTGTTTTCCTGTGTGTCTCTGTCTGTCACCTTTCTCCTAATTCCTATTGCTGTCACCTGTGAGCTCACACCTGTGAGCAATCAGGTGGCTGTATATAAGCCTGCTCTGTGTGTCTGTCCTTTGCCAGATCGTTTTTGATTGTCAAGACCTTCCAGCGTTGTTGTCTGTCTGTTCTCTCGTGTTTTGCCTGTGTTCCGTTCCTGACCCAGTTCTGCCTGCCTCCGACTTCGACCCTGCTTCCGTCTGACCACGCTTCCGTCTCTGACTTCTGGATCAGAGCCTTCGCCTTTCCCCGACCACGTCGCAGTCTGCTTCCCCGGTACTCGACCCACGCTTCTGGACTCTGACCCGGCTCACAGCCAGCCGTATTCGACTCCCCGTTACCGAACCCTGCATTGGACTACGTTTCCCCTCGAGCCTTATCCCTGTTTCTCTGTTTTAGTTACAGTTTGATTAAAAGTGATTGAACTGTGATTAGTGCGCTGTCTGCATTTGGGTCCGATCTCAGAACGTCACAAAAACAGTTCTATTTCATAAAGTAACAAATCAACAACCCCTGTTCTCCATTTTTTTCGTGTGGATTCTCTCTGTGTAGAAAAGTTCAAAGCAGGAAGTGGCTCCATGAATATATTAGTCTAAGGATAAATAGTGAATAACACATGCAGAGAGCTCGCTTTAACCAAAGGACAAAAGGCCTTTTCTTATCTGGTGTTGAGCCGTCTACACCTATGAAGACACTGAGATGAACTGAAATGGGTGGGATCATAATGAGACCCATGGCAGACAGAAAAGTACTGGCAGCGGTCTGTGCGCCACTGCCTCCACCGCCCACTGGGCCTTTGTGATGAATCAATTTCCATAAGGACTTTTATGAGAAAGACAGCCGTGCTTATTGTTCTTATTAAAAACACAAATGTGAGATATTGGAATCATCTGAGGTCACGAGCAGCTAATAGTTTCCTGGGGCTGTTTTGCAAATGGGCCATGTGTCTAAGGAAAGCTCGATGTGTGAGTCTGGGGAGAGTAAGTGGCCGTGTCTTTAAAGTTGGCAGGGGTGTTTTGTCTTAGCCTTAGCTGGATGCTTCTGGCTGTGTTTGTCTGAGGGATGATTGGAGTCTCAGCTCTACACCAATCAAAGACATGCATTTCCTGCTGGAGTAAATTGCCGCCTTTTAGGATTGGCATCACTTTGACAGTTGATAGCTCCATCAAAAAAACCACTCGGACCACCCGTTTTTTTTTTTTTTATAAGGTATGTTTTTCATATACAGTATAAGGCATATATAGTAAGTCTAACTGTAAGGCACATTCAGGGAAGCTAAAGAGTCACTATAAAACACACCTTGTTGAGTTGTAGTAACATGGAGCAATACACACTCTTACTCTGCTAAATCAAACTTAAAAAAAAAAGTCACATTTCTGAGATAAAAAGCTAAAATTCTGAGATACATAGCTAAAATTAGGAGGTAAAAACTCTAAATTATGCAATAAATAGTCAAAATGATTGATAAAAAATTAAAATTATGAGATAAAAAGTCAAAATTATACGATAAGAATGCCAAGTCACGAAGCACCACCAGAATTAATCTATATATAAGGTGCTCTGGATTATAAGGCACACTGTTGTTTTTTGGAGAAATTTTTAATATTTTATGTGCGCCTTATGGCCTGATGAATATAGTAATTCAACTGAGGATGCACCGATCCACACATTTTCACTTCCCATCCGATCCAGACACTGTTCTGATACCAAAAGTGCTTATTTCTACATTATCAGCATTACTGTTCACAAGCTACAGGCAAGCAGGTTTTCAAGTTGGCTGTCAACTATACTAGTTGACAGCCAACTAGTACTACTATATTTTTTTTTAACTCAAGACATCCCATAATCCCAAAAACAGTATACATGATCTTAGCAGCACAAATGAAGTGCATTAGCAGGTTTTGCTTTGGTGACCTGGATTCAACTAAACACCAGTCTAACCATCTATGATATTTAATTTCAGAATGAATCAAAAATAATAAATAATACATTAAAAAAATCACGTGAGTTATACATTCTGAAAAGTTGATGAACATAAGGCTGAATGGTCGACTACAAATGAAATGTTTCATTCTTTACTGAGTGAAGGAGGATTTAAAAAAAACTTTTGAACTATTCTAAAGAAGGATTTTTATATCTCTTTATATGAAATGACTAAAATAGTTAAGAAAAAACAATTTAGGCTATTTAGTGATATTTTTTATTGGTGACTTATATGTGTTTTATAGTTTAAAAATTGACTACTCATGCATATGATCCAACATGTGGTCTTGTCTCCTATACTTCCTTATTGCATCACATGACATCCGGATTTTAAATAATCTTGGATTTGATTGGTGAGACAGGATTTTATTTTTTAAAGCTGTGCCATTTATAAATGACATAGTCCCATCGAGGCTTAAGTCAGTGCAACAGAGCAACCTGGAGGAAGAGAGTGGAAGACCCAATCACATGTTGACCTGGATTCCAAATTGGCAAAAGACTTTTTGGGAGTAAAAATTGGACACGTGTTTTGTAATGAAGAATATGCGATGTGTAACTAATCCATGTCAAATTTGTTTTTGAAGCATATTTTTCAGACACAAAATCTGAAGAAGAATGCATTGATTTATCTTTAATGTACAAGAATGTATCCAAAGAATCAGAATGAAAAGAAGCATAAATCTAAAATCAAATAAATAAAAAAAAATCTGTGTGTGTGTGTATATACAGTGAGAGTAAAAAGTATTTAATCCCTTGCTGATTTTGTTGGTTTGCCCACTAATAAAGACATGATCAATCTTTACTTTTAATGGTAGATGTATTCTAACATGAAGAGACAGAATATCAAAACGAAAATCAAGAAAATAACTTGAAGGAATATATATGAATTTATTTGTATTTCATTGAGGGAAATAAGTATTTGATCCTCTAGTATGCATTAGGAGTTCTGGCTTTCACAGACCAGTTACACACTCCCAATCAACTTGTTACCTGAATTGAAGACACCTGTTCTAAATAATCACCTGTATAAAAGACACCTGTTCACAGAATCAGACAATCAGACAGATTCCAAACTCTCCAGCATGGGTAAGACTAAAGAACTCTCTCAGGACCTCAGAGACAGGATTGTTGACCTGCACAAATCTGGAATGGGCTACAAAAACATTAGCAAGATGCTGGGTATTAAAGTAACAACCATTGGTGCAATTGTGAGAAAATTTAAGGAGTATAACATGACCATCAATAGACCTCGGTCTGGTGCTCCACAGAAGATTTCACCTCGTGGGGTGGCAATGATCATGAGGACAGTGAGAAATCGGCCTGCAACCACACAGCGGGAGTTAGTGAATGACCTCAAGGCAGCTGGGACCACAGTCACCAGGAAAACAATTGGCAACACTTTGCGCCGCAATGGATTAAAATCCTGCAGTGCCCGAAAGGTACCCCTGCTTAAGAAGGCACATGTGGTGGCTCGCCTAAAGTATGCCAATGATCACCTCAAAGATGCACAAAGTGATTGGGAGAAGGTTCTGTGGTCAGACAAGACCAAAATTGAACTATTTGGCCTAAACTCTACTCGTCATGTGTGGAGGAAGAAAAATGCTGCCTATGATCCCAGGAACACTGTGCCCACCGTCAAGCATGGTGGTGGAAACATTATGTTTTGGGGGTGTTTCTCTGCCAAAGGCACAGGGCTACTTCACCGCATCAGTGGGAAGATGGATGGAGCCATGTACCGAGCAGTCCTGAGGGACAACCTCCTCCCCTCTGCTAGGAAGCTGAAAATGGGCCGTGGCTGGGTCTTCCAACATGACAACGACCCGAAGCATACAGCAAAGGCAACAAAGGACTGGCTCAAGAAGAACCATATTAAGGTCATGGAGTGGCCCAGCCAGTCTCCGGACCTCAATCCAATCGAAAATCTATGGAGAGAGCTGAAGGTCCAAGTTGCCAAGCGACAGCCCACCAACCTTAATGATTTAGAGAGGATCTGCAAAGAAGAGTGGGCCAAAATTCCCCCTGATATGTGTGCTCACCTTGTGGTTAACTACAACAAGCGTTTGACCGCTGTGCTTGCAAACAAAGGCTTTGCCACCAAGTATTAAGTGCTTTCGGATAGAGGGATCAAATACTTATTTCCCTCAATGAAAAACAAATGAATTAAAATAAATTCTTTTAAGTTATTTTCTGGATTTTCATTTTGATAATCTGTCTCTTCATGTTAGAATACATCTACCATTAAAAGTATAGAATGATCATGTCTTTATTAGTGGGCAAACCAACAAAATCAGCAAGGGATCAAATACTTTTTACTCTCACTGTATATGTGACCCACCACCACGAAACCAGGCATAAGTGTCTGGAAATCAAAACTGAGTTATCTGTGTAGCTCGGTAGAGTGAAAACTAAGGTTTAAGATGGTGAAAAAATTATGTTTCTATCGCAAGTAGAACCAAAGTTATGGTAATTTTAATATCCACATTTGGACATATTTTGCAATTTGCATATTTTTAGATATTGTCCGTTAAAGTTTTGGATTGTTTTGGGGTAGGAAGTCCTTAGCAATGCATAATAATTTGTATCCGATTGACAAAAAATATTCACAGATGTTAAAGGACACTCTGATGGACATGTCACAGAAGTTCTATATATTGTAATAATAGGACAGAATTGCAACGTATTATAATCATTTGGCTTACACCATTGGACAAGAGCATTCAATATAGGCTTTTTTCTCGTAACGAACACTTGGATGTTTACTCACAGAATGGAGATCGGTTTGTTCGGCGAAAAGATGTGGAATTCGGCTTTGTCTTTGCTCAGCAATCCCTGAACTTTTGTCGCCGCTTAAATAATTGACTCAATAAACACCTTTATTGATTGGATTTCAATGTACTGACCACAGGAACTGAACATAGAGGTGTTAAAGTACCGTTGTTTGATAAGATGTAAACACAAATAAGAAATCGCCTTCCAGCCTAAATTTGGCTGTAGCTCTGAACGGGTCAGCGCGACTTATGCCTGGTTTCGTGGTGGCGGGTCACATATATGTATATATACACACATATACAGAGAGAGAGAGACATCCCATGTCCCAGCTTTTGTAACCAGGGATTGGACTGACCTGGAGGAGGTCCCGAGAGGGGATCCTCCCAGCACCGAGCGGCCGACTCTGACCCCCTAATGTTGAATCCTCCAGGTGGACTGCGCGGACCCCACCCATTTACCTCTCAACGGTTTTACTCCCTCTTGAACTCTCTCTTCAAAGTTCTTTTCAACTTTCCCTTCAGGTACTTGTTGAGTATCGATCTGGTGTCAGTATTTAACCTTACAGTAGGAACCACTCATTTTGTTTCAAGTTTCCATCACAGGACGGTGGCTGGTCAGTAGCCGGCTTCCCATTGTTCTCGTATCCCCCTCTATGATGTGATCAATGCGTCCCTGTATGGTGATGTGCCAGGTAAAACTGATGGTGGCGCGCATAGACGCAGGGGCTCACGGCTCTCCACGCTCTGTGCTTTGTTTGTACGTTTTGTTTTGCGTATTTTTGTTTAACACTTCAGTATGTTGTGCGGGGACAACATACAGTCGCCAGGATCTACAAAGTTTGGGTCTCCTCTGCGGAACGACGATATCGATCATGTCGGACTACCACCGCTTCCACAACATTCCCGAGGACATAGCCAGGACTCCGGGACCTGCGTGGGTGGTGTTCCCCGAGGGCAGGCCCAAGAGGAGGCGAAAACAAAGGAAGCAAAAGCGAGGCTGCAGGGCCGGCCCGCTAGCGTGGCTAAAGAGACAACCACTGAAACCGCCGCTTCCCAGCCTTTTCCTCTCCAACGCCAGATCCATTGGGAATAAGATCGACGAGCTGTGAGTACAGATCGCAGCCAACAAGTGTTTCCGTGACTCATGTTAATTACGGAAACTTGGTTACAACAATCCATACCGGACTCGGCGATCGAGCTAGCAGGTCGCACGGCCCACCGTCACGACAGAAACTGCAACTCCGGTAAGAACAGAGGAGGGGGGCTGTGCATCTATACCAACGACAGCTGGTGCAGAAATGCAGAAGCGGTAGACAGATATTGTTCCCCAGACCTGGAATATTTGACTGTGAGATGCAGACCTGTCTACCTACCCCGTGAGTTTACTGTCGTCATGGTAACGGCTGTATACATACCACCTGATGCTAATGCTAACCTGGCTCTGGGGGAGCGACACAGAGCAGCTAGCAGCCAGCAGAACTTGTATCCCGAGGCAGTGCACATCATAGCAGGGGACTTTAACCACGCTGACCTGAAATCAGTTCTCCCCAAATTCGACCAGCATGTTAGGTGTGCAACTAGAGGGGCAAACACGCTGGACAAAGTCTACAGTAACATCAAAGGTGCTTATAGAGCAAGACCACTGCCACATCTGGGTCTTTCAGATCACTTGTCCATGTTGCTGATTCCTGCGTACACCCCCCTCAGGAGGAGAGCCGCTCCGACCACAATAACTGTGAAAGCATGGCCAGCTGGTGCTCCACACCAGCTGCAGGACTGTTTTGAGAGCACAGATTGGGGCGTGTTTGAACATCATGACCTGGAGGAGTATACCTCATCTGTGCTTTCCTACATCACCTTCTGCGTGGACAGCGTCACTGTGGACAAACGTCTCCGGGTGTATTCCAACCAAAAGCCATGGATGATGAAAGATGTCAAGTCACTGCTGAAGCAACGCGATGCTGCCTTCAGGTCCGGAGATGGATTGCAGTACAGCACAGCCAGAGCCGACCTGAAGAGGGGCATCAGGAACGCGAAAGCAGAGTATGGGAGGAAAATTGAGGACCACTTCAATTCTAACAACACGCGCCAGGTCTGGCAGGGGCTCCAACACCTCACCCACTTTAAGCCTAATAGCACCACAATAGCTGAGGGCGACATGGTGCTAGCAGAGAAGTTAAATCACTTCTTTACACGCTTCGAGGTGGAAAGAACCAAGGCACCTACCACTCAACTGCCTTACTGCAACATCCCCAGCCTCACGGTGAAAGAACATGAAGTGAGGCGCACAATGAGGGCAGTGAACCCCAGAAAGGCTGCCGGACCAGATGGAGTGACGGGGAGGGTCCTCAGGGAGTGCGCAGACCAGCTGGCTGGGGTCTTCACAAAAATCTTCAATGTGTCATTGTCCCGGTCCTTCATCCCACAGTGCCTGAAATCAGCCACCATCATCCCGCTGCCCAAGAAGGCCACCATCAGCAGCCCCAACGACTACAGACCAGTTGCTCTGACACCCGTGGCCATGAAATGTTATGAGAAGCTGGTCCGACGTCACATCACATCCTTCCTTCCATCCACATTCGACCCACTTCAGTTTGCATACAGGGCAAACAGATCGACAGAGGACGCCATCTGCACAGCGCTCCACAGCACCATTTCACACCTGGAACTGCAGGGACGCTATGCCAGGCTTCTCTTTGTCGACTTCAGCTCCGCCTTTAACACTATACTCCCAGACAGACACAACTGTTGGACATTGGACTCCCAGCATCCACCTGTCACTGGGTCAGAAACTTCCTCTCCAGCCGTGTACAGAGGGTCCGAGTTGGCCCCCATCTCTCCACAGCCCTCAGCACTAACATCGGCTCTCCGCAGGGCTGTGTACTGAGTCCTCTGCTATACACTCTGTACACATATGACTGTGTCAGCACCCACCCACACAACACCATCATCAAATTTGCAGATGACACCACTGTAGTGGGACTCATCACGGGAGGCAATGAGACGGCCTACAGGGAGGAGGTCCAGAGGCTGGTGGATTGGTGCGCTGACAACAACTTGGTCCTCAACACCTCAAAAACAAAGGAGGTGATTGTGGACTTTAGGAAAAGGAAGTCCGAAGTGAAGCCCATCCACATAAACGGGGAGAGTGTGGAGAGGGTGCAAAGTATCAAGTTCTTGGGTGAAGGCCTCGATGAAGGCCTCCAGTGGAGCTCCAACACCACTGCAACGGTTAAGAAGGCCCAACAGCGACTCCACTTTCTGAGGATTCTCAGGAAGACCAACTTAAAGAGGCAGCTGCTGACCGTCTTCTACCGCTGCTCCATTGAAAGTGTGCTGTCCTACTGCATCTCAGTGTGGTTTTCCAGCTGCACAGTGGCTAACAGGAAGGCACTTCAAAGAGTCATAAACACCGCCCAAAAGATCATCGGCCACCATCTCCCATCACTTCAAGAACTGTCCAACACATGCTGTCTAAGGAGGGCACGCTGTATCCTGAAGGACTGTTCCCACCCAGGACACCAGGTTTTTCAGCTGCTGCCTTCTGGAAGACGCTACAGGCTGCTAAGGGCACGCACAAATAGACTCAAAGACAGTTTTTATAACAAGGACATAATGCTGCTTAATTCAGGTTCATCAGTTCATTAACAACAGTTGATCTGTACAATAATCTGTGCAATAATCACTTTTAATGCGGCTTATAGAGGTGCAATACCACTGTCATCAGTGCTCCCTGCTTTTAGTTATTTGTATTTATTTTATTTTTATATATAGATATTTATATTTTTATCCTGACCCATGAATGCGATATTTTTATATTTTATTTTTTTATATACTTGATCATTCTTTCTATCTTTTTTGCACAGTGTGGGGAGTCAATCCCAATTTCGTTGTGCTCAAGTACCATGTACGAAGGCTCAATGACAATAAAGTTGAATTGAATTGAATTGAATTGAATTGATGGCCTTAAACTGCCTTGCTGAAAACAAGCTGCAATCTCTCATTTGGCCACGAGGAGGAGGAGTGATTGTATCAATTCAGGGCAATTGAGCAAGTGTAAAACACACACCCCTGACAGCAACTGAGCGTGGGATGGATCCATTTGTACACCGGGAGATCCGCATTACAGTCGCACCTGTTTTATGCCCCTCTACCAGATAAGGACCACCATCGGGCTGTTACACTCAGTAGTGACACGTGTCATATTCTGTTCGCAGAATCAAAACAGATCTGGCCTAGAGCTGTGGGATGAGCACACCAATTATTTCACTTTTCTTTTTTTAAAAAAATAAACCAACTGGATTTGCGACGTATTGGCTCTCTTTAAGTTTAATAAGTTATACCGAACGGTACTGTGGTTAAACAGTCTTTACAAAGGTTTCAGGCAAATTTCACAAGAGTTAAATTTAAAACTGCTATCACCATCAAATAGCATAGCTGTCATAGGAAACATCAACTAATTAAGTTAGCTATAATTAAACATCTGTTGGTTGTATTATTTGCGGCATAATCAGTCTATTGGACAGGCTTTGCACTACCTTTGGGCTGGCACGAGAGGCGTATTTTCAATAGGGCGTCTAGGCGTCCTCCCCCAGAAAATGTTGTACTTCTTAGATGCAATTCCCTGCATTTTAATCAATCAGCTGTCCAGGTTGATGCTGCGCCAAGGCATTAAAAAGACAGAAGGACTAGAGTCATTGCTGCCAACACTCCCATATTTCAGACCCATCTCCCACCCCGCTCCCATTTTGTGATATCTCCCGGCAATCTCCCATAAGTCATTAGGTCTGAACGTTAAAAACAAAATCTGTAGACATATGTGATCAGACTCATAGTCCTGTTGCCGTGCATATTTCTACCAGAACACCTGTTCCGCCTGCCCGACCATTGCTGAATGTTTGGTCTTTAAACAGCACCAACAGCAGGACTTATCTGCCCAACCAAAAACCAATAGGCTTGATAAATACCATCACCGTTGAAATGCTTTCAAAACTGTCCCATATTTACTAGTTATCTGGAAAATACTAATTCAGATACACCCAACATCTGCAAAGTACAAAATTAGACTCCAAAGCCCATCTGCACAGAAACAAATTCACGTGAAACTGACATACTTTCTTAATGGCTTAGCCTATTGTTAAAATGGGACTGGTGTCATGGATACTCCAAAACCATATCTTTGGAAAACGGGTCCCAGAGTGGGAAGATATGAAGACTGTGTCATTTCTGCACCCATCTGGACGAGTATCCATGTGTGTTCACAACCACGTCATGACCACATGACAGGAAAAAACAGCAGCCTTGCACCCGTAGTATTCATTCTCGTTACACGACAGCAACAAAAGAGAAACAACAGTGGTTGCAGTGGTGAATGGGTTAAGATGTTAGCAGTGTTATTGTTGTTATTTGTGTCTGGCCTGTGTGTGTCGTATGTGGTTGTATGGTTGTATTCTGAAAAGCCTAACAAAAAAGAATATGAAAGCAAACTGAATGTAATACAAACATTCGTACTCGTACTCGTCTTCTCCCGCTTTATCCGGGTCCGGGTCGCGGGGGCAGCAGCCTCAGCAAAGTAGCCCAGACTTCCCTCACCCCAGCTACCTCAGCCAGCTCCTCCAGGGGAATCCCGAGGCATTCCCAGGCCAGCCAAGAGATATAATCCCTCCAGCATGTCCTAGGTCGACCCCGAGGTCTCCTCCCAGATAGACTTGCCCGGAACACCTCCCCAGGGAGCAAGAGTCTATATTGTTAGCAGTTGTTAGTAAAGTTTAGTTTCCTAAGGTATCCAAACAAACCTAGGGGTTAAAGGTCACCCAGTGTATGGGAATGTGTTTACAAGCTCTGCATCAATTATTTTTTAATATTTTAATTTAATTTTAGCCCATCTATTTGGACTCCAAATGGAAATTAGCCCTTGTGCTATAATCTGGAACATTTACATATATATGTGGTGTGTTCATTAATGTGCAATGTCCTGAATTTTTTTTTTATAATAATAATAATAATAATAATAATAACTATATATGTCTTTTACCTCGAATGAATTGGTATTTTAATGAATTAATGAAACTTTAATTCCAATTTTAATTAATGATATATTTAATTAAATATTTAATGATGTATTTATTTATTTGAAAGTTTAACTTTCATTTTTTCCAAAGTGTTTTTATTTATCTTTCGGCTGAAAAAACTATGTGATTGAAATATTTCTATTGAACCTATTTTTTATGGAGTTACAAAAATGTCCACCAAGCTGGAAAACATGTGTTTAAGATTTAAAGATTTAAAACACAATATCAGAACATTAGGAAATAGAACATTTTTAATGCAGTTTTTGTTTAAGAAGAGACTGTTAATTACAGTCTAATAACAACAAGTAGTATATGCAGATCAGATATAGTAATGATATAAACTGACTGATATTGAACGAAAACAACAAAACCCATGGATGTAAAAGAGAACAGCTGTAGAAGAACTGTCCACTGGAGTGGCCAGTATGTGTCAAAGGGTTAAATAATTAATGTAATGTATTTATTTATTTATTTAATTTTGACACTTTTAGTCCTCCATATTGTTTACATCTGTGTTTTCTATTCACATCACTCAGGTATGTACAAACTGTGTTTGTGTTCCCTGTCTGGCAGGTTTACCCAAGATGGTTGTGATTAGAGACTACAATGGAGTCCCCGGGCCCCAGTGTGGGCCCCCACTAAGCGTTCAGGCGGGGGATGTCGTCGAGCTGATGTTTGGTGACGTGCACAGCTTATGGTGGCAGGTGCGTGTCATTCTGCTCATTCTATATTTTAGCTCAACATCTGTGAAAAAAAATAACGTTACCACTCACCACGCAACATCTCTGCAGTGTCATGGGTTCAGAATCTACACTGTAAAACATGTAGGTTTAACATTTTAAACATAGATTTATAATTTTAAATATCTTTATTGTTTTTAATATGTAGATTAATTAAAAAAAACCCAAATAGGTTATTTTAACATTGTATTCTTCCAACTTAAACTGCACCACATTGTTTTTCAATTTACTGTTTTTTCTTAAAAAAAAAATAGGGGGCCAGGGCAGGCTACAGAGTAGCCATCCTCTGTGGCCCTCTGGCCTGCCCCCTGGATGCCTCACCCAGCCTCTCCACTTTTAATGCACCACATGACACTCAGGGTTACACTATCACGGTGCAGGGATAATGTCTCCAGTCAGGGATCTGGAGACATATTAATAGGGAATAATGGGGGGGGGGGGGTTCACTAATATGGCCTCGCTGGTGGGACACGGCCCTCTTGTGGCTATGGGGTTGCGGGGGTGGACAACCATCCGTGTTGCTGTGGCTGGGGGTCCCCGGGACCTTGGGGCTGTGGTCGGGGGTGGGGTTTCTCCTGCTTCCCTGTCAGGTCCAAGCTGGTGCGATGGCTCTTGGGGGGCTGCTGGGGCTGGATTGGCCGTTCTGGTGGCCGCTGTGGCTGTATTGCGGGCTGATGGCGTGTGGTGGCCCTGTCTAGGGGGGGTGTTGGGATGCATTGCGGGGGGGTCGGGGGCCGTGGGTATACTGCGCTCGCCTGGGGCCGGTGCGGCGGGTGTGCGGGGTGCCTCCCTGTTGGTGTCGCCGGGCCCCACCACACTGCCCTTTTTTTGCCCTCTGGGCTCGCTTCGGTTCCCGGCCCCATTATCCTCTGGCCGGCTCCCAGTGGCGGCCCGCCCTATGATGTGTTGGGTGCCGCCCCTTTGGTGGGCCGCTCGGCCCCTGTGTCTGGCCTCCTGGCTGTGTGGGGCCGTTGGCCCCCTCCGGGGGGGGGTGTGGGGGCGGGGTCGGGCAGGTCGGGTGGGGGTTTGGGGGGTTTGGTGGGGGCTGGGGGGGTGGGGTTGGGGTGGCGGGTGGGTCTTCGTGCCCCGGCCCGTCTGGGTCGGCCTTGGTGTGTTGGGGGGTCTGTAGCTGCTCCCTCTTGCGCCCCGGGTTTGCGTCGTTCACGGTGGCCCCGGTGGCTCTCTGGGGGCGGCACCCTGTAGCTCCTACGACCCGGGATGGGGGGTGCCCTGTTAGCTTGGCCCTGCCTTGCCGTGATTGCTGTTCTGGGCTTCGGGGTCCTTCGCACTTGCATGTTTGACCGGGTCTTGCCAGCTACTGCTGAGTTCCATTTCAGTGAATGATGGGACCCGCCAGAATGTGCTGAGAATCTCTCCAGGATTTCTACCCTAAACTCATTCTCTTCTTGCACTGGTGTCCCCTTTTGGCCTGTTCTGTTCTGTTCTATTGCATTCTATTTTACACTATCAAGTCATCCACAATTATGATGCTCAGTACCGTTTTTGTTTAATTATTTATTTATTGACTCTCTTTTTCTTTTGTGCTGTTTTGGTTTTCTTCTCTTTTTTTTCGATTTATTTATTTTTATTGATGGACAGTTAAAAGTTGGGAATAACACACCACCTTTCAATCTTTTAACTGCAATAGCACCGCCTATTAACCTCTTTCCCTGTTCGTCCTGTCTGTCCTGTCCAGTCTTTGTTTCCCTCACACATCACTGAGGTGTAGCACTGCCCTCCCTGGCTTATAATAGAGAGTTCTAATAAAGGGTGTCTGCTCAGCTTTCAGGGAGGACCGGTGATGGTCACACACATGCACTAAATATTAAAATATTTGGCTGCAAGACTAAAAAATGCATTGATCTCAAACAATGTTGACACCCTCTCTGTGGTGTTAAACAATGAGAACAAATGCAGACAAAAAAAAAAAAATAGAAATAGATCATTTCTACTTTTTCTTCAGTTTTATGCCATAACTCAATGCTTGTTTCTTTTGTCTTTTTTGGTTACTTTCTTCTCATTTTTCAAGTATTGCATTGATTTTTATCTAATTTTACAAGATTTGCACATTTTACCTTTTGAATCATTGAGGTAAAACAGCATTTTAAACTGTATTGATAGGATTAGTGGATCAACAGTTGGTCAGGAGATGCAGTGTTTCCCCCAGTGAATTATAGATCTGGCGGTCCACCAGATTAATGTCTTCCCACTGTCAGGTGGTCTCGGCGTCTCGGCCCTACTACCAGGCTTACACAGATTTCTGGGGGAAAACCTGAGATGGTTTGTGTTACTGGTGGATGTTTGGGTCTTTCAGGGTTATACCTCTCTCTGTCTCTGTCTCTCTCTACTGCTTGACACACTGAAAGGAAAAGGAATAGTAAGCAGGTGACATTGACACCTGCTCTCCCTGGGGCTGTTCTGCTGTAAATCACTCAGTGAATTTCTGCTTATTTTTGACATTTGCGATCCCATCAGGTGAGTTATAAATATGCCCCAAAATATTACGATTAGGTCAGTGAGGTCAGTTTCAATTAGAAGTGTTTGCCGGGGCTCTCTGTGAATCCCCGGTGATGCTCAGTTAGGTTACAAATGGAGGAGCTGTCCTTTTTTTCACTCTTTTCATTGAATCATAGCCTCTGTCAGGTGATCTAACCAATTAGTGGCTTTGCTTGATTAATTGAGTGCCACAGTGAGACAATAAAACCGCACACACTTCAACCTCTTGAGGATGTTTTAATGGTGGTGCACAACCTGGTGTACCAGCACATTTAGCATCTGTCTCATAAGGTCGGTCCAGCGCTTCTGAGCATTTGACCTTATCTATTTTTGAAAGGATGGAGATTTGTCTGGGGTCTTGCGGTACCTTGCGTTGCTGTTTTTCTCTCTGCTTGAGGGCCTTTATTAAAGCCTCCTCTTCAGAGGTGGAAGTAACTAAGTACATCTACTTGGAAGTGAGTACATCTACTTCCTTTACTGTACTTACTTTACTTTACTCAAGTGCAGTTTTTTGGTATCTGTACATTACTTGAGTATTATTTTTCTGACAAGTTTTTACCATTGCTCCCTACATTTTTGTATAAATATCTGTACTATATATTCTGTTAAGGTTTTGTAGTGGATTGGACCCAAATGCAGTCACCAACAGCTTCACACAGTCTGTTTATTGTGAGCTCAAAAACAGAAAGTCCAGATAACAAGATATGACCATAAGTCATTCCAAAAATCTCACACATACAAACAGTCTAATCTCTCAAACAGGTGCAACGATCCGGTGGGTCCATCTGGAAGGAGAACAGGAGCACTGAAGAAGTTAACATGTGGGGTGAACTGACAAAGGAGATAGAAAAGGAAAGGACTTAAATAGGGAGAAGTGTTGAGGACAGGTGTGCGAGGACCAGGTGAAATAATTAAGGTGAAAGGTGACAGGGAGCAGACTGGAAAGAAAGTGAAGAGAAAAAGAGACAGTGAGGAGGGATATGACATACTCTTTACATTTATAGAAATATCTGTACTCTTTACATTCTCAGAATAGACTCAATACTTTTTCAAACTACACAAATGTGACAGTATGAAAAATAAGTTGTAAATCAGTAAATCACAAAGTGTGACTTACTATATCATGATTTTGATCTCATAATTATCCATTTCTTATCTTATAATTCTGACATTTCTTCTCATAATTTAGATTTTTATTTCATAATTATGCTTTTTTAAATCTCTTATTTATGACTTTAGAATACCATGACTCAATAAAACACATCACCAACACATTAACTCACTTTTACAGGCTTTATATATATATATATATATATATATATATATATATATATATATTTTATTATTATTTTTTTTTTGTACTAATTTTCTGGGTTTTCCTGCTTAATAGCATATTATTTGATCCATAGCAAAAAGAAAAGCAGTTTTACTACAGACTGCACTCTCTGCCAGTGGCACGGCTGGAAGGAGGCGCTTAGCCCAGTTTTGTCTGTTACTGGTTAGCATCTGCTGTGACAGACAGGGGTGCTCCTAGGGACTGGGCGGGCTCCAGGCATGAAGTCCCCACCACCACCATCACCAACACACACACACACACACACAACTACACAAACATATAAAGACAACTACACACGCATAACTACACAAACTCACGAATACACTTCTACACAACTACACACACACAGCTACACAACTACACAATCACAACTACACTACAAGAATACAACTAATACTAACAAATAATACAATATAAACAATACATAGACAACTGCACACACACACAATTACACAATCAAAGACGACTACAAAAACACAGCTAAAAAAGACACAAACACACAACTACACACATACAAAAATACAACACACACACACACACACACACACAAAGACAACTACACGAAAACACAATGACAATAATACACAACACAACTACACAAAACACACACACACAAACAGCTGGAGCTTCCCCTTGTGGGCGGGGTTTCCTGCATTTGCCCGTCTTGCCTGTCCTTAAACCCCACCCCCTGGTGACAGAGCACAAGGTGGAGGATTAGGGCATGAAAGCCAGAAGCAGCTGATGCTGTTGTTTGCTGCCATGGTACCCAAGCATGCTGGGAAGAGGTAATCCAATTAGCTCACAAACAATATAAATGTTGATTTATTTTTATCCAGTGCATAATAGGATTGTAAGAAGGTTATATAAGATAATAGGTGAGGCAGTATAGTTCATGAAGGGATTTCCAAGAAAATAAAGTCAGATGCAGTTTTATCATTCAATCAATGGTACATGAGTCATTCTGTGTCAAAGCATCCAGACACTCCCACATGAAATTCTCATTCAATTCACACAGACCGATGAAATAATACCAGAGGTGGAAGTAACTAAGTAGGAGTTCTTCCTTTACTGTACTTAAGTACAGTTTTTAGTTATCTGTAATTTACTGGAGTATTTATTTTTCTGAAAACTTTTTACTATTACTCCCTATTTTTTTGTATAAATATCTTTACTTTATACCCTTTGCATCAGGGGTCATCAATGAAGTTTGGGCTCGGGCCAGATTTTTTCCAAGCCATTACATGGCGAGCCACAAGCAAAATGATAGCTAATTTATTATAGGAGAGGAGGAAAATCATAGGCGCTTGTGAAATGACACAGGAGACAGACAGTCAAGCTGGCCGATGTTGGTTAAATTTGCTGACTAACCTTGAGAACCGCACGCTTGTTACAAAACACAAACAGCAACCCTCCCCAATGCACATGTGTTGCTATTTGTTGAAGTGATGGAGCTTATGGTTAACACACGAGACAAATAATAATAATAATAATAATAATAATAATAATACATAAACTGACCAAAACCTGCCTGAGGATTTTAGTGATGTCTATTTCACCAGATATCCATGAAATAGTGACCAGCGGGAAATTTCACTTTTCATACTAGGTGAGAAGTTATGTCTGAAATCTGAACTGTATTTTACTGGATGTGTCTGGACATAATTCAGGGCTACTGTAAACATGCATGGCCGAACCCAGCAGCCCTTGGTCGAGTGGATTCAGTGCAATGCATTGTACCCAAAACAAAGCAGTGTGGCACGGGACACATTTTCAAAGCTCACTACGGGAGCGGTGATGTTTAAAATAAAAGCTATAAATGATTCATTCTGACTATCATATATACATGGGACAGGGGGAAGTCCCGTGGGAGGATCATCCCTGCACCAAGCTGTAGACCCAACCTTTTTACGGTTTCACACGCTCTTGAATTCTCTATTCAAAGTTCTTTTCAACTTTACCTTAAGATACTTGTCTAGTATCAGTCTTGTGCTGGTATTTAGCCTCAGATGAAGTTTACCATCTGCTTTGGGCTGCCACATTTCAACTCACCTCTGAATCCTGCAAGACTTGTGGACGGAGCAGGACTGGAAATTGTGTTCCATTAAGACCTCTATTATCGGTTTATATTTCACAATCATATTAGGGCCTAAACACATTATGTTTGAAACTTGTGCTACTCACATTTCTGTTCCTATGATGTCTGGCCTGTTTGAAATAAGTGTTTTAATTTTGACAATAATATGACATCTATGTCCATGGTTTGAGTGACAGCGTGTGTTCTAGAGACTTTTGGAAGTTCAGAATGCTGCACCTCTGGTGGCCCAATATGTCAACATGGCGGCCATATTGGAGTGGTTCCTTTGTCAAGGGCCATTTCTCAATCTGTGTCCTTCTCTGTACTTGCTTTCTACTGTACTTCTAAAACATCATCAGTTGCAGCCCAAGTACTTTCCCAATACACACGTTTGCATATTACCGAAAACAGTTGAAATTCCCAAAATTTTTCTCGACACAACCATTTTATCGAGGATGCATCGGGGGTGACTTGTGTAAACTTGGTGCAGCCTCCTATCCCAGAATGCATTTGGCACCAACAATAGCAGAGGAGAGGACCCACAACCAATGGTGGTTGGTGATTAAAAAAAAAAATTAGGGAGGGCACACTTGGGAGGGCATGGTGGGTGTAAAGGTTGGGGAAAAAAATCTGAAAGCAACATAACTTAGAAAATTTGCACTTTTATTGTGCTGTCAACACAGAAATATTAGACAGATTTAGTTCTTATTTTTTAAAAGCTCTTAATAAAACAGTTAACTGTTCATTTTAAATACTTTGAAGTTTTAAGCTTGTTTTACATAAAACAACAACATTAATAGTGCAGACTACTTGAAGAGGAACTTAGCCCAAAAAGACGTACTAAGGTGGAATTGATTAATATTCCTCAATATCTGGATGATAGCAAAAATTTATTAAATAATAAATAATTAAAATGTCATTAACTCAACATAATATGTCATGATACAGTAATGTGATGGAACCCAAATGCAGACTCCCAGACCCAGGATAAAGTTTAAGAGGATTTATTGATAACAGTACACATAATACTGAAAATACTCGTTCCCTCCAGGCACTAGCAATGACCAAACTCACATACGACTCACAAAAGTAAAACACAGGACACAGAGTACTCCATTCATAACAAAACTATACAAAATCTTTAATAAAAAAAGAGAAACTCTGAATTATGAGATAAATCAAAATTATGAGGAAAAATGTATTATGGGAGAAGAAATAGAGATTCATGAGATACAAAGTCAAAATCATTAGATACAAATTGGATAATTATGAGATAAAAAAAAAGGTCAAAAGGTCTTTACATTCTGACAATGTAGAGAGTATAAAGTACATATATTTAAATACATTTAAAGAGTATAAAGTACAGATATTTATATAAATATAAAGAGCATAAAGTACAGATATTTATACAAAAATATAGGGAGTAAAAGTAAAAGGAAAAATACTCCAGTAAAGTGCAGATACCTCAAAACAGTACTTAAGTACAGTAAAGAGAGTACTTGTACTTCTAGTTACTTCCACCTCTGGTGTGGCGTGATCAAACCCAGGTGGATGTCTTGGTTGGAGTATTATTGCTGCAGAGTTTTGCACTGGAAACTAGAACGGCACTTTTGCAGTGTTCCTTAGATGGAAGCAGCAGTTGGTCGTCAAATATGAAGTCTGAGTTTGCAAAAGATTGAGAGATAATGATGTTAGATGGAGAAGGATGGTGTTGGGAGCTCACGCGCTGAGGTATTGAAGGATGTTCGTTGAGATGAGAGTAGGACAATAGAACTCCGGCTTTTCCTACCATTATACAAGTTCATCTAAGAGCCAGAGCTGAAGAAACACAACAACTCTGCAGAAATGTCTGTGTTACTAAAACAATTAGCAATGTTTTCTTTTAGAAATAGGCTGTATGTGGGATTAAATTTTTTTTATCTCTTTTTAATCGATAATTTTATTAAATAAAATGCATTATTGATTGTATTTTGCTAGGTTGATAATATTTGGTCTATTGCAGTATTTACTGTAATGCGTGTATGTTTGGTGCCATTTGCCCTGTTTAACCCTCTATGGCACTTATTAAGGAAATTAATTTTTAAAAAAGAATGAGCTTTGCTTTTAAGCCTAAAATATATTTCTGATGCTCATATATATATATATAATTTTTATTTTTTATAATTTTTTCACATTTTAACTGAAAAACACTTAAAGTAAAACATTTAATTTCAGAATGATTCTAGAATTTAAAAAAAAATACATGTTCATTATGAATTCTGAAAAGTTGATGAACATAAGGTTGAATGGAAGACTATTACATATACGATTCACTGTCATTATTTACTGAGTGAAGTAGGATTTTAAAAAAACTTTAACTGTTTTAAAGAAGGATTTGTAGATTTCTTCATATGAAATGACTGAAATAGTAAAAAAAAAAAAATAAGCAATTTAGGCTATTTAGTAATATTTTTGATGGACTTACCATGACAATCCTCATGCATGTGACTCAACATTTGCTCTTGACTTGTACTTCCTTGTTGCAGCACATGACATCAGATTTTTGAATAATCTTTGATTTTACTAGTTAGACAGGCCTTTAGGTGACACATTTATTGTATATGATTGGTTACAGGCTTGTGTTATTTTTTCAAGCTGTTTTTAAGCATCATTTATAAACAAGATAATCCCATAGAGGGTTAAGATCTACAAGGATTTATATGGATCTAATTACAGTGATGGAATATTGTATTTGCAATTCTACGTCATTAATTCTATTAGTACTGTTTATTTGTCCATATTTTATCCATTTTATTCTTTCTTTTTCTTGGTGAGCTGAAGGACAAAACTGGGGATCACGGAAGCTAATCTGAATGAATCATGAACGATGCCTTCTGCATAATTGCAACAAATGTGAATCACTGCTTTATCTTATAATCCAACATTTATATCTACTATCTACTTTCGTTAGCTAACATAAATAAATAAAAAGTAGAATTAAAAACGAAAAGAAAAGATACCTACCTGAACATGTACTGTGTGCTAACAAAACTAGCTAAAACATGTAAAAAATTATGCATAAAATTCCCTTCGTTTTCATCTTTGTCAATGTATGATGGATATTGATTTATTTCACTCCAGTTGTTCTAACCAGTCACACCATAGGACATTTCATAGTCCATCACATCTGTGGTTTACAGTTGGAGTGATTTTTGGGACAAAATGAAGTGTATTCACAGGAAAGTAGTGCATGCATATTTGGGATATGCATGTGTCTTTGGTTGTAGTTGTTTGTAAAATAAATATTTGCAAACTCGAAAATGAGTCCATTTGTACTTGATTCCTCAGATGGTAGAAAGTGGTCAAAAATATGTTGTGGCTTATGTCAACATGTCACAGACATGCATTGACCACAGAAAACAGATGGAATTCAAACCATCAGCGCTCAGCGACAACTCCACTCCTGTGCAGCTCTATCCATGGGAAAATTTTTTATTTAATTTATGATTGAAAGGAGGGAAAATGACACAACAAGAGGTGATAGCAGCCGATGAACAACTTTTCTTCTGTTGATGATGCCTGTGGCGTGATGACATAAGATAAGATAAGATAAGATAAGATAAGATAAGATTTATTAGTCCCACTGGGGGAAATTCCAGGTTTACAGCAGCAACAGAATAGAGTGGCACACAAGAGCAGCAGAGCAACAAAAAATTATATAAAAAAGATTCTATGCACACCATATACACTATATGCACTATTTAGACTATATACACTATTTACACTATATACACTTTTACACTATTTACACTATTGCACATGGATTGATTAATTAATAAGCGATGACGTGTTTTTCACAACTTTTTTCCACACACATAAGGCAATGCAGGACATGGCAAATGTATTTGTATAGCACACATTTCATGTACAAGACAATTCAAGGTGCTTTACATAAAACATGTGAATGTTAAAATAAAAAAAAAACATTATTAAAATGCATTAAAAGCAATTAATAGACATAAAAATATTTAAAAGACAATTAAGAATTTACGTAAAAGCTCCAGTGAACCAGTGAGCTTTCAGGCCTGGTTCACTGAATACCTGCAGACCTTAGGTATTCAGGTTTGTTCCACAGGTGAGGAGCAGAATAATTAACTGCCGCTTCACTTTGGTTCTGATTTTGGGAACGAACAGTAAACTTGTTCCTGATAACGTTAGGGCTCTGGATGCTTCATAGGGAACCAGCAGGTCTAGGATGTATTTGGGTCCAAAAGTATTTAGTGCTTTATAGACTAGAAGTAAGATTTTGAATTCTATCCTTTGACCCACAGGAAGTAAGGACTTGAGGACTGGCGTGATGTGGTCCAGTTTGTCCAGTTTTGGTCAGGACTCTCAGCGTTTTGGATAAGCTGTAGCTGCCTGATTATTTTATTATTTCGACCTGTGAAGACACCATTAGAATAATCTAATTTACTAAAAATTAATGCATGCATGCATATATGTGTCTTCTTTGGACAGAACACCCTTGATTATAGTGATATTCTTCAGATGGTAATAGACTTGGTAATAGCTTTTAAATGGTTGTTAAATTTCAGGTCCGACTCAATAATAATAACATCTCTATCCCTGAATTCTGAATGTAATCTCTGAATTCAGTTTTTTCCTCCAAATGTTCAGTTTTTTCTCCAAATAATGACTTTTCCACAGAGTTCTGAGGTTTTTTTTCTCCACAGAATTCTATCTTTCATCTCCAAATTTTGATTTTTATCTTAGAAGTCTGAGTGATTTCAATGAAATCTGACTTTTGTTCTCTGAATAAAGAGGTTTTTCTTCTCTGAATTTTGACTTTCATCTCCAAATTCCGAATTTAATCTATGAATTCTGACCCTCTCACCCCCTAATTTTCAGTGTTTTACTCCAAATAATGATTTTTTTCCCACAGAATTCTGACTTTAATCTTCTGGCTTTTATCTTAGAATTCTGACTGATTTGTCAAAAAAAAAAAAAAAAGAATTCAGAGGTGCAAATAATTAGTTAAGGCAGTTTCAGTCTGTGTTTATGCTCAATAATAGGAATGGAAATGATGCTTGTGCATATGTTCACACTTCCTCAATTCCCTGAAGGTATCAGTGAAGTTTCATCTAATCTAAGTTGATTTCATTTTCATAAAACAGAACAATGTGAATCTACATTAATATACCCAATAGGTTTGTTTAGAAATTCATACTCATACTGAAGACAATGTACTCGTAACTTCATTTAATTAATAACACACAACACATAAGTACAAATGGACACATTTTAGAGTTTTCAAATTTTCATTTTATCCTCAACTATAATCGAGGATAAAATGGACACATGCATATCCTAAAAATGCATGCATTACTTTCCTGTGAATATGCTTAATTTTGTCCCAAAAATTGCTCCATCGTTCTGATCTAAGCTCTACCTGATTGAAACAGCCCCAAATCACAACAATATCATCTCACAAGGCTTTACAGGGTTGAAAGCATCCCCTGTCCTTAGACCCTCCTTCTTGGCAAGAAAAAACTCAAAAACCCATATATATATATATATATATATATAATATATATATATATATATATATATATATATATATATATAGTATATATATAGAGAGAGAGAGAGAGAGAGAGAGAGAGAGAGAGAGAGTGATTTTTTTTTTGTAAATAGAGTCACATTTTACATGTAAAATGGCTAATTCGTTCCAAGGCCCCAACTACCCCTCAAACCCTTTAAGAGTTATACAAAATGTTGCCAATTTTGTATGAAATATGTGTTAAAAGTAAAGGAAAATGTAAATTTAGATTTTAGATTTAATTTATTGGTCTCTGTGGGGAAATGTGCCTTCACTGACTGAGCATTAAACATTAAACCATTAAATTAACTAGACATACGGGACATTTCTATACCATTGTTGTTTTAATTGCCACTTTCGCCTTCAGCTGTGTTTGTTGATGGACGTTTGGTGGGTTGTAGATCTGGGGATGATTGTCTTTGACGAATTTTCGTGGTCTTGCTGGGTTGCCCAGGGAGTGTGCATACAGGGAGGCGATGACATGGCTCGTGGACATTTTTACCTCCACCAAGGAGGTTATGTTTTTGCCGGCATTTATCTGTTTGTCTGTCTGTGTTCTTATGGACGGATTTTGATGACATTTTCAGGATATTTTGGAAATGTGAACAGGAAGAACTGATTTCATTTTGGGGGTGATCGGGGTGGGGGGGGGGGTACCTTGGCGGAAGTCTGTGCTCTCAGAGTGCTTTTCTAGTTTTGGGGTGTTTTTTTTCAGATGGTTTGTGGGGTTTCACTTGCATGTCTTTTGTGCTTGCTAGTGGAGTGATGGCTGCCTCCTCCTTTTTTTGTTGTCTCCTGTTTCACTTCTGTTGGTCACTTTCTTCGGGTGGGTGGTGGGGTTACGGTGGGCATGCTCGGAGTTGGGGGGACTCGCGGGGCAACGGTGGCTCTGTCCCTTACTCCTTTACATGTGAATATGTGTATTATATTATACGTGTATGGATAAAACTCTGTGATGAATGAGGGTCAAAGGCTCAGGAAAAGCATCATGGGTAGCCCCCTCATAGCCAATGGGATGCTACGTATAGTATGTATATGATGTGTTTATATAGGCTTATGTAGTTACGTACAGTAATGTACATCGTATTTATGTCTCAGGGTTTCAGTTTCCTTTCAGAAATATAATTTTCTTTCATATTCAGAGATGAGAAAATTGAGATAAAGGTTTTCCTCCTTTACCTCAATTATTATTATTATTATTATTATTATTATTATTATTATTATTATTATTATTATTATTATTATTATTATTATTATTATTATTATTAATAATAATAATAATAATAATAATAATAATAATAATACACCGGAAAATAACTTGTTTTCAACATGTTTGTCAGGTCTTATTGTGACACACAAAGCATTTTGGGGCAGAAACACTAGGTCTAAAAACAACTGTGTTTCTTTACAATGAGAATTACGCAGGGTGCCTTTAATCTTCAGCATCCCCAGTGGCGCCAGAGGATGGAATTACAGAACATTGAAAATTCATATCCCCTGTTACCCAGAAGGCAATTATCCCCCATCCCACTGGCAGAACAATACAATCAATCACTGTAATTTCATTTGATCCTTGGGCTGCTGCCTGTTTATGCCAACAGAGTAATACGTTTAATCTTTATCATACCCTTATCGAAGGCATAGCAAATAGAGAGAAGCGCTCAAAAAAACCTTTGATGAAATGTTATTACACAGAATGAATCATAGAGATGGGTAAAGATTCGCTTTCCAATTTAGTTACTTCTCAGGCCTGCACGGTCCTAAAAAGCATTTCATAGTCTAATAAAGTGGAGTGAGGAGGAAAGCACAAACAGAGCAGGAAGCTGAATGAGGAGCTCATGTCTGCTCAGATTGACTCAGTAGACTTCAAATTGACCCCCAACTCCAACTTAGAGAATGCAAATTATCTTGATATAGAATCTTATTATCATATATTCAAGATAATATACATTACGGATGGCACGTTAAGGGTATAAAACACAGTGGAAATCAATCTATACGGCATTCTATAAAAATGGCAGAGGTGGTCAAAGTACCATATTTTCTGCACTATAAGGTGCACTGTCAATGAATGGTTATAAGACGCTGGACTATAAAATGCATTAAGCAATGGTAAATAGTCCCAATAACTCCCAGCCTTGTTGAGTTGTAACACAGAACAAAAAACACTCTTATTCTGCTAAATCAAACTCCAAAACTTCTGAGATAAAATGTAAAAATCATGAGATAAAAAGTAAAAATCATGAGATGAAAAGTCAAAATTATGAGATTAAACAGTCAAAAGTATGAGATAAAAATTCAAAATTATGCAATAACAAGTGAAAATGATGATATAACAGGTAAAAATTATGAAATAAAAAGTCAAAATTATGAGAAAAAAGTCAAAATTATTCAATAAAAAGTAAAAATTATGATATAACAGGTAAAAATTATGAGATAAAAAGTCCAAATTATGAGAAAAAGTCAAAATTATGGTATAGTAAGTTACAATTTGTGTTATGTATTTGTCATACTGTCACATTTGTCTAGTTTGAATAAGTATGTAAATAAATTTAGAGTATAAAGTACAAATATGTATCAAAAAATGTAGGGAATAAAAGTAAAAAGTTGCCAGATAAATAAATACTCAAGTAAAGTACAGATACCTAAAAACTGTAAACTGTAAAGAGAGTACTAGTTACTTCCACCTCTGCATACACGTAAGCAGGAATATCAAAGAAAAGAAAAGAAAAAAAGTCATTTGTTTCACCCAATAGGTTTACTATAGTGGAAAGAAAAACTCAGTCTAGACTATGTTTGTTGAAGGAATTAATGATTTTCATATAAAGTGTGTGTGTGTGTGTGTGTGTGTGTGCTTGAGGCTGGTTAGCTAAAATGTGATTGTTAGTGTTTAATGCAAAGCCAAGAGAGCTCACGCTGTTTGGATATTCAAAGAGCCAGAATAAGATCCATTATTTAGTGTTAAACCAGGCTCTTGTTTTGATGCAGTACAAATCTAACTGCCGGCAGATTCTGAACCATAATTAACTTGGGCTGCAAATGAGATGCACCGCTTGTTGTGTGCTAATTGCTGAGGATTTATTGAAGCGAGTGTAGGAGGGGAAGAGGAAAAAGGAAGATAGAAAAAAAAAGAGAGAGAGAGAGAGAGGTGTACTTGCTCCCAGACAAATATAATGTGATTAACAAGTGTTGTTTGTTGCCTTTGCAGGGCAAAATTCTGGCGACAAGCAAGATTGGCTTCTTTCCAAGTGATGCTGTGAGGCCTTGCCCATGCGTAAGTGTCATATTTTTTATAATCAATAACACACATTTAGTATGATTGCAATGCATGGGGCAGATAATGGCTGCTATTGATGTCTTTGCAAAGGAATGTAGTGCTTTTCAATTGCATTTTTCCCACTGTGGAAGACTGATTTTAGCCATTAGTTGTGGCTAAAATATCGCATTACTCTCCACCTCTCAGTGTCAGCTCCATTAAAACACTAAATAACTTCTACTTCTTTCCCCTTGATAGGTTCCAAAACCCGTCGACTACTCCGGCCAGCTCTGGTAAGTGGCAAAAACAAATGTCTTTAGGCCAGGGGTCTCAAACTAATTTTCTTCAGGGGCCACATTCAGCCTGATTTGATCTCCAATGGGTCAGACCAGTAAAATGAAAACATGACCTGTAAGTAATGACAGCTACACATTTTTGTCATTGTTTTAGTGCAAAAAAACCCCTATTAAATTATGAAAATACTTTTATTAATTTTCCAAATGCAAAAAAAAGTATATATATATATATATATATATATATATATATATATATATTACTTCCACCTCAAGTATATTTATACTATATACTGTGTATTTTACTTTATATGTGACCCACCACCACGAAACCAGGCATAAGTGTCTGGAAATCAAAACTGAGTTATCTGTGTAGCTTGGTAGAGTGGAAACAAAGGCTTAAGATGGTGAAAAAATTATGTTTCTATCACAAGTAGAACCAACGTTATGGTAATTTTAATATCCACATTTGGACATATTTTGCAATTTGCATATTTTTAGATATTTTCCGTCAAAGTTTGGGACTGCTTTGGGGTAGGAAGTCCTTAGCAACATATAATAATTTGTATCCGATTGATACAAATTTTTCACAGATGTTAAAGGACACTCTGGTGAACATGTCACAGAAGTTTTATATATTATAATAATAGGACAGAAGTCCGACGTATTATAATCATTTGGCTTACGCCATTGGACAAGAGCATTCAATATAGGCTTTGACCTCGTACCAAACACTTGGGTGTTTACCCACGGAACGGAGATCGGTTTGTTCGGCGAAAAGAGGTGGAAGTCGGCTTTGTCTTTGCTCAGCAATCCCTGAACATTTGTCGCCACTTAAATAATTGACTCAATAAACACCTTTATTGATTGGATTTCAATGTAATGACCACAGGAACTGAAAATAGAGGTGTTAAGGTACCGTTTTTTGATAAAATGTAAACACACATAAGAAATCGCCTTCCAGCCTAAATTTGGCTGTAGCTCTGAACGGCTCAGCGTGACTTATGCCTGGTTTTGTGGTGGTGGGTCACATATTACTTTATACTATATATTTATATTTTTACTTTTTCAAATCTTTTAACTGTTCTTACAACTGTGGGATAAGGGTAACCTGACGTCATCTGGCTGCATTTCGTTAGGCTCATGCAACCATCTGAGTATTGTGTAGTTCAGGCTTTCTGAAAAACAAAGGAGCCAATCAGCATCGCCGGGTGGGACTTCCCATGACTGGGCAGCGTTGTGGCTGTCTGTGCCACAGCTGATGTCTCTGTGGTCTGTTCGGCACTCGGTTCCTCTTCAGCTTTTTGCCATTCCCTTATAGTGTCCAGAGTACTCTGGTGTCTCCCTACCAAGTGAAAGCATTTCAGACATATGCATGAGGATTTTTCTGGAACATCTGATATGTTAAAACCAAGTTCTGCAAGCTGCTGGTCTACCCGTTTTCCTTAGGGAAGTTCAAGGAATATCCACTGGCTGTTGCTGATGTTGCCTTTTATCCTCAGAATTGTCCTGCACATATGACAATGATCATTTACAGACGCACCAGTCTATTTAGGTGCAGCCATACTGTCATGTTTGTTTTGCTTGCAGTATGGCTCTTCTTCCTGCTGTCTCTGTGAGTCATGGGTAGAGTTCAACATGAGTGGCTGAAGTGGTGCGTCAGTCAAAATAATGGGCAGATTCTTCATCCTATCACATGCAAGGATTTTAGATAAGAAAATGGATTGGTTGTGGAAGGGTCCCAGATATCAAGGTACCGTGATACCAGATGGCAACAGTCAGGATAGGATAATGTGGGAGCTGATGTAAGGCACTTTGTTGTACATGCACCAGGTATGAAATGTGCTATATAAATAAAGTTTGATCGATTGATTGATTGATACAAAGAGATATTTGTAAATGTCAATATCTTCTTAATTTAATATTATTTTTGCAGTAAAACAATTAAAATAAATAAAAAATCTGAAGTTGTCATCATTTATAGGCAAAGAAAAAACCAGAGAAAAAAAATATGGAGTCATTTAATAGGTTATTATACTCTTCATACCACGGGCTGCATTGGAACCATTGGCGGGTCACATGTTTGGAACTCTTGGTTTAGATTGCTAATAATAAACACAAGTCATTTTCACTCTATTTTATTGGGTCAGTGTACCTGGTGGCCATTTGATTTCTGTTTTAAAATCAGGAAGTGGAAAAGGGACCAGGCCATTTCCCCTTTTCTGTCTCAGAGTCGGAGAATGGGAAACAAGAAACAAACCGATGTCTGATTTTCTTTCCTTTTCTGCAGTTCATTTGCTCATGAATGGAAATTGGGCAAAGTAAATAAATATGGGCATTTTTTCTTCACTGACTTTGCTGCCCATGTGTGCACGGGGCCAGGATACCACCTCAGCCAGTAAGTGCTGGTGCTCATTTTCACTGTGCCATGGGGTTTCTGGGTGACCCTCTGACTCGCGTGTGCATTAGACTCCTTGGTCCGTGTTTCAAGAGGGGTTGCTGACATCGCCACTGACCCCTGGTGCCTGTTTTACGTGGGCGGGTCCCCACCCTGGCAATGCGATATGGTTGGGGTACACTTAGGACAATCTGTCCCGTTTAGTGGTGCTAGATGTATGATCATTATTGTATTTATATAATAGTTTTGCCTTAATGGGAACAATTTCAAAATGCATGATAATTTCAGTTGTTGTCCAAACACCCAACTTTCTCTGACACCAATAATCATCTGACATGCATTGCACTCAGTCGGCATAAAAGACATACAGCACACACAGGGCTGCTGCTATGATGACCAACAACATCTGCACAAGTGGCTGTGGCATCAGGTGACGACAGCGGCCTCCAGGTTGAATTTGAGTCTTTCTAACAGTAGAAGCCCTGGAGATTCAGCCCCTGCTGCAAATCCCCCCTCCCCTTCTCCAGTTTTGTATTGGTGATCACCCTATTGAGTGCATTGAGTTGCAATTTGCATTCCTCCCCTCCCGTCACCCACCACATCACCCAATCAGTTCTCCACCTCTTTTGATCCAATGTATTTTTCCAGTATGCATTGTGACAAACAGGCTGTTGTGTGGCTTTAGACTGAATTTTATTTGTTTCAAAGTGATGTATCTATATGAAACTCGATGACAAATTAAAGCATTGCCTAATTTGTACAGCAAGAATTAAAAAAATAAACAAATAACATGAAAACAAATGAGTTCAGAGAAAAAAAAAGTCTTTACATACCAAAAAGACACAACACAGTACATCAAGCTGCAACCATAGTGACCATATTTTCCGGCGGTAGATGCTAGATTGGAAAGGACGAGGGGCGAGACTAAGGTCCGTAGCTGCAGATTCGTTGCTATGGCCTGAAATGACACTCAGGTGCAAAACTTCTTGGTGGCGTGCTTTTTTATTTTTCTTTCATGTAGAGTGTTTTGCCAAATCTAAGCACAACGAGGATGGAATATAGCTGTATGTATTTATTCATGTATTATATTCGTCTGAACCTGAGTAGAGTACTGACTCATTCAATACAATTTTTTTTTACTCAATGTTTCCTGTACACCACCAAAACTAGACAGATAGGAAGGCCATGGTGATACAAAGTGACACTAAAATAATAAAATGACAGTGAAATAAGGCTTCAATGACTTGCAGCAGGTTCATTTTTTAACAAGTCAGATCTGTTTGACAATGTTCAATCAGTTATATTTAAGAACCTCTGGTGAATTAAACAATACAGTCATTTCTACACTAATAAATGAATGGTAAATGCTTTTGATTCCATGAGCATTGCAAATCTATCTGTTAAGCTGAACATTTTCTTTTGTGTAGGATTTGTAGGCAGACAACACATAATGAATACTATATAAACAAGAAACATTTAATCGCCAAATAACCCCCATTTCCTGAGAAAATATCGCCATATAGGACATGACACCCAAGAGGATGTTTTTAGAGTATATTCCACTTTACTACAGTCTGTTGTAAGACAACACGCACTTCTGAAGCCCGCCGTTGGAGCTGTGAGTCACCTTCTCCACCTGACCCCTTCCTGGCTGAGCCAGAGCCAGTCGTGGTATGCACTGGCTGAGGTGGAATCCTGGGCCTGCGGGGTGCATACAGGCTTCAAAATCTGTGATGAAAAACTGCCCCCGTTTTTATTTTCTCCAATTCTCATTCATGAGCAAATGAACTGCAGAAAATGCCCTGTTTTGAAGTTGGATATGGGTTTGTTCCTCGTTTCCCATTGTTTTCAACTTCCAGTTTTGAAAACAGAAATCAAATCGCCACCAAGTACATGGATGTTATTGATTGCATTGTCTGTTTTCATCCTCATGTTCAGAATGATTGATTGCAGTGTAAGTGCAGTAGTTGTTGATGGCGGGTTCAGGTTTGCAGGGCCCATGGAGAGATACCAGGCTGAAGTGGAGCTCCTGGACAAGGAAAACAGCACCTATCTAATTCGACACAGGCGTAAAGAGTTCACCGAATATGCCATTAGCATCAAGTAAGTGTTCTGGCTACCTCATCTGCATGGTTACCCATTTGCATGACATACGCACATTTTGGTTGGTCATCATGTCAACAAACAAAACCGGTTGGAGGACCTTACCCAATTTTTGTTTTTTTAAAAAAGAAATTAAACCCTCTATGGGACTACAGCATTTATAAATTATGCTTAAAAACTCTAACCAATCATATTGTACCATAAATTTGTCACCTAAAATCCTGGTTTAACCAATATAATTTTCTTTAAAATATGCATGAGTAGTGTCATGGTAAGTCCATTTTTCAGCTATAAAACACACATAAATAAACAATAAAAATAATATTACTAAATAGACTAAACAGCTTTTCTTTTGACAATTTTAGTAATTTCATATGAAGAAATCTACAAATCCTTCTTTAAAGTGTTAAGTAAAAAAATGCTACTTCACTATATATATATAAATAAATAAATATATATATATAAATAAATAAATAAATATATATATATATATATATATATATATATATATATATATATATACAAAGTTTCCTCTCGCCCCAACTTGGCGGTGTCTCCTTCAGACTCGGGTCCTCTACCAGAGGCCTGGGAGCCTGAGGGTTCTCCGCAGGATCTTAGCTGTTCCTAGCAATGTGCTCTTTTGTACAGAGATCTCTGATGTTGTTCCTGGTATCTGCTGGAGCCAATCTCCCAGCTTGGGGGTCACTGCCCCTAGTGCTCCGATCACTACTGGTACCACTGTTGCCTTCATACTCCACATTTTCTCTAACTCCTCTTTCAGCACTTGGTATTTCTCAAGCTTCTCATGTTCTTTCTTTCTGATGTTGCTATCACTGGGAACTGCTACATATATCACCACCACTGTCTTCTCATGGTTATCCACCACCACTATGTCAGGCTGATTGGCCATCACCATCTTGTCAGTTTGGACCTGGAAGTCCCACAGGATCTTGGCCTGTTTGTTCTCTGTCACCTTTGGGGGGGTCTCCAATCTTGACCCTGGGACCTCCAGTCCATACTCTGTACAGATGTTCCTGTACAGTATGCCCGCTACCTGGTTATGCCGCTCCATGTATCCCTTGCCTGCCAGCATCTTACACCCTGGTGTGATGTGCTGGACTGTCTCAGGGGCTTCTCTACACAGCCTGCACCTGGGGGTCCTGTCTGATGTGGTAGACCCCGGCCTCTATTGCTCTGGTGTTCAGGGCTTGTTCTTGTGCAGCCATGAGTAGTGCCTCTGTGCTGTCCTTTAATCCAGCCTTTTCCAGCCACTGGTATGTCTTTTCCATACCAGCCACTTCCTCAATTTGTCGATGGTACACGCCATGCAAGGGTTTCTCCTTCCATGATAGCCCCTATATATATATATATATATATATATATATATATATATAAATTAAGAGGAGGGCGGAACAACCGTGACAGGAAGTAAAGCGGGCAAAGTGGGAACACACTAACATGTAAAAAAAAAAGTCCAAAACATCAACGACAACCAGAGTCCAGACTCATAACACCCAGTACTTTTTATTTAGCCTTTTTCTAAATTAGTAGCATTTTGACATCTGTTCCATGAACAAAATGCAGTAAAAACACAGTTAATAAAGAATAAAAAGAGCAAGAAAATTAACAAAAAATATCAAGTAATATGTAATGTAATAATGATACAGGTGTGATGGAAGAAGGAAATATGTAAAACCTGCAGGACCCTACCCCGCGAGGACTGGAGTTTGACACCCCTTAGGCTTAAAAAATGGAGGGAAAAAATATGTTAGGCTTCACCAAACAGGGCTCATCTGTCTTCACGTGTTATGCTGTATATATCTCAACACACATCAATAATGTATTACTCAACATATATTCATAATGTATCAGTGAACTTGCAGCATGACTATATTTTTCTCATCTGTTATAGACTGCACTGAGAAACTGACAATGCAGATGTTTATACATGAGCATGTGGGAGATGCAATATACAAGCCTGCAATCCCTTTGACACCACATACACCTGTGTGTGTGTGTGTGCGTGTGTGTGTTTGTGTAGTTTCAATACTGACCTGTATTATCACTCATCGCAGCTTGCATGACATATATAGGATTATTTAATGATTGAATAATTTCATCAATCCTCCATCATACAATATGGAGTATGTTCTACATTTGGATGCAGAACACTTTCAAATGTAAAACAGATGGGCTCAGTTTGGAGAGGACAAATCTCAGCAAAGCAATACCATAAGAATGTATGTCAAACATTTTAAATTATTTCTTAACCCTCTTCACCAGGGGTCTCAAACTCATTTTTTCAGGGGCCAAATTCCGCTAGCTATGTTTGCATCACCCTTGGAAAAATGTCAAAATGTAAATAGCACTATAAAAAAAAAAACACCTCAATTTCAGAAAAACACAAAATTATCGATAAAAAAAGTTTTTACGCTTTCATGAGGTGGTTTTTCAGAGATTTCGATAAAGTACAATGGGATCACTTTTTTCACAATTATGGACAGGATGTGATGCGCATGGTCACATGATCACTTCTCTCAGAGTGAAAATGGTACGAGGAGAAGATGGAGACGTTTCTCGAAATCATTCACAAGGAAAACGTAACCACCATCTTAGACAGCAAACAGCAGAGAAATGCAGCATGGTATCAAGACATCATTCATTCATTCATTATCTGAATTCTGTATTCATTATTATTCATTCATTATCCTCACTAGGGTCGCGGGGGTCACTGGGGGCCTAATCCAGCTACAATGGGCGAAGGCGGGGTACACCCTGTATGAGACGCCAGTTCATCGCAGGGCTGACATACATAGACAAACAATCACTCTCACATTCACACCTATGGCCAATTTTAGATTAACCAATTAACCTATCAGTGCATGTCTTTGGAGGGTGGGAGGAAACCGTGCCGCCCCGGTATCAAGACATCAAAAGGTCCAAATTCCAGCAATGAAATCTCATAGGATGATATTTAACGAGCAGTACGATGCTTCTACCTCAAACAACCATCAGTGAAAACACGTTCACAGTGCAAATGTACTTTGTCGAAATATTAGGAATATTGCTATTGTTTTGCGAAAAACTGTAATGTAAATGCAGCTAATGACACAAATTTTAAGTTGAAGAACATGCGACTTGGGGACCAAATGCAGCCCACCAATGGTTTCAATGTGGCCCGTGGGATGAAGAGCATAATAACCTCTTAAATGACTCCATATTTTGTCATTATTTATAGGTTACTATATTTTCATTTCACTGTTCCAGTCCATTGCAGATCAAATCAGGCTGAATGTGACCCCTGAAGAAAAAGAGTTGAGACACCTAATTTAGATACAGTGGTACTTGTACTCATGAAATGTATTTGTTCCAGAAGTGTTTTCATACCGTCAATCCTTTGTAAATAGACACATTTTACTTGTAAAAGGCCTCATTCATTCCAAGGTCCCCAATACTACCCATCAAAAATGATAAAAATGTACCAATTTTGTTTGAAATATATGTTAAAAATAAAAGAAAATGTAGATTTAGGTTTAATTTATTGGTCTCAGTGGGGAAAGTTGTCTTCACTGAACATTAAGCCATTGAAATGAACAAGGCATGCAAATCATTTACATACAATTGTGGTTGTTTTAATCGTCACTTTCACCTTCAACAATGCTTGTTGACAGACATTTGGTGAAGTATCGATCCTAAGACGATTGCCTTTGACCACTTTTCATAACCTTCCTAAAATCTGCAAAGCATACATCATTAAAGTGGGTGATAGCAGCACTCGTGAAGAATTTTTCGGGATGTTTTTTTTTCCAGAAATTCGGAAAGTTCATGAAATTTCACCGCATGTCTTATTCATTGTGATGAAATGATGACTGCCTCCCCCTCCTCTACATCCAGTTTGGTTAATTCCTCATGCATTGTCAAGTGTTGCAGCTCATTCAGCTCCTCCGTTGAGAGTTCTTCTCGGTGCTCCTCAACCAATTAATATGTCCATTAATATCCTCCTCATTGACAACCTCTTTTTCAATATCACAGAGATGCTTTTGGAAGGGGTTGCTGCTTTTAATGTATCCATCTGCTTCAAATATTTTACCGATGGTAGATGGGTTTCTGCCATATTCCTTTGTGATGTCACTAAACCATGTGCAACGTTAATATTTTTTTATCACCTCCTGTTTCACAACTTTCAACTCTGTGATGAATGAGGGTCAAAGGGTAATGAAAAGCATCATGGGTAGCTCCCTAATAGCCAGTGGGATGCTACATACCATACATACGTGACGTATTTACATACATTACATAGTTACGTACAGTAATGTATATACGGTACTGTATTTATGTCTCAGGAGTTTCGGTTTCCTTTTGCAAATAGAATTTTATTTCATATTCAGAGATGAAAAATTGAGGTAAAGGTTTTTCGTTACTTGGATTATTCGTTAGCTGGGTCTTTCGTAAGTAGAGGTACCACTGTATTTCCCTTTTCCTCATAATTCATTTGAACCCTTCAACTCCTGAGACTTTAGCAGTTCCCCAGTTTAAAAAAAGAAAGAATAAAATAAACAACAAAATGAAGAAAAACTTCCAAAGTCATCAATAAACGTAATTGTTAATTAATTATTAAAAAATGTAAATAATAAACCAATAAACTAATTATTAACACGAACAAAATAAGATACAAATGGAACAAAAAAAGTGAAATCAAAAACAAAATGTAGAAAAATAAACAAAATAAGCAACAAAATGAAAAAAAAAACTACTAAATATTTTCAAAATTAGAAATAATTTTTTTTTTTGCTAAGAACAATTGACGAAAAAAAGAGAAATAGTATTGAAATTTGGTCCCAGTAGTTTTAATTTTGCCTTTTTCTAAATAATCTTTCAAAATTTTGACACCTGTTCTCACGAATAAAACAGTTATCAAACAAAAAGGAAAACAGTTGCATTTTTCTGAAACTCTTCAGAACAAGTCAGCGCTGACACTTAAGAGTTAATAATCAGGTCCTCATCATCTCTGCAGAAGACTGATAATGATGTAATGTCTTCCAGGTGTGATGGACGAGGGAAACAACTAAATCAGGGCTCTCATTTCAGGGGCAACATTCAGCTTGATTTGATTTCCAGTAAAATAATAGCATGTAAATAATAACTCCAAACTTTTGTCTTTGATGTAGTGGAATACACCCCCATTAAACTATGAAACTATTTTCTTTTACGAAGTATTAAAAAAAAAAATTAAGATGGGAATGACCAGGAAAAAAACTCAAATCTCCTTGGAAAAGTAAATGCAGTTTTAACAATGTTTTGCTTCAAAATATCATTTTTACAAGAAGAAGTAAAAATTGTTAAAATTGTACTGAATTTTCTTTAGACGTTTCATGTTGTTCATACTTAGTAAGGTTTTCCGCATGTTATTGTTAGATTATAGGTTATAAATGTCAATATTTCCATATTTTAATGTTATTTTTTATTAAAACAAAGATGTCGTTAATGTAAGATGTTTTTCACATCAAACCCAAAAGAAAATTTGGATTTATTATTTTTTTTAGGTTTTGTGTTATTTTACTCTCAATAATATTGGTCTGTATGTGGAACCTGAACTAAAATGAGTTCCACAGCCTTGACTGTGAAATTATTGACCTTTGAAAAGTCATCCCGTGAAAACTTTTTTGTGAAATATTCAATGGTTTGTTACACACAAAAATCTAACAGTGAAGTCCTGTGTTAAAGTAAGATAAAATTCTGGAAAAATACAATGTCAAATTTAATCCACTGTGAATTAATTCATGTGAATGTGAGTTTTTCTACATCCCTCATTATTATTATTATTATTATTATTATTATTATTATTATTATTATACAACTTCCTTGGCAGAGTCAGTCAGTCAGACGGACAGACACACACATACTTCCGTGATAGTTCACCACAGTTGATGTTGAAGCATGTATAGTTGATTAGCGGCCCATGACTTATTCATCCTCCACAGGTTCAACGATCAAGTCAAGCACATTAAGATTCTGACCAAGGATGGCTGCTTTCACATCGCTGAGTGCCGACTCTTCAAGACTGTGCTGGTAAAGGTTTTAAGCTCATGGATTTTTGTGCTCTACAAACCATAGCTGCATTAATAAGTATAATCATTTTGACATGGCATTACTCAGAGGTGTTCAAAGTACTCCTATTCTGTACTTAAGTAGAAGTAGAGCTACTTGTGTGGAAAAAATATTCTGGTAAAAGTAGAAGTACTGATTAAACTCCTTTACTGAAATAAAAGGAAAACTTAGTTTTAGGATTAGTAATTATCAGGTGCTCTGGTCTTGTCTGGAGGTGCCCTGTGAACAGTTTACAGGTTTCTCTTTTACTGTTGTGGTCTATGGGAAAATTGCTTCTTGGGCCGCATGGGATTTTCGTTGCACTATCACGAGTGGTCACTGGGAAAATTTGACGTATCTGCTGAGGGGCGGCACTGTATCCAGTTCTTATAATACATCCATCGGCTCAGTTGGTAGAAGGGGTTGAAGGGTCGGAGGTTCAAATCCCAGCTGTGGTTGTCCACATGTCAAAATGTCCTGGGGATAAGACATTGAACCCTAAATTGCTCCCAGTAGATCTAGCAGAACCTTCCATGGCAGTAGTACTTACTGTTGTGTAAATGTGGGGCTCATGTAAAGCACTTTGGATTGAAGTGCAATCTATTTACCCTCAAATGTATATAATTTTACCTTTTAACCAGGGTATATTTTTGTACCGTAACTATTTTTGTAGTTACGGTAACTATTTTTATTTATACGTTGTACGGTATAACATACATATTTACCACCCGCCCGTAGAGTGGGTTGTCCGGTGACCGAAAGGTTGGCAGTTCACATCCCGGCTCTGGCTGTCCACATGTCGAAGTGTCCTTGGGCCAGACACTGAAGCCTCACTTAGGCTCCCAGTAGGACTGACAGAACCTTAGAAACCTACTGGTGTAAATGGTAAATGGACTGCGCTTATATAGCGCTTTTCCACCTTCATGGTGCTCAAAGCGCTTTACATTAGCCTCACATTCACCCATTCACACACACACACTCATACACCAGTAGGTTTCTAAGGTCTAAGGTTAGTCCTACTGTCCTACCGCGAACCACCAACCTCTCGGTCATTGGGCGACCCACTCTACCAACTGAGCCACAGCCGCCCCTACACAGGTGTATGAGTATAAGTGCAGTCCATTTACCATGGGTTACATATATGTACCCTGCTTAAAAGGTGCAATTATGTACCTTTGAGGGTACTTCCGGTGCAACAAGCCTTTGTGCACCTAGAAGTAGAATTCTGCACCTTCTTTTCTGAGAGGGTAGAGAGAGAAACAAGCCTGTCCAGAAGTTCTTCTGTTACTTCTGTATATTTTTTACACAATAGCCCTTTCACCGTAGACCAGGTGTTATAAAATTATCCTAATGCTAACAGTCTATTCTCTTTCACTGTTCTTGTTTTACACAGGATTTGGTGGAGTACTACAAGCAGCACTCTCTGAAGGAAGGCTTCAGCAGCCTTGACACCACTCTCCAGGTACCCTATAGGGAACTGTCCAATGGAAACATGCCCAGGGCCATTACCAACACTGGCAGTGGTGAGTCTGCGGCACAAACAGCCGAGTTTCTTAACACTGCATATGTCTGACTATTCAAAATGCTTCCAATTACGTCATACTGAACCCCAACATCAGCCCGGAGCAAAAGTTAAACTTTAGGTCAAAATATGGCAGGCTTCATTTGAAAGGCAGATTCTTCTTCTTTCTGAATGTAACCTGTAGCTAAAACTCAACTTAAGCTATATGCCTTCAAACATGGCTCCTATATGTATATACCTAAACCCAATGCAAAGTTAAAGTATAATGTGAAAGTATTTTTTCATCCTTAAATTTAGATTTAGTATTGTTCTAAATGACCACGATCCATAAAGCCTGTCTCATAAAATTAGATTAAAAGGTGCTGATTTTAAAGGAAATGGAGTTATTCCTCATGGGAGGTAAACATATATTGGGCAGATGCACTGAATTCTACATTGTGGGCGTATGAGAAGTAGTTCTGAGTGAGACATAATGAGAGCATTTTAAGAGTCAAGATGGTGAATTATTGTATTTGTGCTGGTTGTGTGAACTCAGGCCTCTCAGGACATCATGTTCATCATTTTCCTAGCAGAAAAAGTAAGAACTTTCGGGCAGTTGCCCATCTGCATTTTGTGCAGACGAAGACAGTGGACTTCGTAGCTGCATCTGTCACCATTCACTTGTCCATTTGTGAAAGTAATTTTACTCCAGAGTGTCATCATCCTGGGGATGTGATGGAGTACACAATGGTTTGATGTAGACTACATACTAGTATTCGGTAAGACATCTACCATGATTTCTTTTCACTGTCATCGCTGCCACAATAGCCTATCACCGTAGTAATTGAGCAGCTAATTATGTTCAAAGTATCTGTAAAGTAATGAGGGTTGTTATAGCAAAGTATGAGCAATATAGACTGTTAAGCTATTTGAGCGTATGAAGGCATTAACCATGTTTCATTGTGTAAATCTGACGGCTAGAAACTGCAAAGTCCTTGTCTGGAAGTAGCATTAGCAACTGGCTAAGTGCTGCAATAACTATATGGGCATCACGGCAATACAATGATGCATTTTGCGTTTAGTAAGACAAAATGTTGTTCCTAAAAAAGAACAGCTACATCGGTGTTTACTGAAAAAACAAACCCGAAAGTATTAACTACCACAGTACTTTTATTACACTAAGAAGGTAAATATGCCTGATATAAACTCATAACATTAGCCACTATGCTACTACTGCATTCACCAGATATTTTGGCCTATTTGCCATGTCCCTCCTTTGCCCATCATTCCTGTGTACATCCCTCTCTATTGCCCTGGCCTCCCTCTCTCGGCTGTGGTTCAGTAGAACTGGCAAAAACCTTAGAAACCTACTGGTGTATAAGTATGTGTGTGAATGGGTGAATGTGAAGCTAATGTAAAGCGCTTTGAGCACCATGAAGGTGGAAAAGCGCTATATAAGTGCAGACCATTTAAGTGCAGACCATTTACAGGGGAAACGGGTGTATTCTGCTCTAGTTAATTTGGCTTTAAGTACTGAGGGTACAGAGGGTTCTGATTGGACAGAATGCCCACGTGACATCTTGACGTCTGGAAACTGGAAAAAAAACAATTGCATTCAATTCCTGTTTTGTTGAGATTATATTTAATTTTTCCAATTCTCCAATCAAATACTTAACTTTGCCATGACTCCAATGTTTGCTTCATATAGCCATCTCAGAAAATGTTCCTACACTATGCCGGCAGCACGGAATATGTGCGTCATCAACGTGAAATGCATGCGTTATTGTGACAAGACCAGGAGGATGCGCATAATGACAAGAATAATGTTAAAGCGGCATGAACTGTTTTACATGTGATGGGAATTATCTCATTTGGTATTAACATTGGAATAAACCAGTGACTTTATTCAAAATTAGGTTTACTTTGGAATTAACATTTTCAAGTGGAATTAGGCGTTTACATGGTCATCAAGCAGAATTAAGTTTTATTCAGAATTAAACAGGAATAAAAACTTCCATGTAAACAGGTCTGTGGGCTGAACCCCTCTACTGAGTAATTCTCTGAATTGGGTGCACATTGGCATAAGAACAGTCCAACCTTCAACTCCATAACAAAGACTCATCCCCATAATAGTGGTTGAAGATTTTAGCTAAAAATAGCTGTAGATCCACACTAGCTAGGGTATGGAGCATTAGAAAGCATGAGGAAAACAAGAAAGTAATAAAGATTCCCAAGACAATTATTTTTTTTATTCCCAAAATCAGATACTGACTGTATGCAGGTTCAGGGGGGTGGGGCCAGTCTGTTGACACTAGCAACAGCTCCCCTTCCACATATGTCATGTGCTATATCTCATCATATCAGAGCCTCTTGCGCAATTGGGGTCACGTCAGGGTCACTTCAGGGATGCATTCCGTTCACACTCAAAAGTTGCACTTTGTAATGTGTAATATGAGCAAGCACACACACAAAAACATGGATTGCACCAAAAATATCCAAATTTTGTATTAAAAACCTGCTCTGTGAACATAGTCTAATTCTGGGCAATTACTGTGGAACTATAGGAATGGAGGGGTGGGTTGTGATAACCTAGACAAGTTCACATTCTGTTCTTCCTCCATAAGGTTATAAAACACATTCTTGTGTGAACAAAACTTTCAACAGTAAGTCATGTTTCCCTAAGTTTATGACACAGAAACGATCAAACAAGGTGAATACAGAGGTAGTACTGTCTCACTTACTTTGTTTGGTTTGTAACAGACCCACTGTACGCCCTCACCTCAAACAACTGAGGAAAAAATATCCTTGCGTATATTACAAAATCATGCTGACAGAGCATTTGCTTGGTTATTAGACACTTGAGGAAATACCTTGTCTTAATACCCAAGGCCATCCTATCTTTGACATGTGAGACATGCTGAAAATGTTTAGCAGAGTATTATGAGCTAGCACAATTCCCCACGGACCAGTGCAGGATGAGAGATGTTCCCCTTTAGTTTTACTCGGCTGATCCTCTTTCCATTTACATAAGTCAAACATTATTGATATCACGCTCTAGCACATGCCATTCACATTAGCCAGGACGTCATATATTTGTGACAGAAAGTTGTTGTTACAGACTATTTACACACTACTAACAGTTGGGTCAAGAGGTGGTCAAAGTAGTCCCATTCTGTACTTAAGTAGAAGTACAGCTACTTATGTGAAAAAAAAATACTGTGGTAAAAGTAGAATTACAGATTCACCCCCTTTACTGAAGTAAAAGTAAAAATGTACAACTTCTCAATTGTAATTTTTATTACAAAAATATTATAAAAATTTTATTTTTTGCTGTGGATGAAATAATGACATTTAAAAGTGAGTTACTCTGTAGATGATGTGTTTTATTGGTACATGGTACTCAATTTAGTGGGTGTGGACTGAAAATTTAGAAAAAAATTCAAAAGTCATAAATAGGAGATTAAAGACATAGTAGTTATGAGCCGTAGTTGTGAGATTTAAAGACATAGTAGTTATGAGCCATAGTTATGAGATTTTAAAGAAAAAAATCTAAATCTAAATTCAGAAAATTCTGAATTATGAGAATTGTCAGCTTCAGGGTTGATTTTTAAAGTGATTTTATTGTTTTTTTTAAAGTCTTAATGGTCTGCTTTTAAAATATGAGCCCTCTCAGACCCTCAGGTCCTCAACTTTTACACGTTCCTAAAGTTCGCTCCAAAACACATTGAGATGCCTCATTCAGTTTTTATTTCCCCAAACTATGGAATAGTCGACCGGAGGATCTGAGGTCAGCTGCCAGTGTTCATATTTTTAAGGTTGAACTGAAAATGTATCCTTTTAGCTTAGCTTTTAGTTACATTTTTGCTTTTAACTGTGTTTCATTCTGCTGTTTTATGTATTAACTTTTTATTGTATTACTATTACTATTTATTATTTTTATTTATTTATTTTAAATCAACTTCTCAATTGCAAAAATGTAAAAAGTAAAACTGCTTTTATTTATTCATTTATTTTTGCTATGAATGAAAGACTACTTATTTAAGCAGGAAAAAATGGGAGAATGTCAAAAATATCGCAAAATAAAGCTTTTAAAAGTGAGTTACTATGTAAGATGTTTTATTGAGTCATGGTACTCAGTTCAGTGGGTATGGATAGGAAATTTTGGAAAAATTCAAAAGTCACAAATAGGAGATAAAAAAAGAAAACAAAAAAGCTAAATTATGAAATTAAAAGATCTAAATCGTGAGATAAAAATAAAAAATTATGAGAGTAAAGTCAAAATTATGAGGTTTCCGGTTCCAGTTCAGAACCAGATGGTTGCATAACTTTCCATATGTGTCGAAAAATATTGAAAAACCCCCACAAAACAAGAAAGACAACGAGACCAAAACGCGAGATGAGTGGGGAAGATAAACACGGAGGTCGACCAACAAGAAAAGGACGTAAAACCAACACAGACGAAATGGAAAAAAACTACGCTCCTGCGGACAAAGCTATGCTAACAGCTAACACTGACGCGTGGAGAAACGGATTATCCGGAATAAACAACAAACTTGACAAGCTGCAACGGGACCTCAGAAGGCAACTGGTCACATTTAAGGAAGATTTCAAAGCCGACATGAAAGAAGAGTTCACAGCTCTCAAGGAAGAAATTGACAAGAAACTCCAAGACAATACGAGAGAGCTCCAGGACCAGAGGGAGATGCTAACGGAAACACAAGACCGCATCACAGACATAGAGGACTGGGGCATCCAAGTAAAAGGGGCAGTGTTGGCAGTTCTAAAGGAACGCTGACTGACTTAGAGTCAAGATCTCGCAGAAACAACATCCGAATCTTCGGGTTTCCGGAGACACACGGTAAAGACTCTGTTCCCAAATACGTAGAAAGTTTACTGCGAAACGAGCTGGACTTACCGGTTGTAATGGACCTGGGGATACAGTGTGCACACCGAGCGGTCACCGGGAGTCCAAGCCCAGGAGCACCGCCTCGTTCCATTATCGTGAACTTTCTGCAGTTTAACGTGAAAGAAACAGTGCTCCAAAAAGCCTGGCAAAAGTGCTTGAAGATTGATGGGAAACCGCTATTCTTCGACCACGACTATGCTCAAGAAGTGATCCAAAAATGCAAGGCATATAGTGACATCAAGAAGGCGCTTAAGGAAAAAGGAATAAAATTCCAGACACCACTGACGAGCATCAGAATACGCTGGCCGGACGGCCCCGTGACATACGGCAACCCCGAAGGAGGCAGCGGCACAGATGCGGAGGAGAGGGCTGGAAGTCCCGGGAAAGCTGGTAGCGCAAGAGGACACCCTGGAGAAGAAGATATAGGACGCGTTGACTTGGGAGCGCAGGGCAGACTCCCAAACAAGCCGAGAAGCCAGCCAAAGAGCAAGGGAGGGATTACGAGAGTTCCGGAGACCAACCGAAGACTATTAAGGTGGAAGTACGAGCAGACGCTGGTCAGTTAACTGTTCACAGTATACAATAGTTTCCCCCTGAGGGGAGGAAAGACAAAAAAAACCAAAAACGAATAATAATAATACGAATGTGAACTCAAGGTTAATGAGCGAGAGTTTATGTTGATGTCTTTATTAACAAAATATTTATGGGTAATATTTTGATCACTATTGTTTTATTTTTATTTAAAATTTTCCCTTAATCATTTACTTCCTATTTATTCATTTATTTATGTCTATGTACTCATTTTCATTCTTTTTCTCTCATTTCCCCCTCCCCTTTTATTTATTTTTGACTAATTATGCAATTGTATTTATTTAAAATTTCATGAATAGCATTTTAATTTATTCTTTCACTTATTTGTTTAATTTGATTTATTTACTAATTTATTATTATTTTTCCTTCCCTTATCTTTTGTTTTGTTATCACTTTCAAACACGTACCCTCCTGAGAATCAAAACTGGCACAAGCAAATAGATAATTCGTTGGACTTTTGTAGGATGTCAGGTGGACGCGGTGCAGAGTTCCCACCTATACCTTCTGAAGGGCCCCTCTCTTACAGAGGGCATTTCCCTTCTCCTCCCAACAGGACATTGGGGCTAAGTGAGAGCCCCAGCGATACTGGTCCAATGTTCAAGTTCTGGCCCAAGTGTTTATGGTTTCTTTATTTTCATTTTGTTCTAAATGTTCTTTACGGTGTCAGGTCAAATCAAGCAAGGTATGCTATCTATGCAACACAATATGTGGAAATTTACCTCTATTAATGTGAATGGATTAAACAATCCAATAAAAAGGGGGAAAATTGTTTCAAAACTTAAAAAGGAGAGAAGTGAGATAATATACCTACAGGAAACCCACCTCTCTGAAAAAGAACAGGAAAAAGTTAAAAAACTTGGATTCAAAAACACATTTTACGGTTCATTCAGTAGAGGGAGCCGAAGAGGAGTAGCGATCTTAATCTCAAACGCGGTTAAATTTGAATGCTTGAAAGAAATAAAAGACAAGGTCATGGTCAAGGGGAAACTGGAAGAACAAATGGTTACACTGATTAATATCTACACCCCACCAGATGCAGAAAAATCATTTTTTAAGAAGGTGTTCAATTACATAAGATCTGAAACTGAAGGCACATTGATTTGCGGGGGTGATTGGAATATCACCTTAAACCAAAACCTCGACACTAATAATAACAAAAGAAACAACAAGACGCAATTTGGCTAAATATATCAATACAAATTTGGCAGAATTGGGCATTTTTGATGTTTGGATGGAATGCCACCCCCTGGAAAGGGACTACACATTCTACTCTGCACCTCACTCCATATATACAAGGATAGATTATTTTTTTTATGAATATAGAAGACCGGTCCAGAGTAGTAGAGTGTAAAATAGGAACTGCAGATCTATCAGACCATTGTGCTTTCCACCTAACAATAAATATCACTAGAAGACTGAAATGCACCACATGGAGGTTGAATACGGGATTACTTAATGACCAAAATCTAGTGGAAAATTTAAAAGAAGAAATTAATACATATCGAAAAGAAAATAATAAAGACACAGACCCAACAATAGTTTGGGATGCAATGAAGGCAGTAATGAGAAGAAAATTAATATCACATGCCTTACATGTAAAAAAAAAAGGCTTATACAATTTCAGTCAGCTTCAAAAGAATTAAAACATTTAGAACAATTGCATAAAACCAACAATGAACCAGAAACACTCAAAAAAATTACAATTATCAGGGGGAAAATCGACAACATCCTGACCAATGAAGTTGAAAAGAAGCTTCGATATGTTAAACAGATTTACTATGAAGGAGGTCCAAAATCAACTAAATCATTAGCAAGACGTCTAAGTAATAAAGAGCAAATGAATACTATTTATAAAATTAAAGAACCTAAAACTATGACTATGGTTTACACTCTGGAGGAGATTGAAAAGGTTTTTGAGGACTATTATAAGAATCTTTACAGTCAGCCAGCAACAGCAGATGAAGCGTCAATAAAACAATTTCTAGAATCTTTGGACCTTCCAAGCATAGGGACGTGACAAAGTGTATTACTTAATGCAATGATCATCATCAAAAAGAATTGGAAAGTGCAATAAGCAAAATGAAATCAAATAAATCCCAAGGTAATGACGGATTCCCGATAGAATGGTACAAAGCCTTCAAAACAGAGCTAAAGCCAATGCTACTGGCATCACTCAATCAAACACACAAGCATTGGTATTCTGCCTCCGTCATGGAAAGAGGCTATAATTACGGTGATACATAAAGAAGGTAAGGACTGTTGTGGAATTATTTCAGTTTAATTAAGAATGAAGCTGGAATCAGAATAATATTTAGAAAAATAATTGTAATGACTTTTTCAAGAAAGAACACACACATGGCAGCATGTGTGTGGAGAGATCTCTACCCAACAAAGAGACACAGGTACTTATACAGATACAACTGGCCAATCACAGGAAACACAAGGATTTGGGTAGGTGTCATAACTAGACCCCCAACTTGCAAGAAAGGAGACACAGAGTCTGGGTAGGTGTGATGACTAGACCCCCAACCGGTTACAGGATGAGACACAGAGTCTGGGTAGGTGCGATGACTAGACACCCAACTGGTTACAGGATGAGACATGTCCTGGGTTAACCCTTGTGCGGTCCTTCGGGTCAAAGAGACCCGGTGGCTCACAAATGTACCTTTTTATACGTACTGTAGGATGCCATTGCTTACTACTGAAAACAGTAATATATCCTTGGGGGGTGGGGTGATGAGTCTATGGAACTGAACTTTGGAATCTGGGTTTTTAAGACCTGATTGTAGGACACAGCCAGTGTGCCTTTTACGAAGGACCGCACAAGGGTTAAGCACTGATGTGATTTACAAAGACAAAGTAATAATACAAGAATAAAGAAAATAATACAATGTTAAGATACAATATAATTCCATTACAGGACCGAGAGCTCTGTGAAAATTACAGACCAATATCAGTACTTAATTGCGATTACAAAATTTATACCTCCATATTATCCACAAGATTTCAGACATTTATGCCAGACTTAATAGATGAAGACCAATCCGGCTTCATTAGAGGCAGACAGACCCAGGACATCATTAGGAGGACAATGCATTTAATAGAGGAAGTCCAGAAATCTAAAGAGAGCACAATATTTCTGAGCCTTGATGTGGAAAAGGCGTTTGACTGTGTCAGCTGGAGGTTTCTCTCCCTGTCGTTAGAAAAAATGGGATTTAATCCACAATCAGTCAGATGTGTTAAGACACTATAGAAAGATCCGATCGCTAGGATAAAAATTAATGGTAGCCTCACAAATTGGTTTAAACTCGAGAGGTCCATGAGACAAGGATGTGGTCTGTCGCCCACCTTATTTGCAACCTTTATGGAGCCTTGGCGCAAGCGATAAGACAAAACCCAAAAATCAAAGGAATTAAGACCAGGCGCGTCAAGCACAAAATTGGATTGTTCGCGGGCAACATCCGAATCTATCTAAAACACCCGAACAAGGGCCTCCCGACCCTGATGAACCTGCTACAATACTTTGGACACCTAGCAGGATACAAACTTAACCTAGGTAAAACGCAGGTTCTCCCTATACACTTCACTCCCTCCACTGAAATCAGACAAAAATACAATTTCAAATGGAATCAAAAATCAATCTATTATTTGGGAATCATTATCCCTAAAGACCTCTCAGAAATGTATAAAATAAATTATAGTTCTCTAAATAAACAGATATACAAAGATATGGACAGGTGGGAAGTCCTATTGCTGGACTTAGGTGCAAGAATATAAATTATCAAAATGAATGTACTACCAAGAATTTTATGCTTGTTCCAGTCTTTACCGGTGCCAATACCAAAGGAACAATTTGCAGAATGGAACAAAATAATTTCAAGATTTATTTGGAATGGGTCAAAACCAAGGATAAGATACTCAACGATTCAAATACCAAAGAAAGAGGGAGGCCTAGCATTACAAAGCAGCACGACTTAGGCCTCTGTTTCTTTGGTGTGTGCCAGAGTGTTCTGCGACTTGGAAAATAATTGAGTTGCATGGTGATGGAGGCCACATAAAGGCAATGATCGCCAACAATGGCATGTTTAAAGCAAACGAGGACACACTGGACTCCATCACAAGGTTTACCTTGGGAATCTGGCATAAAATTGTCAAAAAAAATCAAACTAGAGAAAGAGATCAAAGTGTTTAGCTGGTTGGCATATGATCTAAATTTCAAGCCAGGTGTACAAAATTTAAAAAACTGGGAAAACAGGGGATTAAATATGGCAAATAAACTCATCAAAAATGGAGAAATTATACAATTCCAAAGTTTACGGCAGAGCTTTGGGTTGGAATCCAGAGATTTTTATATGTACCTACAGGCAAGAGAATTCATTCAAAAAGAAGTACATCCAGACCCACATGGGAATGTCAATATCATAGGGGAACGCATATAAAAACAAAGGAGACTGTCATGACCTCCGTTCCAGTGACCTTTCCCCCAATTTTCCACACTCACCTGGTCCTGCACTGCGCAGCTGCAAGCCGTTCCTAATCGGTGACTATTTAAGCGGTGAGGCTTGTAGCTGCCAGTGCAGGACCATTCATCTATGTCACCTCCATAACCCGGTCGATGTCTTCCATCTCCCCAATCACCATAACCCGGACACTCATCATCACCACGGACTCTGGCCGTTTACTCCCAGGTTGTGTCTGTCTTGTCTTTATGTTGTACTTTTGTTATTAAATTATTTTGCCCTTCAGTACTGTGCAATGGAGTCCTCCTTCACCTCACCCCGATCCGTGACAGAATGGTCCTGCCACCATCTGGACTCCGCCAGTGCTGAAGGGACCCTTTTTGTTTTAGTTTTCCCCTGTCTGTTCCGTCTAAAGTCTGTCCAGTCTTGCGTTCTGTCCCGTTCAGTGTTTCTGGCTTAAGCGTTCAGTGTTTCTGGCTTAAGCGTTCACTGTTTCTGGCTTAAGTGTTCAGTGTTTCTGGCTTAAGCGTTTCTGAGTTTCTGGCTTAAGCGTCTCTGTGTTTCTGGCTTAAGCGTTCTGTGTTTCTGCCTTAAGCGTTCTGTGTTTCTGCCTTAAGCGATCTGTGTTTCTGCCTTAAGCGTTCTGTGTTCCTGGCTTAAGCGTTCTGTGTCTCTGCGTTCTGTGTCTCTGCGTTCTGTGTCTCTGCGTTCTGTGTCGCTTTCTAGCGTTCTGTGTCGCTTTCTAGCGTTCTGTGTCGCTTTCTAGCGTTCTGTGTCGCTTTCTAGCGTTCTGTGTCGCTTTCTAGCGTTCTGTGTCGCTTTCTAGCGTTGTGTGTCGCTTTCTAGCGTTGTGTGTCGCTTTCTAGCGTTGTGTGTCGCTTTCTAGCGTTGTGTGTCGCTTTCTAGCGTTGTGTGTCGCTTTCTAGCGTTGTGTGTCGCTTTCTAGCGTTGTGTGTCGCTTTCTAGCGTTGTGTGTCGCTTTCTAGCGTTCTGTGTCGCTTTCTAGCGTTCTGTGTCGCTTTCTAGCGTTCTGTGTCGCTTTCTAGCGTTCTGTGTCGCTTTCTAGCGTTCTGTGTCGCTTTCTAGCGTTCTGTGTCGCTTTCTAGCGTTCTGTGTCGCTTTCTAGCGTTCTGTGTCGCTTTCTAGCGTTCTGTGTCGCTTTCTAGCGTTCTGTGTTTCTGGCTTAAGCGGTCTGTGTCTCTGTCCCGTTCTGTGTTTTCTTGCCCAGCGTTCTGTGTATCTGGCTTAAGCGTTCTGTGTATCTGGCTTAAGCGTTCTGTGTATCTGGTTTAAGCGTTCTGTGTATCTGGTTTAAGCGTTCTGTGTATCTGGTTTAAGCGTTCTGTGTATCTGGTTTAAGCGTTCTGTGTATCTGGTTTAAGCGTTCTGTGTATCTGGTTTAAGCGTTCTGTGTATCTGGTTTAAGCGTTCTGTGTATCTGGTTTAAGCGTTCTGTGTATCTGGTTTAAGCGTTCTGTGTATCTGGTTTAAGCGTTCTGTGTATCTGGTTTAAGCGTTCTGTGTATCTGGTTTAAGCGTTCTGTGTATCTGGTTTAAGCGTTCTGTGTATCTGGTTTAAGCGTTCTGTGTATCTGGTTTAAGCGTTCCGTGTTTTTGGCTAGCGTTCCGTGTTTTTGGCTAGCGTTCCGAGTTTCTGGCTAGCGTTCCGAGTTTCTGGCTAGCGTTCCGAGTTTCTGGCTAGCGTTCCGAGTTTCTGGCTAGCGTTCCGAGTTTCTGGCTAGCGTTCCGAGTTTCTGGCTAGCGTTCCGAGTTTCTGGCTAGCGTTCCGAGTTTCTGGCTAGCGTTCCGAGTTTCTGGCTAGCGTTCCGAGTTTCTGGCTAGCGTTCCGTGTTTCTGGCTAGCGTTCCGTGTTTCTGGCTAGCGTTCCGAGTTTCTGGCTAGCGTTCCGAGTTTCTGGCTAGCGTTCCGAGTTTCTGGCTAGCGTTCCGAGTTTCTGGCTAGCGTTCCGAGTTTCTGGCTAGCGTTCCGAGTTTCTGGCTAGCGTTCCGAGTTTCTGGCTAGCGTTCCGAGTTTCTGGCTAGCGTTCCGAGTTTCTGGCTAGCGTTCCGAGTTTCTGGCTAGCGTTCCGAGTTTCTGGCTAGCGTTCCGAGTTTCTGGCTAGCGTTCCGAGTTTCTGGCTAGCGTTCCGAGTTTCTGGCTAGCGTTCCGAGTTTCTGGCTAGCGTTCCGAGTTTCTGGCTAGCGTTCCGAGTTTCTGGCTAGCGTTCCGAGTTTCTGGCTAGCGTTCCGAGTTTCTGGCTAGCGTTCCGAGTTTCTGGCTTTTTGTCTTGTCTTCTGGCTTTTTGTCTTGTCTTCTGGCTTTTTGTCTTGTCTTCTGGCTTTTTGTCTTGTCTTCTGGCTTTTTGTCTTGTCTTCTGGCTTTTTGTCTTGTCTTCTGGCTTTTTGTCTTGTCTTCTGGCTTTTTGTCTTGTCTTCTGGCTTTTTGTCTTGTCTTCTGGCTTTTTGTCTTGTCTTCTGGCTTTTTGTCTTGTCTTCTGGCTTTTTGTCTTGTCTTCTGGCTTTTTGTCTTGTCTTCTGGCTTTTTGTCTTGTCTTCTGGCTTTTTGTCTTGTCTTCTGGCTTTTTGTCTTGTCTTCTGGCTTTTTGTCTTGTCTTCTGGCTTTTTGTCTTGTCTTCTGGCTTTTTGTCTTGTCTTCTGGCTTTTTGTCTTGTCTTCTGGCTTTTTGTCTTGTCTTCTGGCTTTTTGTCTTGTCTTCTGGCTTTTTGTCTTGTCTTCTGGCTTGTTGTCTTGTCTTCTGGCTTGTTGTCTTGTCTTCTGGCTTGTTGTCTTGTCTTCTGGCTTGTTGTCTTGTCTTCTGGCTTGTTGTCTTGTCTTCTGGCTAGTTGTCTTGTCTTCTGGCTAGTTGTCTTGTCTTCTGGCTAGTTGTCCTGTCGCCTGGCGTTGTGTCTTTTCGTCGGTCTTGGTCTGTCGTTGGTCTGTCGTTGGTCATTTCTGTCTGTTCCTGTCCCTGACTCTTGGCCGTTGCTCGCTTCTGTCCTCTGTCCCTGCCTGTTGCCCGTGGTTGGCTTCTGTTCCCTGTCCCTGCCTGTTGCCCGTGGTTGGCTTCTGTTCCCCTGCCTGTTGCCCGTGGTTGGCTTCTGTCCCCTGTCCCTGCCTGTTGCCCGTGGTTGGCTTCTGTTCCCTGTCCCTGCCTGTTGCCCGTGGTTGGTTTCTGTCCCCTGTCCCTGCTTGTTGCCCGTCGCTGGCTTCTGTCCCCTGTCCTTGCTTGTTGTTCGTTTCTGCCTGCCTGTTTCCTGTCCCTGCCCTTGCTTGTTGTTCGTTTCTGCCTGCCTGTTTCCTGTCCCTGCCTGTTGCCAGTTTCTTCTTTTTGTCTTGTTCCTGTCTAGCCAGAGTCCGTGGTGACCCCACCCAATCAGTCTCCTTGGTCCTCAGTCAGACCAGTCATGTTGCTCCTGCTACCGCTCTGCCCAGAGGGTACTCCGCCCAGGGGGTTTCCACACCGCCCTGCCCAGAAGGATGCCACACCGCTCTGCCCAGAGGGTACTCCGCCAGGGGGTTTCCACACCGCCCTGCCCAGAAGGGATTCCACACCGCTCTGCCCAGAGGGTACTCCGCCCAGGGGGTTTCCACACCGCCCTGCCCAGAAGGATGCCACACCGCTCTGCCCAGAGGGTACTCCGCCAGGGGGTTTCCACACCGCCCTGCCCAGAAGGGATTCCACACCGCTCTGCCCAGAGGGTACTCCGCCCAGGGGGTTTCCACACCGCCCTGCCCAGAAGGATGCCACACCGCTCTGCCCAGAGGGTACTCCGCCAGGGGGTTTCCACACCGCCCTGCCCAGAAGGGATTCCACACCGCTCTGCCCAGAGGGTACTCCGCCCAGGGGGTTTCTACACCGCCCTGCCCAGAAGGATGCCACACCGCTCTGCCCAGAGGGTACTCCACCAGGGGGTTTCCACACCGCCCTGCCCAGAAGGGATTCCACACCGCTCCGCCCAGAGGGTACTCCGCCCAGGGGGTTTCCACACCGCCCTGCCCAGAAGGATGCCACACCGCTCTGCCCAGAGGGTACTCCGACCAGGAGGTTACCATGCCGCCCTGCTCGGAGAAGCTCTGGACAACGGGGGGGGGGGGTTGTGTTTTGTTTTTTTTTGTTTTTTAGGGGCTTCAGGAGCCGCCCCTTAGGGGGGGGGTACTGTCATGACCTCCGTTCCAGTGACCTTTCCCCCAATTTTCCACACTCACCTGGTCCTGCACTGCGCAGCTGCAAGCCGTTCCTAATCGGTGACTATTTAAGCGGTGAGGCTTGTAGCTGCCAGTGCAGGACCATTCATCTATGTCACCTCCATAACCCGGTCGATGTCTTCCATCTCCCCAATCACCATAACCCGGACACTCATCATCACCACGGACTCTGGCCGTTTACTCCCAGGTTGTGTCTGTCTTGTCTTTATGTTGTACTTTTGTTATTAAATTATTTTGCCCTTCAGTACTGTGCAATGGAGTCCTCCTTCACCTCACCCCGATCCGTGACAGAGACAAATTAATCTCCAGAATATACCAAGGGTTATTGCTGAACAGGAAAGCCACAACCCTTTATATAAGAGACAAATGGGCAAAATAATTATTGATAGAGATGAATGAGGACACCTGGTACGACATATGTGAATCCCAAATGAGAACATCAAATTCCAGAAACTGGAGGATCTTTTGCTGGAAAAATGTAGTACAGTCCTTTATAACGCCACAAATAAGGAAGGCCTCTCTATCTATCAGCCAACCCCGCTGACGGAAATGCGGAGAGGAGAATGTAGGCCATGCCCATATTTTTTGGCAATGCAAGAAACTGACACATTATTGGGAGGCAATTTGGGAAGAATTGTCAAGACTATTGGGTTATAGACTCCTGAAAAACAGTCTTGTTCTGTATCTCGGCTACTTAAATGATGAAAGTATTTTGTGCTAAGACAAATACATAATACGAATTTGCCAGGGTGCCTCGAAAAAAGCAATTACTCGTAAATGGTACAATGAAGACCCCCCATCCCTGAAGAATTGGAGAGACATTGTGTATGACATTCAGGCCATGGAGAGACTGACATTTACCCTGCCATTGCAATTAGCAATGTGCGAAAAACATTGGAAAAAGTGGAACGTATATATGAATAATGACTGACACCCTGTTGTAACTGTTGTAAGTTGTAAATTGTGAAAAACCTTTAATAAAATTTAAGTTTAAAAAAAAAGGCAAAATTATGAGATTCCTTTTATTCCTCTTTTTTTTGTCTGCATTTGTTCTCATTGTTTAACACCACAGAGGGGGAGTCAACATTGTTTGAGATCAATGCATATTTTAGTCTTGCAGCCAAATATTTTAATATTTAGTGCATGTGTGTGGCCATCATCGGTCCTTCCTGAAAGCTGAGCAGACATCCTTTATTAGAACTCTCTATTATAAGCCAGGGAGGGCAGTGCTACACCTCGGTGATGTGTGGGGGAAACAAAGACTAGACAGGACAAACAGGGATAGAAATTAACAGGTTGTGCTATTGCAATTAAAGATCGTAAGGTGGCGTGTTATTCCCAACTACTAACTGTCCATCAATAAAAATAAATAAAAAACTAAATTGGAAAAAAAGAGAAGAAAACCAAACCAGCACAAAAGAAAAAGAGATTCAATAAATAAATAATTAAAGAAACTGTACTGAGCACCATAATTTGAAGCAGGAGAACACCCCCACGACCACAGCCCCCAGGTCCCGGAGACCCCCCAGCCACAGCAACATGGATGGTAGTCCACCCCCGCTACCCCATAGCCACAAGGGGGCCGGGTCCCACCAGCGAGGCCATATTAGTGAAATCCCCCCCATTACTCCCTGTTAATATCCCTGTCTCCAGTCAGGGATCTGGAGACATTATCCCTGCACCGTGATAGTGTAACCCTGAGTGTCATGTGGTGCATTAAAAGGGGAGAGGCTGGGCGAGGCATCCAGGGGGCAGGCCAGAGGACCACAGAGGATGGCTACTCTGCAGCCTACCCTGGCCTAAGTTCCCCGAGCTGTCCCAGACCTACCCCCAAGGTGTGAATGTGTGTGGTGCATTAAAAAGAAATTAGAGAGCAGGGGAGGCAAGCAAGAGGGTGATGGGGAAGAAACAAGGCCGTAGAGCCCTGCCATCTGCCCCACCACAGAGCCCATCACTCTCGCCCCCACTTGCTCTCGAGCCCCTAACTGGTGTGTCCCTATATGTGCCTAGCTATATACAGTGAGGTATGAAGTGCACAGTAAGAGGCAGTCTGGTGTGGGACAGAAGCCCCCAGCCAGCAGAAGCTAATCTCCAGTGGCGGCACACAGGCAAGCGCAAAGGCCTGTGCCCAGATTAGCCAGAGCCACCCCCCAGAGAGACCACCCAGCCCCCATGCCAGTCCCCCAGGCAACGGAGGGCCCCCAGCCCCACCAGGGGAGGGAGAGGGACGAGGACGAGCGGCCAGGCGGGAGAGAAGGGAGGAGGAGGGAAGCAGAGCAGGAAGGGACAGGGGGGCGACCGGAGGGCCGACCCACCCCAAACCCCAGGGCCAGCCAGGGCGCCCCAGAAGAGACCAGCCGCCTACACCCCCAAGGCCCCGGGAGAGCGCACAAACCCACCAGATCAAGGGCTCAAAGGGAGAGAAACCGGGGACAACCACCCCAAGGCAGAGGGGCCCGAGCCACGCTGGTCCCGTGGAGCCAGAGAGCGACCCCAAGAGCAATAGGGAAGGGACACCACTAGTGCATGCACACAGCCTTGAAGTCCATGGTGCCATCCTACTTAAAAAGGTAGAGGGTCAATAGACTGAAATAAAGCAGAGAGAAGTCAGACCATACACACAGACAGAATAATAATTAAAATTGTTTTTTTAGGTTAATATTTATTGATTTAATAAATGGAGACCATTTTTCTTTGAAGGCGTCCAATCGTTTTTTTCTGATAGCAGATATTCTCTCTAGTGAAATGTATTCTGTGAGGAGAATCCATTGGCATCAGCCAATGGATGATTCTTATCTTTCCAGTTAACTAAAATTGTTTTGTTGGCAATGGCGATAGCTGCAAGTGTGGGCTGGATATGAATATATGGAAGGGCTGTTTGCAGTAGATCACCAATTGGGCAAACGTTTGGGGAATGCGGAATCCCACAGTCCAAAATATTGGAGAGTTTCTGTGTGATTGTTACCCAGACTTGATAGACGGGTGTACAAAGCCACAGAGCGTGAAAGTAAGTGTCCGTCATGTTTTGGGTGCATTGCGTACATGTGTCTGAGCGAGAGAAGCCCTTTTTATACAGTTTATATTGCATTATATGCGTTCTGTGAAGCACCTTAAATTTAATCAATTGTAAGTTGGTGTTTTTAGTCATTTCAAATGTATTTTCACAGATCTGGGTCAAAAAATCTGTCTTTTTCCCATTTTTTAATTGGAAGGTGTATAGAGTGTGTCTTTGAGAGTAAACTATACATTTTTGAGAGATTCTTTTTATTTGTTGGAGACGGTTTCACAGTGTATTTAACAAATTTAGGTCGCTACTTTACAGCCAATGGATCGTTGGAGGCCCCTCTTTGTCTGCTATTATAACAAGATGAAAAGATAATTCTATAATTCGAGTCTGATAAACATTTTTTTCCGATTGTAGTGAATGCGTTTCTTGGAGGAGCAAAATATCTGCTTTTAATTTTAGACACTTAGTCCATGATTTTAACTCTTTTTGTTTGTGAGCGTATGCCATGAATATTCCAGGCAACTTGAACATAAAGAGAAAAGATGTTCTGTCACTGAGTATGTAGCAATATAATATAACATCTGTGTGTGTCCTTGTGAGCTGACTGTTCCTGTCTTTGAGCTGTGAGTGTTGGGGAGAGATGTATACAGCAGGTCAGGATCTATATATACATTAAATAATAGCACATCATTGCCTGAAAAACTATAAACAAACACAATAGGAAGCATACAAGTCCAATAAACATGGGGGGTATATAGTGTGGGGGGGCGAGTGTGTGAGAGGGGAGAGGGCTAAAGGGAGACATATAGAGAGGGAGAGAGAGAAAAGGAGGAAGGGTTTCTCCAGTGAGGAATATAGGTTAGGAGAGTGACATTTACAACTGTGAGATTTTTTTTATTACATTTTGTAGCTTAAATGATTAAGTGATATACTAAACATTTAAGACATTTTTTTTTTTTAGAAGAGCCAGGGGGTGGTGGAGGGTTCCCGAAATAGCTGTCCATCTATATATAGTTTGTCTACAACCAGTGCAGACCATTTACCTTTCTGTCTGTGTTCTTTCATGATGGGGTATAGCACTTTGCGCCTCTCATTGATTTCCCTGGGAAAAAGGTTGTTCATTCCGAATGACGTGCCTTTCAGCTCCCATCCTTTGCTTCTTACAAGCACTTTCTGCTGGAAGTGCTCAAACTTAGCAATGATGGGATGGTGTCGGTTACCTCCTTGGGGTCCGAGCTGGTGGACGCGGTGGAAAGTGCTGTTTTTAACAGTTTACGCAGGGATTTTAAGTGTCGACATCATGAAGTTTTGAACAAGAGTCTCTGGGTTATCCGGTGTGGACTCGGGGATACCAGAGAAGATCAGGTTGTCCCGCATGCTCCTCGACTGGATGTCCAGGACGGTCTCCTTCAGGGTTGTGTTCTCTTTTTTTAGCTTATCCACCTCTGATGTGACCATTGTCAGCGTGGACCGGAGTTCGGTGTTGTCCCTCTGCAGATCCGCTACCTGCTGGTGGGTGAACTCCAGGCTTGCTGTCAGGTCTTTAACTTCCTAGCAAACTAAGGATATCGAGCTTCTTACTAATCAATTCTAGAACACTTACCTGGATATCCCTGACTTCCAGGTCTTGTGTGTCAGTCGCAGAGTCTGCCTTCTTCCTCTTGTTCGGGTTGATGTCTTCCATCACGCAACAGCTTCCATCAATATGGCGGCGCGCTATGGTGCAGCGGCTTACGGCTCTGTCTCCCAGTACTTCTTATGGTACACTATTTTTGTTTATTTGTGCACTGTGACCTCAGAGAACATTCACTACACTCACCAGAAACTACTCAAGATTGGGGAACAGCATCAGGCACAAGGTACGAACATCTTTCAACACACGAATAGCATCCCTGTCGACATAGCGAGACCACTGTGCTCCCCGTGGATTGTTGCCGGGACATGGGAGCGGCGGAGGAGGAGGGAGAGGAAGCAGAAGCGGGGCCACAGGTCCGGCGTTATGCTGAGGCTAAGGAGTCAACCACATAAGCCACCTCTTCCGAGCCTGTACCTGTCCAATGCCAGGTCCCTGGCGAACAAAACAGATGATACGGATTTACAACTTGCCGGTAATCGCTATGTTCGTGACTGCTGTGTCCTGATATTTACCAAGACCTGGCTCCACCCGGACCTACCTGATGCTAGCATGCAGCTAGCAGGCCACACGTTACTTCCTTGTGACAGAACTAAGGACTCCGCTAAGAGCAGAGGGGGGGGGGCGGCTCTGTATGTACGTGCATAACAACTGGTGCAACAACGGGACTGTTATAGACAAACATTGCTCTCCCGACTTGGAGTACATGTCTGTAAGATGTCTACCTTTTTTCCTGCCTAGAGAGCTTACAGTAGTGTTTATCATGGCTGTGTATATACCACCGACTGCTGGACATTATCAACAAACATCAGCGGGATCACCCCGATGGTGATTTTAATAAGGCCAATCTGATGACTGTGCTCCCCAAGTTTTACCAACATGTTAAGTGTCCCACCAGAGGAGAGAGCACTCTAGGTCATGTCTATACCAATATTAGGCACGCATACAGAGACATACCCCTTCCCCACCTCGACCAGTCAAACCATCTCTCCCTCCTGCTCTCCCCTGCCTACACCCCTCTCAGATGGCGTGGCAGGCGTACCATAAAGACTGTCACAACCTGGCTTAATAATGCTCTCACTCAACTGCCGGACTGCTTCACTGAGACGGACTGGGATGTTTTCGGACAACAGGAGCTGGAAACATTTACTGATACTGCCCTAGACTTCATCAAATTCTGTATCAGTAATGTGACTGTGGATAAGACCATCAGGGTTTTTCCGAACCAAAGACCCTGGATGACCAGCTATGTCCACTCACTCCTCAAAGCCTTCAGGTCAGGTGACAGGGACCTTTACAGGTCTGCTTGAGCTGATCTGAAGAGAGGAGTTCAAAGAGAGAAAGCAGACTATAAAAGGAAAATAGAGTCCCACCTGTCCAGCAACAACACACGGGAGCAATTCAGAGCATCACAAACTACAGAGGCTACGCTACAACATCTGAGAACCTGAGTGCTTCGCTAGCAGAGGAGCTAAACAGCTTCTTTGCTCGGTTTGAAACACCACAACAGCAGCACTCGGCAGCCTCAGCCCCGACCCCTCCCCCATCCAGCTCCTGCACCACTACTTTCACTGTCAGTGAGCACGACGTCAGACGGTGCTCCTGGCAGTGAACCCCAAGAAAGCTGCAGGCCCAGATGGAGTTCCTGGTAAGGTGCTTAAAGGGTGTGCCCCCCAGCTCACCTCCATCCTGACCAGGATTTTCAACCTCTGCCTATCTGCTACTATCATCCCGGTTCCCAAGAAGTTTCCCACCGACCACCGTGGTTTCGTCGGCGAACATCACAATAAGGTTGTTGTTGTGGGCCAGACGACAGTCATGTGTGTAGAGACAGTACAGGAGGGGGCTCAACACACAGCCCTGTGGGGAGCCAGTACTCAGCGTCCGTGTAGAGGAGAGGTGGGGGTCAAGTCTCACAGTCTGGGAGCGGATGGTCAGAAAGTCCTTTATCCAGGCACATGTGACTGGTTCTAAATGATTACCGTCCTGTGGCCCTCACCCCGGTAATCATGAAGTGCTTTGATAGACTGCTACTCCAGCACATTAAAAGTCATCTTCCCCCAGACCTCGACCCCTACCAGTTTGCTTATTGGGAAAACCGTTCCACTGAAGACGCCATCGCCATAGCCCTCCACTCAGCACCCTCCCACCTGGAGCAGCAGCACAGCTATGTCCGAATGCTCATTGTGGACTACAGCTCAGCTTTCAACACAATCATGCCTGACATTCTAATCACCAAACTACACACCCTTGGCCTCCCACCTCTCACATGTACCTGGATAAAGGACTTTCTGACCATCCGCTCCCAGACTGAGAGACTTGACCCCCACCTCTCCTCTTCACGGACACTGAGTACTGGCTCCCCACAGGGCTGTGTGTTGAGCCCCCTCCTGTACTGTCTCTACACACATGACTGTCGTCCGGCCCACAACAACAACCTTATCGTGAAGTTCGCCGACGAAACCACGGTGGTCGGACTCATTTTTGGTGGGGATGAGACAGCTTACAGAGGGGAAGTCCTGAAGTTGGCCACTTGGTGTTCAGAAAACAACCTGACTCTGAACACCAAGAAAACCAAGGAAATCATCGTCAACTTCAGGAGGACCAACATCAACCCAGCCCCCCTCTTCATCAATGGGGAGTGTGTGGAGAGGGTCCACACATTCCAGTACCTTGGCGTCCTCATCTCCTCCAACATTTCCTGGTCAGAGAACATCACAGCAATCATGAAGAAGGCTCAGCAACGGTTGTACTTCCTGAGAGTCCTGAGGAAGTACTACCTCATCCATACAGAACCTACTGACATACTGCATCACAGTATGGTATGGGAGCTGCACTGTGGCAGACAGGGAGAGGTTGCAGAGGGTAGTGAAAGCTGCGCAGAAGATCATCGGCTGCCCTCTCCCCTCCCTGACAGACATTTACACTGCTCGCTGCCTCAGATGAGAACGGGATATTGTCAAGGACATTTACCACCCTGGAGCCCATCTGTTTGACCTGTTGCCCTCGGGGAGGCGCTACAGGTGCATCAGAACAAAGACAAACAGACTCAAAAATAGCTTCTTCCCCAAAGCCATCATGACTCTGAATTCCAACCCCCTGTGATCCCGCCCATATACCTTCAACACCATCGACAGCAGTATTGCCCAGGATATTGTGCAATCTTTTAATCTTTTAATATTTATAAATATATTTTCTCTCAGATTTTTACATTACAGTGTGCACTTCCCTTTATACAAATATGTATATTTTTATTTATTTCTCAATTTAATTTAAATTTTTTACGTACTGCACTGAAGAGATGCTTGACATCTCATTGTAATTTTGTGTATGATGACAATAAAGGCTATCTATCTATCTATCTGTCTATCTATCTATCTATCTATGGATGAAGTAGTCGTCAATGAAGTTCTCGAAGTCCTCCACTGCTTTTCCATCTTCATGGTGCTCAAAGCGCTTTACATGAGCTTCACATTTACCCATTCACACACCAGTAGGTTTTCAAGGACAGCCAGACCCGGGATGTGAACCACCCACCTTTCTGTCATTGGACAACCAACTGGATAATTATGAGATAAAAAGTCAAAACTATGATATAGTAAGTCCCAATTTCTGATGTATGACTTATTTTTCATACTGTCACATTTGTCTAGTTTAAAAAAGTAATGAGTCTATTGTAATAATGTAAAGAGTATAAAGTAGAGATGTTTATATAAATGTAAGGAGTATAAAGCACAGATATTTATATGAATCTAAAGAGTATAAAGTACAGGTATTTATACGAAAGAGTAAAAGTAAAAGGTTGCCAGAAAAATAAATACTCAAGTAAAGTACAAATACCTAAAAACTGTACTTAAGTAAAATGAAGGAAGTACTTCTACTCAGTTACTTCCACCGCTGGTTAGAGGCTTTTGTTATTTTTTAAAATGTCATTATAAATGACGTAGTCCCATAGAGGGTTAAACTATAATCCTTCTGCCACAGCCATTAGGCTCTGATCCTTGACATCCATAGACTTACACTGAACTCTCGAAAAACATTTAAGTCAATTATTTTTTACCCAGGGTTCATTTGGGCTTTTCTATTTGGACCTTCTTTAAAATATTCTTCCATTAATAGGATTTTTAGATGAACAGAAGCTTTGACGTCTGCCCTGTCGGCGTTGACTGACAGATATGATTGACAGCAGACTTGCCTTAATCCATCTCTGGTCACTTCTGGACACAAAGAGTTGACATGGACGACATGGCCAATGTCGTTCACATAGAATTTGTAGAAATGAAGCAAGAGGAGTTTCACTAGAATTTCAGTAGATGTTAAACATGAGCTACATTTTCTCCTAAATATTTTATACTTTCATTTCAGAACACGGTAATACACCAGAGCAGAGGTTGTCAAAGTACTCGCATACTGTACTTAAGTAGAAGTAGTGATTCAACGTCTTTAATGAAGTAAAAGTAAAAAAGTACATCTCAATTGTAATCAATTAAAAAAGTACAAAGTAAAACTGCATTTTTTTTTTACTTAGGAAAAAAATGGTAAAGACAAAAAAGAAGACAATTTAGATAAAGAGTTGTCAACATAAAAAAAAGTCATATGTGAGGTGAAAAAAACATAACGGTAACTGTAAATCCTAAATATGAAATACGAAATACATAACTTTAAGGTCGTGACCTGACTGAAGAAAACCTCTATTCACATCTTTACGGCAGATGATGTGCGGTGACGTACGTGAGGCTCCGCCTGCACATAAATACATGCACCATCAAGGTCATCCTTCAGTTTGATAGCTGTTCTTCACCAAGCCCGGCTACGTAGCAGGGCAACGTAGTGTTGTACCTCGTTCCTCTTCTTCAGGGAACAGAAGTTACATTCGTAACATTTTGTTCCCTTTCAGTCGATTCACTCAGTACAACACATGTTGTACTGTTGCATATAAACACGCCCTACAGAGCAGCTACCAAACTATAAGTAACTATACTCTAGTGCAATGTAGACCCAGCAGAAAGGACAGAATGAGCCACTGAAGGTCTAACCGATAAAACCGGTTAAACAAAAGTGTGCTGTGAAGACCAATTGGCTGCAGTGCAGACATCACTCACAGAAACCCCTTTAAATGAGGCCCATGAGGCTGCCATGCCCCTAGATGAATGTGCCCTCACACCTTGGGGAAACAGAAGACCCCTACTGCTGTATGCTTGGGAGAATATGGAGGGGCGAGAGATTTGCAGAACGGCAGCATCAGGTATTTGTAGCCTTTGTCCTATATATATATATATATATATATATATATATATATATATATATATATATATATATATATACATATACATATATATATACATATACATATATATATATATACATATACATATATATATATATACATATATATATATATATATACATATATATACATATATATATATATATATATATACATATACATATATATATATATATATATATATATATATACATATATATACATACATAAGAACTTACTCCAAACAATATAATAATATATCAATAATAATAATAATAATACACTTTAGTAAAAATCAAATAGAAAGTTGAACAAATGTGCAAAAATATATGATAAATTAAATTAGAATAAATATAAATATCAAAATTAGTGCAAATTTACTAAACAAAATAACTAATACAAACATTCAAAACACTAACAATTGCAATAAAGTCCAAAAATGTCCATGTGTTATCATCAGGTGGGGGCTGGTTTATCATTAGGTTGGGGGGGACTGAACTGGTCCATGTGTTTCTCCAAAAAGCAGTTTTATTTGTGTCAAATAAGGCTGTCATCCTCCTACCTAGGAAAAATGAAGACAATCATGATTTGAGACTTTTTCCTTCTCATGAAATGATAGAATGTTATTTATTTTTGACAGAGAAAGTGAATAAATCCTCAAACAATCATTGATTAATTATAAACGTATCTACTTATGTGTAGAAATAACAATACAATGAGAAATGAGACTGAAAAAATACTACTATAGTCAACAGTGTTTGCATGTGTATAGTATAAAATGTAGTATTATTGTTATTATTATTGCTATTAGTTTGTAAAACAGATATCAGTAAGATACAACAACTTACTGGGTAGATGTGCATCCTGTTTTGAGTTCATATCCACAGTCAGATCTCAGTCAGATGTTGAACTGTTCTCTCTAGTGTCTCTGTTGTTTACATGCTAGCACGCGGCTAACAGCTAACACTTCACAAAGCTTACCACAGTCAGTAACATTCAGGAAAATACACTGTCACTCACTGTTACTCACTAAAACTCTCTAAAATGACTTAAAACTAAGAGTAAAGTCGGGAAATATAACTATAACCGGTACACTGATGTGTAGCACTCTGCTCTACTCTGCTGCAGCGTGTCTGCCCCAGGCCGGTCCCGTGCATGCGCCCGACATTCGCAAAGATGCCAACCTTTCACCTTTTACGCATGCATTTCCTGTCCAGAAGGAAATGTAGTTCATAGAATCTGAGGTGTCAATGGATTCAGGAGAATCTCCTCTTTCAAACACCTACAAACATGGCTGCCTTATCGCTCGCCAGAACAAGATATAGCTGAATTAATTGCGCGTATCGGCGATTAAAAATAACTTATATTTCACCACACACACATTAAAGATCATGTTTAAAGGTGACTTTTATCACTAAAATACATTTTATATGTACTTTTATGAACATTAGGGTCTTAACTTTGGGCAAAAATTGAAACAAATTTCCATTGTCCAGATTTATTATATGTTAATAATTAATGAAAAATTACACAATTTTCTCGGCCCACGGGCTTAAGGGGTTAATAAACTTTATTTTGTAGTTTTACATTTTACAAGACACAAAATACAGCATACCCCCCCCCCCCCCCACACACACACACACACACACACACAGACACATAAGCAGAATTATAGAAATACCTCTGTGCATACAGTATATGTAAATAAATCCTTATAACACAATTATAAAATGAAATGAATATATAGATGACAAGTACTAAACCAATGATAATAACATAATCAAAAGATAAATAAATATACATATTAACATATAAATAAAGATGTACATTAATGTTCTTTACTCCTTCAACTGCTTATGATTTATACAATGACCAGAGAATGACACATTGATTACATTGTGGACTCAGGTTTTAACACACGAAAGATGACCAGATCAACCAAAACTTTTCTCGATGGTTATTTATACTGTATCTCAGTTTTTCTAGCTGTAGCATTGAGAGCATTACCTTAATCCAGCTGATTTCCACTGGAGAAGAATGTGGCAAAAGCCATGGCCCTCGCTTGCCATTTGGTGACGGCAACCTCTGGGGGTGGGACACCAAAGATGGAGAGATATGGGGAAGGTAATATCGTTTTACCACACATGTATGAGATGATCTTAAAAATATTATCCCAGAAACTTGTCAATGAACAACAGTGCCAAAACATGTGTCCTACAGTAGCTGGGCCTTGATGACATCTTAAACAGGTAGAAATGATGTTAGGATATATTTTGGAAAGCTTGTCGTTGGAATAATGCAGGCGATGCAATACTTTTAACTGTATCAGGCATTGTCTGATGCAAATGGAGGAAGTGTGAATACTTTGGCCCACACTTTTTAATCTCATCTAAAAAATGCTGAGAAAAGTCCAAAACTGTTGTTTTTAAAATTAAAATTCATTAAATATTTAATTTAACGCGTTATTGAATTTAACGCGTGCCAGAACGCGCCCTGTAACGCGTGAAAGCGCACCAGTTCGCATGCTAGAATGCGTGATATAAGAAACACAAGGCGTGGCTATGTGAACACTTTGGCTTGCCATAGGGGCACTGCCTGGGCTGAAGCAAGCAAGACGGAAAAAAAAAAGACAGGGGAAGGATAAAAAAAATAGGACGGCCATATGCTGGCGCCCCATAGAGGATTGCGCCCTGGTCCGTCGCCCAGCCTGCCCATAGCTACAACCAGGTCTGCACTCGCCACCAGCCAAAGTGGCTAGTAAGTTTTTTTTTTACCCGCCAAAATGGATTTTCACCCGCATTTGGCGGGTGTTAATTTAGAGCCCTGCTCACCTGCATTTGCAAATGTATATATGGGACTGTTTGAGGAAAATCATATGTTTTCAAACCATAGTTTGAAAACCAACTTAATATTAGGGAAACACTATTTGGATGATGTGCTGTGTAAGGGTTCTCTAGCAGAATTACAAATGTTTTTCAAATATCTGAATGCATGTTCTGAATATTTATCCTTTACAATGGAATACAATAAACGCAAAATTAGTTTGTCAGATTTATGGATCATTCGGGATGGTGCTCATCTATATACTGATTTATATCGTAAACCTACTGCACATAATACCCTACTTCGGGCTGACTCTGAACACCCATGGGACAGTCTCCCATTTAGTCAACTATGTAGAGTGAAACGCATGGGCGTCTCACCCGTGGGGGATGGGGGTGTTGCAACACCCCCACTTTTACAAAAAGGCGATTTCACCCCCCCACTTTATGGCATTAAAACGTTTCCCCACCTTTGTGGTGTACCGGGGTACAGAAATGAAGCATACCCCAGTCCCTTCCACCCATTTGACCCATTTGACATAAAGTCCCGTATGAGCTGTGTATTTATACTGCATAATAGAGGTGTAACACCTACCACTGCTGCTCCACACTGCAGCTTAAGTCTCAGGCTACTCTCATCACAGCTTCCACTTCTTCTTAACAGTGTCTAGAGGAGCCTGATCATTCCAGGCCGTTGCTCCCAGGCTTTGGAATGATCACTCTCTCTTCGGTCTGCTGCGTCTGTTGGCGATTTTAAAACAAATCTTAAAACTTTTTTGTTTGGTCAAGCATTTGCTTAGTTTTTAAGGCTGTTGATCTTATTTTTAGTGTTGACTATTTATGTGTATTTAATTGTTGTATTTTATTCATGTTGTGCAGCACTTTGTGGCTCTGTCTGTGAAAAGTGCTATATAAATAAAATGTACTTACTTACTTACTTACCTTCCAAGCCGAGCCCACCAGCTCCGACCACCCGCGAAATTAAACAGTAGACTACGGAAGTGAATGCTGCTGTCATTCACTGCTGCGGACTTGAATGTAGAACGGAGGTACGAAATTGTTGTGACTATTCACTCATTCAGGGCTTTAGTGCTTCCCCCTCCCTGTGACAAATGTTAGGTAACACTGAACTCCTGGACTGCAGGGTAAGTGGGCTGGTGTGTGCGGTTTAGGAGTTTGTTTGGTGCCGCTCTCGGCTATTTGAATGTCGGCTGGGTTGGCGCGATTTAAAATTCTAATGTCTTCAATACATGGTGTTTCTTCTGCTTATGATTGAGCTGTGGTGGTGTGATTTTATTGTTCTTTACAGTGCTTTGCTATATGTCAGGTTTGGTGGTGTTTTGGGACTGACTGGTGCCTTGTTTGGCTTTAATTGTCACACAGCAACTACTGTAATTACACGCCAATTCACACTTGTGAAAAAGAAATAGAGTAGTGGCGGTTTTTCTGGTCTTAATTATAGGTGAACTGTCACAAGAGAAGCTCAGGATTCACACTGGAACTCGTTGGGCTGTTGGACAGGACAGAGTAAACACTATCTGACAGTTAATTCAGAGGAGGAATGACACTGACGATACAACGAAAATGTGAATGATGAGAGGGGAAACTATGGCACTGAATGAGTTAATGGAGAATTTAGTTTGTAAAATAGGCTAATTACACTATATTATTCTTCATGGGCCAATTACTATTTTTACTGAATTTGATATTCAACATGATGGTTTTTGGTAGGGATGTCAAAAAGGAAGAGGCAGCAGAAGATTGTGTCATGTGAGTGTTATGTGACAGGAGGTAAACCGAAATATAGTTCAATACAGGAATACACATTTTATAATATTGGGTATATTATATATATATATTATTAATTTTTTTTTAATTGCATAAACATTATGTAGATGTTCTTTTACATAACCTAAATCTATTTCCTCTTCTTATATCAATGCATCCCTTCATTGAATAAAGATATTGAAATACAATACATTTATTAAAATAGTAAATAATGCAAAATACAATAATATTAAATACAACAACATATATATATATATATATATATATATATATATATATATATATATATACATATATATGTATATATATATATATATATATATATATATATATATATATATATATATATATATATATATATATATATATATAGAACATATAAAAGAACAACATTCCTGATGTTCTTTTCATTAATCATATACATATATATATATATATGATTAATGAAAAGAACATCAGGAATAACAACTAATGAATAATGTATGAGGTAAATGTATATTTATTGACATTGAACATCCAAAGGTGTGGCAAATTGACCAAGATGATATGAACAAGAAAATATCAGTAATAACACGTATTTCCTCTATCCTCTATTTCCTCTTCCTATATCAATGCATCCCTTCATTGAATAAAGATATTGAAATACAATACATTTATTAAAATAGTAAATAATGCAAAATACAATAATATTAAATACAACAACATAAATATATATATATATATATATATATATATATATATATATATATATATATATATATATATATATATATATATATATATATATATATATATATATATATCTGTATATGATTAATGAAAAGAACATCAGGAATAACAACTCATGAATAATGTATGAAGTCCAAAGGTGTGGCAAATTGACCAAGATGATATGAACAAGAAAATATCAGTAATAACATGTATCACTTAAAAAAACAGTCTTTGAACAGTCTCTCTGCCATCATATGGCATCAAAAAGCTGAACATTCAAAAAATGAAATCTGTAGGCCTTTTGTCATTTATAGCTTACTGGTTGCTATATGAACTTAAACAAACAAAGAATCAAAAAGAAAAAAAACATTTTTAACATTGAACACCCATCAAAAAAAAAAAGTGTGAGAATTTGATCCAGATGATATGAACAAAAAATATCAGTAATACTTGATAATCACTGAAAAAATAGTCTTAGCCATGCCATGGCAACACAAAGCTGAATATTCAAGAAATTAAAGATCTAGGTCTCTGTCATTCCTAGCCTGCTGGTTACTATATGAACATTTCAAAAATATTTTTTTTCTATATGAAGTCCATTGCTATTCGTACTCACCAAAAAAATATTAGGCCTTCTTATATTTCAGCCCTTTCCTGGCTGCCTCCAAAAGTGGCTTATTTGCCAGGACTGTTTTGTACACCTCTGTGCACTCCTTCTGAAAGTTGACACACACCTGCAGCTCAGCCTTCACTGTGTCCACTTCAAGGCAGAGTCCTGCACGGGTTCGGGTACCCGTGGGTGAACCGCAGATTTTCACGAAACGGGTGAAAAATGTTGTGCTGTGTTGGATACGGGTTCGGTTCGGGTCGGACGTGGGTGATCGCGGGTCTAGTTTGCGGTTCATAGGCTAAAAACTGTTCTTTTGTTTGGACTTGTATAGCTGCCTCCTGTCGGCTTCCTTCTTGATGCGTTTTTCAAGCATGTGTGTGTGTGTGTGTGTGTGTGTGTGTGTGAGCTCACGGATAAAAATATTTTTTGAGTTTATTATTTGTCTGCTACTGTTTAACAACATTTTTATTTGGCTCTGCCTTGGCTATGTCACTGTTCAGTACATTCGTGCCAATAAATGTTTGTATTTAAGTTTGGCTATCTGACATTTTGTTCCGGGTTCGGGTCGGATATCGGGTTCATTTATAGCGGGTCGGTTCGGGTGTGGATTTTTTATTTTTTTTCGTCGGAAAACGGGTCGGATACGATTGAAAATATTAGCTCAGTATGGGCATTGCTGCATGGTATTGCATCGGCTGCTTGCGCAGCACGAATATTTACATTGCATAGCCTACGACATGTTATCTGCCTGTAAACATCGCATAGTAGCAAGTGTAAATAACAGCTGGGGATTTATGATGATTAATGCAACGGTGGCAGGCGATTGTATGAAAGGAGGACAAAATGTGAAAAACTTGACAGACGGCCGGACAGATGGCTCTAAAACCGGACTGTCCGGAAGAAATCTGGACGAATGGTCACCCTAGTTACGGTGCTCGGACTAACACTACAACCTCCCCACTTTTAAAATGGCTGCTACGCCCCTGGTGAAACGTATTTGTAAAGCACCTGAGGATTTTAGGAAAACAGTGACGATATAATCACATATTTTACAGAAAGAGGTTTTGAACAATGCTTTAGTAAAAGTAGAAGCCATTCCAAGGTCCAACTTACTGTCAATAAAAATACGGTTAAATCAAACAAAAGGATAATATTCTCAACCACATACCTTAGGCAGTCAGTGACATTGTGTACCATCATAAATAAACAGACACCCAAGTCAAAAGCATATTTAAAGAACACCCATTAATAGTGTACAACAGAGGTAAAAATTTAAGAGATCGATTAGTACATTCATATCTCCCTCCTAACATCTCCAGTTCCCAATCTGTGTTAACCCCTATCCCAGATGGAATCAGAAGATGTGGATCTTATACCCAACGTAATTACACTTACAAATGTAATACATTTAAGTACCCACATACAGGAAAAGAGATTCAAATTAAAGGCATAATTTCATGCAATACTACATCTGTAATTTATTTATTTATTTATTTGCCCCTGTGGCAAATCATATGTGGGCAAAACATCTAGAGCACTAAAAACACAGATTTTAGAGCACAGAAGTATCATTCGATGTAAAAATGTAAATTATCCTGTAGCAGCTCACTTTGTAGAGTGTAATCATCATATGTCTTCATTAAAATACATTGGAATTGAGAAGGTGACTCTGCCCCCAAGGTCTGGTGATCGAGGTTTGTTACTATCTAGAAGGGAACATTTTTGGATTCACCATCTTAAAACTCTAGCACCTCATGGTTTGAATATAGACTTTGATTTAAAATGTGTCTTGTAAATGGTATTAGATAGATAGGCCTACTATGAATAACTTGTGATGATCCAAATAGGACTGATGTTGCAAATTTGTCTTTTGTATTTTGTTCTGCATAATGTTGTCTTCACATGTCAAGAAATCAATGTGTTGTCCCTACTTATATATCTGCATGGGATGAGGACCATGATGTGTGTTGTGTGTACTGTTGTTTGAGGAACATTCTGTCCCATCCTTGATTGAACTTGATTGAACACTGAGTGCCTGCACACCTGTTGGACCCTAATTACGTATCAGGTGGGAACAATTGAGGCACCTTTTAAAGACAATGTGCTTCCTTTTGTTTGTTACGTGACCAGAAGAAGGCTGCCTGGCTGAAACGTCATATTATTATTAAAAATACTTCACCTGCAACTCGGGAGTGTGTGGCACTTTTCTGTGTTCTGAAGTGGTTTGAGGTTGCGAGTACCTTCGCCTCTGGTGTTCGTTTTGCACCTTCAACTAATCTAAAGTTTGTCCTTTCAAACCACAACAAATATGATTGTTATTTTGCATGTATTATTCTTATTATTCTTATTCTTCATCAGTTACCAGTGAGGTGATGATGTCACCAATACATGTGTCTCCTGCTGCCTCATTCAGGAGCTTTCTCTGACATCATCATCATCAAAATCTGATTGTTCGGACATTTTATTCTGTTCAATCAAAACAGTCCTGTTTATTGGACACTAAAGCAGTGATGGTTTCTTTCAGCAGTCTTAGACTACATTCACACAGCAGGTCTTAACGCACAATTCAGGTTTTTGGGTGAAATCCGATTTTTTTTGTGTGTGCTCATTCATTAAATGTGACCCTGAAGTGACCCCGCATGTGCAAGAGGCTCTGATGTAATGACCAATGAGGAAATATGGCATAGTATGTAACGTGTGGAAGACTAAAATGCTAGTGGTTGCTATGGGAAACAGCATAATATTGATGTGCAGGAAAGAGCTGAATAAATCATGATTTAAGATTAAAAAATGTATAAGGCAGAGACGAAAGCAAGATGTTCATATAGAGAGAAGATGAACATGATGGACTGAAGGTATTTGGAAACACCGCTGACAAACATCTTGGGAAACCCCCTCCTGCTGATGTGTGCATTGACTGTGTTCTTCTCATTTGACCAAGTCAAAACCAGCACAATGAGTTCCACCTTCATTTGCACTTGATGTGAATGTACTGCACATGGAATGAAATTGAAAAAAAAACAATTAGTAAATGAATTCACTTTGGCAGAAATCTTTCTGTGGCTCCAGCAGACTGCACCTACCAAGCTGTGGTCACTGCAGATATATTCAGACAATGGCTAAGTCGCCAGGAAAATGCTTCCACATACTTATTCAACTCTGGGGACTGTGGGAACACACTCAATTTGACCTGGAGGTGGAATATCCCTTTACGGCACTGGTTACATCTCTTCTGATGTATTTGTAATAAAACAATTCGGTTGTGGGGATCAACCACGGATCCACAGTTTCATCCATGACTTTGCTTTTATTTTCTACACCAGTGTTGGGAAACGTCACCTTGATGAGGAACTAGTTCAAAGTTCAGTTCAAGTTACTCAATATGAATTAGTTCAGTTCATCGTTCATTCTTCCAAATTATGAACTAGAAGTTCATGGATCCCAAAATGAACTTTTTTGTTCTTTTTTGTGTTATTATTGTAAACGTATTATTAACTGTTTCTGACGTTATCCTGTAGTCAGGAAATCAGGGGAAAATGCCGCCCCTCCAGGGCGGAAGTAAGTACCTTACCCCGGGGTTAAATTCCCTCTGCAGGTTCTTAAAACACAAGGAGCAGTTTCAGTGAGCTTCGTTTTCAATGTTTATTTCCAAGAATGGGACAACACCTGCGAAAGTGAACGAGTCGTTCACGTTCATCAAAAATATGATATAGTTCGTGAACGATCGTTCAATGAACGCGTTCAGGTACAACACTGTTCTACACATTATGATCCATTCACTTTACAGGTTCTTTTTAGTGCAATATTTATAAATCTATTGTATACATGTACATAAAGCAGCATATATGTGGAATAACACACAATCATATATATTAAAAACATGAGCTAACCAGTACTAAAGTCATTTGTTTTCTCATTCATATTTTTGAAACAAAAGATTTAGCACATTAAATGTCTGAAGCAGATACTTTAAAAAAAAAAAAAGATGGATAATGAACAGATATCAGCAGCTTCTTCAAATTGTGAATAAGAATATGTTGACAGAGGCATTGTTATTTTGTGTTTTGTAGATCTTCATGGCACTTGACAGGGTAAGAGAGAGTTAGGGTATAAAGGGAATGTATGGGGTAAGAGAGAGATGTTGAGTGAAGGAAATATAAAGGAGTGTCGGCATCTCACCAGGGTTGGCAGAGAGGTCCCAGTAAGGCCCCAGTGCCCCGGGCTAGCACCAGGAGCCTGCTACTCCAAACGTCACACTGCACACGCTGCTCGGCTCTGACATGGCTTCACAATTTTCTTGACAGGACATGACATTTCACTTGGGCTGGCAGCAGAGAAAAGTGTGTGACAGCCGCCTGCTGACACACACCTGAGGGATACCCCTGGTCCAAGCCTTTCTGTCCCGCAAAACTGGCAAAAGTTTGCAAATGTGATCTGATATAAAAGAGCAGAAAGCAGCTGGAGGAAAACTGTCTTCACATAAAGAGAAGAAGTGTGTACACTCAGAAAAGAAGGTACACAATTGTATATTTTAATCAGGGTGCATATTTGTACTTTTACTATTTTTTTACCCTATGGTGGCAAATATGTGCCTTGTATGGTAGAAATAGTGAAGATACAAATATGTACCCTGCTTAAAAGGTGCAACTTAGCCATAGCTGCCCCACATTTTTCCTTTTCCCAATGGTATATATCAGTGCCTTAAGGTCCAAATATGGTTAAAGAACTCCCATTGTACATTGTAAATGGTAAATGAACTGCATTTATATAGCGCTTTTCCACCTTCATGGTGCTCAAAGCGCTTTACATTAGCCTCTCATTCACCCATTCACACACACGCTCATACACCAGTAGGTTTCTAAGGTCGATGGTAAGTCCTACTGGGGGCAGGGTTCAGTGCTTGCCCAAGGACACTTCGACATGTGAGCCAGTGACTTTTGCCAGTTTGTAGAAAGCAATACAGTAAGTAGAAGTGTCTACATGTGTGAAAAATTCTCTGGTAGATGTAGAATTACTGATTCAACTCCTTTACTGAAATAAAATTTTTAAAAAGTACCACTTCTCAGTTGCAATAAAAATCAAAAACTAAAACTGCATTTTTTTTTCTATGGATGAAATAATACTTGTTTAGATGGGACATTTAGGAAAATTTCAAAAGTCATAAATAGTAGATAAAAAAAAACCCAACATGATTATGAGATTTTAAAATTTCAAAATTAAGTGATAAAAAGTCAAAATAAATTATTAAATTAAAAAGTCTAAAAAATCTAAATAATGTGAAAGTCAAGATTATGAAAAAAAAATTATGAGGTAAGAAATTGATAATTGTGACATAAGTCTAAATCATGATATAGTAAGTCACAATTTCTGATTGAGTGATTTACAGCTTATTTTTCAAGTAATGTCTATTGTAAAGAGTATAAAGTACTGATATTTATAAACAATAAAGTACTGATATGTATACAAACATGTCGGGAGTAAAAGTAAAAAGTTGACAGAAAAATAAATACTCAAGTAAAGTACAGATATCTAAAAACGGTACTTTAAATACAGTAAATGAATTATTTCTACTTAGTTATTTCCACCTCTACCAAATATTAACCTGTGGGGGTACATTGGTGTTTATTGTACTTTAGGGTACAGATTTGTATCCCTACTGTACCTTCTTTTCTGAGAGTGTATGTGTAAACAACTGCCTCAACAACAGCAGCAGCAGAGGAAAGGTGGAACAAAGTCAAAGTTAGCCCTTTGTGTTTTGCTGGGATATAAAATTCTTCAACATTCTTGTCCCTCTGCCTCCTTTGGCAGCGTCGCTCTCCCAGCACATCAGGCTTCAAAGCAGCTCAGCAAGAGGTGTGTTTGTGCATTGCTGCCATTCACTGCACTTCTTTTAGCGAGAAAGCCTTGACAGACCTGCTGTTGCCTCAGTGCATTCTGGGATAGATTATTATTGCCTTAAGTCGTCCTCCCCCATACACAGACTTAGTGTGGGCACCACGATCTCTGTCTGGTAAACAGCTTCCATGGAAAGACAGATGTCATGCCAAAACAAAAAATAGAAAAGAAAAAAAAAAAGTTGCAAAGTATTGTGAATTTCAAAACAGAAAACAGTGAAGAACAGTGAAGAAAACAGAAAGAAAGGCTGAACCAGTTATTACAAACTGCCAGCCACTGAATAAAAGCCAAAATGTGGAGTCATTTCATTAAAAACCTTGGGTATCTGCATAAATGAAGCATTCATTTTTTTTGTTAATTTTAGATTATTTTGCTTGAAATAAGTAGTACAAAAAACATAGACTCAAGCAAAAAAATAATAATCTTGAATTAACAAAAAAGAATATCAGAAATTAAGACCAAAAACATAACAACAAAAAATATTCCCAATGGGACAAATACAATTATCTTGGTCAGATTTCTTGAAATCAGATTTTCCAGATTCATCAAATCTTATATCTCAGTGAAAAGTTCCTCTTTAGGTAATTCTGTCTGTGTGATGATATATTTAGACTATAAATGATAGAGTTACAGTTAATACAGTTAATATTGTATTTGTGGTTGTATAGATGTTTCTCACAACTTCCGTGTTTTGTACCAGAATTACGCAATCGTAGTGTAACCCTCCTTCTGCACTGGCAGTTGATGCACAGGTAGGTGTGATTTCCTGCTGGGCATTGCTGCCTGCCGCACCTCCTCCGGTGCCCATGGGTCAGCTGCAGGGTTAGCTGCAGGGTCGTCAGCCAGGAACCACCAATCACCGACGTTTCGCCCCTTTAATCCTGGAACGTCTCCTGGTGGCGGAGCAGTGACAGGGACGTCTCCCTGCCACCCCCTGCAGCTAGTTTGCTTTATCCCCTGCAGCTGTTGGGGTTAGCTATTCTTCCCCCAGATCTTATCCTTCCGCCTCAGCCAGAGCCAAAAACTTCCTTTTTCTGCCTCCTCCGAAAGCTCTTTTATGGTCTTTCGCAGATTTCCTCCTGTCACGCCTGCGTCCCTCAAAAGGCGCGTCATTGACAGCCCCACGAAGCCTCGGCAGCCAACCTCCACAGGGTAGACCGTGGTCTTCCAGCCAGCCTCCCGGCACTCAGCTGCCAGCTCGGCGTATTTGGCCTTTTTTCGCTCAGACGCAGCCTCGATCTCCTCTTCCGATGGAACAGTGAGTTCGATGAGGTGAACCACTCTGGCTTTCGTGGACCACACAACGATGTCTGGGCGGAGAGCTGTAATGATAATTTCAGTAGGGAACCGGAGCTGCTTGTAAAGGTCAACTCTCATCTCCCACTCTTGGCCAGGGGAAAAAGGCCTCATTATTTCTCTTGGCCTGGTGTAACTTTGCCCATCCCCTTCTTTGACAAAGCTGTGTTGGTTCTTTGCTGGTGGCAGTTGTTTTCTGCCCTGTCGGCACCTCTCCAGCACCTCAGCCAGTTTCCTCAGGACTTGGTCATGGCACCATGTGTAACGACCTTGAGATAGTGCGATCTTGCAGCCTGACAGGATGTGTTGGAGGCTTGTGTTGGGAGCATCACAGAGTGAGCACTTTTCCTCATCTCCGAACCACTGGTGAAGGTTACGAGGACAGGGGAGTGTGTCATAGGTGGAGCGAATGAGGAAGCTGAGCCTCGCCTGTGGGATCTTCCACAGATCTGACCATCCTATGTTGCGATGGACAACTCCCTCCCAAGTTGTCCAGCCTCCTTGGCGGCTCTGCGAGATGGCCTTGATCTTATACCGCTCTTCCTCGGTTCTTGTCACTTCTGCCACCACCATCTCTTTCCTCTCCTTGCGGGTGGCTTTGGACCAGAATCGTGGCGCGTCTCCCCATCCCAGCCCTGTTCTTCCTGCCTGGACTCTGCCTACAATTTCTTGGTGCTGCAGCCTAGAGACAGCATGGTTCACCTCAGCCTCAGCATTCCACTTTTGGCCAGTGCGAACCTTGGCATTAGCATTCCTCACTGTCTGGTCGGTCGACTCTCTTAGCTCGAGAACCAGCCTGGCCTTCTCTTGCATGTACCCCACGGTTATGGACTGCATTGGCAGTTGCAATGCGTTTCTTCCAAAGAGTCCTGCTTCAGAAAGGCATCGTGGTAGTCCCAACCACTTCCTAATGAACGAGTTGGCCTTTCCGTCCATTTTCCTCACAGTTGATGAGGGGATCTCACACATTTTTAGGGGCCACATTAACCTCCTGTAGAGTGTGAACTGGTAGCACCAAGTCTTGTACTTTCCGGGGAGCTGGCTTTGGTCAATCCTTGCCAGGCCGTCTGTGAGTTGTTTCATGACGGTCTTCCCCATTTGTTTGTCAGACAGCTCTGCAGAGTACTGCCTTCCTAAGCTTCGGATGGGTTGCTCCGACAGGAGAGGGATTTTTTCCCCTCCAGCGACAAATGTGGTGCTGTCGTTTTTGACTCCCCTTCTGAGTGACAGACTACGGGATTTGGAGGGCTTGATCGTCATCCTGGCCCATGCCATCAACTCGTCCAACCTTTTCAGCAGCCGAGATGTACATGCTGCTGTCTGAAGGAGGCTGGTGACATCATCCATGTAGCTTCTCAATGGGGGTAACCTCTGGCCAGATGGCAGTTTGATCCCACCAACCATCTGTCTTGCTCCAATAAGGATGATCTCAAACGCTGTTACAAACAGGATAGGAGAAATGGCACACCCCATTGCAATTCCCACTTGTAGCTGCTGCCATCCAGTCGTGAAGTCTTGGAGGGCAAAACACATCTGCAGGTCTTTAAAGTACAGTGCTACCAGGTTCCTAATGCAGAGGGGCATATGGAGAAAAGATAAAAGATAAACAACAAAGAATGCACGAGCAATGACCAAAAGTTATTGTAGCATACCGGGCTGTTCTTGTAATGCCCAGAAACAGCCATATTTTTTGTTCCACTCCTTCCCTTTTTAATGGTGAAGCTAGATCAGGCATGGACAAACCATTCCCAAAAGGCCAGTGTGGCTGCAGGTTTTTGTTCCAACCAAGCAGCAACACACCAGACTTGATTCAATTAATAAACTGATCTCAGTCTTCAGAGAGTCGATTGGTCAAACTGTGTATTCTTTGTTGGTTGGAACAAAAATCTGCAGCCATTTATATAAATATCTGTACTTTATACTCCTTACATTTATATAAATATCTGTACTTTATACTCCTTACATTTATATAAATATCTGTACTTTATACTCCTTACATTTATATAAATATTTGTACTTTATACTCATTACATTTACATAAATATCCATATTTTATACTCTTTACATTCTCAGAAAAGACTAGCACCTATATCGTAAATAAAATGACATGGTAACAATGTTTAGTTTTTATCTCAGTTTCAGTGAGATTTCGGATTTTTCACAGCCCAGGTTTGATGAAGTTAATGGATAAGTAGAGATTACTTTAAAAATTTGAGGTAAGTGATTGCACTCAAATTATTTGAGTAATTATCAAGTAATTAATTGGTTTGAGTAGGTTCAAATTTATGTAATGTTAATGTATAAAAGACTAAAATACAGGTTATTTGCACTTGAAATTCTCAGTTGAATGTCTGAATGTCAGTTTGAATTTCCAACAGATTTAAAGGTAAAATATTTTTTTAATTGCAGTTAGATTAATTCAACATTGATTCAAAAACTTGTTTTAAAGTTAATCAAACTCAAAATCTTATCTCTAATCAAAATATTTATTTGTGTTAATAAAATAATTTAATAAAAAAAATTGCAAGGATTTAAATGAACAATTTTATTTAACATTGCCAAATAAAAAGTAGCTGTGGAGCAATAAGCCAAAAAAGACCTTGCATGAAAAAGTTTTAAACTAAACATTTTAGTGACAACAGTAACAATACCTTTCAGAAACAACTTTGTTTTTACGTTTTTAATGTATTATTTCTTAAACATATATTTTACATATATTACATATATTTATTTGTACTAGAAAAGTACAAATAACTATTCGCTATCCTAGTGAATTAACTAAAAATGTGAACACATTTTAAAAAAGTGGTGTTCTTTTCTCAAAGCTAACAGGACAGTGTATGACTCCCCCCTCATGATTATTTTGTGGTTGCCATTGTTATTGTGGCAGACAGAACAGGATCCTCCAGTGAAAAAAAAGGAATTTCAGATTCACATAAAAGTTAGTTAAAAAGGATTACATTTTCTTAAATAAACATGATTTTTTTCCACATAAATCTGTTTATTTTATGCGTAGTATCTATAATTATATCATGAAGAAGCAACATTATATTTATTCATTTTATCACTAGTGTACATCAGGATAATGATTTACTACTTCCTAAAGCATTCTGTTTAAAATATTAATTTATTTTAAACAGAATGTCAGTGTTTCATTTCAAAATGCAAACATTCTGTATTTACCAATGCCACAGCACAGCAACAGCATACGTTATTTAAGAACAGACGTTCTAAGAAAAATATGGTTATGTACAAAACTGACTGTTCACTGACTGTTTTATTATTAAACTATGGGACAACACCCCAAGAGAAATGGTTCCTAAATGTACAGGAGTCAGAAAGATACAGAACCTATAAGAGTGGCATGTGTTTCAAGTCTGTTCAACTCTAGGTTAGGCTTATAGGGTTATAGGGTTAGCATTAGTGTTAGCGTTAGGGTTAGGGTTATGGTTAGGGTTAGGAGGATAGGGTTTAGGGTTAGGTTTAGAGGGTTAGGCTTCCGCTTCCACTGGTTCTTAACTGTTTGCAGTGGGCAGAGCTTCACATTTCAAACCAAGCATAATTATTTCATTTATTATAAAGATGACTTTATTTCACAGATTATACATCCCCCATGAATTCAATAGTTCTACATGATTTATACAAGTTAAGAGAAGGAACATGAAACACTTATATTATATATAGTAAATAAATACAGAACAAATCAACCCTTTTTTTTTCTTCAGTACACAAACTCAAGTGCATGCACCTGCTGAAATGAGTAATAGTCTGTTACTGGCTCTCCTCTCTCACCTGCCCTTGCTTTCTGCTTGTTCTTTGACTTTGCCAACTTTGGCCTTTTCTCTTTCCTTTACCCCCTCTGTGTCAGACTTGTGTTTACTGTGCTTGTGTTTTCTCTGGCTTCATTTCTCTGTAGTTTCTCCTGGCGGCGGCGGTGGCTTTGTTCCTCCCTCCTCCTCGCCTTTCTGGTCAGGTATACCGACACACTTTCTACTTTCTCAGTCTCTCTGTTGTTATATGCCCATGTTTCCAGCCTTCCATAGAAAATATCTTGTTTTAATTTTTTTTTTTGCTTCATGTATTATACAAAAACAAATAATACTATAAATAAATAATGTCACCTTCACATCGTATAATACTGAGTGAAAAAACATTTGCCCTCTTGGGTGTAATTCTGAGTTGAAGATTCTTAAAATTCCTGATCATACTGTATCTACTGCTTGGTTAGAAAAACTCCAGAGATGCAAACAAGGTGAAGTGGAATCTGCCCTTTACCATCTGCCCCAGGAAATATCAAAAAATAAACTTTCATCATAACCCCTTAACGCCTACTGTTGCAAATATGCAACATACAGAAACAAAAGTATCTGTTGCATATACTATAGTCAAATAAATTGTCTTCACAAGGCCTGGGCACCCCCCCTTTTTTTAAAATCTCTCTTTCACCCCAGCATCGAATTGTGGTTTAATGAAAACCCATAATAAAGTCAGTGCTGAGCCTCATACACAGTATGAAGACTCCCTTGGCAAAGCTAATTAGCTTTAGCACCAAAAGGAGTCAGACTAACTTTCTATTTTTAAGGACCAAGGACAGGACAGGTTTAACATTATAAAAATAAATAACAAAAGAAAAAAATATATATATATTTATTATTATTATTATTATAAAAGGGGGAAAGTCTTCCAGCTGCGCAGGAGGCCGGGCGCAAAATCAGTTGACCCTAACGAATCCTAATGGTGATGTCCAAAACCACATGGGGGGGGATCCCTTGGCAGATCTCACCTAGTATATATGTGTGTGTGTGTGTGTAGCCCCGACTATGATATGAAGTCATAGTCTGGAGATGATCCATAGACTGAGCTTAAGCGTACGGGTGGGATCAACGGCTGTCTTTCAAACTGCTCTGCACGTAATAGGACAGCGCTACGACCAATCAGAGCAATGGACAATGTGACATATACAGAGTGATGAAAACAAGTCTAAACTAGTGTCTATCTGGTTGTTTTAACATCCTATAGGCTAATCAACGTTAACACACTGCTAACAGTAGAGGAAACATATCCAACCAGATATCTGTTTATGTGCTGCTTATTTGACCATACACTGTAAGTTCCTACTACTTCAACACTGTCGTCCTTGTGCTACAATCTCACTACACAAATGGAGTGTTGTGATTGGACCGGTAAAATTTTACAGGTTCTGGCTGAGGCTCTATGGTGTGTCACTAGACCAACGATTCAGGCAAAAAATTGCAACAACATTGTATCACAGGACTTTACATGAGAGAACAATCAACAGTGATGTGTGTATCCAACAAGCACATCGCAGAATATCTTGCGCAGGTGTCTCTTAAAGTGACACGGAAAAGTGGAGAGGCTGGGCGAGGCATCCAGGGGGCAGGCCAGAGGGCCACAGAGGATGGCTACTCTGCAGCCTCCCCTGGCCCAAGTTCCCCGAGCCGTCCCAGACCTTCTCCTAAGGTGTGAATGTGTGTGGTGCAATAAAAGAAAATTAGAGAGCAGGGGAGGCAAGCGGGGGGGTGATGGGGAAGAGACAAGGCCGTAGAGCCCTGCCATCTGCCCCACCACCAAGCCCATCCCTCCCGCCCCCACCTGCTCTCGAGGCCCTAACTGTTGTGTCCCTATATGTGCCTAAGGGTAGCTATATACAGTGAGGTGTGAAGTGTGTGAAGTGCGCAGTAAGAGGCAGTCTGGTGTGCGTCTGGCCCATTAGGACAGAGCAGCGGGCGAGACAGGTAGTGAGACCGCTGGTACTGATGCAGAGGGCCCCCAGGCAGGAGGCCAAGGTGGACCCACTCGAACCCGACTCGCCCAGCCAGCACCAAAACCCCCAGAAGTCGCCCCGGTAGACGCCGTAGTCCCACCATGGGCCAGCCGCATGCAGCACCCCGCCCCAGAGGGAGGACCATGCCGCACCACCAGGAAGCAAGGGCCGTGAGCCCCCACGCCCACCCCGGAGCCCGTACGCCCAGGATGCAGGGCGCCCACCCCGCAGCACCACCGAAACCCCACCCACCCCACCACTCCCCAGGACAGCCCCCAGGCCCGGACAGAAGCCCCCAGGTGTAGGCGGCTGGTCAGGAAGGGACAGGGGGGTGACCGGAGGGAGCATATACAGCATAAACAATATAGGCCCAAGGACTGACCCCTGAGGCACATCATAACTGACTCTTGCGAACAGCGATGATTGTTGATTAATATTGACAAATTGGTACACAAAATAAAGGGAAAGAGTTGGGTTCACATAACAGATACCTGCCTAAACTTTAAAAATGATTCATTGATCAGACTGGAAGGTGTGGTTCAGTGAGAGGATAGACATATAAGTGCAGGAAAGAGGAGTGCACCCACAAAAGACAGTCTGAAATGAGTGAGTGAGTGAGTGAGTGGCTGGGCGGCTGTGGCTCGGTTGGTAGAGTGGGTTGTCCGATGACGCGACCTGGCTCTGGCTGTCGAAGTGTCCTTGGGCAAGACACTGAACCCGAGGCTCCCAGTGGGACTGACAGAACCTTAGAAACCTACTGGTGTGTGTGTGTGTGAATGGGTGAATGTGTAGCTAATGTAAAGTGCTTTGAGAACCATGAAGGTGGAAAAAGCGCTATATAAGTCTTGTGTCTTGTTCATCATTTTCTTCTGGTTGCGTCAGTTTCATTGTCTTCTTCCATCAGTTTCATATGGTTGGGTTTTATTGCATCCTTCTACATCGTTTCAGTGTTACTGGAATCAGTCTTTTGAGAAGGCATGCAATGATCAAACATTAAAATAATCACTGATTCCCCTTACATCCAGTAAAACTCAAGTCACAAGATGGCTTTGAACATATCAGAAGTATAAAGTACACTTCTATGTTAAAAACTTAGGAGTAAAAGTAAAATGTCACCAGGAACAGAGATACTAGGTAAACTAGTGATCGACTGATATGGATTTTTTTTTAACCCTCTATGTGTGCCGTGGCCGAGGCGAGTTGGGTCAACTTGCCCTTTTAAAACAACTAATAAATAGCTCTTTAAAAACTACCAAAATTGCTCTTTAAAAACTAATAAAATGCTCCAATTAAAATATTTAAAAATACTTAAACTAAAAGCCGACAACGCCACCTAGAGGTTAAAAGAGCTCTAGGACTCTGAACAGTGTTACACATGTTCTTTTGGACCGGGGGTGAGCAGAATTAAAAACAAGTAAAAACGGTTAACTAATTTATTTACATAAAATCACAGTTAAAATACAATAAAACAAAGAGAGTGGGTGATGCCAACCAGTACATAAGTCCCAACTACCCCTGTCCTTTAACCGTCAGTCCTCTGTAGGGCAGCTCCTCCGCGCCTTCTCTCTCCACATCCACCGACCCTGGTGGGGCCGCTCCTCCATGCGCCACGCCAGCGACCACGCATCTCCGGCACCCGGCTCCTTCCTGCTGCCACCCTCCGAGCGTCCACTCCCGGCCCTGCTACTCCGGCCGTCAATCTGCCCGGCCGGGGGCAACCTACCAACCCAGGCTGGAGTGTTCTCGCCCGGCGGGTATACTGCTGCGCTTCGCGCGCCGGGCATCCGTCGTCTCGCCAGTATACTCTGCTGTTTCTATGCTATGCTATGCTAGCTGGCATGTGCTAGCACATGCCAGCACATGCCATGTATGTGGCCGCTCTGTCTCCCTTTCTCGCACCTCGTCCTTTTCCGCTCCTTCTCTCGCTGCCCTCTCTCGCTCTCTCTGTCTCCGGCTCCTGCTGCTCGCGCCCTCTCTCTCCAGCTCCTTCCGCTCGCGCTCCTTTTACTTCCTTCTCCGTTGATGCTGATGGCTGATTCGCTGCACCCGTTATCGGCTGATCGCCGCCGGTGCTGTCTCAGTGCTGCGTTCAGGGACAATAGGGAACCTCACATGCCAGGTCAGTACTTGCACACATTAAAAACAACCCAATAAAAACATGCATTTACAAACAACGCAAAACTAAAACACAATAAGTTAATAAAAATATAAAACATGCATCTAAAAATCCCTGGCAATTTCGGCCCTGTCACATATGGGTTAAATAATGCTTAAAAAACAGCTTTAAAAATAACAGAAACCTGTAACCAATTATCCCATAAATGTGTCACCTAAAATCATAAAATCTAACCAATGTGATGCAACAAATAGTAAATGGTCTGCACTTATATAGCACGTTTCTACCTTCATGGTGCTCAAAGCTCTTTACATTAGCTTCACATTCACCCATTCACACACACTTATACACCAGTGGGTTTCTAAGGTTCTATTAGTCCTACTGGGGGCCTAAGTCAGGGTTCACTGTCTTTCCCAAGGACATGTCGACATGTGGACAGCCAGACCGCCTCGGTCATTGGGCGACCCACTCTACCAACTAAGCACATGACTTATCATATGCATGAGTAGTTTCACGGTAAGTCCATTTTTAAACTATAAAATACACATAAATCACCAATAAAAAAATTACTAAATAGACTAAATTGTTTTTTAACTATTTCAGTCAAATATACAAATATACAAAATATTGAGACTTAATTGTTGCCTCTTTTATTTGTACTCGTCCATTCATTAATTTTTCAGAGCTCATAACTAACATGAATATGTTTATGTAATTTTTTTATGATTTTAGAATCATTCTGAAATTAACAGTTGTTTTTTTACATTAAGAATTCATGAAAAAATTATACAAATATATACCCTCATGCAGGGGTCTCAAATACATTTTCTTTCAGGGGCCACATTCAGCCTGTTTTGATCACAACTGGCCCAGGCCAGTAAAATAATAGCATAATAACCTAAAAACAGAAAGAAAAAAACAACAATATTAAGTAATGAAAATACCTACTTTTATAAAATATCCAGACAAAAAGATCCGAATAACCTGAAAAAAGAAATTTCTTAAGAAAAATAAATACAATTTTAACAATATTATCCTTAAACTTATCATTTTTTACAGATGCATTATGGATCAGATCTACAAAGACACTAAACACAAAGCAGAAAATGGTTCAAATTATACTCAATTCTTTTAGACATTTCAGGTTGTTCCTATTCATTCAAGTTGTCCACATATTATTGTTATAGGAGAGTTTGTAAATGTAAATATTTTTTTACATTTTTTGCACCAAAACAGACAAGACAAAGCTTTAAAGCTTTGAATGTGGATTTTTTTTTGCATTTCTCAATTTCATCCCTGGGGCCACCTTTGGCGGGCCACATTTGTCCCTGGGCCGCATATTTGAGACCCATGCTCTAATGGAACAAAGTCATTTATAAGCTAGAAAAGCACTCTGAGAGTGCAGACCTCCACCAAGGTAGACCCCCCGGATCACCACCAAACTCTAATAATTTCCAGATCTCCCCATTACCAACCTACCCTGAAAATTTTATCAAAATCCATCTTTGAGTTTTTGAGTTATCTTGTACACAAATAAACAAACAAACATGTAACAAACTGTGGTCTATGAGTCTTTTTGACAGGGCTGTAAAGCTCGATGCTGGACCCACGAGCCACCTTCTTTCCCAGGGGGGGGGGGGGTGAAGGGACAGGGCAGTGACCTCGCCAACCTGATTGCCACGTGGCCCCCCAAATGCGGTTCACTCAGTTTCTGTGCTCAGAGAGAGAACCGATACCCAGTCCCGGGCACACCCCTGTATCCTGGCCTCACACACTAGCAGATAAAATCAGTGAAGAACTGCCCATTCATGACAAAATGAACACCACATACATGGGCCCAGATGACCCCTCCAACTGGGAAATAGAAAAGGCCACATGAATTGCACCATCAGAGAATACTCTTGATTTGAAATGTTCCTTTTGTGATTTGAGCCTCATATATATATATTTTTTGTTTGTTTGTTTGTTTTGTTTTGTTTTAAACAAATTTTCACATCTTTGTGTGCTTTTCACATATTTTAAATACATTTTAACATATTTGTGTGTTTTTACCATCTTTTTTAAATACATTTTCACATTTGTGTATGGTCTTCAACATGTCTTTTAACACATCTTAACGTTTTTTTGTGTTTTTAACAGTTTTTAAATACATTTTACATGTAGAGTTTAATAGAATTTATTTTGGTAATATTAATTGAGCCCAGTGACACTTTTTAGATGAATGTAGTATTTGTGTTTTGGTGCTTTCCAATGAACATAAATTGAAAAAACATCAGGATTTGAGTCTTAAACTTAAAGATAAGTTGTTTTGCTGCATTTGAGCTGATGCTGTTGATTTCTTTTGAGGACAGACCCCAGAAGAGATAACGTGGCATCATAGCAAGACGTTTTTGGTTTTTTTCCCCCCATTCTGCTAGTGCTGTGTGAACGTGCATGCCTGGATCCTGGGCTTGTGTGCTGCACGTGCACGTGCGGCAGCAAATATATTTTGTTTCCATTCACCATCTCTACACAGTCAAGTCATCTGTATTTTTGCAGATAAGATAATCGGATCCATGCGCACCTGTTCACATGTGATACAAGCTCTGACCTGCGCCGGCAGAAATAACCTTGTGTAACCTGATAAGTGGCGATGCGACGCATGAGCTGAGTTGAACATTAACTTTTAATAAGATCAACACACAGCCGTGATAACCCACAACCTCTCACCTCCAGAAGCGGGCAGCTGTGTAAAGCATATTTTTCCTCTCCCTCAATAGTGAAAGTGACTTATTCTATCATCTTTCATCTGTGTCTGAAGTATGGTTCGGGCTGACAAGTCACAAGGTCCTTCTAAGGCAGGGCTGTCAAACTCACATACAATCTCGTACAGGGCCGGTGCCTGGTATAGGCATATAAGGTGGTCACCTGGGGTGCCTCACGTGCCAGGGGTGCCATCTACAGGTAGTTTTCACCAACTGTTGTTTGTATTTCAACTGGACCTTCTCTAAACATGTAACGCCACGATGAACCAAATGAAAGAAAGCAGCATTTTAAACAAATAAATGGCACGTCCCCCACTTTGATTTGACCTAATAATGCATAAAAACGTTTTGGGGGGGGCACCTTACAGCTGCGTTCAATATTAAACAAGGCGATAAAGTACTGTACGCTACAGCCAGCTGTTGATTAAACATAAAGAGGTCTAAACCCTCCGGCGCCCAGGGCCAAAAATGAAAGGAGGAAGAAGAAAAGAAACTGATTTGTACCGTTGTTCTGCTCATTTTGGCTAGTAAGCTAGCAAGTTGAGCTAGTAGCCGTGTTGCCAACTCCCAAACAATGTAAGGAGCTAGGGGCACTTCCAAACTGCACAAGAAAGCACTAGGGTAGTATATATATATATATATATATATATATATATATATATATATATATATATATATATATATATATATATATATATATGCATACACACACACTCTTACTTAACCACACTTTGTCTGACCCCTCCCCCGATACCTCTTTGCCATGGGAGACCCTACCAGGAGTACTATAGGCTCGCCTGCAGGAATATAGGATTCCAGGCTAGCCTATAATACTCCAGACAACACAGCTCTCAGGTTTATTGGGGCACACAAAGCTCTCCACCACGTTAAGCTGATGGTCCTAGGAGAGGATTTGTTTTTTGTGTGTGTTTTAAGTGGCATTAACAATGAAGGGAGAATTTAACTTCTTGTCTCAACAAGATCGATAGATAGATAGATAGATAGATAGATAGATAGATAGATAGATAGATAGATAGATAGATAGATAGATAGATAGATAGATAGATAGATAGATAGATAGATGGATAGATGGATAGATGGATAAGTGCCCCTCACTTCACAATCACATGGGTGTGATTCTTTTTTTTTCAAATGAATGTATTTATTTTTTTACAAGAGCTGCTGCTTGGCGACTGCTTCCTGAGTCCTGACTGCAATCTTTGCGATATTGAGGGGACAGAAACAGCCTGGGTCATGGGTGCGCGATTTGTTCCTATTGTCAATAGAAGTCTATGCAGAAGAGCCGCCTTTGGATGGCCCCATAATGTGAACGGGATGACCGGATCATTGTCGTAACTCCATCTATACTTGAATGGCACTAGATTTTGCGCCATGCACTTTTCACAAATTTGGGCGCTAGGGGGGGTAAATTATATGCTTTTTGCCTTGTGTCAACATTTCACTATTGATTATCATTAGACAATTCAGAATAATTCCTTCACACTGAAGGGTTCTGAGATAGCAGCTAGCCATTAACATTAGCTAGCTTACCTGCCTGTTTCCCTCAGTGGTAGACATCTAACAAGGCTAACTAAACTGTAAGCTACTAATAGTTTGAAAAAGGGCTATGTAAAATAAATTTTAAGAATGTCACAAGTTTTTCTGGGACATGAAATGCATTTTTTGAGACATTTTTAGTGTTGGCTAGCTAAATAAACTGATTATTAGTTGTAATGTATTACATCAGGAGCGCAAATCACCTCTTTACATCAAGCATTTTGTATATATAAAGAGAGAAAGAGAGAGAGAGAAAACCATAGAAAAAGTGACTTTTTCAGTAAAGGTATCAATAGCTGAACACGAAGACAAGTGTGCCCATTCCATTCACTGTCATTGTTCCGACTCCATGGGTTCAAATGGGTCATATCTGATGACCATGAAAATACGTCACTGTATTTTACAACAATTATTATGGATACAATTCTGGATAATTATGAGATAAAAAGTCCAAATTACGATATAATAAGTCACAATTTCTGATTTAGAAATAATTTTTCATACTGTCATATTCATCTAATTTGAAAAAGTAATGAGTCTATTCTGAGAATGTAAAGAGTATAAAGTACAGATATTTATATAAATCTAAAGACAATAAATTACAGATATTTATATGAATGTAAAGAGCAAGTACATATATTTATACAAAAATGTAGAGAGTAAAAGTAAAAAGTTTTCAGAAAAGTAAATACTCAAGAAAAATAGATACTTAAAAACTGTACTTCAGTGCAGTAAAGGAAGTACTTCTACTTAGTTGCTCCCACCTCTGATTGTACAATTATTTACCATGTATTTATAGGGTTAATGAATCATAAGTTACTAAACATTTTACATTGGTAGATGCTTTTGGTTGTTTGGGTCTTTAAGGGTTAATGTAGATTAGAAATTGGCCTTGAGACCCTCAGCTGATATGTTTTCCAAATACACAACGCTATGGTGTTTTAGATTAAACTAAGCACTAAGTGAGGGTTTTACATTTGAAAGACTCAACAAGTGTTTACCCAAATGTTTTCACCTTGTTCAAGGCTGCCAACAACTGCCAAGAAACACCCTCTACCTGCTGGCTAACAATGTTAAACAGATAGAACTTCAACCATAAGAAGAACAGCAAAGGAATCACATCCAAAAGCCCTTTGGATTTGACCTCCTACTGTGGCTAACGTTTTAACAGAGGTGGATGTAACTAAGTAAAAGTATTTCATTCATGTACCTAAGTAGACTTTTTAGGTATCTGTACTTTTCTTGAGTATTTACTTTTCTGATAACGTTTTACCTTTCTCCCTACATTTATGAACAAATGTAGGCAGAACTCTGTTGTACTCTTTACATTTATATGAATATTTTTAATTTATACTCTTTACATTTATATTAATAACTGTACTTTATACTCCTTACATTTATATAAATATCTTTACTTTATAATCTTTACATTTATATAAATATTTGTATTTTATACTCTTTACATTTATGTACTTTATACCCCTTACATTTATATAAATAGCTATACTTTATATTTCATTTCATTTCGCAAATTAAACAATGTGAAAAATAAGTACCTTCAGAGGGAAAATCAGTAGAGATAAATTGTGACTTTCTAAATCTTAATTTAAACTCTTGTTATCATAATTATACATTTCAATTCAATTCAATTTTATTTCTAAAGCCCTAAATCACAACAAAGTCGTCTCAGGGGGCTTTACAAAAACATAATCAACTACAGAAATACATGAAAAGTCCCAGGCATCCCCTGTCCTTAGACCCTCCTTCTCGGCAAGAAAAAACTTCAAAACCCAGTGGGAAAAAGAAGAAATCTCGAGGAGAACCACATTGAAGGAGAGATCCACTCCCATGGACGGACAGGCTATAGATGAACGTCCATGTATAAATGCAGGAGGGGGGGCTGGTCCAGACAGGCAGGGGCGGTGGTCCGGGGTCACAGGTCAGCACAGGCGAGATACTCCAGATCCTGTCGTCCATGGCTCCCGTGCAGGCACTGTCAGGAGAGCCACCACTCCCCCCAAGGGGGGAGGGGGGAAAGGGGACACCAGGTGACTAGTCATGAACAGACTTGGTAAGAAAGATATGTTATAAAAATTACAGAAACAGATGTGAGGAAGAGAAAGAGAAGAAAGAACTCAGTGTCTGTACTTCCCCCAGCATTCTAACTCCTAGGGCAGCCTAGACTGAACTGTGACTCATACATCATGTATACATGATATATGAGTTACATAATTTTTTAACTAACCTAACCATAGGCTTTCTCAAACAGGAATGTTTTAAACCTAATTTTAAATGTAGAGACTGTTTCGGCGTTTTTAATATTAAAGGGAAGCTGATTCCATAAGACAGGGGCCTGATAACTAAAGGCTCTAGCTCCTACTGTACTTTTAGAAACCCTAGGAACTTTCAGTAAACCTGCATTCTGAGAACGAAGGGTTCTATTGGGTTGGTACGGAACCAGATCATCTTTAAGATAAGAGGGGCCCATACCATTAATGGTTTTATATGTAAGGAGGAGGATTTTAAATTTAATTCTAGACTCAACTGGTAGCCAATGGAGGGTTTGGAGCACAGGGGTGATGTGTTCTCTTCTATCTGATCCTGTTAATAATCTTGCTGCTGCATTTTGAACCAGTTGCAAGCTTTTTAGGGAATATTTAGGACATGCTACAAGTAAGGAGTTACAATAATCTAATCGTGATGTAACAAATGCATGAATTAATTTTTCTGCAGTCGTTTTAGACAGAATATTCCTAATTTTGGCTATGTTGCGCAGGTGAAAGAAGGCTGTTCTCCAAGTTTGTTTGATATGCATTTTGAATGAAAGATCTGGATCAAATAAAACTCCTAAATTTTTAACTGTGGCACTGGGTGTTACACTTAAGTTGTCCAGAGTAACTATCTGGTCAGTTAGGGAGTCTCTCGCATCTTTAGGACCAATTATAACGACTTCAGTTTTTTCAGGGTTCAATAAAAGATAATTGGCACTCATTTATTATCTCATATGTACACAGTAAATTTTGCAGTGTTAATTTGGAGAAAATGGGACCAAATACACTCTAGAAGAAGTTAAATAAACTCTCTAAGTGTTGATTTAACACTGCAAAATTTACTGTGTATGACTGTATCTCATATATAGCGCTTTTCCATCTTCATGGTGCTCAAAGTGCTTTACATTAGCCTCACATTCACCCATTCACCCATTCTGTCAGTCCTATTGGGTGTGTAAGTCAGGGTTCAGTGTCTTGCCCAAGGACACTTTGACACGTGGACAGCCAGAGCCTGGACGCGAACCGCCAACCCTTCAGTAATTGGACGACCCGCTCTACCAACTGTAAAATACATGAAAATCAAATATAATAAAAATCTGACAAATTGAAAAAGTGTCACTAGGGAGGTTCTGGTTATTTGTATAAATTGACATGGAATGACCCCTTTGGAAAAATGGGAATTTAGAAAAAAAACACATGGTGTTTGTGTCTAAAGCAGAGGTCTCAAACTCATTACTTTCAAGGGCCTGATTTGATTTCCATTAAAATAACAGAATAGCATGTAAATAATAGCTCCAAACTTTTGTGTTTAGTCCAATTAAATTCTGAAAATATTTTATTTTACAAACTATACAAACAAAAAATATTACTAAAAAAGAAATAAAATATAATATATAAATAACCAGGTAAAAACAAAAGAAAAACCTAAAATTTACTAGGAAAAAAAAAAGCAATTTTAATAATGTTTTTCTTCAACATATCATTTTTACATGAAGAAGCGAAGCATTGTTAAAATTGTACAGAATTTTCTTTAGACATTTCATATTGTTCATACTTGTTCATGTGTTTTTTCACATGTTATTGTTACATTATAGTTTGTAAATGTAAATATTTCCATATTTCCATGTTATTTTTAAAAACTGAAGTTGTCATTATCGGCATAATGTAAAATGTTTTTCACATCAAACCCTGAAGAAAATATGGATTTATTATTTTTTGTAGGTTTTTATGTTATTTGACTCAAGATAATATTGGTCTGTATGTGGAACCTGAACTAAAATGAGTTCCACAGCTTTGATTGTGGAATTATTGACCTTTGAAAATTCATCCCAGCTGCCGCATTAGAACCTTTAGCGGGCCACATCTGGCCTTTGAGCCACATGTTTGAGACCTTTGATCTGAATGAAAAATTCTTCATTCAGAACACTGCTTTTTTTTGTATAAATACATTTGACACTGTTTGCACTTTGCTCATTTGTGTCGTGATATGTGCTACACTCTTTATCAAACGAATCGAGGTCACATCAGATGATCTTGTGTCAGGATTCAGCATCTTATTAAGAATGGGTGGAAACAAACAGACCTCTAATACCTGTTGGTTTGGGATCAGCTTCTCAGCACCATGTTCATGTGCAACAACCAATGTCTTCATGAAAACAAAGGAAAAGAAAAAAAAAATACATATCTTTGAATTTAGAATCAGCCTTGAACATGCATGTCTCTGGAGAGTTTAACAGAGGTGGTCAAAGTACTCACATTCTGTATTTACTATAAGTAGAAGTACAGCTACTGGCGTATAAAAAATGATCTGGTTAAAGTAGAAGTACTGATTAAACTCCTTTACTGATGTAAAATGTATTTAACCAGAAAAAGAAAAAAAAAAAAAAATTCTAAATTATCCAAAAATAAAGCCTTTAAAAGTGAGTTACTGTGTAGATGATATGTTTTATTGGGTCATGGTACTCAGTTTAGTGGGTATGGACAGGACATTTAGCAAAAATTCAAAAGTCATAAATAGGTGATTTAAAAAAACATATCTAACACATCTAAATCGTGAGATAAAAAGTTATTATGAGAAAAAAGTAATAATTATGAGATAAAAAATGTATTATTATGAAATTAAAAAGTCAAAATTATATGATTTACTGATTTACAACTTATTTTTTATACTGTCACGTTTGTCTAGTTTGAAAAAGTAATGTACAGGTATTTATATAAATGTGAAGAGTATGAAGTGAAGATATTTATATAAATGTAAAGAGTATAAAGTACAGGTATTTATATAAATGTAAAGATTTTTATATAAAAATGTAGAGAGTAAAATAAAAAGTTTCCCGAAAAATTATTACTCAAGTAAAGAACAGATACCTAAAAACTGTACTTAAGTACAGTAAATCATTTGTACTTACCGTAGTTACTTCCACTTCTGCTTTTCACGACCACATTGATGTGCAACAGCCAAAAAAATAAAAATAAAAATTAATATCTTTGAATTTGGAATCATCCTTGAACATGCGTGTCCCTAGTCAGTTGAATGCCATCCTTTTTTTCCCTTCAGCAGTCAGTGCAGAGGACTGTCAGGGTCAGAGCAGAAGGTCAGACTTCCACTTCTTCACATGCAGACTCCTGCTTTCAGCTTCCTATGGGGGTGATTTTCTGAATCTGATGCACTTTGAGTCCCACAGGTTTAACCTCATATAAACTAAACCACAAAATATATTCTAAAACACAAAATGAAAATGTCCATGTGTCTTTAACACATTAAAACACACAAACGTATTTTAAATATTATATTCTCAAACATCTATGAGGTTCTGAGGCAGAGATTTCAGCCAAATAAGCATGTCCGTACTGAGTAAAGTTACTGTTTTATTGAATATAAAACAAATAAAAATAGCCAGTAACCACAGTTTTTTCTACCAATATAATCATTTATCTATCTACTTTAACCTTAATATCAGAAATATGAAAAAAAAAAATTTTTTTATTATTTATAAAATATCACAATTTAATTTCCCCCCTAATTTTGTTCATCTCCATAACAGGATATCAATAATGCTTTTTTTTTTTTTTTTTTTTTTTTTAAATAATGATTTAGTTCAACTTCCTAAGCACCCAGGAAGTGACATCATTGAAGTCTTTTCCCAGTCAAACTGTGTAGACAGGTCAGTATTACCACACCTTCTGACTTATATTTCATTGTTTTTATTGTCAGATTGACATTGTCATTCCCTTTCAATATTTTTACAAGCATAAATTCTATTTAGTGTTGTATTGACAGAAGGAGAACACGTGATTTATTAACATGTACTTTAGATCAGGGGGACTGAAAACTGCTGTACAGACCATGGACACATACTGGAGCTACTTCCTTAAACAGTGATAAGTGTATCCAACAGCGCATCCCAGAATACCTTGCGCAGGTGTCTCTTAAAGTGACAGATCCTTTTTCTGTTTTATCAACATTACAAATACATTTACATTACCTCTATGAATTGATTCCGAGTGACCGAGATGTTTTTATTTTTTCATTTTTTTTCTCTGAGCAAGACGTTGAATTATAAAACTCTTGTAGGAATCACAAATGATGAAGTCCGAACTTTTTCACTGACTGTATGTGAGACACATGTTCTGAAACTGAACTAAAGGCACTTGCATGGTCTTATTTGGTAAATAAATAACTAAGGTCATTGAACTGCATTACATATTTTAATAGGATGAATGTCCTGAACCATAATGGGCTTAATCATTCTATATTGTGATTTTGGTGTGAATTGTATCGTAATGTGAGATGTCACTCACGTATCTTTAATATATCGGATCGTCAATGCTGTATCGAGATGCAATCTGAATGGCACAAATCCGGTGTTTTTAAATCTGACAGAGGTCACTTTCATATGTGGTACTAAATATGTATCTGATATTTTACAATGCAGCCATGTCATACACACGTAAACATGTGACTATCTACAGGTTGACCTTTGACCTTTAGCACTACAGTCATCAGGCTGTAGAAGACTGATGACTGACTGAGATGTAGACCTTGAATCAGTCACAGTAAAGGTGTTCATATCTGTTAAAGGACTTTTTCCAGTGAGTAGTAAATCATGCCCAAAACCAGATAGTGAAGTATGCAGGTCCAGGGGGTTGGGGCCAGTGGGTACAGGTCCAGGGTGGCAGGACCAGTGGGTACATGTCCCGGGGGACAGGGCCAGTGGTTAACTGTGTTGATTGTTCGTAGCATAGACGTATCCTTCATATCTTTGATCTTCTCAGTCTCATTCATATTCTCTCTATATAAACATCTTGCTTTTGCCTCCACATTATGCATTTTTTAATCTTAAATCTTGATTTATTCAGCTCTTTCCTGCATGTCTATCCTAGGTTGTTGCCCATAGCAACTGCTAGTGTCTTAGCTTTCCACATGGTCACGGGCGATGCTATATTTCCTTATTTGTCATTATGTCAGAGCCTCTTGCAGATGCATGGTCATTTCAGGGATTCATTCCGTTCACACTCAAGACTGATAAACATTTTATTTAATATGTACTATGAACAAGTGGACGAAAAAAATTGGATTTCACAAAAAAATCCAAATTGTTCATTAAGACCTGGTGTGTGAACATGGTCTAAGATTCCCATTGCTTAGTGTCCATCTTTCTAAGCCACAGCTGCCCCCTAGACTATTGAATAACTAGACTTTTGCAATGAATTAAAACACAATTTTACACACTAACATAAATCTAAAATGAATTATTGTAGGACTTGAATTTCACATGTAATAATAATAATAATGATTATAATTACATCAGAAAAATGCTTCTCCTTCATTCACTTTTGGTGAATGTAGCTTTGGCCAGGAGGAATTGATGTCATCAGGTGGTTACCAAGTTCATCGGGTGTTTCGACCCTGAACCACAACACCCTCCCATTGGCGGGCCGGCAGTGGTGGCCAAATCACTGCCCATCTCCTCCTCCTGGCTTCCAGCTAAGCTCCTCTCTCCTGCTCCATAACCAGCAAGAGGCTCTCTCTGCTGCCTCCCCCATCCTGCGAGCTGCTGCCTTTCTCTCCCTCCCCGTCACTCCCAGGGCTGTGAGCATCCTCCACACTGATTGGGCAGGGAATCCTCTACATCCCACCTCGACTGGGAACAACCAAGCCTGCCATCCTTTCCCCCTGCAGTCATGCAAGAGATCCTGGTATCTGGTGCTTTTTCCCATGGGACTGTAAGTTCTATGAGAATGATCTTCTTTGCCTCTTCAGACCACATTACCACATCTGGCCTCAGGGTTGTCTGGACAACAGGGGGGAATTGCAGTCTTCCCCCCAGGTCTACCTTCATTTCCCATGATTGGGCCTTTTGTAGCAGGTTGCTTTTTGTTGTTACTGTGGTTGATGGCTTTTGTCCCTCCCGAACAAACGTGATAGGTGGCATCACTTTCCCATGTGGTTGTCGTTTCTTACGTCTCTCCTGCTCCAAGGTGTTACCGAGAGTCATGAGCACCTTGTCGTGGCGCCACCTGTATCTTCCTTGGGCGAGTGCTGTTTTACACCCTGACAGGATGTGCGCCATGGTACCCCTCTCCCCACAAAGCTTGCACAGCGGGTCCTCCCTCAAGCCCCACTTGTACAAGTTAGTTGGTGTCGGCAGTGTGTCATACACCGATCTTAGCAGGAAAGAGATGCGGAAAGGTTCCAGTCTCCATAAATCTCCCCATGTAATCCTCCTCTTGGGTAGGTCCCATTTGGTCCATGCTCCCTGGGACGCTAACTCCACTGCTTTTGCCCTTCGACCTTCCTCCTCCAGGCTCCGTACACCCTCTTGGATCATGGCTCTTCGGTTTTTGGTCCCTGCCTTCCCCCATTGCTGGATATGGGAAGTTCCGAGGCCCTGTCTTCCTGTGCATGGTGTTCCAATGATGTCACGCAGCTTCAACATGCTTTCAACCTGTGCAACAGATGAGTCAGCTGCCCACTTTCGTCCTGATCTTGTGAGGATGCCTGCATGTTTGACTTGTTCGTCCTGGGAGTCTCTGTATGCCATTACAACTCTGCACTTGGCTACCTTGAATTCCTCCACCTCGGATGACAGAGGAAGTTAGAGCTGCCCTGATCTGATATACAGGCCTACTGAAGTGAAGCTTGGAGGGATTCCCAACCATTTTCGGAGGTACTTATTGATCTTCTTCTCCACTCCTTCCACGCTTGTCATTGGAACTTCATACACTGACAACAGCCACATGAGTCTTGGCAGCAGACCATGCTGATAAAGCCATGCTTTGAACTTCCCTGGGAGACCTGATTTTCCGATCCTCCTCAGCCATTCCTCTGTTTGCTTTTCTGTTCTGGTGACGCTGTTCCTGTCGGTAAGTGAATCGTCGAACCACTTTCCCAGGCACTTGATTGGAATATCCTCTATCGATGGAATCACTTCTCCTTGCACCTGCAGCTTGACCGTGTTTGTCAATTTGCCTTTCCTGTTCACCATTGCCCTGGATTTCTTTGGTTTAAACTTCATTCTGGCCCATGTTGCCATTTGGTCCAGAACCGTCAACACCCACCTCGCCTCTACATGAGTTGTGGTCGTCACCGTGAGGTCGTCCATGTAACCTCTTATTGGGGGTTGTCGGATGCCCGACTCCATTTTTGGTCCTCGAGCTTCCTTCCCAGCAGCTGTTATTAGGAGGTTCATGCCCATGATGAAGAGGATGGGGGAGATTGTACAGCCAGTTACGATTTCCTTTTCCAGGGATTGCCACTCTGTTGTAAATTGGGCTGTTTTAAATCGTAGCTGGATTCCGCCATAGTAGCTGATGATCATTCCCTTGATGTGCTGAGGGATGAGGTAATGGTCTAGTGCTGCATGGATGAGGGCGTGAGGTATTGATCCGTAGGCATTGGCCAAATCCAGCCAAACAACAGTCACACTGCCTTTGCTGATTTTGGCCTCCCGGATCATCTGACTGAGAACTCCGGTGTGTTCCAGACATCCAGAAAAGCCTGGGATTCCCCCTTTTTGGATAGTGGTGTCGATGTATCCGTTCTCCGTCATGTATGAGGTCAACCTCTTGGCCAGTATAGAAAAGAAGATTTTGCCTTCTACACTTAACAGTGAGATTGTTCTAAATTGGTCTATGGTTGAGGAGTTCTCTTCTTTTGGCACAAAACAGCCTTCTGCCTGTTTCCAGCATGATGGAATGGTGCCCTTTTTCCAGATCCTCTGGAACAACTTCCACAGCCTCCGCAGGAGCCTTGGGCATTGCTTGTATACCTTATACGGTATGCCGCTTGGGCCGGGGGCAGATCCTGTTCTGGCCTTTTTCACTACCTCCTGGACATCCTTCCAGGATGGCTCGCTGATGTTGAGCTCTTTCTCAGGGGTACTAATGCTGTCGAGCTTGGGTTGGGCATCCAGGGGCTGGTTTCTGCAGGTGTCATTGTGGGTCTCCCTCAAGAACGCCTCCACATCTTCCCTGGAACTCATCAGCCGTCCAGATTTTTCTTCACCCAGTAGTGTCCTGGTGAATCGGAAGGGGTCTTTGGTGAACTGAGCTCTTTTGTTCTCCCTATCCTTCCTTCTTTTCCGGATACTTTCTGCTTGACGGAGTTTGCAGAGACGTTCCCGGAGTTGACCTGTCAGATCCTTGATGCCCTCCCTTTCCTCGGCCGGGGCTCTTTTGAATTGTTTTTTGAGCGCTTTGATTTCTTCCCTCAGGCGATGGATTTCCTTTCTCTTCTGCTTGGTTGGTGTGCAGCCTTGATGTTTCCCTTCTTTTCCTCTATTCCAAAACGCTCCCTTCCCAGATTATATGTTATTGTTGTGAGGGATTTGACTTTCTGCTCAGCTGTTCCTGCTAGTGTGACTTCTAGTACTTTGTCGAGGTCTTGGTCTAGTTGGTACCACTCCTTGGTGTCGCCCATCTTGGGCCATTTGATTCGTTCCCTCGCAGGGTGGGTTTGGCTTTCTGGGGAGGCGTTGGGTGGGTCCCTCCTGAGGTCTTGAGGTGACACAGGTACTAAGAGATCTCCAGTACTGTGGGGTGCTTCCTGCCTGGAGCTCTCCTGCGTCTCACCAGGTGCTACCACTGTGCGCTGCACCTGTGACCCCTCCTTTCCACACTTGGTCTTGGCTTGATGTATTTTAAGACCTCTTGTGTTCTTGCAGGTTTTCCCGCAAGAACACTTTATTTCCAATACCTCCCCTGTTAGCGTTGTTTGGGTGAGCCTTCTCGTTATTCTTAAGTCCGTTGTTTGGGCCGTTACCGTTGTGTCTGTCCTGTTGAGTCGCTCATCCTCCCCCCCTCTCGGGCGACTCTGGGGGTATTGCTCTGTATGCTTTTCTTTTTTAATAATAATAATAATAATAATAATAACTTAAATTTATATAAAAAAATTTTTTGAATGCATACTCAAAGCACGTACAGTGGTATCATATGTATCCACTAACAATTCTTTTATGCTTTCAAAAATGTTAGAAACAAAGGTTGGAAATGCTGTATGTGTGTGTGTATGCCAAACTAAGGCTGATTATCTACGTTCATGATGATGATCAGTTCTAATTGAAATAACTGTTTCTGTGAACATGTGTCATCCAGTGTTGAAGTGTCATTTTGATTTGATGCAGTGTAAAAAAATAAAGAGTAATTCATCTCTACTAATTGCATAAAATTATGATAAAGTGACAGGTTTTCAGGTTTAATTTCATTAAAGTGATAGCCCTTGTCAGAGCCATTAGCAGTACACACACACACACACACAGTCAAATGTCAGGGGCGCTGTGCGGCCAATAAAAACATTTAGTCACACTTGATGGATTGGGAGTCTCTGGAGTCCTGCTTTAGATGAATGGTTCTTTAAAAGGTGTCATGAGATCAGGCTCAGCACTGCTGATTCTAGTCCATTTGTAGCCCAAACATTGATGTATTCAATCCCATGTTCCATGTGCGTGCAGAGGTGGAAGGAACTAAGTAAAAGTACTTAATTACTGTACTTACTGTACAGTTTTAGGTATCTGTACTTTACTTGAGTATTTCTTTTTCTGGCAACTTTTTCCTTTTACCCACTACATTTTTGTTTAAATATCTGTACTTTATACTACATATATTTAAGGTGGCCATATGTCTGGATTTTGTCCGGACAGACAGCTCTAAAACCAGACTGGCCGGATGCGTTCTCACTTTTACATTTCATCCTAAGCACTAAGGACAAAATATAAAACGTGAGGATGCGTGACAGACGTCCGGCCAGTCTGGTTTTAGAGCCATCTGTCCGGACAAAATCAGAAATTGTGACTTATTGTATCATAATTTTGACCCTTTATCTCATAATTATCCATTTGTTATCTCATAATTATTACTTTTTCCTCATAATTTAGATTGTTTTTTTTTATCTCACGGTTTTGACTTTTTAATCTCATAATTCTTACCTTTTTCTCATAATTTGGATTCATCTCATAATTCATATTTTTTTTCCGCAGAATTTAGACCTTTTATCTCCTGATTTTGTTTGTTTTAATCCATGATATGAAATTAATGACTTTTGAATTTTTCTTAAGTGTCCTGTCCATAACCAATAACTCAGTACCATGGCCCAATAAAAACACATAATCTACACAATAACTTGCGTTTAAAGGCTTTATTTTTTTGTATTATTTAATCTATAGCAAAAAAGTTTTACGTTTTACTTTATTACAATTGAGAAGTTGTGCTTTTTTTAAACTTTTACTTCAGTAAAGGAGTTGATTCAGTACTTCTACTTTTACCAGAGTATTGTATCACACCAGTAGTTGTTCTTGTTGTTCAATACAGACTGTGGGTACTTTGACCACTTCTGTTTGTGTGAACATTGTCAGAAGGTTTTCTGAAGGCGGTATCTCTCTGTCTCAGTGTTTTCTCCTCGGGTGGTGGGTGTTGCAGTGGCACGCTACGACTTCAGCTCCAGAGACACCAGGGAGCTTTCTCTGCTGCAGGGGGACCTTATCAAGATCTACAATAAGATGGCCAATGGATGGTGGAGGGGAGAGGTCGACGGAAGGGTATGTCTGCTCATGGACACTGAAGAGCACATTAGTGAAGAGGATATTCCTTCAAATATAAATGGAGGGAATGACATGACACTACACTCTAAAGCAGAGGTCTCAAACATGCGACCCAGGGGCCAAATGTGGCCAACAAAATGTTCCAATGTGGGCCGTGGGATGAATTTTGTAAAATATTCTACAGTCAAAGCTGTGGAATTCACTTTAGTTCAGGTTCTACATACAGTACAGATTAATATGATCTACAGTCAAACAATAGCATAATGGTAGGGCTACAAAAAATAACAATAATGGCTACAAAAATTAACAACACATTATTTTGTTCTTGGTTTGATGTGAAAAAATATTAATTTATGCCTGTAAATAGTGATGAATTCAAATGTGTCTTTCTTTTAGTGCAAAAAAAAATATCATTATATTATGAAAATATTTACATTTACAATCTATCCTGTAACAATAAAATGTAAAAAACCTGAACAAATATGAAATATTTATAGAAAATTAGACACAATTTGAATAATTTTTGGCTTCTGTCTTTGTAGAACTGATCCATAGTAAACACATGGAGAAATGATAAATTGAGGCAGAATATTGTTATTTTCCTCTGCAAACTTCAGGGTTTTGTGGTTATTCAGTTAGTTTTTAGTTTAATAGTTTCTAAAAGTAAGTATTTTCATAATTTAATAGGGTCTTTTTTGTACTAAAACAGACAATAATTTGGAGTTGTCATTATTTCCAGGTTATTATCTTATTTTTATGGTCTGATCCACAATCCATCAGATTGAAAGTGGCCCCTAAAAGTAAATGAGTTTGAGACCCTCGCTTTATTTAATATAATCACAGGAAAATTTTTACTTGTAAGTCAGTCACATAAACCTTAAGTACATGCTATAAACCTCATGGAATGTGTTTCAACCATATTAGGGGGATGTAAAGAATTGATATCATGGTTTATTTAAAAGCTTAAATAAAGCTTAAATAAACCGTACGTAGCCAAATGGACTCAAGGTGGAATTTTACTTAAAGTTTATGTGTCCTTTTATATGGTCGAAATGTGTACCATACAGCTTATCATGTACTTAAAAGTGTATGTGATGGAATTACATGGAAAATTGTCCTGGGATTATATTATATAAAGTCTATTTCTTTGGGTCAATTATTCACAAGCCTCACTGTTAATGCTAAATAAAGCTTAGGTAATGTTCAAATAAACTTTGTATGCATGTGTCAAAAAGGCATTCCAAAATTCCACAAAGCAGAATCTGAAACACTTGATTTTATTTTAAAACAAACATAAAACCCAATGACATATTTAAATATAAGAGGCTAATAAGACAGGCAGCAAACATACATCACCAAAGAAATGTGCATACAAAGAACGTAAAGACATACTTTATTTATTTTTTTAATAAACCATACAATTTGGTTAGAGTTTATTTTTTAAAATATAGCTTAATATTTATTAGGGCTAATAATCTTTCTTTTTTCGTGTGTGTACACTAAAAAGTGTGAGCTTAATTAATATTATTAAATTCTATTAAACTCTACATGAAAAAAGACTGTGATGAATAATTAAAATGTCATCAAGTCAACATAACAATATGCCAATTTGCACAATATAATTTTAATAATTTTGATTTTGATATTTATTATTATTATTATTATTATTATTATTATTATTATTATTATTATTATTATTATTATTATTATTATTATTATTATTATTATTATTATGTTTAATATTTATATAATAATATTTAATATTTTTTATATTATTATTTTAATAATATCAGCTGAAAATCACTGAGTACAAATTCATTAAATTTTATCAGTAAAGTCAACAATGTATCATCCAGATGTTTAGAAATATGAATTAATTCCACCTTAGTAAGTCTAAATGATTTTTTGCAGGTATTTGGCATATTTGAATTAGTAATTTCCAGATAACTAGTAAATATTGGACAGTTTTCCCCCTAAAATTAATTTGAAAGAAAAGTTGATAGCTTCAACAATCCAGGTTTCATTGCCAGGTCACATTAATTTATGTGGCGTTTCATTATGTATGTTTTAATCAGATTAATTACAGGGTCGCTTTGGATTAATTTTGGTTAAAACAATTTATGTCGGTCAGTTGTTTTGCCTCTGGTTGTGGGGGATTGTACTCATATTTAACTCAAAGAAACACAAAAAAATGTGGATAAAAAAATATCCAGTGCATGCTAAAATCCATTAAAAAAAGCTGGCACAAAAAAAGCGATAAAAATCCCAGACATATTCAAATACACATCTAAAATACAGAAAAGAAAAGACCAAAAATGTGATAAAATATCCAAAACATATATAAAAAGATGAATATATATGCAATTAACATGTTCATTCAACACCTTCAACAGTTTCAACAAAACAACTGCAAACAACTGTTCCATTGAATTGTGTTAAGATTTTAATCTTGATGAATTAATCACAGTTAATTTTGACACTATTACTACTTGTGCTGAGTTGTGTGTTAGAGTGATGGATTGTGTGTTGTTGTTTGTCAGGTCGGCTGGTTTCCTTCGACTTATGTGGAAGAAGAGGACTGACCTGGCAGCATGTACACATCCATGTAAACATCTATCCAGTCTGGACCACCTCTACTGAGCAACGGCCACTCTGACACACTCCCAACACTGCCAGTCACTTGTGTTTTGATGGAAAAAAAAGCCCTCAAGCCTGGGACTTCAGCTGAAACAGCAGTGCCCTGGAAAACCTCTAGCTGCCCTCTGACAGACGTTCACACAGAGCGGATGTCAAACCACAGATGTCACAGCCTATCTTGCCTCTCGGCGGCCCTGTTTGCCCCCTGCGGCCCGTTGGGAAGTGCATGTGCTGTACATAGATAACCCACAAATCCCCTCCTTTTCTCTCTCTCACCTGGTCCTATTATTGATGTCTCCATTTGTGGGTGTGGGACTTGCCTTGGCTGTCCTCATGTTGCGTTAACAGGACTGATCAAAATGATGGATGAACTGAGGAAAAAGACTGGTGTTTCTGAGTGCCATGAAGTGACATGCTTCTAAGTTGAAAATGCCAAGCGATATTTAACGGAAAGCAGTTAATTAAATTGGGTTTTTCTCCCCTAAGTCAACACAGCTGTCTTTGTATCTTGTATTTGTGTTCCTATGTTTTTTCTGTGTCCTCCTGCTACATTCCAACGCTCTTACTTAAATACATGCACACATAAGGCACTTTCCCACTGTAGGAACCTTTTTGTTTTGTTTCATTGTCTGAACTCACTTTATCCTCACGAGGGTCGTGGGGATCGCTGGGGGCTTAATCCAGCTACAATGGGCGAAGGTCCACCCTGTATGAGTCACCAGTTCATCACAGACTGAACATATATGGACATCACTATGGACAATTTAGATTAACCAATTAACTTTTCAATCAACTGCGGTTGGTTGTGTTTTTGTAAAGCCCTGTGAGACGACATTGTTGTGACTTGGGGCTTGATAAATAAAATTTAATTGAATTAAACTTCATCAGTGCATGTGTTTGGATGGTGGGAGGAAACCGGAGAAAACCCACACACACACGGGGAGAACATGCAAACTCCACAGAGAAAGGTCTGGTGTTGGAATCAAACCAGTGTTCTTCTTGCTGTGAAGCATGAGTGCTAACCACTTTGCATTGCCCGTAGGAACCTTTTGTAGTTCCTATAACCATTTTAGTTCCTGGAACCTTATTCGACCACAATTAATATTCCTGCGATACAGAACATAAACACTATGGCCTCCTCATTCTCTATTCTAGTTTATAGTAGCGCTGTGGCTCCTCATTCTCAATTCTAGTTTATAGTAGCGCTGTGGCCTCCTCATTCTCTATTCTAGTTTAAAGGAGCGCTGTGGCCTCCTCATCCCCTATTCTAGTTTATAGTAGTGCTGTGGCCTCCTCATTATCTATTCTAGTTCATAGTAGCGTTGTGGCCTCCTCATTCTCTATTCTAGTTTATAGGAGCACTGTGGCCTTCTCATTCTCTGTTCTAGTGTATAGTAGCGCTGTGGCCTCCTCATTCTCTATTCTAGTTCATAGTAGTGCTGTTTTCTACTACCTTGTGTGATTGTCAAATTTAGTGCTTAAGGAATATTTCACTGTCATGGACATTAGCGTCAATCTGGCCCCTCCCATGGTTCCTACTGTCCTGTTGGAATGCAAACTCAAAGGTTCCAGATGAACTAATAGTTCTAAGAACTATTTAGTTCCTAGACCTAAGTTCCAACAACTACTCTTTGGGAACGTGCCTATATACACAGACATACCCCTACCAACTACCCCTCCTTATTATTCTCTCTATGTGTCTTAATCTCTATCTACCCGTGTGTTGACCTTGTGTGTACATAAAAAAATCCCAGTTACTTCTTGTGCTTGCTTTATCATGCACTGTTTGTTTTTCTGTTTCCTATTGACTGGTAGCACCGTAACGGCTGCACAACCAGGCTTGGTCCTGGAGAGACCAACCAAACTAGAATTTTTGTTTGATATGCCCTTGTGACATGCCAAATGACAAATAAAGCTGATTCTGATTCTGATACCAGGAAGGCTCAGGCACCCAACCAGAACAAAGATCCTGCTGACTGCGCATTTCTTCAATATTTAAAACGCAAGAGATGTGGATCATCATCTGCAGTCGCAGAACTTTTTATTACTATTATTTAAATAATAATTATAATAATTCTTAATAGTAATATGTATATTTATATGTTAATACTAGTATTAGTATTAATATATTTTTGGCCACTCAAAGCGCTTTACAATAGTCACCCATTACTCATTCACTCTCACATTCTCTCTCTGGTGGTGGTAAACTACATTTGTATCCACAGACTGACAGAAGTGTTTAGTGCCAAACAACTTAAACATTTTTGCTATTGTTTTACTGCAAAAAAAAAATTAAATTATGAAAATATTTACATTCACAAACTATTCTGTAACAATAAAATGTGAATAACCTGAAAAAATGTGAACAACCTAAAATGTCTAAAGAAAAGTAGATACAATCTAATATTGTCTTTATTGTCACTGATCACAGAACAACGAAATTGAAAAGTGCAGCCCCCCAAAGTGCATATTGATAAATAACATACTGTAAATCCACAATACAACATTTAAAACCATAAAAGCCCTATAATCCTAAAAACACACATTAAAATCAAAACATTAAAATCATACACGCTAAAATCATACACACTAAAATCATTCACGTACTGAGTTCAGTACACGAATGGCATCCACATAAAAACTGTTCCTGAGTCTGTTTGTTCTTGTTTTTAAGGCTCTGTAACGTCTGCCATCAGGCAGACATTCAAACAGGTGATTTGCAGGGTGGGAGGGGTCTCTAGTTATATTTTGTGCCTTCCTGAGGCAGCAGGAGGCATAAAATTTATTGAGGGAAGGCAGAGGACAACCGGTGACTTTCTGGGCGGTGCTTATGACCCTTTGGAGAGCCTTCCTGTCGGCTGTTGTGCAGCTGGTGAACCACACACACAGACAGTATGACAGGATGCTCTCGATGGAACAGTGGTAGAAAGCCACCAGCAGCCTCTGCAGCAGATTGTTGTTCCTTAGGACCCTTAAGAAGTGCAGCCTCTGCTGAGCCTTCTTCACAGTGGTCACTGTGTTGGTGCTCAAGCTCAGATTGTTTGTGATGCGCACTCCCAGGTACTTAAGGTCCGAGACCCTCTCCACCAAGTCCCCACAGATGAACAGAGGTTGGATGTCAGTCTTCCTCCTCCTGTAACCCACAACAATCTCCTTGGTTTTGGCTGTGTTGAGGATCAGGCTGTTTTGTTGACACCACATACACAGCCGCTCCACCTCATGTGGCTCAGTTGGTAGAGTGGGTCGCCCAATGACAGAGAGGTTGGCGGTTCGCGTCTCAGCTCTGGCTGTCCACATGTCGACCCTGACTTAGGCCCCCAGTAGTGGTAGTAGGTGGAAAAGCGCTATATAAGCGCAGTCTATTTATCCCTATATGCTGTCGTTGCCCCCCCCCCCCCCCCCCCCCCGAGATGAGCCCCACCACAGTGGTGTCGTCTGCAAATGTAATAATGCTGTTGCTGTGGTGGAGGGGGACACAGTCATGAGTGAATATGGTGAACAGCAGTGGCCTCAGCACGCAGCCCTGGGGGGAGCCGGTGCTGAGGCTGATGGCTGAGGAAAAGTGGGGGCCTACTTTCACCCTCTGGGAGCAGTCTGTCAAAAAGTTTAAAATCCAGAGGCAGGTGGATTGAGGCACCCCCAGGTCTAACAGTTTGGTCACCAGTCTGCCAGGGAGGATAGTATTAAAAGCTGAGCTGAAGTCCACAAAGAGTAGCCGGGCATAGCTCCCCTGCTGCTCCAGATGTGACAGAGCAGAATGAAGAGCTACAGCCACAGAGTCCTCCGTGGACCTGTTAGCCTGATAGGCAAACTGGTGGGAGTCAAAGCCGGGAGGAAAGCAGGAAGTGATGTGTGCCCAAACCAGTTTTTCAAAGTACTTCATGACTATGGGTGTCAGTGCCAACGGGCGGTAGTCATTCAGGCCACTGATGGTGTTCTTCTTTGGTAGGGGGACAATGGTGGAGGATTTTAGGCAGGAGGGGACCGTCGCCTGGCTTAGGGGCCAGTTAAAGATGGTGGTGAAGACCCCAGCCAGTTCATCCGTACAATCCCTCAACACCTGTCCAGCGATGCTGTCAGGGCCTGCCGACTTCCTCGGGTTCACCGCCGTCAGCACCCGTCTCACCTGCTGCTCCTCCAGCATCAGGGCGGGACTGCCGTGGGTCAGGTGTTGTAGGACACCCATTGCTGGTGGGTGCACCTCAAAACGGGCAAAGAAGGCTAATGAGGTGCCCCTGTGCTCCGCTGTCCGGCTGCTAGGTCTGTAGTTGGTGATGTGCTTGACGCCCTGCCACACCTGCCTGGAATCATTGCTATGGAAGCAGTCCTCGACCCTCTTCCTGTATGTTGCCTTAGCCTCCCTGTGCCTCTCTTCAGTTTGGCACTGGCGGCCCTGTACTGTGCCTTGTCACCCAACCTGAAGGCTGTGTTCCTCTCCCGGAGAAGGTTCTGTACTCCCCTGGTCATCCAAGGCTTGGTTTGGAATCACCCGGATGTGCTTCTCCACAGTGACCAGGTCTGTGCAGAACCTGATGTAGCCCAGGACAGCTGTAGTGTGCTGCTGAAGGTTATGGTGTTCAAAAACATCCCAGTCCGTTTTGTCAAAACAGTCCTGTAGCTGTTGGGAGGCATTAGCAGGCCAGGTCTGAACTGTTTTGGATGTGGGTGGGGCACTTTTCCTGAGGGGGGTGTATGCTGGTATGAGGAGCAGGGACATGTGGTCTGACTGGGCCAGATGTGGTAGCTGCTTAGCTTTGAACCCCTGTTTGACATTTGAGTAGACCCTGTCCGGTGTATTGCTTCCCCTTGTAGCACACCTCACATGCTGATGGAACTGGGGGAGCACAGCCTTCAACTCCACATGGTTAAATTCACCTGCTATGATGTTCACAGCCTCAGGATACTTGTTTTGCTGAATGCTAAATCTTTCATGTAATAGTCCAAGGGCATTAGCATTAGCATAGCATAGCAATATACACAGCAGTAATCATGACAGCGGTGAATTCACGGGGCAGATATATGGGTCGGCACTTAACCGTCATGTACTCCAGGTCGGGGGAGCAGTGGCTGCTCACAGTCTCAGAGTTAGTGCACCAGCTGTTGTACATGTACACCCCCTCTCCTCTGTTCTTACCGGAGGCCCTCGTCCTGTCGTACCGGTGAACTGTGCATCCCGCCAGCTCCACCGCTGTATCTGGGACGGATGAGTGGAGCCAGGTCTCCGTGAGGAGCAGGATGCAACAGTCCTTCAGCAGATTGTTTGTGGCCACTTGCAGTCTCATCTGAACCATTTTCATCTTCTGTCACAAGGTTTAGTGTTAGAGAAATTATCCATAATACAACACACAGACAAATGATAAATTGAAGCAGAATATTGTTAAAATTGCCCTTACTTTACTGATGATTTTTTTTGCATTTGCATTTGGATAATTTATGTTTATAATTTCATATATATATATTTGCACTAAAACAATGTAAAAAATGTGCTGTTGTCATTAATTATAGGATATGGTTTCTTTTTACTGGTCCGGCACATTGGGGATCAAATCAGGCTGAATGTGGCCCCTGTAGAAAATTCGTTTTAGACCCCTGTTCTAGATAATATTGGTCTGTATGTGGAACCTGAACTAACCTCAGTTCCAGAGCCTTGACTGTGGAACACTTTGCAAATTCATCCCAGGGGCTGGAATCATTGACATTTGGCAGGATTGAGACCCCTGGTCTACATTCAATCAAATTGAAAGTGTATATAAGAGAATATGTGGATTGATTTTTATTTTATTTTATCTTTTTAGAACTGGAAGGCAAAAGTTTACTGTGAACTCCTTCATCTTTTGATGATTGACTCTGAAAACCAGAAAGGCCTTTTTACATTCCACAGATTTTGTGTTTGCCTCAACTCTTTTTGGTTTCAGAATGAATGATTCAAGGGTGATGTAACTGCTGTTCACTGTAGAGCAAGGTAGCACAAGGGCGTTTAGTGATGCTGTTTTCCTTCAAACGTTAACACCCTGCTAACCATTTGTGTGATATATCAATATTTAATAAAAGAATATTCTTTGATTTCTACTTTTGGAAGGGCTATTTTCTTCTGTCTCAGACCAACATTTACATTTGCAGGAATAAAGACTTCGGTTACATCAGAAATATGTTGTTTCTTAGACACTTATGGAGAAGCAGGGGCAGATCTAGACATTCTAGGGCCCTAGGGACATGGGGCCCCTCATTCTGTAAACACCCACCATTTGGTGGGTGTTTACAGAATGATGTGTTTTACAGTGGGTGTTTACAGAATGACTCTTTTTGTCTCAGTGAGACAAAAAGAGAGACAGACAACGAGAGAAACAGAGAAAGTGAGAGAGAGAGACACTAGTTTCCATCACCATTCCATAAGTGAATGAGTGACAGGCAAAACAGTGGGAGAGAGCAAATGAGCATGTGTTGTGTGTGTTGTTTTTTTAATGTTTTACATCAGTAACAAATTTGAAAAAATATTTTTTTTTTGCGTTTACTGTGATTGGGGTGTTCAGATTGGGGGCCCCTATGGATGGCAGATTTGATGGGGGCCCTAGTCAACTGCCTGGGTTTGACTAATTGAAAGTCCACCACTCTGCAAAGACAGTGGTTAAAGCAACAAGTCAGAAGAGATTCTGAAAACAAGCAGTGTGGGCTCATGTAAGCTCAGGAACAGTTTGATAAGGTGATATGTTTCCTTATTAAATGTGTGTCATCATAACAATCTTTGTGCAAATTTCACAGCATTTGCATCATACACTTTACACAAGACATCTTTTTCCCTCACATTCTTTTTGACATTTATGGCAAAGTCATACTGTCTTAACTTCTCACCAGCCTCCTGGAATAGAAGCGATATTATTTTAATAACTTGAAAAAAGTCGGAATGCCCCAATAATTAGTGAAATTATTTTAATAACACCTATATATACAGCTCTCACATTAGTGACATTTTATAAATGTGTGTGTATGTATATATATATATATATATATATATATATATATATATATATGTTCTCTCTGACTGATATATATACAAGGTAGTGGTCAATGCTTTTAGTATTTGTATCTACGATTATTCCTGCATTGCTTAAACAAGTGGGGAAACCCAGGAAACATCTGTGTCCCGACAGACTTTTGTCGGGACTCGGGATACACAACCCTAAATCAGGACTGCCCTGGTAAAACCGTGATGTCTGGTCACCCTAAACTTGTATTAAACCTCACTTAGAAGACACAAGCATCAGCATTTTAACCCTAACAAAACAAAGACTAACAAGTTGAATTTCTTTTAAATTTCACTGCATAGCATAAATAGGTTGAACATATGTCCAGATTTTGTCTGGACCAACCGCTCTAAAAGTGGATTGTCCAAACATCTGTCACACATCTTCACTTTTTATATTAACTGCAAAAAGACACACCACACTTGTTCACATCATGTTTGGAAAAAAGAGTGCGTTGTTTTAATGTGCTCTGTCTGCGGCGCTGCTCACATCACACAGGCGAGCTAGCAGATGCTGCTCATATCACTCAAGCTGACTAGCGGATGCCTCTTCAGATGGCTGTGCCTCTTTTTGTTTTTCATCTAAGGTGATGTATTTCCACACATGCGATTGTGTGTCTTTCACTCTTTTGTTTTGTCAGCCCACCACCCATATTTTTACCGGGAGCAGCCATGTCTCATCTTGTGTAGGTCTGACTGGTCTTGTGTTTACGTGCCGCGGGAAAGGGAGGGAGAGAAAGAATAACATGCGACTTGTTGACTCCTCCAAATTTAAGTTGATTGTACTACAGGAGTCAACTCCCGTAATTTCCGGACTATAGAGCGCACCTGATTATAAGCCGCACCCACCACATTTTAAGAGGAAAACCGATTTTGTACATACACAAGCCGCACCTGTATATAAGCCACATGTGCCCACATTAAAACATGTAACACAAACACAAAATTAACCCAAACCCGACTTCAAGTCCTGCGAATGAAACTAAATGTCCTTCATTAAAGTCCACAGTCCAAAAATCACAGCCGGCAAAATGAACGGAAAATGATACTTAAGGTTTGATGCAGGCCTGCAGAGTCCGGGTCCTGTTGAAAGTAATCCAAGGAAAAAAAAGTGTATATTTCCAAAGGTAAGGGAGGGAAAAATATATATCCACTATTGTCCGCCGCGTCCACAAACAGGTGGCTGGTCGCCGCCTCGCCTCATCTATCGCAGAGTCAGCGATAACTTTAATCTTTCGCAGAGAGTTCAGGTCAAACTCCTCCGTGCCAATGTGCAAAAAAAATCCACAGGGTCTGGTCGAGCCTCTGTCTTCTCTCACACGCTGCCGCAGGTTTTTCTTTAAGCAACTTTTTACCCCCTCTTCACCTTTTTTTTGTCTGTCCCTCACCTTTACCGGTCCTCACGTAAACCCGTCACCCCGCGTTTGTTCCGCCCCTCCTTTTTCATTCAGTCTTCCTCGACGCATATATTCCACCGGTCTAAATCTTACCTTTTCTACTTGAGCGCCGCTGGCGGCCGTTAGAAAAATTACATAAATTGGCCGCACCACTGAATAAGCCGCAGGGTTGAAAGTTTGGGAAAAAAGTAGCGGCTTATAGTCCGGAATTTACGGTAGTTTTTTGGGGGTTTTTTTTTTTTTTTTGGTCTGCATTTGTTCTTCTGTTTAACACCACAGTGAGGGAGTCAACATTGTTTGAGATCAATGCATTTTTTAGTCTTGCAGCCAAATATTTTAATATTTAGTGCATGTGTGTGACCATCATCGGTCCTCCCTGAAAGTTGAGCAGACATCCTTTATTAGAACTCTCTATTATAAGCCAGGGAGGGCAGTACTACACCTCAGTGATGTGTAGGGGAAACAAAGACTGGACAGGACGGACAGGACGAACGGGGAAAGAAATTAACAGGCGGTGCTATAGCAGTTAAAGATTGTAAGGTGGTGTGTTATTCCCAACTACTAACTGTCCATCAATAAAAATAAATAAATAAATCGAAAAAAGAGAAGAAAACCAAACCAGCACAAAAGAAAAAGAGATTCAATAAATAAATAAATTGGGGTTGAATGTTACAGGGTTGAAGATTTTATCTAAAACTAGCCATAAATCCACATGAGCTATGATATTGAGCATTAGAAAGCATGAAGAAAACAAGAAATTAATAAAGTTTTCCAAGATTATTATTAGTTTTTTCCACAAACAATACTAAATATAATTTATGCATGTAACAGTTATGAAAGGTTGAGCTTGACAATGTCAATCTGATGATAAAAACAATGAATTGATTAAACCATTATTATTATTTTTTAAAAGGCATGATTGATATCCTGTTACGGGGTTGAATGAAACTAGGGGTGAAAAGTAATTAGTGCTATTTTCCAAATAGTTAAATATTTTTTTCATAATTCTAGAAAAAAGTTAATGTATTTTGTATAAAGTGTATTGTATTCACAGAAAAAACTGTGGATACTGGATATTTTTATTTGTTTTATATTCAATAAAACTGTAACTTTGCTCAATGCAGACATGCTGAACTCTATGCCCCAGAATCCCATAAATTGTTTGAAAATATAATATTTAAAATATTATAGTATATAATATAGACACATGGAAATTTTCATTTCGGTTTAGACTGTATTTTGTGGTTTAGTTTATATGAAAATCTTTGCAGTTACCGGGGCAATGGCTCAGTTGGTCAAATGGGTCATCCAGTAACTGGGAGGTTGGTGGTTTAAATCCTGCTCTGTCCTGTCCTGGTTTACTACCACCAGAGGGAGCATGTGAGAGCCCCTGGTCTTGTTTTGATGACACAGATATTTGATAACACATTCCACACTGCAGACATTGGAGTAGGCGTTCAGAAATGGGTGTACTGTCCAATCAGAACCCTCTGTACCTCCAGCTCTTAAAGCTCAATTACCATATTTTGCAGACTTTAAGGTGCACTTAAAAATACTTAAATTTTCTCCAAAAACAACAATGCACCGCATAATCCAGAGTGCTTTATATATGGAGTAATTGTTGTACTTAGTGACTTGGAATGTTGACTTCTTATCTCGTAATTTTGGCTTTTTATCTCTTAATTCTGTCTTTGTATCTTATAATTTTTAAATCATAATTTTGGGTTTCTATTTATCTCATGAGTTTCACTTTTTATGTCATGATTTTGACTTTTTACCTCAGAATTTGGACTTTTTTAAAGTTCCATTTAAGCAGAATAAGAGTGGGTTTTTTTTCCCCATGTAACAAGGTTGGGCGTTATTGTGACTTTATAGGCTCACTTAATACAACTTATAGTTCAGTGCACCTTATATTTGAAAAAAAAAACTAAAAAATAAATAATTCATTGACATTGTGCCTTATAGTGTGGAAAATACAGTAACTAAAGCCAAATACACCCATTTCCATGGAAACCTTTATTCGGCATTAACATTTCCATGTTAACATGGCTTTAATTAGCTTTAATTCAAAATTATTTTATTCAGAATAAATAATTCTGAATTTACAAACATCATGTAAATGTAGCCACTGTAACTGGCTGATTTAGTCAACTGCTCAAATCTACAAGAAAAATTATGAAACCAATGATTATACTATAGAATAGTATATAACCTATTCTATAACATATACTATAACCTATTCTGTAACATATACCACAACCTATTTTCTTGCATATACTCTAATGTATTCTATAACATACCCCACAACCTATTCTATAACCTATACCAGTGGCGGCCGCTGAACTTTTATCTTGGGTGGGCGCACTGTAATTGGTAATAATTGGTCAAGTGTATCTTATCAAGGCAGCGTTATGGGGCTCTGAAAAATATAAGTTAAAAAAACAGATCCAGATAGTGGAAAGATTCGAAGATGCTGTTTATGCAGCTCCTCTCCACATTTATGTGATGTTACCACTTCATTCAGTATGAAAGCACATGCACCAAACTCAAAACAACAACAATGGTAAAGTGTGCACGGTTACTGTGCTTCCTATTGCTATTTTACCAGAATATCGTTCGTATTCATTAATACCACACTTGTAGAGATCACAATTCATTAATTTATTTTGGATTTAGCCCGGAGGACCCAAAAAACAACAAAATCTGTTCCACTGTGCGGGCTGGAGTTGGCGTTATTATCCAAATATGTAGTGAACTACTTATGAGCCCTACATAGTGCACTCAATGTATCCCACAATCTACCGTGAAATGTAGTGTGCATCGATGGTCACTAACCAAAGCACTATATCCCATCATGCATTGCACGAATCAAAAAATTACTGAAGGACGGAGATTTAAAAAAAAAAAAAACTTTATTAAAATCAAAATATACAGACTCTCAATGAGGATAATGAATACAACTTAAAGTTAAATACAACAGAAAATATATAAACATAAACTTGAGGATTTTGTAAAAAAAAAAAAAAAAAAAAAAAACAACAACCGAAACTACAATAAAATACAATATCAAACAATGTATAAATAAGAGCTCACAGAGCATAGATACAAAATGAAGTTATTTGGATAAAATAATAAATGTCGTCCAATGTCTTATTTTTTGAGACATGAAAAAAAAATCTTGAAGTCATTAAGAAAACCAGGGAAAGAGGGCTTACAGTTTCTGCATTTTACACAGTGAATATGATACTTACATAATTATTATTATATTAATAATTCCTAATAAGGAAGATTCCACATCATCCATGTAAAAATGATATGATGTAAATCAAAGGATGGTACACTGTAAATTTTTTGTGAAATCCAATTATGTATATTAGAACAAAAACACTGAGATACAGTACATCCAAAAAAAGAAATTATCCGGTGGTTTATCAACAGTATTACAGAAGGAGCATTGATCCACCTCAAATTTGAATATTTGCTTCAGAAACTCTGCCACAGAATAAATGTTACGGAGAGTTGTATGATTAAAAGAAACACGGACAGATTGAGATCGGACGTCATACCGCCAGAGCCACAGCTGTTCAGTTAACTCTGCTTGTTTGATGACAGATGAGACAAGAGTTGTTAAACAGTTAATCACAGTAAAACAGTCGTGAACCAAGTTTATTCATATTTTATTTTATTGCACAGATGGTAATACAAAAAACATTAAAAAGTATTTTACTTTTTTGAGACGATACTCTTACGTTTTAAGTCTTCGACGGTGATGACGCATTTAAACAGCGCCGTAGTAGTGTCCGAAATGTTTTCAATTGAGTGCCCTATGTAGTGCACTACATGTCGGTCCCTTTGTAGGGAGTAGGGAGTAGGGAACGAGTGAGTGGTTTCGGACACACCCTATGTTAAGTTAACGGAGAGAAGAGACGGTGCCCCGTTCGACGGAACAACTTAACGTAAGCAAAGCGTAACTAGTTTTGCAAAGGATTAAATGACAAATATCAGAACTTTGTTAAATTAATACTTTAATAAATATATAAAATATGTTAGCCTGTTCATTTAAATGTTTTGAGATCAAATTATGTTGGTTTTTTTTGTTTTTTTTGTTTTTTTTTCCATGTCCGCCATGGGCGGCGCCCCTGCACCCTAGCGGACCGGCCACCACTGACCTATACTATAACATATACTATAACAGAAAACCAATTCTGTTGTTCGTTCTAAGAATTTCATTTAAGAGTTGATTTTTGTTTATCGATCCAACCGTCACAAAAATCAAAAGAAGTGGAGTTAGATAAATTCTAAATTCTTTAAAATTCATGGCACAATATGATTGGGTAGAGGCTTGTGCTATTTTTTAAAGCTGTTCGTTTTAGTTCATTTGTATATAGTCCCATGGAGCAGGTGGGTCAACAGTAAAACAAATACCATTAGACGTTTTGAGTGAAAAAGTAAAATTCTGTAATGTAATCTCCAAATTCTACTTAAACATAAATTGAACAAATATGAACAACCTGTAAATTCTTAAGAAAAACAAGTGCAATGTTAACAATATTATGCCATAATTTGTCATTTATACATGTAAATCTGTAAGTTGGATCACAGTGGATCAACAAATACACAAAACATTAAACAGGGAGAATATTGCTAAAATTCCACACCCATGAAGACATTTTAAGTTATTTATATTTTTTGTCAAATGATAATCTGTAAATGGAAACATATTTGTGTAATTTTCCTTTTTTAAATACTAAAACAGGAGGAAAACTTGCAGTTTATTTTTTATAGTATTTTACTGGTTTGGCCCATTTTAGATTGAATGGACCTGGACTTATTTTAACACCATTGAGTGTTAATATCTTCAGTGTAATTTTGCATTTCATAAATTCATCCCAGGGCCCAGGTTACACCCTGTGGCTGGCCAGATTTGGCCACTGGGCCACATGTTTGACACCTGTGCCATAGAGGATTAAATATGTGAATGTTTTCAAAGACAAAAGACTGAACATATCATTATTCTTCTAATGTAAACTCCCTCAGGCGTACTTTCCCCCCACTGCTCTACAGCTTCTCTAATGACCAAACTCAGCAGAGGAAGGGCTCTGCTCAGCTCACGCTAACCTTTCCATCACAAAGCCAGCAAGAATGGCTCTCCTAATACTTTTCCCTCTCTTTATTCTGCCTCTTCCTATCTTAACCAAGTAGATGAAAGACGACGACAGAGGAGGTGGATAGCAGCCAGTAGGAGAGAGAGGAAACCAGAAAAAAAATGGATGTACAAGGTTGTAGGGAGTAGATAAAGCACGGGGAGGAAGAGGGTGCACTGTAAAAAAGAATGAATATTGAATATTGAATATGATTGACTTTATTGTGAAACTACCGTTCTTCATTTTGAAGTGTCAATTTCAATTCAAACTCAACTAAATACACATAAATCAAAGCTTCTGGTTCCTGTCAAAACATACTTTAAAAAAAGAGGTAAGTTATGTAATATTTTTTAATTTGAGTCAAACATGAATTGCGCATGTGCACTGCACATGCTGTTAACCTGGATTTCATTTGTAAAATAAATTACAATTTACTCACATGATTTCAGTTTGATTGTATTACTTTAAAATGTGAGTATGTGATCCTTGTTTACTACAAAATATCACTTTATCACTTAAGTTTGACAGTAATACATGTGTCAACAATTTTACATTTACTTTAATTTGTTAAGTATTTATGGAAACCCATTTCCCCAACTTGATTTTTTTTTAATTAATATCTTAATTTGATAGTATCTCACAATTCCGATTTATTATGGATGAACTCTACCACCTCGACAATATCTGTTTTTATTTTGCCTGCGCCAGAGATGGTTCTTTGTAATGTGCGGAGGCTTATTTCAATGTCATGCTCCTCATGTATAAGTGTCCAAATCTTAGTGTTTGTGATGCTGAAAATAGCTTTCAATGATCGAATCCATCTTAAATGTGGGGCAATGTGTTTCCTAACGTAAAGTATCTCAGAATTCACAGTATCTCACAATTGTAAGATAGTATACCAAAATTAATCAAAACACTTTTACTCACTGAACTGTAGTGATCAGGTTTAATACTTAAAAAATTAAAGCTAGTATAATGTAAAATTGTTGGCACATGAATTACTGTCTGTGTGGGAGCCATGGACGACAGGATCTGCAATGAATTGCCTGTGCTGACCTGTGACCCCTGATCTCCTCCCTTGCCTGTCTGGTGTCTGGACCAGCCCCCCCCCTCTCCTTCATTGTGGTTCTCCTCAAGATTTCTTCTTTTTCCCACTGGGTTTTGAAGTTTTATTCTTACTGAGAAGAGGGTCTAAGGACAGGGGATGCTTGGGACCTTTCATATATCTCTGTAGTTTATTGTGTTTCTGTAAAGTACTGTGAGACAACTTTGTTGTGATTTGGGGCTTTATAAATAAAATTGAAAGTACTGTCAAACTTAAATTATATGACATAAAGTATATTATAGTAAACAAGGATCACATTTTAAAGTAATACAATCAAACTTAAATCATGTGAGTAAATTATAATTTATTTTGTAATTACATATGAAATCCGTGCCAATACACTGGAAAAGGTGTAGCTTCACTCAAAAAAAAAAACGATGTCTGTTTGTCCCATCTACAATATTTGACTTCACAACCTGATTCTTTTATTTTGACATAACCCATATTTTTCCACTTGATCCAATGCAGAATTTATGTTTGACTCAAAATAATAAAAAAAAAATACATACTGATCTCTTTTTGTTAAGTATGTTTTGACAGGACCCAAAACCTTTGATTTATGTCATTTGAAAGTAAATTTAGTTCTGTTTGAATCAAAATTGACATTTCAAAATGCAAAAACTTTACCGCTGATGAACAGCTTTTCCCGACAAAGACTCGCTGCTGTTTCCTGCAGTACATGGCAACCAAACCTGACAAGTGTGGGATCAAGTTTTGGGTGGCCTGCGACTTGAAGTCCAAGTACATTTTCAATGTCATCCCACATCTTGGAAAAGACCCCAGCCATCCCAATGGGGAGTGGGTATCTGAGAACGTAGTGATGAGGCTGATGGAACCATTCCTGGACTAGATGTTTGATTAGAAGAGCTGGATTCATTGATGTGTGGATTTTGATTTATGATTTAGATTTCAGCCTAATGCTACGGCCACAACAGACGTGAAATTCTGCGTGTACGCTTGTAACGTGCCACCTAAACACCTGAGTTTGGATGCTAGGAAAGTCGCACCCACTCTGAACACAAAACGTTGTACGCTCCGAATGTGCAACGCCCGAGTCTGGACACTGGATAACCACAGATAAACCAAATGTGTCCCTCCAGTTCAGTCTGTCAACTATGGCTCAGATCATTTGGATTACTGCTCTGTACCTGCTCTGGACGTCCATACGAGGCCCAGACACAGTTGCTTTTGGGTTCACCTGGTCCTGCAGAAGCACCTGCAGCACAGGGAATTCCACCACCACCTCCAGGAACTCTGTCTGATTGATGTCATCTTTCACTGCTATTTCAGGCTCAGTTTTTCTTTCTGCTGTCTTCTGGGTTGGTCAGAGAGTCGTAACTTGTAACTCCCATTTCCCCCACATACAGTTTCAGGTAATGACCACATTTGCAACATTCAGCCAATTGAGCCACTAACAACTGTTAGTAATAAATCCAAATCCATGCACATTTACAATTATAACGCACCGCAATATTATTATGCACCGGGAGAAAGGAGAGATGGGTGGATTTCCTGTTTGAACTGGAAAGAGAGTTGGCTCACTCCCATGTGGGTATGAAAAAGGCCCAAAAGGAGCAAGTGTTTCAGCAACAACCCTCTACAATCAAATGCAAAGACAATCGTGCAACTGTGCGCTGTCTTGTCTGCTACAAATATATATGTGGGAAATGCCGAAATGAGCAATGGTACTGCCAGAATTGTAAGTGACTGTATTTCACTCATTTGCATTCTTTGTAAATATCCTTTCTTCTTTGTAAATACATTTTTTTCTATTTTTGGCACACAAAACAACCTAGGAAAACTGTTGCTTTTTCATTCATTGTAAATATGTTTTGTTTTGTATTTTTTTTTTAACAATAAATGTCAGAATTTTGATCCCAAATTCCTGTTGATCCTGTTGATTTACTGCATAAAAATCCACCGTATGTTTTCAACAGGTACACACAGGCACAAACACAGTTTCAGGTAATGGCCACATTTGCAACATTCAGCCAATTGAGCCACTAACAACTGTTTGTAATGAATCCAAATATTTTTTAGGTTGTGCACAATCATACTAACTTGTTCTTAGAAGTTAGGAGCTGACCTAAGCTGTGCCTCCCTCCCCCGCACACTTGTCTGTCCAATTTGTCTTGGCTGTTACCACTGTGAGGTGTGGCCTCCTCACCCCACCCAACAGCCTCATTGCCATAACAAAATGACTGATTAGTGTATTCATGAGTGAGTGAGCAGGTCAATTGACTTCTTCTAGCATTACTAGGTATTTCAGAAAAGGCTAGGATTGCTTGTGTTAACAATAAAATCAATAATTTTACAATTGTTTAATGGCAATTATTAGCTTTAATGAACAGATCCATGCTGCACTTTTTACAGTGTAGACGTGTGTGAGACAAAGGCAGATAGAGAAAGAAGGAAGCGATGCATCATCTTCATCTGTCTGAATGATCTCCTTAACCCACCCTCTTTGCCAGTCAGCCCCTCTGGATCTCTATATGGGGGTTAAACAGGGATTTAGGAAAAGCCGAAGCTGCCCTCAAATACGGTGAGCTCCCACTTCCGCTCAAAAGAGCTCAACTCTCTGAAAGACTTTATCTGTCAGATTTATATTCAACTGCTGACTTGTGACCATCAAACTCCTGTACAAAATCATAAAAACTACAGCTACAGGGCTTTTCTGCATTCAGCCATTGTATTTCAGACCATCCCCTGCATTGTAAGAGGAATATGCCTCCCCAAAAAGTCCTTTCACAAGAGTCAGAAGCTGATATTTATTATTTTATGACCAAAATGTGACAGATGAATTAAAAGTTGTTGTTTTTTTCTTTCATTGTTCCACTATTAGCCAATGTTCCATTATCTCTGCCAAAAGACATCAATTCCATTATATTAGAATCTGCAGAGCAAAAACACAATCTGAAAGAAAAACTAAATTGAGCTATACTGTAATCATCTTGTTTTAATGGGAAAAAACTGGAAGCTGTGGTTCTGAACAATCAAGAAAGTACATACAAATCCAAATCATATTCAAACCTCTGAATTACAGGGAAACAAAAAAACACAAAACAAGTGATAACATATTCAAAACATCATAATCAGCTTTATTTGTTCATTTTACATATCCAAGGACAACATATGAATGTATATGCAATTGACATATTTATTCAACACCTTCAACAGTTTCAAAAGAACAACTTGAAACAAAACAACTGTTCCATTCATTTGCGTTAGAATTTTAAATGAATCATGATGTTGGATTAATCTGCATTAATGTGTTCAATATGACAGGATCCATTACAAAACTAAATCATTAAATTAAATAATGTTATTATTGTATTGTAGCTGCCTTTCCTGCTACCGCTGCCACAATAATATTGGCATTGTTAATATATATTTCTGTTGTTACAATCATTATGAGGATAATTATCATTATCTCTCCCACTTCCCCCTTCCTCTTTTCCTTATCTCCCCTAATCAATCCCTATTGTTTAGTTGCTCTTTACATTTAGTATATGATGTTATAAGCTGCTTTTCCACACTTACACTTGGAAATTTGCAAAATGTAAATATTGTGATAAAAGAGCGGGTAATGAAAACACCTGAATTTTGAAAAAACGCTCAAATATCGCTAAAAGGTTTTCACACTTTCATGAGGTGGTTTTTCAGACGTTTCAATATTCTAATATATTGAAAAACTGGAATGGAAACACGTTTTCCGCAATTGTATGTAACAGGATGTGACGTACATGGCCACATGATCACTTCTCTTGGAGTGAAAATTGCAGTAACCACAACAACCTTGGCTGCTGGGACGCGAGAACTACGGTCACCGTCTTGGGGTGGTGGTCAGGGTGATCACCACAGGCACAGTAAGGGTTTCATTTTATTATCTGTTAGTTTTTGAATATTTTAAGTAGTTTTTTTTGGTTTTTTTTACAGATAAATATATTCTCTGTTCTGTAAAGTGTGAAGTGCAAGCACTGTGTTTACTGTGTACATAAATGTATAGAATAGAATAGAACTTTATTTGTCATTGCCACAAGTGCAACGAAATTGCAAAAAGCCCTCCAGACAGTCAATAAAATTAAATTAAAAGAAAATACAATATGTATGTAAAAATAAATATATATATATATATATATATATATATATATATATATATATATATATTCACGCACCTTGTACATATATATATATATATATATATATATATATATATATATATATATATATATATATATATATATGTACAAGGTGCGTGAATGGGGTAGTTGTAAATTTGTTCAGGACCCTTTGTTTAGAGCCCTAACTACCATTGGATAAAAGCTGTCCCTGAGCCGGTTTGTTCTGTACCGCCTGCCTGACGTTAACAGATTCAACAAATGGTGTCCAGGGTGAGAGGTGTCTTTGGTTATTTTTTCAGTCTTTCGGAGACAGCGGGAGTGGTGCAGTTCTTCCAGTGTGAGGAGAGGGCAGCCAGTGATGTTTTGGGCCGTGTTTATGATCCGCTGCAGTGACGTCCTCTGAGCCACCGTGCAGCCGGTGTACCAAACGCACAGACAATACACCAGGGTGCTCTCGATGGCGCACCTGTATAAAGACAGGTGCAGTTGTTGTTATTGTTTAGTGCTTAGCATATTTACACTTAATATTTTGACCTGACAATGTACTAGGGACCACATGCACAGACCCTTAAAATGTGAGCCAGCTGGTTTGTTTGTTAGTGCCTTTAAATAGTTTGCCTGGGACTTTTACTGATGAGAGAATGATTATTTTTCATTAATTCTAATATCAGGGTGATGGCCAATCTGAAGCCCCGAAGATGACAGCAGTGAAATCTCATGGGAAGATATTTACCTGCCTAGAACAACCGTCAATGGAAACACCTTCAATTTCACAATATACATTGTCAAAATTTTAGGAATATCGCTCCTGTTTTGCAAAAAACTGTAATGGAAACCCATTGTTGTTTGTCCTTACTCTGTTGTTGTTGTTTCAGGCTTGTAGGATTTTTCTTCTTTTTTTTGCCTGATATGCGTCTTGTTGTTTCCTTGTCCACAATGTCTTATTGACTATCAGCACAGAATTTCTAATATAGTCAGAAGTTGCACTCATGGTGCATGTCCGGGTTCCGTTTGGTTGCAGTTCATTGTTTTTGCTCGTGGGGCGCTGGATTTTAGAGTGGGGTATAAATGGAGTCTATAAAAGTGCTCTTTGTCATGACCTCCGCTCCGGTGACCTTCCCCCAGTGCTCATCCACACTCACCTGGTCCCGCACTGCGCAGCTGCAAGCCGTTCCTCATCTGTGGCTATAAAAGCAGTAAGGCTTGCAGTTGCCAGTGCGGGACCATTCAGTAGTGTCACCTCCATAACTCGGACAATTTCTGCCATCTCCTCAATCACCATTCATCATCACCACGGACTCTGGTCGTTGTTCTCAGGTTTTGTCTGTCTTGTCTTTGTTTCTTAGTTTTGTTATTAAATTATTTTTCCCTTCAGTACTGTGCATTGGAGTCCTCATTTCACCTCACCCCTATCTGTGACAGAATGGTCCCGCCAACCATCTGGACTCCGCCAGTGCTGAAGGGACCCTTTTTGTTTTAGTTTTCCACGGTCTGTTCTGTCTAAAGTCTGTCCAGTCTTGCGTTCTGTCCCGTTCTGTGTATTTCTCAGCTAGTTATGTTTCCCTGCCCAGCATTCTGTGTATCTGCCCAGCGTTCTGTGTTTCTGGCTTAGCGTTCTGTGTTTCTGGCTTAGCGTTCCGTGTTTTTTGGCTTAGCGTTCCGTGTTTTTTGGCTAGCGTTCCGAGTTTTTGGCTAGCGTTCCGAGTTTTTGGCTAGCGTTCCGAGTTTTTGGCTAGCGTTCCGAGTTTTTGGCTAGCGTTCCGTTTCGTCTCTTTGGTCTGTTTCGTCTCTTTTGTCTTTTCTTCTGTTTTAGTCTGTCGTTGGTATTTTCTGTCTGTGGCTGTCCCTGCCTGTTGCCCGTTGGTGGCTTCTTAGTCCCTGTCCCTGCCTGTTGCCCGTTGGTGGCTTCTTAGTCCCTGTCCCTGCCTGTTGGCCGTTGGTGGCTTCTTAGTCCCTGTCCCTGCCTGTTGCCCGTTGGTGGCTTCTTAGTCCCTGTCCCTGCCTGTTGGCCGTTGGTGGCTTCTTAGTCCCTGTCCCTGCCTGTTGCCCGTTGGTGGCTTCTTAGTCCCTATCCCTGCCTGTTGCCCGTTGCTGGCTTCTGTCCCCTATCCCTGCCTGTTGCCCGTTGCTGGCTTCTGTCCCCTGTCCCTGCCTGTTGCCCGTTGATGGCTTCTGTCCCCTTTCCTTGCCTGTTGCCCGTTCATGGCTGCCTGTTCCCCCTCGGATTTCCCCTCTCTTCCTTACCCCGGGTCTTTTTGCCGTTTCTGGCCGGGTTTCGCCCCGGACCTTTTTGCCGTGTCTGGCCGGGTTTCGCCCCGGACCTGTTCCCTTGTTGCCCCCATGTCGGCCCGGTTCTTTTGTTTCATCGTTTTGTCCTGTCTTTGTCCAGTGCCTTGTCTCTGTTCTTTTTTGTCGCTCCCTGCCAGAGTCCGTGGTGACCCCACCCTATCAGTTTTGCTCCTGTTACCAACCCAGTCCACTCAGACGACTCAGTTCTGAGGATAATCCATCCAGGGGGTTTCCACACCGCCCTGCCTAGAGGGATTCCACACCGCTCTGCCCAGAGGGTACTCCGCCCAGGGGGTTTCCACACCGCCCTGCCCAGAGGGATTCCACACCGCTCTTCCTAGAGGGTACTCCGCCCAGGGGGTTTCCACACCGCCCTGCCCAGAGGGATGCCACACCGCTCTGCCTAGAGGGTACTCCGCCCAGGGGGTTTCCACACCGCCCTGCCCAGAAGGGATTCCACACCGCTCTGCCCAGAGGGTACTCTGCCCAGGGGGTTTCCACACCGCCCTGCCCAGAGGGATGCCACACCGCTCTGCCCAGAGGGTACTCCGACCAGGGGGTTTCCATGCCGCCCTGCCTGGAGAAATACTACTTAGAAATTTTTTTTTTAGCGCTGGACAATGGGGGGGGGGGGTCTTTGTTTTTTAGGGGCGTCAGGAGCCGCTCCTTAGGGGGGGGGGTACTGTCATGACCTCCGCTCCGGTGACCTTTCCCCCAGTGCTCATCCACACTCACCTGGTCCCGCACTGCGCAGCTGCAAGCCGTTCCTCATCTGTGGCTATAAAAGCAGTAAGGCTTGCAGTTGCCAGTGCGGGACCATTCAGTAGTGTCACCTCCATAACCCGGACAACTTCTGCCATCTCCTCAATCACCATAACCCGGACATTCATCATCACCACGGACTCTGTCGTTGTTCTCAGGTTTTGTCTGTCTTGTCTTTGTTTCTTAGTTTTGTTATTAAATTATTTTTCCCTTCAGTACTGTGCATTGGAGTCCTCATTTCACCTCACCCCGATCTGTGACACTCTTATCTCAGGATATTATTTTTTATCTAGTAATTTGAATCTTATTTTTGAAAGAGGCTGTAGAGAAAATACCCAGGGCTAAGTTTTAGATTTTTAGAGTCACGTATTTGCTTAAAACAGGAATTTAAAGTGTTGATGATATCACATAGATATTATGGCCAGAGGAACTGTTTTACAGCAACAAGCCATCTTGTCCTGAAGCTGAAGCTAACCCTAACCCTAACTCTAACCCAGAGTTGGTTAAAGTATTCACATTCTGTACTTAAGTAGAAGTACAGCTACTGGTGTGAAGAAATACTGATTCAACTCCTTTACTGAAGTAACAGTAAAAAAGAAAAAGGGCAATTTCACAATTGTAATAAAGTATATAAAAAAAGCAGAACTGCATTTGCTTTTTGCCATGAACACTAATACTGATTCAATCAGGAAAAATCTGAAAGGTTTCAAAGGTGTCTAAAATAAGGTAATTAAATGTGAGTTACTGTGTAGATAATGTACATAATTTTAAGAGAAAAAGTAAAAATGTGACATAAAATGTTAAAATTGTGAAATAAAAAGTCCAAATTATGAAATAAAAAGTCAAAATTGTGAGATAAGAGTCATATAACTATAAAATGTAAAGCCACAGTTCCTCTCCACTGATTTTTCCTCTGGTGATTTATTTTTCATACTGTCACATCTGTTTAGTTTAAAATAGTAACTAGTCTATTCTGAGAACGTAAAGAGTATAAAGTACAGATATTTATGCAAAAATGTAGAAAGTAAAAGTAAAAAGTTGACAGAAAAATTTATACTCAAGTAAAGTACAGATACCTAAAAAAAACTACTTAAGTACAGTAACAAAGTACTTTTACTTAATTACTTTCCACCTCTGCTCTAACCTAAGGTCCGGCAACCTTTAACAACGAAAGAACCATTTGAAGCCGGTTTCCAAGGAAAAAAAAAACAAAGGAAAAAATATTTAAAACAACAATAACTTCCCTTTCATGCTTGGGGGTTCACCTCAGTCATACATACTTAAATTACTGCTTTGACCGTTTTGAAGATGTTCGCTCTGATCGAAAGTGAAGAGAACACTGAATATATTACTTTTTTCTTACCTTTACACTGTCCCAATGTAAAACAAAGACACTCCAGGCCCGATTAACCTTTGACTCTGTGGGACTTTGTCATATATGTTTTTTAGTTTTGTTTCTTTTTCCACACTCTGAACCTGTGTGTTGTGAATTCGGATCCAGGTTCACTAACAGTCCCCTGGTCTGTCACCAGGTCTTCAGATATTTTTCTTTTCTTACATTACTTCATATTTCGCCTTTCTAGGGTTGAAAATTACAACAAGGTATAAGTATATAAGTATGTGTATGATGTTTATTTTGAAGGACAAAAAACAAAATATATTTATTTTATTAGTATTTCAAGCTCACAGTAATCTTCCAATTTAGGACTAAAATAATAATAAAAAGAACTGTAACTTTCTTTATATATATATATTATATATATATATATATATATATATATATATATATATATATTATATATATATATATATATATATATATATAAATTTTAAATAGTAAATTATCGAAGCTGCAGGATAAGAATGAACAAGTTGTCACTGCCCTAGCCGTTACATGTGGAACCCTAACAATGTCCAAACCTTCCTTCGCCTCAGGGTTACTAAGTGATGAAAAATCCAATATATATATATATATATATATATATATATATATTATATATATATATATATATATATATATAGATATATATATATATATATAGTATATATATATATATATATATAAAACTTCTATAAAATACAGAAAAAAATGCAAAAAATGTGATAAAATATTCAAAATACATTCAAAACTGTGAGTTTGCAATTAACATATCCAACACATTCAATAGTTTCAACAAAACGTTAAACAACTGTTCCATTGAATTGTGTTAAAAAATTTTAATCAGATTAATCATGATGATGCGATGATGATAATCTGCATTAATTTTGACAGCCCTAGTTTTAACCCCTACCCCTTATAGCTCCATTTAAAGAGGAAGTACCAAGTGCCAGGGGTGGGGCTAAAGGGTGGATTGGGATTGGGCCATATTGTTTTTCGCCTGCCTGTAAGAGTCTATTCACATCCCATTATTGATTAAAAGATGTGATTTGGCTGTCTTCTTTTCACATGTCTCTTATGTATCCTGACATACAGCCCTTGTTATCCCCACCCTGCAGCTCCAGAGTTGAGCCTGACCACCTGGCTAGCTTACTTATTATTAAGTTTAATAACCTCCTGCTGATACTGGTGACAGTGCTGCCGACATATCGGATGCAACACAAAAGTGTTCCCATTGTGGTATTTTTAGAACAGCTGCAATGCTGCATGCTAGCAAGAAAAACGAAACATTGATTCATTTCATTCACTCAGATTTAATAGTTGATACAGTCCTTTGTCTTTGTCTTAGATTTACTGTTGGGTGAGAGGGTTTTTTTGGGTTTTTTTTAGGTTCTTGGTTAATACAAGAAGGTGGCAGATTTACAAATGGCCAAAAGGATTGTAAATCAGAGGAAATAAGAATTAAAAACATAGTCATTATAATTATTTGATAACTTAGTTTTAGGTCAGATGAGTTTGTTTTGACCAGCTCTGTTTTCAGCCTGTTCTAGTTTAAATACAGTGTGTTAATATTGTTTAACTCTCTATGGGACGTAATTTATAAATGATGCATAAAAAACTGCTTTAAAAAAATATACAACTCCCTAATGAATCATATTCTACAATAAATGTGTCACCTAAAACCCTGTCTAACCAATAAAATCAAAGATTATTTAAAATCCTGATGTCATGTGCTGCAACAAGGAAGTACAGGAGACAAGAGCACATGTTGGGTCACATGCATGAGTAGTGCCATGATAAGTACATTTTTAAACTATAAAACACACCAATAAAAATATTACTCAATAGAATAAACTGTTTTTTAAACTACTTTAGTCATTTTGTATCTACAAATCCTTCCTTAAAACAGTTAAAAAATGAAAAAAAAAAAATAAAATAAAAAAAAATCCTACTTTACTCAGAAAACGATGACACTTAATTGTGGTCTCTTGAACCACATTTCATTTCCATTCAACCTTATGTTCATCAACTTTTCAGAATTCATAATTAACATGAATATTTTTATGTATTTTTTCATGATTTTAGAATCATGAAATGAAATGTGTTTTTCAGTCAAATATGTTCAAGCCATTGTTCCTTCATCAATTGTTTTTTACATTAGGAGTTGATGAAAAAAAATTATATATATATATATATATATATATATATATATATATATATATATATATATGGAACTATATATATATGGAACTAAGTAATTTATAAATGAGGGTAAATTTTGTAAAGTGACCGTAAGGAATGTATTTTAGGCCTTGATACACTTAAAATCAAAGGTCATTCTTTTTTTTATGAATTTCCGTAATAAATCCCATAGAGGGTTAATAGGTAGTAAAGCAAAAATTCAGATTTACGACTTATTTTTCAATACTGTCACATTTGTCTAGTTTGAAAAAGTAATGAGTCTAATCTGAGAATGTAAAGAGTATAAAGCAGAGGTCTTTAACCCTGGTCCTTGGGGCCCACTGTCCTGCATGTTATAGTTGTGCTCCAGTACACCTGATTCAGAGCAGTGGATCATTATGAGGCTTCAGCAGAGCTTGATAACAAGCTGATCATTTGAATCAGGTGTATTGGAGCAGAGTTGCATCTGAAACAGAGTCACGTATTTGCTTAAAACAGGAATTTAAAGTGTTGATGATATCACATAGATATTATGGCCAGAGGAACTGTTTTACAGCAACAAGCCATCTTGTCCTGAAGCTGAAGCTAACCCTAACCCTAACTCTAACCCAGAGTTGGTTAAAGTATTCACATTCTGTACTTAAGTAGAAGTACAGCTACTGGTGTGAAGAAATACTGATTCAACTCCTTTACTGAAGTAACAGTAAAAAAGAAAAAGGGCAATTTCACAATTGTAATAAAGTATATAAAAAAAGCAGAACTGCATTTGCTTTTTGCCATGAACACTAATACTGATTCAATCAGGAAAAATCTGAAAGGTTTCAAAGGTGTCTAAAATAAGGTAATTAAATGTGAGTTACTGTGTAGATAATGTACATAATTTTAAGAGAAAAAGTAAAAATGTGACATAAAATGTTAAAATTGTGAAATAAAAAGTCCAAATTATGAAATAAAAAGTCAAAATTGTGAGATAAGAGTCATATAACTATAAAATGTAAAGCCACAGTTCCTCTCCACTGATTTTTCCTCTGGTGATTTATTTTTCATACTGTCACATCTGTTTAGTTTAAAATAGTAACTAGTCTATTCTGAGAACGTAAAGAGTATAAAGTACAGATATTTATGCAAAAATGTAGAAAGTAAAAGTAAAAAGTTGACAGAAAAATTTATACTCAAGTAAAGTACAGATACCTAAAAAAAACTACTTAAGTACAGTAACAAAGTACTTTTACTTAATTACTTTCCACCTCTGCTCTAACCTAAGGTCCGCAACCTTTAACAACGAAAGAACCATTTGAAGCCGGTTTCCAAGGAAAAAAAAAACAAAGGAAAAAATATTTAAAACAACAATAACTTCCCTTTCATGCTTGGGGGTTCACCTCAGTCATACATACTTAAATTACTGCTTTGACCGTTTTGAAGATGTTCGCTCTGATCGAAAGTGAAGAGAACACTGAATATATTACTTTTTTCTTACCTTTACACTGTCCCAATGTAAAACAAAGACACTCCAGGCCCGATTAACCTTTGACTCTGTGGGACTTTGTCATATATGTTTTTTAGTTTTGTTTCTTTTTCCACACTCTGAACCTGTGTGTTGTGAATTCGGATCCAGGTTCACTAACAGTCCCCTGGTCTGTCACCAGGTCTTCAGATATTTTTCTTTTCTTACATTACTTCATATTTCGCCTTTCTAGGGTTGAAAATTACAACAAGGTATAAGTATATAAGTATGTGTATGATGTTTATTTTGAAGGACAAAAAACAAAATATATTTATTTTATTAGTATTTCAAGCTCACAGTAATCTTCCAATTTAGGACTAAAATAATAATAAAAAGAACTGTAACTTTCTTTATATATATATATATATATATATATATATATATATATATATATATATATATATATATATATATATATATATATATATATATATATATATATATATATAAATTTTAAATAGTAAATTATCGAAGCTGCAGGATAAGAATGAACAAGTTGTCACTGCCCTAGCCGTTACATGTGGAACCCTAACAATGTCCAAACCTTCCTTCGCCTCAGGGTTACTAAGTGATGAAAAATCCAATATATATATATATATATATATATATATATATATATATATATATATATATATATATATATATATATATATATATATATATATATATATATATATATATATATATATAAAACTTCTATAAAATACAGAAAAAAATGCCAAAAAATGTGATAAAATATTCAAAATACATTCAAAACTGTGAGTTTGCAATTAACATATCCAACACATTCAATAGTTTCAACAAAACGTTAAACAACTGTTCCATTGAATTGTGTTAAAAAATTTTAATCAGATTAATCATGATGATGCGATGATGATAATCTGCATTAATTTTGACAGCCCTAGTTTTAACCCCTACCCCTTATAGCTCCATTTAAAGAGGAAGTACCAAGTGCCAGGGGTGGGGCTAAAGGGTGGATTGGGATTGGGCCATATTGTTTTTCGCCTGCCTGTAAGAGTCTATTCACATCCCATTATTGATTAAAAGATGTGATTTGGCTGTCTTCTTTTCACATGTCTCTTATGTATCCTGACATACAGCCCTTGTTATCCCCACCCTGCAGCTCCAGAGTTGAGCCTGACCACCTGGCTAGCTTACTTATTATTAAGTTTAATAACCTCCTGCTGATACTGGTGACAGTGCTGCCGACATATCGGATGCAACACAAAAGTGTTCCCATTGTGGTATTTTTAGAACAGCTGCAATGCTGCATGCTAGCAAGAAAAACGAAACATTGATTCATTTCATTCACTCAGATTTAATAGTTGATACAGTCCTTTGTCTTTGTCTTAGATTTACTGTTGGGTGAGAGGGTTTTTTTGGGGTTTTTTTTAGGTTCTTGGTTAATACAAGAAGGTGGCAGATTTACAAATGGCCAAAAGGATTGTAAATCAGAGGAAATAAGAATTAAAAACATAGTCATTATAATTATTTGATAACTTAGTTTTAGGTCAGATGAGTTTGTTTTGACCAGCTCTGTTTTCAGCCTGTTCTAGTTTAAATACAGTGTGTTAATATTGTTTAACTCTCTATGGGACGTAATTTATAAATGATGCATAAAAAACTGCTTTAAAAAAATATACAACTCCCTAATGAATCATATTCTACAATAAATGTGTCACCTAAAACCCTGTCTAACCAATAAAATCAAAGATTATTTAAAATCCTGATGTCATGTGCTGCAACAAGGAAGTACAGGAGACAAGAGCACATGTTGGGTCACATGCATGAGTAGTGCCATGATAAGTACATTTTTAAACTATAAAACACACCAATAAAAATATTACTCAATAGAATAAACTGTTTTTTAAACTACTTTAGTCATTTTGTATCTACAAATCCTTCCTTAAAACAGTTAAAAAATGAAAAAAAAAAAATAAAAAAAAAATCCTACTTTACTCAGAAAACGATGACACTTAATTGTGGTCTCTTGAACCACATTTCATTTCCATTCAACCTTATGTTCATCAACTTTTCAGAATTCATAATTAACATGAATATTTTTATGTATTTTTTCATGATTTTAGAATCATGAAATGAAATGTGTTTTTCAAATATGTTCAAGCCATTGTTCCTTCATCAATTGTTTTTTTTACATTAGGAATTGATGAAAAAAAATTATATATATATATATATATATATATATATATATATATATATATATGGAACTATATATATATGGAACTAAGTAATTTATAAATGAGGGTAATTTTGTAAAGTGACCGTAAGGAATGTGATTTAGGCCTTGATACACTTAAAATCAAAGGTCATTCTTTTTTTTATGAATTTCCGTAATAAATCCCATAGAGGGTTAATAGGTAGTAAAGCAAAAATTCAGATTTACGACTTATTTTTCAATACTGTCACATTTGTCTAGTTTGAAAAAGTAATGAGTCTAATCTGAGAATGTAAAAGAGTATAAAGCAGAGGTCTTTAACCCTGGTCCTTGGGGCCCACTGTCCTGCATGTTATAGTTGTGCTCCAGTACACCTGATTCAGAGCAGTGGATCATTATGAGGCTTCAGCAGAGCTTGATAACAAGCTGATCATTTGAATCAGGTGTATTGGAGCAGAGTTGCATCTGAAACATGCAAGACAGTGGGCCCAAAGAACCAGGGTTGAAGACCTCTGGTATAAAGTACAGATATTTATACAAAAATGCAGTTGGTGGAAGTAAAAAGTTGCCACACAAACAAATACTCAAGTAAAGTACAGATACCTAAAAACTGTACCTAAGTACAGTAAAAGAAGTACTTCTACTTAATTACTTCCAACCTCTACATTTATCTGAGAAAAGCATTCAGAACTGTAGGTAAAAGGACCCCTCCACCTCCTGCATGTCTGCCTGGATGATGTTGCTGTGCTAACTTTCTCTATCAGTGCTACCCAGCAATTAAGATCTGTGAGATCAAAGCAGCCTAAATGAACTAATCCTCAGAGGACCACTGTTCTCCCCTCCTCTGTCTACTCTTCCCCTCTCTATCGCTGCTTCCTCTTGACTCATGGCTCCATGTGCTGACTGTGCTTTGATGCTTGACAGCGGTTGGTCTCCTAAATGTAAAATGGTGAATAAATGTGCATTAATGGGTAACACTTTCAGATCCTTAATGCCAATTTGCACAGGCTGGGGTGCACCGTTTCAAAGGTCTTAAGCTGTAATTGGTCATCGCAAATGTGGAGCCACTCTACCCCAAAGCCCACATACAGTGCAGTCGATTCATTGGCCTAACATAAACATTCAAAATACTGACAGGAAGGCATTTTTGTGTATTTGCTCATGACGATGTTAATATATCTTATCTCAGCTCATATTAAACTAGGGGTCTCAAAGTCATTACTTTCAGGGACCACATTCAGCCCGATTTGATCTCCAGTAAAATTTTAACATAACCAAAAAATCAAAGACTATTCCAGATATTTGTCTGTGTTTTAGTGCCAACAAATGCTATTACCTAATGAACATACTTACTTTTTTAAAAAAAATGTTTTTGATCTTTTTATCCAACAAGAAAGGAGTGAATGACCTGAAAAAAACCCCAGAAATGTCTCAAGAAAAACAGGTGCAATACTAACAACAATGCACCAACTTCAACAAATTAAAATTGTGCTTCATTTTCTTTAGAAATTTCAGGTTGTTCATATTTGTTCAGGTTTTTCACATTTTATTGTTACAGGATACTTCGCAAGTATAAATATTTTCTTAATTTAATGTTATTTTTTGCACGATAGCAAAGACAGAAATTTGATGTTATCATTATTTATGGCATAATGTGATTTTTTTTTTTCACATCAAAATGAGAAGAAAAGAAAGAAAGCCCACATACAGTACAAAAGATTTATTGGCCTTACATAAATGTCCAAATTTTACTGACAGGAAGGCATTTTTGTGTATTTGCTAATGACAACATTAATATATTTCAGTTCATATTAATGCAGGGGTCTCAAACTCATTACTGTCAGGGGTCATGTTCAGTTCAATTTGATCTCCAGTGGGCTAGACCATTAAAATAATAACAGAATAACCTGAAATCGACAATTCCAAATTTTTGTTTTAGTACAAACTCCATTACCTTATGAAAGTACTTTTTTCTTTCTTTCTTTTAAATAACCTATCCAACAAGAAGGTGTGATAACTTGAAAAAACTGAAATCTCTCAAGAAAAACACATGCAATTCTAACAATATTATGCCTCAATTTTACATTCACGTACACGCACTATGGATCAGATCTACTACAAAGACACAAAATTGTTATAATTGTCTTTCATTTTCTTTAGAAATTTCAGGTTGTTCATATTTGTTCAGGTTTTTCACATTTTATTGTTCAGGATAGTTTGTAAGTGTCATGCTGTTGTCATGTTTTCACCATTTTGTCATGACCTCCGTTCCAGTGACCTTTCCCCCAATTTTCCACACTCACCTGGTCCTGCACTGCGCAGCTGCAAGCCGTTCCTAATCGGTGACTATTTAAGCGGTGAGGCTTGTAGCTGCCAGTGCAGGACCATTCTTCTATGTCACCTCCATAACCCGGTCAATGTCTTCCATCTCCCCAATCACCATAACCCGGACACTCATCATCACCACGGACTCTGGCCGTTTACTCCCAGGTTGTGTCTGTCTTGTCTTTATGTTGTACTTTTGTTATTAAATTATTTTGCCCTTCAGTACTGTGCAATGGAGTCCTCCTTCACCTCACCCCGATCCGTGACACATTTATTGTATGCCTTCCTGTTTTCTGTCATTGTTAGTGTTCTGAGGCTTTTATTTTGTTATATAAGTTTATGTTCACAGTTGTCTGTTTTGTCTGTTGACACTGGTGTTGTCTCCGCCCTGTTGATTTGTCCTTCTGTGTTGCACCTGTTTTCCACCTTTATAACCCTGTGTGTCATCTGTGTTGTTGTGAGCTTGTCTGTGTCAAATGAGCATTGTGTCTACTGTCTTTGATTACCCAGCGAATGATTCCCTGCGTTTTTTTGGAATTAGTCTGTTGTTTACTCCATATCTGGTTTGTCATGTTATCTTGTACTTTTTGCCACATTATCGCCTAACCCTGCTGGTACTTCAATTATCATAGGATTTTCAGCCTGCTCATCAGTAATGTTTTGTGGCCCTTTTGCATTTTTTTCGGGATTTTCTGTATACGATGACATGTCCCTTAGTTGCTGCGTCTAACAGTGACTCAGGGCAACAGGGCATTACTTATTGTGAAGTTAAATATTATGAAAATGTATCTGAGTCTCTGAGTCTTGCACTTGTGTCCATTTGTTTCCCACCTTCATGTGAGTAAGTATAAATATTTTCCTAATTTAATGTTACTTTTTGCACTATAATAAAGACAGAAATTTGAAGTTATTTTACATCAAAATGAAAAGAAAATATGGAGTCATTGTTTTTTGTAGGTTATTCTGCTATAATTTGACTCTATATACTATTTGTCAGTACAGAGCCCCTAAAGGACCCAGAAATCGTTTTTTGGGGGGGTGTCAAGAAAGTGTGCACCTGCTTTATTGAGTCACACGCTCATCAAAATAAAGTGCGTACACGATTAACTATATTAACTGTGCACTCAATGCTTCTCAGTTCATTTCTAAAATGATCATTTTGAATGCCAACAGTTAATCATGATTGCTTTAAAATGTTAGTATGTTTTATAAATTGTGGCCAAGATTTGGGTAAACATGCACACACTTTATTTTAATGGGCGTGCATTCTGGTTAAATGAGAGTGCATGCTTTCTTGAAACCCCAAAAACGATTTTTCTTGGTCCTTTAGGGACTCCGTAGGTCTGTATGTGGAACCTGAACCAAAATGAATTCCACAGCCTTGACTGTGGTATTTTTGCACTTTGCAAATTCATCCCATGTAAAGTGCATATATTGGAACCATCGGCGGGCTGCATTTGGCCCCCTGGCCGCATGTTTGAGATCCCTGTATTAAGGCTGTAGTGTGACAAGTGCCTTCAGAGGGTGGTGAGTTGGAAGTGGCGCTGGTGTGAAACCAAGTGACAGCTTTTTGAGGTCAATAGTTGCTCAAAGGCACATGACTCCGTTAGCTGCTTAGCTTAGCGGGTCGGTTATTATCATAGAAAAAGCCCAGCATCTGCCTGTGACTCCCGGGGACAGGTTTAATGAGGTGATGCTGCTCATCATGGGGGTCGCCTTGGCAGCTCCTCCCACCCCCCTCTCCAACCATTCTTCCATTCTTCCAGCTCTGCTAAACAGGAGTGTTTACTGCTGCTGCTTCCATCAGGGAACCATTGTTTCACATTTGGCTTTTCTGATGAAGGTGTCTGTGTTCCCTCTTTATTTCTCCCCACTGTCATTTTAATCTCTTTGTTTTTGTGTGCTCTTTGTCTAAACTACTTCTCCATGTGTCCCAGCTGCTATATCTCTGTTCACATTATCCATCCTGCAATCACTTCTGTTCTCTGCTTTTTTGTACCATGGCTTTATTTTGTGAGTCTGTCCAGAGGTGGAAGTAACTAAATACTTCCTTTACCATACTTAAGTACAGTTTTTAAGTATCTGTTCTTTACTGGAGTATTTATTCTTCTGGCAACTTTAAACTTTTACTTCCTACATTTTTCTGGATTCTCCCTTGTCTTTGCTAGGGCTGCTGCCCCCGCAATCCGGATAAGCAGAAAATGACAACGACTTTATACATTTTTGTATAAATATCTGTACTTTATACTCTTTACGTTTTTATAAATATTTGTACTTTATACTCTTTACATTCTCAGAATAGACTAATCATTACACAAATGTGACAGTATGAAAAATAAGTTGTAAATCAGAAAATATAATTATCAACTTTTGAATTTTTCCTAAATGTCCTGTTCATACCCACTAAACTGAGTACCATGACCCAACAAAACACATGGTAAATGCACTGTACTTGTATAGTGCATTTTATACACCAGTTGGTGTGCTCTACAATTCCTCACATTCACCCATTCACACACACACTTATACACCAGTAGACAGCTGCTGCCGATACACTGGCGCTGCCTGTCTTGTCTCAGTGTCTTGCCCAAGGACACTTCGATATGTGGACAGCCAGAGGCAGGATGCGAACCGCCAACCCTTCAGTCATTGGGCGACCTGCTCTACCACCTGAGCCCGGTAAGTGGTTAATATAAAATTTTTTGTACAGTTGATTTAAATCTACAGGATTCTGACATTTTTGGGCAGCTCCTGATAGGTTGCAGAAAATTTCCCTTATTTTTAAGTTGAAAACTTGACAGGTATGAGGAGGACGTAGGATAGACAGATTCCCTCCACAGTGCCTCCTACTGTTTCATCCCTGGAACACCCATTTGTACACAACATCTGTGGGGATAAGGTTGCATTGGCCAGAGGACCGTTACCATGAGCATGACGGCACAGCACAGAAAAAAAACCCAGTTACTACCCAAAATGTAATAACTGCCAATAATGTAGTAATTTGGACCCATTTGAAACATAATAAAGCCAATAACATAAGACAATTTCTCTACCAATAACATAATAACATTTTGCCAGTAATGTCTTAAGGTATTACATTGTTGGCAGTATACCATTGTTGGTATGGGCGGTTATGGCTCAGTTGGTAGAGTGAGTCGCCCAATGACTGAGAGGTTGGCGGTTTGCGTCCCAGCTCTGGCTGTCCACATGTCGAAGTGTCCTTAGGCAAGACACTGAACCCTGACTTAGGCCCCCAGTAGGACTGACCTTAGACCTTAGAAACCTACTGGTGTATGAGTGTGTGTGTGTGAATGGGTGAATGTAAAGCTAATGTAAAGCGCTTTGAGCACCATGAAGGTGGAAAAGCACTATATAAGTGCAGACCATTTACCATTATGTTATTGGCCGTACACAAAAAAAAATAAATAAAAAATGACTATGTAAGAAATTGTGTTTTAATTTCTATTTTCATGTTAGAAAATGTCTAAATACTGCTTCTTAATAAGATGGTTGATCAAATCTGCTGTCTGCCTATATTATTAGTCTACATCATTGGCTGGTCACTGGGAGAGTTTAGCACAGATTACTTCAATAGAGTAGTATTTACAATGTACTTTATTACTTTACTGTTCATCTGTCTAGTAATGTAGCAACACATGACAATGACTGTATATATTTTAATCTGTTAATCTCTACATTTACACCATGACCTACACTGGCAAAATGATATTACGTTATTGTATTGGTAGAGAAATGTTATTATGTTATTGGCAGTTATTGCATTTTGGGTTGTAACAATACCTGCTAGTTTATGTAAAATGCAGATCCAAACCCTTTTTTTTAAAAAATGCAAGTAAATTAACTATGTAAAGCAAGACAAGAACAATGAGAGAAAGAGAAAAAAAACCCCAACAGTATTATTGACATTATTGACATATGTGAAAAATATCAATATCAAATACAAGATGGCGGCACGTGTAGATGCAGCGGCTCGTAGCTCCAGCGGCTCGTAGCTCCCGTGTTCGTGTGTTTGTTTGTTTGTTTTTATTTGTATCCGCGTCCACAACCCTCCTCGAAGCCATCACACAGTACAGCAGGACTGAACTGTGGAACTTCGGGATACAGCCTGGACTCCATAACCCTCCCAAATTGGACTTTATTCCACCGGAGTTGCTACGGACCCACGAACCCACCACCATCCCCCCACTGCTGCCTAGGAGACGGAGAAGAGACCGTAAACAAAAGAGGGGCAAGCGCGCCGGCACGCGCGCTAGGCTACAAGCTAACCCTCACAGACCGGCTCTTCCGAGTCTCTTTCTCACGAACGCCAGGTCTCTCGCCAACAAGATCGACGAGGTCCGGCTGAAAACTGTTTCTCGCCGGATGGACAGCTGTGTTGCCGTCGTCACAGAGACCTGGCTGGACGGCAACATCCCGGACGCAGCGGTGGAGATAGCGGGGCGCACTCTGCTCCGGGCGGATAGGTCCGCTGCTTCAGGTAAGAGCAGAGGCGGAGGTCTGGCGCTGTACGTACACAACGCCTGGTGTACAGCCACACGCACCGTCGGAACATTCTGCTCTCCTGATTTGGAATACCTGGCTGTGAAATGCCGACCGTTCAAGCTGGTCAGAGAACTTTCCGCCATTGTTATCGTGGCCGTCTACATCCCACCGCGGGCTAATGCTAAGCTAGCATTAGAGGAGCTCTACTGCCTCATCAACGTGCAGATGAACGACAACCCGGAGGCGGCTGTGATCGTGGCGGGAGACTTCAACCACGTCGAACTAAAGGCGGTGTTTCCCAAATTCCACAAATACATAAACTTTCCCACCAGAGATAATAACATTCTAGACCAGGTGTACTGCAACATCCCTGCTGCTTACAAGGCTGTAGCAGCTCCACACCTGGGCATGTCGGACCACATCTCAGTGGAGCTTATACCGGTTTACAAGCCTCTGGCCTGCAGAACTAAGCCGACCACCAGGACAATACAGGTTTGGACTGAAGAAGCCTCCTCTGCACTCCAGGACTGCTTTGAACACACAGACTGGTCTGTGTTCAGTGAAGAGGCAGACTTGGAGGAGTATACATCATCTGTACTGTCCTATGTTCAGTTCTGCACGGACGCTGTCCTCCCAGTCAAGACCATCACAGTGTTTCCTAACCAGAAACCATGGCTGGACAGCACTGTGAGGTCCCTGCTGAAAGCCCGGGACACTGCCTACAGATCTGGAGACAGGCTGGCTTATAGCAGGGCCCGAGCAGAGCTGAAGAAAGGCATCCAACAGGCCAAGCTCCGGTACAAGGACAAAGTTGAAGATCACTTCAACAACAACAACCCCCGGAACATGTGGAAAGGCATCAGGACCTTGACGGACTACAGGACCAACACCCAGCTCGTCAGCCACGACTCTACCCTGCCTGACACTTTAAACAGCTTCTTTGCTCGCTTCGACACATCAGGCAGCAGAGAAGCTACACACCTACCGGAGGAGCAGCACCAGCCCCTCGTCCTGCAACAACACCAGGTTTCATCCACCCTGAGGAGGATCAACACCCGCAAGGCTGCAGGACCGGACAAGGTGTCAGGCCAGACGCTGAGAACATGTGCCGACCAGCTGGCAGGAGTGTTCCTGGACATCTTCAACCTGTCCCTGCAGCTGTCCATGGTTCCTGAGTGTCTCAAGTCCTCCACCATCATACCGATACCCAAGAAGACATCCCCCACCTGCCTCAACGACTATAGGCCTGTTGCTCTGACCCCTGTAATTATGAAGTGCTTTGAGCGGATTCTTCTCAGGCACATCAGAAGCCTCATCCCCTCGGACCTGGACAGCCTTCAGTTTGCCTACAGAGGGAATCGGTCCACAGAGGATGCTGTCTCCATCACCCTGCACACGGCCCTCACACACCTCCAGCAGCCCAACACCTACGCCAGGATGCTGTTTGTAGACTTAAGCTCAGCCTTCAACACCATCATCCCAGACAAGCTGGTGCTGAAGCTACGCGCGGTGGGTCTGCCTGCGTCACTGTGCCACTGGATCAGGGACTTTCTCACCAACAGGTCTCAGGTGGTGAGAATAGGGAACAAAACATCATCCCCTCTGGTACTCAGCACAGGCACGCCACAGGGCTGTGTGCTCAGCCCGGTCCTCTTCACCCTGTTCACCCACGACTGTGCTGCCATCCATCCCACCAACACAGTTGTGAAGTTCGCGGACGACACTACAGTAGTGGGTCTCATCTCAGATAACAACGAGACCCACTACAGAGAGGAGGTACACCAGCTCACACAATGGTGTTCAGCCAACAACCTGGTGCTGAACACAGGGAAGACCAAGGAGATGGTCGTGGACTTCAGGAGGTCCAGGAAGACTGATCACGCCCCCCTCCTCATGGACGGAGAAGTGGTGGAGCGTGTGGACAACATAAAGTTCCTGGGTCTACACCTCACATCCGATCTCTCCTGGTCCCTGAATACCTGCCACCTGGTGAAGAAGGCCCAACAAAGACTCTTCTTCCTCAGGAAACTGAAACGGGCTGGACTCTCCTCACGGCTGCTCGTGAACTTCTACAGGGCGACAATTGAAAGCATCCTCTGTCTCAGTGTGACCGTGTGGTATGGCAGATGCACGACACAGGAGAGGAAACAACTGGCACGGGTGATCAGAACTGCACAGGGCATCGTGGGCTGCCCCCTCCCTGACTTGGACTCAATATATGCAGGCCGGGTCAAGAAGAGGGCAAGAGCCATCGCCATGGACCCCAGCCACCCAGGCCACAGACTGTTTGTACCACTTCCATCAGGAAAGCGGTACAGGAACATCCGCACCACCACTAACAGACTAAAAGACAGTTTCTTCCCCAGAGCGGTCAAAGCTATCACCCCCCCTTCCGCCGGCACTGCAGGACAATAGACTGAATCACTGCACACTGCACTTCGTCATCCACGCAACCGCACCTTAGTGTATATATGCATATGCACAACGTATATATACACATACAGACATGTATATTTTCTCTCGTATTTGCACATAATTCTATTTATCTCATTGTATTTATTTCTTTTTATTTCATCTTATTTTATTCTCTTTTTATTGCATGCCAGTTGGTTTATCTTGTTTCATTTTGTTATCTTTACACGGGGGTTGCACTGAAAATTTCACTGACATGCAAATGCTCAGTGACAATAAAGACATCTTGAATCTTGAATCTTGAATCTTAAATGTGCCATTTGTTCAGTTCTGCTCTCAGTTTCACATCCTCAGTATTCGCAATCTTTTGTGTCATGAATGCGATGTGATGCTTCAGCTCTGATTATTACTTTTTCCCTTTTGTCTGTTTTTCACAGATTTATTACACAGATATTAAATGGGCTAAATCTTACATAGTTTAATCAGATGAATCATAAAAGCAACTATTTTAGTGCTGGTTTTTAATATATATGTTGGTGTATTATTTCATATATATGTTGGTTGTACAATGGATTTGTAATTATAATAATAACGGAGGGTGTCACGGTGGTGCAGTGGTTAGCACTTGTGCTTCACAGTAAGAAGGACCCTGGTTTGATTCCCACACCAGAACTTTCCATGTGGGGTTTGCATGTTCTCGCCGTGTCTGTGTGAGTTTTGTCCAAGTACTCCGGTTTCCTCCCACCATCCAAAGACATGCACTGATAGGTTAATTGGTTAATCTAAATTGCTCATAGGTGTGAATGTGAGAGTGATTCTTTGTCTATATATGTTCAGCCCTGAGGTGAACTGGCGACTCATACAAGGTGTACCCCGCCTTCACCCATTAGGCCCCCACAGACCCCGGTGAAACTAGTGAGGATACAGCCGGTTCAGATGACGAGATCAATAATAATGGATTGGATTTATATAGAGATTTTGTCCACTAAAAGCACTTCACATTAGTGACCCATTATTCATTCGCTCTCACATGCACCCTCTTTTGGTGTTAAAGTACGTAAATAACCACAGCTGCCCTGGGGCAGACTGACAAAAGTGTGGCAGCCATTTTAGCGCCTACGGCCCCTCTGCCCACCACCAAACTTGTAAAGTGAATGGATCACAATGTCCAGACAGTGTTTTGAAGTACACTCAACAAAAATATAAACGCAACACTTTTGTTTTTGCTCCCATTTTTCACGAGATGGACTTAAAGATCTAAAATTCATTCCAGATACACAATATTACCATGTCTCTCAAACATTGTTCACAAATCTGTCTAAATGTGTGATAGTGAGCACTTGTGCTTTGCTGAGATAATCCATCCCACCTCGCAGGTGTACCACATTAAGATGCTGATCTGACATCATGATTAGTGCACAGGTGTGCCTTATACTGCCCACAATAAAAGGCCACTCTGAAATGTGCAGTTTTGTCTCACAGCAAAATGCCACAGATGTCACAAGCATTGAGGGAGCATGCAATTGGCATGCTGACAGCAGGAATGTCAACCAGATCTGTTGCTCGTGCAGTGAATGTTAATTTCTCCACCATAAGCCGTCTCCAAAGGCGTTTCAGGGAATATGGCAGTACATCCAACTGGCCTCACAACCGCAGACCACGTGTGACCACACCAGCCCAGGACCTCCACATCCAGCAGGTTCACCTCCAAGATCGTCTGAGACCAGCCACTCAGACAGCTGCTGAAACAATTGGTTTGCATAACCAAACAAGTTCTTCACAAACTGTCAGAAACCGTCTCAGGGAAGCTCAACTGCATGCTCGTCGTCCTCATCGGGGTCTTAACCTGACTCCAGATCGTCACCGTAACAGACTTGAGTGGGCAAATGCTCACATTCGATGGCGTCTGGCATGTTGGAGAGGTGTTCTCTTCACGGATGAATCTCGGTTTACATTGTTCAGGGCAGATGGCAGACAGCGTGTGTGGTGTCGTGTGGGTGAGCGCTTTGCTGATGTCAATGTTGTGGATCGAGTGGCCCATGGTGGTGGTGGGGTTATGGTATGGGCAGGCATCTGTTATGGACGAAGAACACAGGTGCATTTTATCGATGGCATTTTGAATGCACAGAGATACCGTGATGAGATCCTGAGGCCCATTGTTGTGCCATACATCCATGAACATCACCTCATGTTTCAGCAAGATAACGCACGGCCCCATGTTGCAAGGATCTGTACACAATTCTTGGAAGCTGAAAATGTCCCAGTTCTTGCATGGCCAGCATACTCACCGGACATGTGAGCACATCCCAAACATTGAGGTAATATTGTGTATCTGGAATGAATTTTAGATCTTTGAGTCCATCTCATGAAAAATGGGAGCAAAAACAAAAGTGTTACATTTATATTTTTGTTGAGTGTAGATCTCGTAGATCTGAGACCAATATTCCTTTGTACTAAAACCTGTTCTCTTGTTCATTCTAAAAATGTAACATTTTGAGCGCAAACTTATCTTGGAAACTTGAGCCAACTGACATTTAAGACTTGAGGGTTTTTTTATACCACTAACACACATGTGAGAACATTTCATTAGCTTTATTCCAGAAGCAATTTACTTGTAGACCTAGTTGCTTCTGCTTCTAGTCTTCCTCCTTATTTTGTTAAATTTCCTCCATATTGTATTAATTTTCTTCACTTGATTTGTTTTTTAAGTTTTGAACATTATTTTGTTTCTTTTTTTTAAAGAATTTGTTAATTAATTAATTTATTTGATTGATTATTTTTAAAATTGTCCATATGTTGTTCATTTTCTTCTCCAGTTCGTTTATTTTTGTGAATTTTTTAGATTATTTTGCAGGGGGTTTTGTGTGTTCATCATCAAAATGTGTTAATTTTTTGTTCACTTTTTCCACGGTTGACCACGGGCACCCGCTGACTTTGGGTCAGCCTGCGCATCACTGTCGCATGCCATTCTAAGGATGTAGATCCATCTCAGAAGCTGTGGCAGTTCTACATGTGTTTGTAAGTGACAAGGGAGCGGGGCTTCAAGCTGTGGCACAAATGTTGTCAGCTCAGGCAGACACACCTGACAGTAGTCATTGGTTTCACAAGGCCCCCTGTAATAATTTATCTAAACTATAGAATTCTTGACAAAATAAGTGATTATGATAAATGAAGAACCCCTCATAAACACAACCATGTGATTGTTAGAACCACTCATAAACACAACCATGTGATTGTTAGAAGTCATAAGATCATTTAATCATTATGTATTTACCTATTTGGTAATAGGTAAATACAAATGAGCAGCTCAGGCAGACACACCTGACAGTAGTCATTGGTTTCACAAGGCCCCCTGTAATAATTTATCTAAACTATAGAATTCTTGACAAAATAAGTGATTATGATAAATGAAGAACCCCTCATAAACACAACCATGTGATTGTTAGAACCACTCATAAACACAACCATGTGATTGTTAGAAGTCATAAGATCATTTAATCATTATGTATTTACCTATTTGGTAATAGGTAAATACAAATGAGCAGTTTTTTATTTTGGAGGGAAAGAGGTGTATGCTATATATGTGCTGTATGCATGATTTGGTTTGGCTTCACCAATGAACCCCACTGTGGGAAGCCTTATCTTTGCATTGCTTCCTGTTTATGTGCTCTATAAATGGAGAGCTCGGAGCTGCCACTCCTTCTGCGGAGCTGCCACTCCTTCTGCGGAGCTGCCACTCCTTCTGCGGAGCTGCCACTCCTTCTGCGGAGCTGCCACTCCTTCTGCGGAGCTGCCACTCCTTCTGCGGAGCTGCCACTCCTTCTGGGTCCATAATGTCCTGAAAACATAGCATTTTCATGGGGAATTTCACCGGCTCATTCAGCAGCTCCGCTTTGATGATGCTTGATGATGACTTTTGGATCTGATGACTTCCTCAACAAACTGGAGACCACAATTATCACTTTCTCCTCCATGATTGGCTCTCTTCTCCTCCCATATTTTTTTTCCACTTTGAGAATCTAGATCATTTACATAAAGTTGACATTTCTCAACTTTTCCTTGCCGCTCAATTCGCGTCGTTCACCGTCGCTATCACCTGAATTTCCCCGCGTCACCAGCGGACATAGATAATGTCCGCTGGTGACGAGGGGCAATTCAGCACGTTGCTCATCGCAAGCTAACTGTGTTAACGCCCAACCATAAGCCTCAACTAGGAAAACACTGTGGCAACGTTGGCACCATAAACAATGCAGTCGAATTTTTTCTTCACACAAAATCTGTAACGTTTGCATCTCCTCACACATTTTTCCATGAATCCTCCCGTCGTGAGCTGCTCATGACCCTTACCTAACAGTCTCACACAAAATGTACATTCTTTTTTAAAGTTATATGAAAAAACATTTCATTTTAAAAACAAAAACAAATAAAACAAACAAACAAATAAAATTATGAATTCAACAGTTCATACTCTTTTAACACATAACACTGTACTCTCTATTAACCACACTGTCTCTCAGACAGTTACAGGTATCTTACCGTCATGTGAAAAAAAAAAATTCAGGATAAAGTATTTCAACTTGCAGCAACTGTGGCACAGACGGTGAACACAATCTTTTATTTATGGACAGCATCAGTGTGATACATAAATAATTTGTTCAACAGGGTGTCAGGGGCTTGGGGGTGCCAATCCCAGCCCAGATTGATATGCAATTTAGGTGTGGCATTGGAGGCCAGAAGTGCTGGATTTGGTATTGAGGAAAAAATAAGTAAATGAAAGAGCCAAGCTTTGATGGTGTGTGATGCTGAATGGCATTACCATGGCAACCAAAGAGCCCAGATCGTATTGAAATGAGAGGACATTGGATTGGTTTGTAGTCTTGACAGGAAAACAGATTTGTTTTATATCCTAACAAGGCAGTCAGAGACAGCAGACCTCTGCCACAGCTTGATATGGCATCATATGATGTCAAAACCTGATGTGATTGACCCATAGCTGTTGCCCCATCTGATGTCCCAAGCTACAATGGGCAAAGGCGGGGTACACCCTGTATGAGACGACAGTTCATCTCAGGGCTGAACATATATAGACAAACAATCACTCTCACATTCACACCTATGGATAATTTAGATTAACCAATTAGCCTATCAGTGCATGTCTTTGGATGGTGGGAGGAAACCGGAGTACCAGGCGAAAACCCACGCAGACACGGGGAGAACATGCAAACTCCATACAGAAAGGTCTGGTGTGGGATTCGAACCAGGGTCCTTCTCGCTGTTAATTTAAAATGGTTTTATTTTAATTTTTTTTATGTATTTCTTTTTAATTTATTTAATTAATTTTTACAAAAAATTATTATTATTTTTTGTTTAACGAAGATGGAGATATCTAAAACATATAGGACACTGGGCCATGAGGACTGGATTTGAGAACCAGTGATATAGAGACAAGATTAATATATATTTTTTCTTTTGACACCTGCATTTATTTCCGTGTTAAAGTGCGATGTCATTGCTTGTAAGCTAATATGTTGAAAAAATATTTTCTGTCCTGCTTCAGCATACAAAAGTTATTAACGCACAGCATCTAAACCAGGGGTCAGCAATCTGTAACAGCAGTATTGGGCAACCTACTTGTAAAGTGTAGTGAGCTAAGCTATGAGTTACTCAACAATGAATTAAGCTTCACTAAACAAAAATTACCATCTACAGAAATATAGCAAGCTAAGTTACCCAAATGTGGCAAAAGTAGTTCACTACATCAGAGGCAGTTTCTCTTTAGTCTGAAAATGTCTTTCCTTAGGCTAAAAAGTCTTTCACAGGCTGCACTTGCTGGGACCCCTGTCTTCAGAAAGACCTTTTTCATCAGTGGTAGGTTTTGGAATGCATTTGCAAGTTTGGTTTCAGATGAATGCAAGTATACTTAGTTCAGTTCTTTTACTGATCTCACTGATGGGAGGTACCCCCTTACTTCATCGTCATCATCAGCTGGGTTGTCATGATCCGCTTGCTTGTGACCTGAAGGCTGGGTTTGATGCAGATGTACTGCTTTCAGGTCTGAACCAACTTGAGCCTTCTTTTCACTAGGGATGTAGTTTAGTCTGAGCATTGGATGAGCTGCAGAGGCTGTGAGTAACCTGGCATCTTGAAAAATGTACTCAAATGTTTTCTTAATCACACTGATGATCGCATCTACCAGTGGGTTGCAGTGATGAAACTGGCTCTCCTGTTTAATCTCTTCCATCTTGAATTGAAATGGTCGGTACAAAACTCCTGAGGAGCCCATCCAGTCAGAATGTAAGACATCAAGAACCTTGGCCAAAGGTATCATAACCATGGAGTCTTGTCTTTAATGTTGAATTCTCGGTGAACATCTTGAAGCATCTCAGCTAAAACATCAAAAGTGTGACTCCCTACAATTCTACGACAGGCTATTGCCCCAGAGCGGATGTTCAAGGAGTCCTCATCTATCCAGTGGATACTTACACCAAGGAAGCTCCTCTTATTTGATGACCAAGCATCTGTGGTGGTGCATAGGTGACTGTTTGGACAATACATCAGCCAAACGCCCTAATGTTTGTCTTGACATCAAATGCCTTCTGAGCAGAATTTCACCAAATAATTGTCTATATTCAGGTCTGTCCACAGTGTGAAGGGGGTGCATTCCTTGAAATATTAAGTTAAGAATCAGCTTTTTGAAACGTTCCAGAGATATGATGTGTGCGTCCCCCCTGAAAAACTGTGACACACTGGTTTCCAAGTCATGGTCTTCACCATCTGCAGGCAGACATCTTCTTTTGGCCCAATCATGCTCCTTCTCCATGTATGTCATTTTATTTGGGTGGACCCTCTGGAGAAGAAATGATTGATTCATAATTATTTTTGTGGTCCCCAACTCCTTAAGAATAACTCTTATCTATGTAAATAAGTCTTAAAACAGATTTGTGTAAACTTCCTGTCCGGTAAGCAACTAGGCCATGAAATGTGTAACATCCAAGTTATAGTACTGCTCTCTGATGAGAGTTGACGTTAGTAGTATTCATCAGATTTGACTATAACTATTAAATAATTGGGCCAAGTTTAGCTTGTAGCTGAATTACTGTAGATAACATTTTTGAGTGTTATGTAAAACACGTAGGCTATGCTTAGCCAGAATGAGCTCTCTCTGGCCTAAGACCCCCCACCCCACCCAGTTTATAAGTTTTTTCCATGGGATGCAGTGTTTCTACTGCTGCTAAACTATTTTTTTTAATCGAATTTCACAATGATAAACTCCATAAACCTGAAAAAAAAACACTAGTACAACTGACTGCCACTTGGCTAGTTTCGCTCTGCTAGCTAGCTGGTTTGACGTTTGTTATGTTATTCTTTTGTTTTTACTCATTTCTAACATTTCATTAAAACGAATTGGGTTTTATACAACAACATTTCACTACTGGAGGAGGGAAATGATTCACCTGAATGTGGGTTCTTAGGTTGGTGTTGCATGACTTGGACGTCAACAACAGTTTTGTTTTGGGGTTGCACAGCACACGCGTCTAAACACGTAGTTTTTGTCTGATGACTTGACAAGCGTCATATGGAGCAAGGTCCTTTGACTGGGGCTTTTGCTCTCCTATTTCCTCCATTGTATGTGTGTTTCGGTCTTGGTTGTTCTGTGACTTCCACTGCCGTACACATGTGTATATTTCTATAGAGAGTCTATGGAAGAAGCAGAGTGGATGCTGAAAATGTTGAAAAGGTTTTATTCACTTTCATTGCGGTGTTTCAAAATCATACATAGTCTACTCCAGAGCAAACCTCTGTTTTTTTCTCAGTCATGTCCTCCGAATTTGTAGCTTTTGTGGATGCTACATCACTACTTAATCAAAAAAATCATGTAATTACAGGAAAGTTACTTGATTCATAAAGCAGTGACGCTATGGCCAAGCTACCCGAAAATGTAGTTTAACTAATAGCTTCACTACATTTATTGACGCTGATGCCCATCACTGACTGAAAGAGCCATTTTTGGTTTCCACACAAAAGCAATCACTGGGAGGTGCTCATCATCTTTAAAATCTTAGCGAATGTGTCCCAAACCTTCCTTTTTTTGTTTGGAAATTCCCGGAGCTTCCACTCTCCCAGCTTGACTTTCTCTCTTGCCCCCTCCATAATAAAAAAATACAACTTCTCAATTCTAATAAAGTAAATGAATGAAATAAAATGTATTTAAGCATTTTCAACATATCCAGAAAAATAATTATGTATTTTATTGGGTCAAAAGCATAATTATGAAAAATCTAAATTGTGAGATAAAAATTCAAAATTATGAGATGAAAAAAATATAAATGATATTATTTTTCATACTGTCACATTTGTCTAGTTTGAAAAAAGTAATGAGTCTATTTTGAGAATGTAAAGTACAGATATTTCTAAAAAAAATGTAGTAAAGGTAAACAGTTGCCAGAAAAATAAGTATAGTTTCTAGGTATCTGTATTTTACTTGAGTATTTAAGTACAGTAAAGGAAGCAAAGGCAAAGTACCAGGTACCAAAATGCACCCAGTTTCATAGAAACCCATATATCTTAAATAACTGACTTTCAATAAAAGAGATTTTAGTTTTTTGATGGGCCAGGTTTGATGGGGTTAATGGGCAGACAGCTCCAGTCATGTGGCTGAGCTTTTTTCTTTCCTTGTCTTTGCTTATGTAACTGTGTGATGGTGCCACCAGTGCTGACAGTGGCAGAACACAAGGACTGCTCATGTCTAAAAATGTCCTCCTAATACCTCCTCCTGAGTCTTAGAAGTGAAAGCAGGACGGACAAGTCTGTGACATGGAACAGAACCAGCTAGCAAAATCTTCAGGCCTTTTTTCTGACCCTTGGATAAAAAAGGGGGAAAAAAGAAAGGCTTCACGCTGTACTGAAACATTGTACAAAAACGAAAAATCTTCCCCAAGTACACTGTCTAACAGCCAATATTTTTCTGCCTTGCCAAACAAAGGGCCATGACCTAAAATTGGTTTTAGACTTTTTTGTTGGTTCCTCATTCATGTAAAAATACGTACAAATTACAGCTGTACAAACATGAAATATTTCCCCCCAAGGACACTTTCTAACAGCCAATATTTTTCTGCCTTGCCAAACAAAGGGTCATGACCTAAATTTGGTTTAGACTGGTTTTTGTTGGTTCCCCTTTCAAGTAAAAATACATACAAATTAGGGCTGTCAAAAAGGTACATGTTAATGCAGATTAATCTATCATCATGATTAGTCTGATTAAAAATTTTGGTTTCATCCAACTTCCTAAGCACGCAGGAAGTTCCCACTCAAACTGTAAAGACAGGTCAGTATTACCATACTTAGTTCATTGTTTTATTGCATAGAGCGGCTGTGGCTCAGTTGGTAGAGTGGGTCGTCCAATGACCGAAGGGTTGTCGGTTCACTGTCCACATGTCGAAGTGTCCTTGGGTAAGACACTGAACCCTGACTTAAGCTCCCAGTAGGACTGACAGAACCTTAGAAACCTGTATGTAAATGGGTGAATGTGAGGCTAATGTAAAGCACTTTGAGCACCGTGAAGGTGGAAAAGCGCAACATAAATGCAGTCCATTACCAATCCATTGTCAGATTGACAACGTTGTCCTCAAATTTTCAACACTGTTACAAGCATAAATTATATTTAGTATTGTTTGGGGGGGGGTAGTCTCAGTAAACTTTATTAATGTATTGTTTTCCTCATGCTTTCCAATTCTCCATAGCTAATGTAGATATATGGCTATTTTTAGCTAAAATCTTCAACCCTGTAACAAACCCCCCCCACTGTTATAGGAATGAGTCTTTATTACAAGGTTGAAGGTTGGACTGTTCACATGCCAGTTTCCAATGTGCACCAAATTCAGACAATGACCCATATTCATCAACCCTATTGAGCCACAATATGCATTTAACTGTAAATGCAGATGTGGAGTTAACCTTAAAAGTTTGGTAACACTTTACTTGACAGGTGAGTTCATAACACATTCATATCAGCTGTCATAAACGTCACATAAAGCATTCATGACTGTTTCATGAGGCATGATTCAACATTGATACCAAACCTTTCATGAATATGGAAGACAGAACAACAACAAATTTTCAAAATAAAGGTCCAACAACCCTCACCCCCACCCCCAAACCTCTTACCATCATGTCACATCTGAGTCAGTGGGCAAGTCCAGTGCCAATTTGTTTAATAATATAAACCTTTGCTGATGTCTTTTGCTAATGGGAATGTCCAACCATTAAAATGGTATAGTTGTGGACAGACAGTGAAACTAACTAAGTAAAAGTACTTTAACTGTCAATTCCGTAGTGTTAATTTGGAGACGATGGGATCAAATACACTCTAGAATGTATTAAATAAGCTCTCTAAGTGTTGATTTTACACTGCAAAATTTACTATCTACTTAAGTAGTAGGTAACTATACTTCACTGGAGTATTTATTTTTCTTTACATGAATGTCTGTACTTTATACTCCTTACATTTATATAAATATCTATACTTTATACTCCCTACATTTATATAAATATCTGTACTTTATACTCCTTACTTTTATATAAATATCTGTAATTTATACTCTTTACATTCTAGACTTGTTACTTTTAAAAACTAAACAGTCACTTCAGATGAAAAATCAGTGGAGGAGAAACTGTGACTTTATATATTACAATTAGGACATGTATCTCAAGATTTCGACTCTTTATCTGATTTCAGCAAATGCGATTTCTTTTTAAAGTATATATTTGGGAATATCCTCTTGATGTTCTGGTGGTGACAGGCAGCCTCTTGACAGCTGGATTGTAGGAGGGAGAGAGGTGAAGCATGTCATGATCCCATTGACCAAGAGGGGGCAGTGCAGTACATTTGTATGCCTCTAACATTTGCATACAGGAGATCTAGGGTCCTATCACCTCTGGTTGTACAGTTAACAAACTGCTTGAAGGTGAGCAAAGTCTTAGAGTGAGAGACATGGTTGAAATCTCCAGACACCACAACAACTGCCTCTGGGACATGGACTGGAGTGCCGCGATAGTGCTGTGCATCACGTCACACGCAGCTTCTGCATTGGCAGAGGGTGGAATGTATAGAACAATAACTACCATCACAGTGAACTCCCTTGGTAGGTAATAAGGTCTAAAACTAACTGCTAAAACTTTAATGTCTTTGTTGCATATCTGTTGTTTAATTGTAGTGTGATTAGGGTTACACCAGCAGTTGTTGATGAGCAGTATAAACCCCCCTTTTTTCTTCTTGCCACTCGCTCCAGCATCTCCCTATCTACTCGTATTGAGCTGAAGCTGGCAAAACTAATCAGATAATCGGGCGTGTTGTCTGTCAGTCATGTCTCTGTCAGACTTATTATGCTGCTCTCCTGGTAGTTTCTGGTGCCTGACAAGGGTTTGTAGTTTGTTCATTAGACAGTACACATGAGCCATGGTAATGGATGGAAGGGCCAGTTTAAAAGTCTCCCTCCATGTTCTCGCCAGCCTCTTCTTGCTTCTCTTAACTCCAGCACACATTCCCTGATGCCTCCTCCTTAAGAGTGCCTTTGGTATCTCAAGTCGAATCCTGAATATCGAGCCTTGTCTCAGGCTTAGCAGTTCCTGATGGGCATATACCACGACAGTAGGCCCCGGTCGACTAGATGATAGACACATACCGGTATTTCTTTTCCACGTATGGTGAATAATTTTAATTGACATGCCAAAACTACAACTACACTTTTCTGTAACCGAGTAAAGAACTGAATAACCTGGGAAAACAAGATAGACGTACATACTACAAACATACATACATACAGCTGAATGCGACAGGCTGCCTTCTCATCGGCGCTATGACAGGTGTCACAGGTGTGGTGACTCAAGGTCCCACTGGGCTGATGATAGGCATAAACCGAAGCATTGGCTGACACTGACAGGCTGGTCCAGTCCCACAGTGTTTGTTCATTCCCACGTGACAGTAAAAAATGCTTGAGGTTACACATTTTATCACAGTTTCATGGTGAAAATTGAGATAAATCATCACTAATCTCATGGTTTGGATTTTTTGGAAATGAAAGTGGACATGATTACAGATGTATGCATTATTTGGTGATGACTGATTTCAGACTTTGAGCTACATTAAGATTTTTTATGCTACGATCCTGCTGGGACTCTTCCTTCACCTGTTTTTATTGACTTCCGTGTTTTGATTGCACTCTAGTGTTTGACAGCTGCTCAAAGCTGACAACTTTTTACTCGAGATGTTTGCAGGACCTCCCTAAATTGTCTATTACAAATGTCCACTGACTGGTTTGGATGGGAAGCATCACACCCAAGAGCAAGTGGGAGAATGGATATAAGATGTACTATAATTCGAACTACATCGACAAGTACGAAGGTAAGTTGAACTGTGGTATACTCTCAATGGTGACACAACACTACTGTAGCTGCAAGCTCCATAGCTAACAGTGCTTAGATAGCAACTTCCTTGATTATTACTAGGTTTGCTTAACATCGAGCATTTCACTCAGCTGTTTAAATGTTGGATATGAGATCATGAGTTTGTATAACCTAACACTTCTGTGAAACATTTATATACTAACTCTACTAACCTGCGACTAACACTTCCTAAAGTAAGTTGATTTACCACCATAACATTGAATCCAAGTACACCCAATAAAATAACACTTACTTCTGTGAAACCTTTGTATAGTAACTAACACTTCCTAAAGTAAGTTAATTGATCAACATATCATTGGTATTCTAATATTGCTTAACAGTTAAGTCATGATGAATATAAGTGTAGCCAAGCTCAAATCTATACAGTTTTATAGGAACCGCTGCTGCTGGAGTTTGAAATGGTAATCCTTGTAATTTTTCTGGTCATGGCAGGCTCCACAAGGCTCCAAAATGCCTCAGAATGTTTCCGAGAAGCAAATCGAGTGCAATGTTATGTTGATCAATTAAGTTACTTTAGGAAGTGTTAGTTAATATACAAATGATTCACAGAAGTAAGTGTTATTTTATACAAACTCATAATCTCATATCTAACAATAAACAGCCAAGCAAGAATGTTATGCAAAGCTAGTAATAATCAAGGAAGTTGTTATCTAAGCACTGTTAGCTATGTAGCTAGCGGCTACAGTAGTGTTGTGTAACCATTGAGTATATCACAGTTCATCTAATCTTTGTACTTCTCAAAGATTGTTTGAAATATGCATCTTATATCCCTTCTCCTGCTTGCCCTTAGGTGTGAAGGCCCATCTGAAGGACTCAGTGGACATCTGTAATAGACAATTTCAGGAGGTCCTCCAGACATCTCGAGTAAAAAGTTGTTTTCTTTGAACAGCTGTCAAATGCTAGAGTGCTATGAAAACACGGAAGTATTCGACCGGAAATGCTGAAGCGCATATCTGGGATATGACCAATCAGATGCCATATTGTGCAAAGAGTCCATTACTTGGTTTTGTTGGAACAGTCTTCAATTTTGCATTCACCTGTGATCTCATCATATGATCATCCAGAGGGAAATCCCACAGGGAATTCCACTTACAGGCCCAGTTTACACTAATTTGCATATGCAAAAGTTGGCATGGAGAGGGAGGAGTCTGGTACTCCAACAAATGTGGTCAATTCCATGCTAATTGGGATGTACCAAAGAAATGTGGTTAGATTTGGGCGTATGTACAATTTTGTACATCTGGATTTCCCTTTGGTTTTTATGGACTTTTATGGTCGTATGCCAGGTTTCAGTATGAAATCTGCTCAAGTCATTGTACATGAGGGCCCAGAAGTCCAACTTTTTCTGCAATGGTTCTCATTTACCTCTGTCTTTTGGTGCCTTTGTCGGTGCAGATTATTTTATCGACATTGTGGGTTTTGTCAGGGGGAAAAGTGTCAAACATACAGAAGTCTGTGAACCACAGCATGGCTGTAGTGCAGCGGTCTCCAAATCATTTTCTTCAGGTGACACATACAGCCTGTTTTGATCTCCAATGGATCCGACCAGTAAAATGAAAACATAATAACCTATGAATAATGATGGAACTGCATCCGGTGTGTTGGGGTCTAACCCCTGGTGGCTGTGCATGAGTTCAGACCTGCGGTTGGTCTTACCAGGTTGAATGTACGGGCTGATCCATCGGTGGCACCGCCACTGTGGTGTCATGGTTCGTCTGGCTGGCCCAGGTCTAGACAAGCTGGATCCATATGCGCATCAGGGCCATTAACGGACCAGGATCTGACGGCACTGGGGATGTTAACAGACCAGGAACTGAGGGCACCGGGGCTGTTAACGGACCAGGAACTGAGGGCACCGGGGCTGTTAACGGACCAGGACTTGCACTCAGTCTTTTCTCCAGATGATTTTATTTAATCTGTCTTTGTCACTTTTTCTCTGCCTCAACTTTTTCAGTTTCCATTTCTTATTCCTCTTCTATCACTTCTCGATAACATAGAAGAGAGGGGTGGAGTCAGCTGTGGCTCATTTGCATGAAAGGATGAGGCACTAAAACCAAATGTTTTAAAAAGGGTTATTTCTTCAGGTTGAAGAGGCTGCTTTAGCTGCATCAATGTGGTATTTTGACCAAAGTATGTGACAGACAGGTCATTGAGATGGGCAAAAATGGGCATATGTCTCCTTTAACCCTTTGATCTGACCAAAATGGAACAGTATTGACCGTTTTGTCCTTTATTTTTAGCCATTCTGAATTTTGATCCAAAAGCAGCTGGCTGAAGAAGACCTCGAGGAAAGCCGCGTACCAGATGGCTTGATATTGTAGAGGACAATCTACAACAACACGGAGTTGCCTTAGCTGAGGTGGCGTTCACCAGCGTTGGAGATAATACGCACTCTTATAAGATAAGATAAGATAAACCTTTATTCATCTCACAGTGGAGAAATTTATAGTTCACAGCAGCAGAAAAAAACAAACAACTGGCCTACACGCATATAAACAAATAAACAACTAAACACACTATATATACAGATATAAATATACAAAATATACACAATATAATTTAAAAAGTGACTGTGAGTTTCTCTTTAAAGTGCTTCCAGGGAGTCCAGAGACCAGAGTTGTTATAAGTGTTTGTTGAATAGCCTGACAGTAGTTGGCAGGAATGAGCGGCGGTACCTCTCCTTGCAGCGCGTGTGTAATAGTCTCTGGCTGAAGGAGCTGCACAGTGCTGTCAGAATGGTCTGGAGAGGGTGAGAGGGTCGACCCATTATAGCCGTTAGTTTAGTTTAGCATCCTCCTGTTGCCTACCTCCTGCAGGGCATCCAAGGAGCAGCCCAAAACAGAGCTGGCCCTCCTGACCAGGCGGTCCAATCTCTCTCTGTCCCAGGCTGAGATGCTGCCTGACCAGCAGACTATGCCGTAGTGGATGGCTGAGGCCACCACAGAGTCATAGAAGGTCTTAAGGAGTGACCCCTGAACTCCAAAAGACCTCAGTCTTCTGAGTAGGAAGAGCCGGCTCTGCCCCTTCCTGATCAATGCATCTGTGTTGTTTGACCAGTCCAGTTTATTTTTCAAGTGAACACCAAGGTACTTGTAGGAGGTCAACCTCTCTATGTCCGTACCCTGGATGTCCATTGGTGCAGGTGGAGAGTGCTGTTTCCTGCAGAAATCCACAACCAGTTCCTTGGTTTTCTCTGGGTTGATCTGGAGGAGGTTCTACAGGCACCAGTCCACAAAGTCCTCTGTCAGTCCCCTGTACTCCCGATCATCACCATCTGTGATGAGGCCGATGATCGCAGAGTCATCAGAGAACTTCTGAAGATGGCAGTATGGAGAGATGTAATTAAAGTCTGAGGTGTAGAGGGTGAACAGGAACGGAGCCAGAACAGTCCCCTGCGGCGCCCCAGTGCTGCAGAGAAGCGTGTCTGACACACAGCTCCGTGTCCTCACATACTGTGGCCGGTTTGTGAGGTAGTCTGTGATCCAAGAGGTGAGGTGGTGGTCAACTCTAGCATGCTGCAGTTTGTTCCCCAGCAGGATGGGCTGGATGGTGTTAAAGGCACTAGAGAAATCAAAAAACATGACCCTCACAGTGCTCCCAGCTTTCTCCAAGTGCGAAAGTGACGAGTGGAGGAGGTAGATGATGGCGTCCTCCACACCGATGCCAGGCTGGTAGGCAAACTGCAGTGTTATCCTGAACATTGCAAGGGCATAAGAAGAAGAAGATTGACCCTTTGATCGGTCCCAAATGGAACAATATTGACCCTTTGATCTGACCCAAATGGAACAATATTGACCCTTTGATTGGACAGAAATGGAGGAATATTAACCCTTTGCGGATTCCCAGAGGCTATAAAGGTGCTACAGATGACAGTACACCCAAATATCAACCAGTGGTGTGTTGAATAAACTGGTCTTTCTGCAGGTGAAGAGGGAAAACTCAGGTGTTCACACAATTTGCAATGAATGATAAGCTGTTTCTTCAAACAAAATCAGATTTGGTGTTTCAAATTCAATTAAGCTGCTTATATTAGGGGTTTAGTAAAAATTCATTATTTTGACCAAGAGGACACTGGGTGTATACAGAATATGATGACATCAAAAGGGTTAAATAGATGAAGAATTGTTTAGGCAGCAATACACCATATTCAAACTTTTAAAAAATAAACAGCAAATAGTAACTTTATTTTCATTATTATGGAGACCACCCCCTAATGGGAGCTCATGTTTCACGGGTGTGTGTGTGTGTGGTGGGGGGGTGGTTTATGAAGTGTCACACTGCTCATGATGGAGCATTTATATAAATTTGTCAAAGCTGAAAACATTCTGTTCTGTACAGGAAACACAGTATAGGGGAGTGGTTGACAAGGGTCTACCGTTCCTTAGCCAATCAGGAAGCAGAAAACAATGTACAATTGCACTAAAAAAAAAAAACATTTGCACAGCCCTGAAAGCTACTGTACAATGAGGGACTGCTGTAGATAATGACAGGGCATAGCAGTTTCTAATTGAAATATTGTTTTCATGCAGATTTACTGATCAACAACCTTTGGTTTTCTCATAGAAATGTGTTATTTACTAACTAAGAGCATCCATTTCCATCCAGTTGTTTTACACAGTGAATTATAACCCCCCTTTCATGTTTTTAAATCACGAGTCTCTGTCAAAAAAGGCATTGCTTTTTTCTTCTATGGTGTCATTTAATGACAGGCACTTACAATAGGCTCTAACACAATTAGGTGTTTGATGACAACCTCAGGAGGAAAATTAATCTCTCAAATGAAATTGGTCTCAGTGCTCAATATGCCACCCTGTGGGATGTGACTTCATTTCTATTCATTGACCATATTCATGAAATAAAGCTAATTTCCTGGATGTGTTGCTCCAGGGAGGTTCCCTCAGCAGGATGCAGACTTTCACACTGGCTCTGAAAAATCGCTCCTACTTCCCATTTGATTAGACTTGATTACATAATAGAAGTGGTACTGGGTACGTTTGCATGCACTTTAAGAAATTCAAAATATTGCCCTACTCCAATTAAAGTTGGAGTTTTTAAAGCCATGTAAACACCTTAAAATGTTAGCCCTGTTGTTAGTTCCTCTGGGATGACTTATAGCCTTTCTGATCGTTGTCTCCCGCTTATCTGGGTCACGGGGCAGCAGCCCCATCAAAGAAGCCCAGACTTCCCTCACCCCAGCTACTTCAGCCAGCTCCTCCAGGGGAACCCCGAGGTGTTCCCAGACCAGCCGAGAGATATAATACCTCCAGCATGTCCTGGGTGGGCCCCAAGGTCTCCTTTTGGATGGACATGCCCGGAACACCTCCCCAGGGAGGCGTCAAGGAGGCATCCTCACCAGGTGCCCGAGTCACCTCAACTAGCTCCTCTCAACATGGAGGAGCAGCAGCTCTTTTCTGAGCCCCTCCGAGCTTTTCACCCTATCTCTAAGGCTGAGCCCGGCCACCCTGCGAAGGAAACTCATTTCAGCCACTTGTACCCATGATCTTATTTTTTCGCTCATGAGCTTTGGAACGTAGGTCGACCGGTAAATCGAGAGCTTAGCCTTCTGGCTTAGCTCCCTCTTCACGACAGCAGATCGGTTTAGTACCCACATTTACTGCGGATGCCGCCCCAATCCGCCTGTCGACCTCCCACTCCATCCTCTCATCACTCGTGAATAAGATCCTGAGGTACTTAAACTCCTCCACCTGAGGCAGGACCTTCCCCCCGACCCTGAGAGGGCACTCTACCCTTTTCCGGCTGAGAACCATTCCAAATTCCAGCTTTCTGATCATAAAATTGAAATTTGTTGCTGAACTGAGTATTTTAAGTTTCAAAAGTACACCCCCCAATGTCCAATGGGCACTTATATAAATTTATAGTATTTTTTAGTTCCTAGGGGTTCATATGATTGATATATTATATGATTGACAGGAGTGTTATGAGAAGATTTGTCCACAAGAAACGTAAACATTGACGTAAACATGTTTTGACTGTGTACCCAGGTGGAGTTTAAGATTTTTGGGAACTGACACAAAACACACATTCACACACATAAACATTTTAGATTTCCCTTACAGGATGTAAACAGTGCAGAACTGAAATTGGCCAACTCCAAGGTACCAAGGTAGTGGCCCAATCAAAAGACTGGTTCCGAACTAAAATGCTTGGTTCAGCAACAAATGTCAATATTGTGATCAGAAAGGCTGTAAGTCATCCCAGACAACCTAAAAACAGGGCTTTATGTGCAAAATGCCAAACTAACTAACTAAGTTTGTTACTGTTCCGGCCTCATGTCCACATGGTACCAATGTTTTGCGTACCCCAAAACAATATTTGATTGACTGATTTGTTTATTTTGAGCATTCATAAAATAAATACATTAGAAGAAATATAATAATTTAATTTCCACCCAAAAAGGAGTGGGGAGAAGAAAATTAATATACTATATCTAATATACTATAACAGGTTCCAGAGTCAAAAGATCTGGCAACATCGCTTTTGTGTTGACGTCTGGATGAGTAAAATGGATTTGTTGACACCTATCATCTACATCACAACCACATGACCAGAACAAATAGCAGCTTCATGCACAACATTTATTGGTAAATAAGACAACATCCAGAGTAGCAGTAGTAGCAGAGCTACCATCATGGTGGACACCAGAGTAGCGGTAGTAGCAGCGCTGCCATCATGGTGGAAGCCAGCGTAGCGGTAGTAGCAGAGCTGCCATTATGGCAGACACCAGAGTAGCAGTAGTAGCAGAGCTGCCATCATGGCGGACACCAGAGGATCGGTAGTAGCAGAGCTACTGTACCATCATGGTGGACACCAGAGTGGTAGTACTGTAGCAGAGCTGCTATCATGGTGGAGGCCAGAGTAGCGGTAGTAGCAGAGCTGCCATCATGGCGCACACCAGAGTAGCGGTAGAAGCAGAGCTGCCATCATAGTGGACACACTATTATCGGTAGTAGCAGAGCTACCATCATGGCGGAAACCAGAGTAGCGGTAGTACTGTTGCAGAACTACCATCATGGTGGGTACCAGAGTAGTGGTAGTAGCAGAGCTGCAGTCACTGCTAAGTTTACTGGTATTGAAGGAAAATCTACTGATGTTAAACTAGCAAATCAAGCAGCAGGGATGCCCACACACACCTTTTTGTTGTTTTCAGAGGTGGGTAATTCCAGGTTCATTAAGTCAAAGTCGAGCCATATATTGGTTCAAAGTTGTTCACTGAACACAGGTGATTCCACTAATTATCTAATTTACCTGAATGAGGCATTGTACTCATCAAAATGGGCTGGTTGGGCTGAAGAGGTTTGAACCAATACATGGCAAGACTATCTGGAATTACCCACCTCTGGTTGTTTTTATCCAGGGTGTGTTTGGCACTAGTATAAGCTGGTATGTGTATGCGCTTTACCTCTTCCAGAGGTGGGAAGGCACTTTGGTACTGTACTTAGCAGACTTTTTATGTATCTGTACTTTACTAGAGTATTCATTTTTCTGGGAGCTTTTTACTTTTCCTCCCGACATAAATACTACAAGTGCTTTATACTCCTTACATTTAGATAAATATCTGTACTTTATACTCCTTACATTTCTACAAATATATGTACTTTATACTCTTTACATTTATATAAATATCTGTATGTTATACTCCTTGCATTTATATACAGTAAATATCTGTACTCTGTGCTCCTTACCTTGTCAGAATAGACTCCTTACTTTTTCAAACTAAACTGACAAATAAGTGGCTTCAGAGAGAAAATCGTGTCACTTTCTGTGTCATAATTATAACTTTTAGCCCATGATTTGGGCATTTCTCATAATTATGCATTTTTTCATCTCACATATGACCTTTTTCATGGCATAATGATGTTTTTTCCATTTTACCAAAATGTCTTGGCATGTGTATTGCATCGTTTTCAGCACACATTTCGTTGCCATATTTACGTGATATTTTACTGATCTGATTCCAGTGTGGAAGGAGTATTTTTTTTCTATCTGGTACAAAAAGAAACCTGGTTGCATTGCTGTGTGGACATAGCGTAAGACTGGCCTAGACACACCCCTTTCAGGAAGTGACCAGTCACGATGACAATACGTTACCGAACTTCCTGTTGACAGTAGAAAGCCCTTAATGCTGAAAGAGTCTTTTCAAGTTCCTGAAGAAATTTGCCACTTTTACCATTTGCAGATATTGGGAGAATCGTGGAGGAAAATTCACTAACGTAAAAATAACTTGATAAAGGCTATGATTTTTTCAGTGAGGAAAAAATATAAATGTAAGGAGAGGGAGCCCTGGGGCTAAAAGTGCTACTCAACTGATAACTACGTCCACAAATCATTACTATATCCATTTATACCTAGGACTAGGGTTATAGGGTTATGTATGGATAGTATAGAGGACATGGACAATTGTACTATTGTCAATTTCAACATACCATTAGCATAATGTTAGCGTTAGCCAAATGCTATCATAATCCGTTCACCTTTTCTCTGGCAGTATGTGTTTATGTTGGTGTTTGCTTGTCATAGTATCTAATGTAGTAGACGGGCAGGTTTTTGTGAGGGCTAGATGCTACCCATCGCAAAGAAAAAAAGAGGAGCCTCACAAACTCCGGGTTTTATCACTGTGCATACATTTACTGTCACTTACTACTGTTCACTGGCTGCAGCTGCAGCTATATGGCTATTTCAATTCTTTCCTTCCAATGCTACTGTTGTTTACTGCTGACAATGATGTATTGGCATTGTTAGGGATTATATGCTTGTGTTAAGTACACCACACAAGATATGAGGGTCTTTCCATCAGCATAGTTCAAACCGGAGGAAGTGAAAGGCCAAAAAGTTGCAGAGCACAGTTCGAAGTGAGACTGGAAGGCCAAAGGTTCGCAGAGCATAGTGCAAAGTGAGACCGAAAGGTAAAAAGGTCGTGGAAAAAGTTTCCACAGATCAAGACAAAATGTTAAAAGAAAAACAAACCCCTTGTTTGGACATGCTGAAGAGAAAGAAAAGGTTACATCTCCGCTTACACTCACACCTGCTATGCAAGATAGGAAACAGTGGAACAAAATATAAGACTGCTTCTGGACATTACAAGAACATCCTGGTATGTTACAATACCTTTTGGTCCACGCTGTCATATTTGCCATTTAAGATTTGACGGTGCAGAAGTAGGGGTACGCTCTTCTGACGTATCTCCATTGCGAAATGCGGAAGTTGTGAAAAAGCTCCATTGTTTAGTTATTGTTCTTCTTCTATGTTGCCAATACGAAAGGGCGTGCCGCACCACCTACAGTAAAACAGTAATTCGAATTTCTCTTACTGGCATGCAAATGCGGAGTTCTGGAAAATTAAGTCCTTAATCAGAGGAAGGCAATAATTAGATTTTCTAAGTGCATGTAAACATACTCATTGGTTTTTGCCTGGGTGTTTTTTGTTTGATTTGCACATATTTGAGGAGATTTTTGGTGCAGATTCTTCTGATTTGTGTTGCTTTTCATGAGGAGTTGCAGTACGTTGGAGGGGGGAAAAAAACAGCCTCAGTCATTTAATCATTGAATTATTTGTTGACTGATATATTGTTACCAGTAACGGTTGCTCAGTTCAGTGAGTAGGTCAACAATTGGCATTGATAACGTTCAGAAATCCTTAAAAATTGTAACTGACATTCAGCCATTGTCATTAGCTTGTACTTATCTACAAACAATACACCAGGGGTTTTCAAATTGTGGGATGGTGAGCCTCCCCTAAAAGAACTCAGAAGCAGCCCTGTCCCCCCAACAATAAGTTTATTTATATATATATATATATATATATATATATATATATATATATATATATATATATATGTGATGTATTTTTGTTGTTAACATATTTTTAACGTGTCTTTACACATCTTAATGTTTTGTGTATTTCTTACAGTTTTTAAACACATTTTCACATTTGCTTATGCTTATGCTTTAACCCCCCCACCCCCACCCACCCCATATGTTTACATCTTAGTGTGTTTTAAAACTTCTACAATTCATTACGCTTACTATAAAACATTCTAATAACTCAATAACACACTGTGAGGGTGGAGCTTCATCATGAAAAGACAAACTTTAAATACTCAGGCTCAGATTTACTGTGTTATGCCCCAGACTTTGTGTCCTCTCTCACTTTCACTTGAGGTGTGAATTTGGTTTATTCTGCAGTTAGCTATCCATGTTTACACATTTTTCCTTTTTTATTCAGGTTGATTTTTTCTTACATCATGCCTCATCACCCTCCATTTGAAAACCCCTGCAATACACTGTTACATATCATTGCCTCAAATTTCATGTAACTACTTCATAAAATTACTATGTTCAACAACAAGACAAAGACATATTTTTCTTTTTCCCTTTGGTGGAAGTGTATTGTGTAAGTGTGTATGTAAACATAGTTTTGACAGCAGCTCTCAAATCAGGAGAACCATGTGCCACACAAGCAAAAAAAAAAAAAACAACAAACAAAAAAACAACACAACTAAACTCCGTACTCACTCAGTCCACATGTAGGACAGCTCGGCAGCAATAGAAAACAAGTAATACATCCTTTTCTTTCAGGTAATCATGAAAATATTTGTTTTATACAAAAATTAAATACAGTTACAGTATGTTACAACATTTTTGTCCCCTTTTTTCCCCGTACAGGTGAGCTCAAGCATGATTACGAAGCTTCTGGAAAACTAAAATTGTAACACTTTACATTTTGGAATATGTAAAGTGTGGTGGTGGTAAGATGGTAATTCTATGGTCATTTTGAGGTAATTCTATGCTAATAATTTCTTTGTAACAGCTTATTACAAGCAATTTCCATGGAGTTTCCAATGCATGTACAATACATTTACAATCGTGATGCAAAAAGCTTTCATTAATGTGGACATTTCTATGGTCATATCGATATAATTTCATGGTAATAATTATCAACACAGCTATGTAATTAAGTAGGAAGTGGCAATAGATCATTTTACCACTCTGATAACAAATAATTTCCATTAGATGACTTAACTTGTTCAAGTGTAGTTACAGGAACATCATGTGTGACTTAATTTTATCTCTTTCTTGGTAATAACTAAGTAATGGATGGAAACATGCATTTCATGGCCCAGATGCTGTGAATTTACCTGGAAAATAAATCCCTGTTTTTCAGGAAATATAGAATATAAAAACAAGTAAATCCTGGACTAATTATTTCAGTAACTAAAGATTACTTTCAATTAAATACCATTTTATTATACTGTACTTGAAATAAAAGCTGTTTCTCGCTATTACCTGGAAACTACAGAGCAATTGCACTGGAAACTGCAGGGAAATTATGTGAAAGTGGTTACAAAAGATTATTACTATGAAATTATATATCAAAATTAACATGGAAATGTACACATTAATGAAAGCTGTTTGCCACGCTATTACTGTATTTTCTGAAATATAATGCACACTTAAAAGATTTTCTCCAAAAATGACAGTGCGCCTTATAATCCAAAGTGCCTTATATATGGATTCATTCTGGTCATGCTTATTGACTTGAAATTTTTACCTTTTAATCTCATAATTTGGAATTTTATTCTCATAATTTTGAATTTTTATCTCATAATTTTGAATTTTTATCTCATCATTTTGACTTATCTAATCATTTTGACTTATCATGTAATTTTTACTTTTTATCTCATAATTTTCACTTTTTATGTGATGATTTTGACTTTTAATTTTTTTAGTTTGACTTTTTATCTGCCTTATATCTGAAAAAAAAAAAAAAAACATTAATTGACAGTGTTCCTTACAATCCGGTGTGCCTTATAGTGCAGAAAATGTGGTACATAGAAACTGCAGAGTAATTGCACTAGAAACTGTACGGAAATTAATTGTAATAATCGGTTACAAAGGCATTACCATGCCATTATTACCATAAAATTACATCAAAATTACCATAGAATTACCACCTTATTAGTAATCCATAATGTGAAGCATTACTACAAAATCATAGGATGTACTAGGTCTTGGTAATTGTCTAAGGGGCTTGGTAAGAATACATGTGCAGCATTTTGGCAAAACAACAGACACCCTTCAGCAAAGAAAAATCACCAGAGTCACCAAAGCACAGGAATGTGAGGAGAAAAGGGAAGTGTAGTAGTGAAAGGGAACAAGGAAGGAGGCAGTGAGGCCAGGCGATTTTGTTTTTCTGTTGTTTTTTTTAACATGTCCCCATCCACATTATTATTAATATCATTATTATTATTGTTATTATTATTAATACTTTTTTCATAGATGGTACTTAGAAATTGTGTGTCTGGTTTTTGTACAGTTTTCTCCGTGGGTAGGTAGGTAGTTAGCTCTATCCGGGTGAAGTCTCCAGTCTGCCAAATACACAAACATACATCCAACCATATCCCCAATGACTTCACCCATCCTTTCATAAATCCATCTAGCGTCCAGTAAAACAAATCAGTGCACACCCTGTGGCACTAATAACAACTGTCGCCCACAGCTGGATATACAAAAATTGTATCTATCGTATGCTGAGTCCTCTTTGTGTCCTCAAAGTTGGGAGTTCAATCTCAACATATGCCTTTTTTGTTTTTTATTGTAAGGGTTTTGGTTGAGGATATATATAGGAGATGCATGGCACAGGTCTCTCAGCAAAGGAAAACAATCAATATCAGGGAAAGGAAGAAGAAGAGAGTTAGCTGGCGGCTAATGGGAGGAGGGTGATGGAAGAAAGAGGCCTGTCCGGACAATTGGTGGTCATCGTCGCTGCATTCCCCAGGGCCCTGGCAGCGGGCCCTCTCGCACAGGACACCTGTGAAGCCAGGGGAACAATGGCAGCGCTGATGGTGGTGGCACGTGCCACCATTCTGACAGCGTAGCATGGCGTTATCACAAACTCGGGCTGTGGAAGACAAAGCAAAAAGGAGAGAAAAAAAGGGGTGGTGGGGGGGCGGGAACAGGGGGAAAAGGGTTGGGAGGGGGAGATGGGGTGATTAATAGAGCACTGAAGCAATAAGGGTGGCACAAGAACATCAATGACCAGGTTCATGGGGCCCAGGCTGCTTCCTCTGGTCCTGTCTGCGTCACTCCATGTCTTAAAAAGCACAGCTGACACATTAGGCAGCAGAGGGTGAAGCCAAGGAATTTTTAGGAAAGGAGGGAATAGAAAGAAAGAGGATGAAGACACAGGACACACACTGAATGAACGCTTTGATTAGTCTTTCTACGAATGACAAGAGAACACACATACTGTTACAACATGTATACATATCCATATATGGATATGGATATGTGTATACATATATATATATATATATATATATATATATATATATATATATATATATATATATATATATATATATATTTATTTATTTATTTTTTGTATTTTGGCACGAGATTGTGAATAAATGGAAGATTCATCTCACCTTCTGAACAATATAGCCACAGGTTTTGGCACACTTTTATAAAAATTACTATAGTTTGGATAATCCTCAGGATTCCCCTGGAAGAGCTGGCTGAGGTAGCTGGGGTGAGGGTAGTCTGGGCTACTTTGCTGAGGCTGCTGCCCCCACAACCCGGACCCGGATGAAGCGGGAGATGAGTACAAGTACGAGTACGAGTACTATAGTTTGACACACTGGACAGATGTCAACCACCCTTATATATATTATATATAAAAAAAATCTGAGATCGTGAGATAAAAAGTCACAATTGTGAGAAAAAAGTAATAATAATGCATGGGAGTGCAGTGCTTAGCACTTGTACCTCACAGCAAGAAGGTCCCTGGTTCGAATCCCACACCAGACCTTTCTGTGTGGAGTTTGCATGTTCTCCCAGTGTCTGTGTGGGTTTTCTCCAGGTACTCCTGTTTCCTCCCACCATCCAAACACATGCACTGATAGTAGTGAATGTTAATCTGAATATGACAGTGATTGTCTATATATGTTCAGCCCTGCTATGAAGTGGCGACTCATACAGGATGTGTATGATTGGCCATTGTAGCTGGATTAGGCCCCTACAGACCCCACGATCCTAGTGAGGATAAAGCGGGTTTAGATGGCGAGAAGAGATGAGATGTTAGAAAATGTTTAAATATTGCCTCTTAAAAAGAGGGTTGACCATATGTGCTGTCTGTCTACATTATTGGCTGGTATTTGGGAGGGATATGTAGCACAGATTACTTCAATAGACATAGATTTACTATGTACTATTTTACTGTTCATATTTCTTCTCACCTCTGTCCAGTAACAATGACTGCATATATTTGAATGTCTTAACCTCTGCATTTACACCATGACCTACGCTGACGAAATGTTAAAAACCTTGGTACTTCTAGGTGTACAAAGACTTGTTGTACTAGCAATACCCTTAAAGGTACATAATTGTACATTTTGAGAAGGATTTTCACTGTTTGACAGTTGACCTTTTACAGGGCGGAAAAGGTGCATATCAGTACCTTAAGGTCCAATTATGAACCTTTGGGGGTACATGGGTGGTTATTGTACCTTAGTCTACAGATTTGTACCCCTACTGTACCTTCTTTTCTCAGAGTTTAAGGTGTTGTGCTCACTGCCCAGATGTTCGAGGGAAATGGCTGCAATATGTCAGGTTTTGAAGAGACCACGAACTAGCTACATGTTCTCACTCGTTCATTGTTTATTCAACCACATGATCTGTCCTTCACTGTGGTTCTCTCCAAAGTTTCTTCTTTTTCCATTGGGTTTTGGAGTTTTTCCTGCTGAGAAGGAGGGTCAAAGGACAGGGGGAGGGACTTAGGACTTCATCTATTTCTGTGATTGCTTTCTCCAATTAACTCTGTAAAGCCCTGTGAGATGACGTTGTGATTTGGGGCTCTATAAATAAAATTGAATTCAATTAAATTAATCATTTAATTATGACTTTATTTATGATTAATCCCTCATAAAGTGTTTTCACCCTACCATTCATCGAGCTCATTGCACAGTGATATCCATAAGACGTTTGATAAATGCATGCCTTTTTTTTCCTCTTTTGCCAAGTTATCCTGGCAGAACAAAAGGGCAAACAAATCATGGCAGTGATGAGGTGAAATGAATGATTAACAAATCAAAGAATGCCAGAGTATTGTGAATCAACTCTTATATGTAGGACTGCAGAACAACATTTTGCTTCCCTTTGATAATAAAAGAACAGAATGAGAAGACATGGTATGTTTACCTGGCGCTCCCACACTAACCACAACCTTTGATATGGAAATCTACATCTACAGCTAATTCAAATATGCCTGTTATGTTCTCAGCCGTTAACCTTATATAAAACATTACACTGTATATAATAGGTAGGAATAAGACCTAACATGAAGGAGTATGTTGTTTTAGCCACTGCTGAGCATTCCTTTGTGTTGCTATAGACTCATTAAACTCGCATAAGCTAATATTCACATTTTCAGACAAAACCTCACGACTCAATTATTCCAAGAAGCCTCTCTGCCGGCAGAGGTGAAACCCAGGAATAGGTAATATTTGCCAAGAGATTTCAGTGTAATTGGATATCACTCCCTGCATAAATAGTAATCACTTTTTTTTTCTTTTTTTCTTCCCTCTTTTCTTTTCTTTCATTTTTTTTCTTTTTGCAACACGGCTCATGCATCACAATGAAATCAACATATAATTATCTCTGCTGCCAAAACAGATTAAAATAATATTTATATTACTTTTAACATCATAATAATGTCAATTTGCTTTCACGGTAATGCCTCTATGTGCTTTAAATGTTTTGTTTTTTTTTGTTTTTTTTTGTGTAATACAGTAAAGTGTTTTAATGATCTCTTTTGGTGAGTGATTTCCCTGAACGTCTTTTGACATTTTGTTTAATAGCTTGGTTGTCGCCTGTACAGTAGCTGTTTTTTATGTGTTAAAGGAGGATGATTAATAATTGCATTGTAAGATGAAGGTGAGACAGTTGTGCCAGATAAAATGGGTGCTCTTTTACCCATGTTGCATGATAGATGTATGAGTGCAGCCAAAATAATGAGTCTGGAAAGAAATTGGCATTATAGCGTCAGGACAGTCAAGCGTTGGCTACCTCCCAGTAACCAGGGTTGACAAGGCCAAAGGCAAGGAGAGGCAACATCTCGTCCATGAGGAAGTGCGAGCGGACATGGAGGAAGAACGAGTCAGCAGGATGGTGGGGATGGCACAACAAGGAGCCTGGACTAAATGGGAGAATGTTCTGCAACGTAAGATTTCATGGACCAACATCTGGAAAGCAGAGTTTGACCGCATTAGGTTCTTAGTCCAGTCCATGTACAACATCTTTCCAAGCCCAGCTACCCTTCACATCTGGGGCAAAGTGGAGACACTGTCTTGTCCAAAGTGCTCAGGACGGGGATGGGGTAAGACTTTAAAAAAAACAACAACACGTTTTTCCATTAAATCAATTTTATGTTCATCTCAAATGTATAAATACATGAATGAATGAAGCAATAAATAAATTAATTAATAAGTATTAATTTTCTAGCAAATGCTTACTCAAATTACACGTTTTTGTCCAATATGTGGGTCATGTGACCTCTGGACTCCAATAGACCTTTAATTTATAGCCCTGGTCTGGGTATACAAAGCACAACTTGTATATTTAATTTCTGTCACTTCATTGATTTTCTAGTAATTTTTTACTTATGAATGACATGTTTTCGTTCAATAGTTCTCAAAGGGGGGATTGTTCAAAAAGGGGGTGGGGGGTAGGGGATTGGAAGGGTTGATAAGCATCTCCCTGAAATAAGTTTTTGGAACATGGGATGTCTGCTTATGTCAACCAGAGATCTCGGCATAGAAATACCATAGAATAAGAGGTGAAAGGTTGAAAATCCATACATAAAGCATGTCAAATGCCTTAAGAACTAAGGATGTAAACAATTAACAAGCAACTATTGATTAAGAATTATTCTTATAGACACTATTGAAAGAGAAATTCAGGTTCAGGTACAGAAGTGAGAACACCTTCAATACAATTTGCTGCAAATAAGATAAGATATCTTTTATTAGTCCCACAGTGGGGGAATTCACTTATTCAATTATTTTACTTCAGTAGTTTTACATGCAGTGCTTTTCTCAAATACTGCATTGCTTTTTTTGGTCCTAAGCAAAAGGGTTCAGCTGTCTCACTCTGAGTACATTAACGTTCTTGTGTCTAACATTAATAGGAATTTAGGAGCAACATCATTTTCATAATTGCATTTTCATTAGTATGTAATGAAGTATAATGAGCTAAGTGCTCTAATGAATTTATCTCTTTCTCTCCCACTGTTAGGAGGATGAATACTGTATTCAATGGGATTATATATTTGGATTGCAATGTGCAACTTCATCAGGAGATGTCACTAAATATTACACACTGAGCCTTTGACTGAACTGTGCCTAAATAAATAACATTAAAGTTAGGGATGTTCTAATCTGATAATGTGATTGGAAATTTTCTTCTTCTACTTAGTTACTTACACCTCTGCAAACAAACAGACACAGACTAACAGTCAGACAGACTCAAAATCTTAACCCTCTCCCCTTCAGGGGTGTGGTAATAAAGAAAGAAAGACCTATTCATACTTAGACCTATTCATACTTAGCTGGTGTTTTCTTCCAAGCCTAAGCCTCCACCGCTGAGGACCCCCCCCCCACCTGCAATAATACGACTCTATTTCAAATGTCCCTTTAACCTCAGACCAAGTTCATCTTAACCCACAAACCTTTAAGAGTCCTCTCAAGGAAAATTACAGCCTCACAAGGGCTAAAGTGTCTCTACTTCAATTTTAGTGTCTCCTGAATCACAGAGGGTCAGAAATAGCTGCCACACTATCCTCGGTGGGTCCAAAAGGCTTAGCCATTAGGCTTCTGCCAACAAGAAGATGTCAACCCTCTATGGGACTGTGTCATGTATAAATGACGTTTAAAAAACAGCTTTAAAAAAATAACACGAGCCTCTAACCAGTCATACGATAAATTTGACACCTAAAATCCTGTCTAACCAATGAAATTAAAGATTTCATGAGTAGTGTCATGGTAAGTCTATTTTAAACTATAAAACACAAATCCTTCTTTAAAACAGTTAAAAGGTAAATAAATAAATAAATTCTACTTCACAATAATGACACTTAATTGTAGTCTCTAGGCCAGGGGTCTCAAACATGCAGCCCTTGCGCCAAATGCAGCTCACCAATGGCCCCAATGTGGCCCGTGGGATGAAGAGCATAATAGCCTATTAAATTACTCCATATTTTTGAGCACCATGAAGGTAGAAACGCACTATATAAGTGCAGTCCATTTACCATTTTCTTCTCAGTTTTTTCTTTCCCAACTTCAAATTTTTGTCATTGTTTTAATTAAAAAAAACCCCATTACATTATGTATTGACATTTACAAACTATCCTGTATCAATAAAATGTGCATAACTTGAATAAATGTGAACAACCTGAAATGCTTAAAAACACACGGACTAATGATGAATTGAGGCAGAATATTGTTAAAGTTGCCCTTATTTTCCTTATGAAATGTCACTTGTTTTGCATCTGGATAATTTATAAAAGTATTTTCATAATTTAATGGGGGTTTTTTTGCACTAAAACAATGACAACATTTTGGAGTTCTCCTTATAAACAGATTATTATGTTTTCATTTTATTGGTCCAGCCCATTGGAGATCAAATCAGGCTGAATGTGGCCCCTGAAGAAAATGAGTTTGAGATCCCTGGCCTAAACTGTTTTTAGGCCAAATTTCATATGAAAAAATCTACAAATCCTTCTTTAAAACAGTTAAAAAGTAAAAGGGAAAAAATCCTACTTCAGTCATAAAATAATGACAGTTAATTGTTGCCTCTAGACCAATCTGAGGTTTAATAGTGTGGGCCAGTGTCAAGAAATTAAATAACTGCACTGCTTTTGCTTTTTGTGGGGGTTGAACTATATTTTATTTCTAGTTGTCCATTCAACTTGATGTTCATTAACTTTTCAGAATCCATAACTAACAGGAGTATATTTATGTATTTTTTAGGATTTTAGAATCATTCTGAAATGAAATGTTCTCAGTGTTTTTCAGTCAAATATGTTCATGGATAATGAAGCCATTGTTCTTTTATATTTTTTTTTTTTTTACATTAAGAAATCATGAAAAAATATATATAAAAATATACACCTTAACAGGACAAAAATAATTTATTAGGGATGGTACCCCAAAATAAAGTTCAAAGGTGAATTTTGTAAAGTGAGCATAGGACATTTACTTTAGGCCTTAATGCACTTAAAATCAAAGGTCATACATTTTTTTTAATGAATTTCCTTAAGAAGTACCATAGATGGTTAAAGCTGACCTTTTTTCATTTTGCAGCTAATGGAAATCACCTGCTATGGCTGTTTGGGAACCAGTCTGCAGTCTGCATTTAGTGCTGTTTCCTCTGGTTGAAGGATAATCTGTGCATCCTCAAGCAGACCCTCAAGACCAAAGCTAAAAGCGTTTGTAGTTCAATTAGCAGGTTTATGCAGTAGCTTAATCCTGCAAGAGTCCATGTGGAACCGACACACCCTTCTGTAATTCCTCATGTCAATCCTTTCTCATGTCAGTCCCAGAAAAAAAAGATCATGCACTGTATTTATGCACAATTCCACTCGTGCCTATATTCTGCCATTTCAACTTGCTAACTCAAATGTTGACTGAGAATATCCATGTTTAAAACATCTACTGTCTACTGTCTACTCATGTCAATTGTTTATTACCTGTTCATTCACTAATCCAATCAATACATGAAAATAATTCTTTAAAAATGCAGTTTTTCATCTCTTCATGGTCATCAGATATGGCTCATTTAGATGTTCAGAGGCTCTGTAGTTACCATGGAAACATGCCATCTTCTACAATAGTTTCAAACTAATTTTAGGGTGTTTTCTGAATTTGGTGCACTTTGTGTCCCACAGATTTCACAGATTTTCACATAAAGTAAACCACTGCTAACCTTTGCACTAGAAACACAATCTATGCTTGATTAAGTGTATCTATCTTGGTTGATCTCCAAATTTGGCCAAAAACCCAAAAATCGCAAAAGTGGAGATTCCATTTAAAATTGACAATCAACTGTAATTTTGTTGTTGTTTGCTTGTATCTTGGTAGGAATGTGAAATAAAAAATGTTTTGTTCGCCCCCCCCCCCCCAAAAAAAAAGCAATTTTGAAGGCTAAGGTTCACCAAGTGCACAATAGATCATGTTCTTACATTTGTTTTCATCATATATTGTATAGTTGTCAATTTTATCAGGAAAGAATTGGAATGGTGTGAAAGTACCAAAGAGGAACCTATATGAATTTTTTTGAGAATTTTCCGAGAGGGTCATTTGGGAGGGTCTGGATGCTTGACACAGAATGACCTACTATTTATTCACCAAGAAAATTAGGTCCGGGAGAGCTTGGCTGCCCCGATGGAGTATACTTGGCTGGATATGTCCGCGACTCATGACGGGAGTGGTAGGTTGTACAATGATTGCTGACCTAATCCACCGAGGACGTCAAAGATGTGTATCTGTTTGGATTCATGGTGGTGGGATTCCTCGTGTTTGGCTTTGGAAGAGTGCTGATTCACCACTGCTGTGGTTCAGTTGGTAGTTGGGTCGCCCAATGACCGAGAGGTTGGCGGTTCGCGACCCGGCTCTGGCTGTTCACATGTCGAAGTGTCCTTGGGCAAGACACTGAACCCTGACTTACCGTAGACCTTAGAAACCTACTGGTGTATGAGTGTGTGTGTGAATGGGTGAATGAGAGGCCAATGTAAAGCGCTTTGAGCACCATGAAGCACCATGGAAAAGCACTATATAAATGCAGTCCATTTACCACAAAGTGGGAAAATCTGCAACACCTAAGGGTTCCCCAGTATTGCGGGACAAAATTTGCGATCACTTCACAGCACCATGATTGGGCTAAAGCTGACCATGGCTCAGTCTCAGGACAGTCATACTGATCTGATGAACTGTGTTGGATGGCTAAAGGGCTCTCCATACTCCCGTGGTAAAATGTCGCAGTTAACTTGTCACAGATATTTGTAATTTATGCCAGCACAGGGAGTACATGGCATATGCTATTCACCGTCACAATGGAAGGGACATTCTCACAAACTCCCTAGGATTTCCCACCTGGATCCCCACTCCTTTTTGACATCAAGTGCTTTCATTATCAAACAAACTTGTCTCGCAGATCCCTCCAGTTCCTCACGTACTTTACCAAATCCATATTCACATGAGCCGTCTTCAACAATGATGCTCACATATACAAAACAAGATGGAAATAGGGCAGTGGAAGTGTGTGTAAAGCGGAGGTAGAATGGACCAATCAGAGGCCTCTATTTTCTTGTCTGCGGTGGGTTAAATTTTTTGGAGGTGTGTGCAAGGGTTAAGAGTCTGTAAAGTATCTGTGGCATAAATGGTAAATGGCCTGCACTTATATAGTGCTTTTCCACCTTCATGGTGCTCAAAGCGCTTTACATTAGCCTCACATTCACCCATTCACACACACTCATACACCAGTAGGTTTCTAAGGTTCTGTCAGTCTGACTGGAAGCCTAAGTCAGGGTTCAGTGTCTTGCCCAAGGACACTTTGACATATGGACAGCCTGAGCTGGGACGTGAACCGCCAGCCCTTCGATCATTGGGCAACCTGCTCTACCAACTGAGCCACAGCCACCTAATGCTTGTGGTGGAATAGTCTTCTGCTAGACCACTCAGCAGATTCACAAAGAAGATTGGATTACATCGCATGTCAACTCCCTGAAGTGCTGTGGGTTCTAGCAGGACTGGTGCATCTGATTGCTGTGAAGTTAGATGTTTCAGTTGAGTAATCCAGTGATTTACAATGAAAAAGAGTTAAATAAAAATGGCGTTTTATCCTAAGGTCAATAAAGCAGTTATTGTTCCTTTGTTTATTTACTTGTGTCACCTTATCTCCAAGCTGAGGTTTACAGACACCATCTGCAGCTGTTGACCTCAAGACAGAAGTGAACTCTATAACTAATAACAAAACACAACTGATAATATTCATTCACTGACTTACACCCCCCTGGGACATTTCTAACTCTGTAACTTGTGTTCTCGTGTCCCTCTGGAACATCATCAGTTGCAGGCCAAGTACTGTCCCAATACACAAGTTTGCATGTTGCCAATGGTTGAAATTGCTGGAAGTGTTCTCGACACCCCCATTTTATCGAGGATGCATCGAGTGGTGACTTGTATGGACTTGGGGCAGCCTTCTATCCCAGAATGCATTTCGCAACAACAGTGGTGGAGGAGAGGACTCACAACTTTATGTAAGTTAAACGTATGGTAATACTACTGTTTTAGTATCATAGAATGTAATTTTTTGATTATTTTATGTGAGAAAGTGAATGTTAAATCTTTAAATCTGTGGTTGATTGATCATGATAGCACGTAGTTTAAAATTTGCTCTGAAGGTTTCAGAGATGTGCCACAAGTGGGTATGTCAAGACGAGCTGAGTTGGTGATTTAATCAAGCACGCTGCCATCCCAATTGCCGAAAAACCACCCAGCGTCCTCCTGTTTTCAAGAGACTGCACTCCCAGGTCGAAATTGTCCAAAGTCCAAACTGCCAAGTATGTACATCCAGATCTGATGGTCCTGGTACTGAGAAACAGCCCTGCTCTCTTGTGTCTTCATCTCATGTCTCCCAGCATCTTCTGTTATGATTGTCTTGTCAAGCTGTGTTTTTAGTTGATGTTTTGTATTTTCTGTCCATTTCCTGTTTTATTTTGTTCAATTTCTCACTTTGTGTTTCCTTCTCTTTCTCTGTATTTCAATCCATCACCTTAGTTTCCCTCATCTGTCACCTGTGTTCCCTTGTTTTGTCCACCTGTGTCTCATTTACCAATTAGTATATATTCTGTATGTTCCCCTTCTTTTCATCCCTGACTTAGTGTTAAAAGTTCCGGTGATTCTTCTCAGGGGCGTCACAGCCCTTTGAAATGGGGGGTGTTCTAGGTTGTGGCACATGAGCAAAATATTCTGAATCTATCATCGGAAAATTAACAAACAATTATGGATACATGGGGGGGGGGGGTCATGTATGTGCATGATTACATATGTATGTGTATATATATATTTATGTATTTTTTTGTTTTTCTTTCCTCTACCTGTTTGATATCATGAATTGTGTAGCTTAAGATGTATGGTTGGTGGGCATTAATAAGCTTTGCTTCTGCCTGAGCCTTTTTCAGTCAAACTCTGTATTGTTCTCTCTTTTTTGCTGCTTTGAAGTGAATATATGACTGAAATAAACTAAACTAAACATTTTTATAAGTAATATATGGCCCCCAAAAAATTTTTTTTTCCTCAATTAAACATTTATTCAATGCATAAGTTAAAAATAATGAGATAAAAAGTAAACATTCTGAGATAAAAAAAAAAAATCCAATTTATGAGATAAAAAACTGATATAAATTTGGATTTACAAAACATCTGACATGATTTTACAGACACTGTACCTCTTTTTTCTTACAAAAATGTTTTGTCCATGTCAGGGGAGATGACTAAAAATATGTTTCTCAGGGGGAAAATCACTGGAAAAAGTTTGAGAACCACTGGCTTAGGGTATATGTCACATAGTTTAATTAACTTAGTTTAACGGCACCATTTCTCATTACTTACTGGTTGATGACTGTATGCTAACAGAAGAAGAGCTGTTTACATTTCGCCTGGCGAATTGAGGTGCGCTTCATTTACATATGCCGTTGTGCCGCCCGGGCCGGTAAACAGTTTAAACCATAGATTTTGGAACAGCCCCGCAATGTTATTGCTGTTTGTTTGGCGTTATTATGACCGACAGTAACCGTTTATCTTGAAATAAAAAGTCGGTGACACCAACTCTCTGTCCATTTCCTGGATCCAGTGAACGATACAATATATAACCTCAGGAAAAAAGTGGGGGGTATGAAATCATCTGGTTGGAGAAGTGGGGGTGTCGCAAAACGCCCCTATCCCCCACAGCTGCGACGGCCATGATTCTTCTTGTATATTTAATCATCATGTATGACCTGTACCTATTTTACTCCACCTCTGCCTCTTGTCTGTTTCCTTATATAACATGTATAACCTACATGTTATATAAAATGTTAAATCTACGTTTAAAATGCATAGATTAAGCATTTTAATCTATGCTTAAAATGTTAAAACTACTTGTTTAAAATATTCATTCTAAGTTTACAATGTTAAAACTATACTCAAAATGTTAAAACGACATATTTAAAATGTAAATGTATAAAATAGTAAATCTACATGTGTAAAATGTTGTCTATAAGTTTAAAATGTTCAATCTACATGTATAAAATGTTAAATCTACATTTTCTGCTTCTGTTACTAAGAGATACTAATATCTTTGTAGAACTGATCCATAATAAAACAAATGGACAAATGATAATTGAGGCCTAATTTTTCCGATGACATTTTTGTTTGGATAATTTATAAAATTATTTTCATAATTTGATGGGGGGTTTTTGCACTAAAACAAAGACAAAAAATTGTAGTTGTCATTATTTATCAGTTATTATGTTCTCATTTTACTGGTCCGGCCCATTAGAGATTAAATCAGGTTGAACGTTGAAAATTAAGTAAATGTATTTGAGAACTGTGATCTAAAGCAACCCTGTGATTAATCTGATTAAACATTTTAATCATTTAACAGCCTTAGTTATTTTTCTGTGTTTTTTTATTGTTTCTTTCAGAGAAGCAGAGCTCTAAAATGTACACCCACTTTCTCACCAGTGTGTTTGTTACTGCGGTGCATTTTCTCAGTGCTGCTTTGCAACCCTCTGAGGCACAAAGATGGATGTGTCATCACACTTCTGCTGCTAAAACCCTACACATCTGACAGAGGTGTGAGTTGCACATATGCCTGAGTGAGACTGTGTTAAGCCAGCACTTGAATTGTTGTGTTCTCACTCAGTGTCAGTACAGGCCCAGAACTGAATGATGTGATACAGTGCAATTTCTTTCATCCCAGTCCTATAGAAAACAAAGATGCATTGTTCACAATCATTTTTTTAAGATGCTTTTGTGTGAACGTATCAGTCCTGAAGCATGTTTTGTGCTCCTAGCTGCTGCTAACATCAACACTGCAATATCCTGTATTATTCAAGTACCAGGTAAAGTGCTTTTTATTTATATATGGCCAAAAAAAACATCAGGTCACACCACATAATTTTACAACTACATTTTTAACCATATGCCACAGCTATGTATGCTTGCATGCACAAAACGTTCTGTTTCTTCCTTTCCATCTAGTTTCATCCATTAAAGTGGACTTCACAATTTCAATTGGGAAAAAATAGACTGTTTTCCAGTAGTCATACTCTGTTTTGCATACACCTTGTAATAAATGATCCACCTATAAACATGTAGATTAACATTTTCTATTTCTGTGATTGATTGTACCCTGTACAGCCCTCATAATTTTGACATAATTTTGACTCTTATGATTATGCATTTCTTATCTCATATTTGACTTTTTATCAGACTTTTTTTAAATCTCAGTTGTGCCATTTTACCCCGTAACTTTTTTTTCTCATAATTTTTAGTTTTTAGCTCATAACAGTAATGCACGGGCTGACCTGAAGTGAGCAAAAAATATTTGTAATGATATTTTTAATCATTTTTAATGATATTCGGGTTGCGGTCAGTTGGGTCATTTGTCGTTTTAGATAAACATTAAAATAACCTAGTAAATACGCTTTATTAACTGAATTTCCATGAAAGTGATGTACAATGTCAGAAGTATCCAGGTAAGCAAGAGAGAAAGTCAAGTTGGGAGAGTGGAAGGTCCGGAAACATACAAACAAAAAGGTAAGGTTTGGGACACATTCACTGAGATTTTTAAAGATGATGAGCGGCTCCCTGTTTTTCCTTTTCCGTGGAAACCGGGTTCAAATGGCTCTTTGGGTGTTACAGTTTGTTACAGGTTATACTTTTGAACGTTGAAGCAGGACAAAAGTATTTTGTCAACATATTAACTTACAAGCAATGTCATTGGATTTTAACACGGAAATAAATGCAGGTATGTGAGTAAGGTCATTTGATATTCATAACGACTTTTGACTACTTTGTAAAAATGCAGGCCCGTCCTTTTCAAATATATTTCTTTCAGGTCGGTTGCGGGATGTTTACACATCGACCCGCACATCACCGTCTCATAATAATGGCTTTTATCTTAGTTGTGACTTTATTTTCCATTTTTCGTAAAGTTTCTGTCCGTATTCACAAAACTTAGTAACTGTTACCCGGTGGTGGATCTCGACATTTTGGGGCCCAAGCCCTTGTGCGGTCCTCCGTACAAGGCGTACAGGCTGTGTCCTACAATCAGTTCTTAAAGACCCAGATTCCAAAGTTCAGTTCTAAAGACTCATCACCCCACCCCCCAAGGATATTTTACTGTTTTCAGTAGTAGGCAATGGCACCAAACAGTACGTATGAAAAGGCACATTTGTGGGCCACTGGGTCACTGTGACCTGGAGGACCCCACAACGGTTAAGCAAAATATAGACACGGGCCCTTCATTCTTGAAACACACACACACACACATATGTGACCCACCACCACGAAACCAGGCATAAGTGTCTGGAAATCAAAACTGAGTTATCTGTGTAGCTTGGTAGAGTGGAAACTAAGGTTAAAGATGGTGAAAAAATTATGTTTCTATCATAAGTAGAACCAAAGTTATGGTCATTTTAATATCCACAGTTGGACCTATTATGCAATTTGCATATTTTTAGATATTGTCCGTTAAAGTTTTGGACTGTTTTGGGGTAGGAAGTCCTTAGCAACGCATAATAATTTGTATCCGATTGACAAAAATTATTCACAGATGTTAAAGGACACTCTGATGGACATGTCACAGAAGTTTTATATATTGTAATAATAGGACAGAATTGCAACGTATTATAATCATTTGGCTTACGACATTGGACAAGAGCATTCAATATAAGCTTTTTCCTCGTACCGAACACTTGGATGTTTACTCACGGAACGGAGATCGGTTTGTTCGGTGAAAAGAGGTGGAAGTCGTCTTTGTCTTTGCTCAGCAATCCTTAAACTTTTGTCACCGCTTAAATAATTGACCCAATAAACACCTTTATTGATTGGATTTCAATGTAATGACCACAGGAACTGAACATAGAGGTGTTACGGTACCGTTTTTTGATAAGGTGTAAACACAAATAAGAAATCACCTTCCAGCCTAAATTTGGCTGTAGCTCTGAACGGCTCAGCGCGACTTATGCCTGGTTTCGTGGTGGCGGGTCACATATACCAAATAACAGTGAGAGAGAGAGAGAGAAAAACAGAGAGATTAAGGTTGCAGTAGTTTCAGTCTTCAATCTTCAAATGTCCATGTTCCATTAGTCCAATGTACAAACAACAGATGGAGGCTATGTGTGTGATGGAATAAATATTATTTACACAATAATTCAGTTTATTCTGCAGATATTTAGTGGGTTTTTTCCATCGTAAAATATTTTATTACTTTGCATCTATAATAAATTAAAACAAGGTTTTTTGTGTTTACTGTGACTGGGCTGCTCAGATTTGGGCCCCTATGGAGGGCAGATTTGTTGGGGTCCTAGGCAATTGCCTAGATTTGCCTACTTGAAAGTCTGCCACTGCTGTGACCTGATCAAACACATCATCTACACAATAAGTCACTTTTAAAGACTTTATTTTTGGATACTTTTGAAACATTTTGGATTTCCTGCTTAAATAAGTATTATTTCATCCATAGCAAAACATACAATTGTGCTTTTTACAAGCTGTACTTTTTTACTTTTACTTCAGTAAAGCAGTTTAATCAATACTTCTACTTTTACCAGAGTATTTTTAACACAAGTACCTGTAGCTACTTCTAATAAGTACAGAATGTACTTTTACCACCTCTGGTCTAAATTTGTCTTTCGTGCGTAAACTGAAGTTCATTTAAAAAAACATCACTTTGTATCAGTAGATTTAATTTGACTTTTGTTGCTGCAAATTTAATCTTTTATAGGTCATTATAGAATGAAAAACAGCCTCTTTATGTGAAAACCCCAGAGGAAATGGCAGTACCTGCATTCAATTATACACCAGAAAAAAATAAGATTAATTTAATACGTGTAAAAGCCTTCATGACTATAGATTCAATACGGCAATTAACTATAACTGGAGACAGTTTTCAGATACAGGATTTGCTAATTATATTCCATGAGACAGAATAGTGTTGCTTCAATTACACAGGATCGATAGTTTTTGCCATGATGTCAGGGTAAGATGAAACTTAGAGACCTATCTCCTGTTATCATATTATCACCAAGGCCTCATCATTAGTTGTGACTTGAGGCGCTCAACTTTGACAGAAAGTGGAAGCCAGGGGTCTCAAACGTGCAGCCCGGGGGCCAAATGTGTCCATTGGGGATGAATTTATAAAGTGGAAAAAATCCACAGTCACAGTCCTGGAATTTATTTTAGTTCAGGTTCCACAAATATGATCCTAATAAGCATAATAACCTAAAAAAGAAATAATGACTCCATATTTTCTTCTCAGTTTGATGAAAAAAAAGTGTTACATAATGCTAATTAATAATGACAACTTCAAGTTTTGCCTTTGTCTTAAGTAAAATATTTGTAATATAAACTAGCATTAAATTATGAAAATATTGACATTTACAAACTATCATCTAACCAGTGTTGGGAAAGTTCACCTTGATTAGGAACTAGTTCAAAGTTCACTTCAAGTTACTCAATATGAATTAGTTCAGTTCATCGTTCATTCTTCCAAATTATGAACTAGAAGTACATGGATCCCAAAATGAACTTTTTCGTTCTTTTTTTGTGTTATTATTGTAAACTTATTATTAACTGTACCTAATGTCATCCTGACCGTAGTCAGGAAATCAGGGGAAAATGCCATCCTCCTCCTGGGGTTAACTTCCCTCTGCAGGTTCTTAGAACACAAGGAGCTGTTTCAGTGAACTTCGTTTTCAATGTTTATTTTCAAGAACGGGACAACACCTGCTCCGGTCGCCGGTCACACTCTCTGCACCCCTCTCGCTCTCTCTCTCTGCCCCACCCAAAACGCTTCTCATTGGCTATTCCACAACATTATGTTGCCAAAATTTGTTCAGAATAATACAAAAATGACATCTATGATAATGCTGTGTTTTGATCCCATTTTATACCTTATAGGACTCAATAACTGCAACGTTATAAGAACGAAATGTAAAGTACATACGAGCGCAGGTCAATAAATGCCAGAATAACCACGTTCACAACTTACCGTTCATTTGGCAAAAGTGAACGAGTCGTTCACGTTTGTCAAGAATATGATGTCGTTCGTGCACGATCGTTTAGGTACAACACTGCATCTAACAATTAAATGTGAATAACCTTTTCAGCCCTGTAAAATGTGTCAAACTTTTAAAATACTACTACTACTACTACTACTACTACTACTACTACTAATAATAATAATAATAATAATAATAAAAATAAGAAGAAGAAGAAGAAGAAGAATAACCTGAAATATCTAAAGAAAATTTTACACAATTTGAACCATTTTCTGCTTCACATGGACTAATGTGTTCAGGGAGAATATTTTTATTTAATTACACTTATTTTTCTTTAGAAATTAATATTTTTCAGGGGATATTCACATATTTTTTGTTTCGATAGTTTATAAAAGTAAGTATTTGTGTAAGTTATTTTTTTCCACTAATACAAAGGCAAAAATGTGGAATTATTATTTATAGGTTATTATGTTATTTTACTGTTCCACCCATTGGAGATAAAATGGGACTGAATGTGGCCCCTGAAGGTAAATGAGTTTGAGACTCCTGCTGTCAAAAGACAATAGAACAATCCAGATGAGCTCGGAGACTGAAGGCAGCTCATGGTTTCACACTCGACTTCTGTGATTCACACACAAACCATCAGACTTCCAGGAGGTTTGAATGGTTGCTTAGCAACGTCATGTGTGTTAAACCTCTATGGTACTACGTCATTTATAAATGACACTTGAAAAAATGGCTTTAAAAAAATAACACAAGCCTGTAACCAGTCTTATTGTAACATTTCTTCCAGAGGAATCACAATCCAAAAAAAGTACCATGGGTGAGTAGAACAATTCAAATTACATCATAATTAAAGCCCCAATTGCAAAAAAAAACCCCAGCATTGTCTTTTAAGAGCAGTTATGAGTGTCTGTGTACAGTTGCAAATATAAACAGATCCTTGAAATAAACTTTGAAATAAGCTTGAGTCTCACGATTACTTTTATTTTTGTACATATTTGAAGCAAAAAGGAGAAGATCTACTTTTGTGCTTTTATCGTCACTGTACAAATGATCTGAACTTACATAGCACTTTTCCACCTTTGTGGTGCTCAAAGCATTCTACATTAGCTTCATTTTCACCCATTCACACACCAGTAGGTTTCAAAGGTTCAGTCAGTCCTACTGGGAGACTTCAGTGTCTTGCCCAAGGACACTTCAACATGTGGTTTCAGAGCTGGGACACGAACCGCCAACCTTTCCATCATTGGGCAACCCACTCTACCACCTGAGCCACAGCCTCAAAGCCTAGATTTCACACTACGCATCTTGTTTCTAGCTTTGCCTGGCCTAAAAAAAAAGGGAACGGAAGCACCTTCTATTGCATAAATCCTAAAAGTCCTCTTTTAATTTTGCTCTTCTGGCTGTGAGAGCAGTGGTGCAGACGCAACTTAACACTCACTACACAGGATATCTGGGCCTGAGGATTAGCTGGAGATAGCTGCAGATCAATCTACATAAACCTCCCTGGAGCCTCTTCTCTCCTTCCCTTCTGTCTTTTTTTTTTTTTTTTTTTACTTGTGAACATGGCAGAAAGGGTAGAGCCCTGGAGAGCATTTTGGGTAATTAAAAAGCAAGCATGATCAAAGGGGTTAGAGGCCTGTGGACTGTGGTGATCATGAGGCATGTGCTCCATTCCCCAAAGTCTTCTCACAACAAAAGCTCTGCCTTGTACAGACCAGCGTGTGCTCGTGTGCATGCAGGATGAAAAGCTCTGGGCTTTAGGAAAACAACCTACACCCTCAGAAATAAAGGCACAGGAGGCCTACTGTAGACTAAGGTACAAGAAACACCAAGGAATCCCCACAGGACCATAACCCCCAAGAGGCCCAGTATTGTAATATTACAACACAACATTTGGGTTTTTAAGGTTAAACAGTCTGGGCCTTTGGGGGTTAAGGTACTGTGTAAATTTTCAGCCCTGTAAAAGGTGTCAATCTTTTAAAATAATAATAATAATAATAATAATAATAATAATAATAATAATAATAATAATAATAATAATAATAATAATAATAATGGATTCAATTTCCATGTTTTTCAAGGCACCCAAAGCACTTTACATTATTGATCTATTATTTATTCACTCTCACATTCTTCCTCTGGTGGTACATATGTACAATTATTTAAGTCTCTCTCTCTCTCTCTCTCTCTCTCTCTCTTTGTCTCTTTCCCCCTGTGTCTCTCAGTTCAGTTTCTCTTACAGACGTGCGGTTAAACCCACACGCACTGCAGACCAACTGCGGATCGGGTGGATGATGCAATGAAAAATAATGTTTTAATTAAGTTTCGGCGCGTTGCAGGTGAAACTCTCAAGTTTAAAAAATAAAAAATTTTCACATTATTCCAAAGGTAAAGAAAAGAATGAAAATTATGCTAAAACATGTTTAATCAGGCAACAGCCTCTTGGTCTTGTCACTCACTGTTTTGTTTAAACCAGACGGAACAAAGATGGCAGCAGCAGCGAAGTTGGTGTGTGAGAGATTGAAAGCAGGCGAATTTAAAATGAAGTACTGTCTGGGAGCAGTTTCTGGAGGTGGTGAATTTAGATGACACTAGTGTAGGATATGTTATCTGCCGTTTATGTATTTGGAAGTCACACAGGCACATGTAACATGGTTCATCACAGCTGTGCTAAACCGCAAGTAATAGGTATTGATAATCATCATCATCATCTAACAAAACACCTCTACAGCAGGTTGTGATACCAACGTAAAAACAAATTAGTGCAAAAGAGGTGCACATTTTTTCGAGGAGGTTTCTGGGGTTGCTTTAAACACTTACAATTTTACAGCGTGAGTGGACATCATTTTGTAATCGGTGCAAATTTGAGATTTTATTTGGCAAGATACAGGCTACTTAATTACACTGTGTGAAAAAGACAATAGGCCCTGTTTGAATAGACGAGACATCTTCATTAGGCCTAAAAGCTAATCAGCAGATGGCGAGTGGGTTCAGTTCTGAAAATTGGTGACAAACGTTCATGCGGGTGGATAAAGATTTTAAGAAGCGAGTGCGGATGAAAATATACATCATCCACCCATCTCTGGTCTCTCTCTCTCTCTCTGTCTGTCTCTCTGTCTCACTCTATCTCTCTCTTTCCCTCTCTTTGTCTCTCTCTCTCTCTTTCCCTCATATCAGTTTACAGTTAGGCCATAACACGTAACTGTAGGGATGACAGTAACTGATGTATGTGTGTGTGTTTGTTTACAGAATACAAGGCCTCATGTCTCTATTTTGCCCTAGGGCCCCAAAATGGCCAGTTCCACCACTGCTTTTGTGGTTCCATTACTGTACCTTAGTTTACAGATCTGTAAACTGTACCTTCTTTTCTCAGAGTGTACTGCATACTGACATTTGCATATTCTACATTACACTTTTTTTACTCCAAATTGCCAATCGATAAGCAATCTTTTTTTTCCAGGTAATGTATAATGTCATGCTGAAGTTACAAAGCCTATAAGCCTACCTTGGTTTCGATTTGCAACACCAAGAGATGAAGCATTTGCTCGATCTGTGTGAAAATGGGAAAGGTTATATATTACTGTGAGTTGTGGTATGACCCATGCTGTTTTCAAAAAACACAGACGGCATGCATACAATCTGCTTTTTATTCTGGTAGAGTCATTATCTTTATCCTCATGACAACTGCCTACGCAACATGGACACATTAAATTTTTTTTAAGTAATTATTTTTTTTTATTTTATTGTAATTTAATTGTAGTTTTTGAAATGTATGGACATTTATTTTTAATTAATTAATTAATTAGATGTTTTATTTATTTATATATATATATATATATATATATATATATATATATATATATATATATATATATATATTAGATTTTTTAAAATGTATTTATTTATCTATTTTTATTTATTTATTTGTTTTATTTGTTGTTATTTTCTCTTCTAAGAGGGGTGTGGGATACAAAAGAATAATGATAAATGCCATAATTAGGGTTGTCAAATCCATGTCAATGTGTTAATTTTGAGAGACCTAATTACTATATTCCTATAGAGCAGGGGTGTCAAACATGCGGCCCACCAATTTACAAAATGCAATAATTCCACAGTCAAGGTTGTGGAAATGATTGTAGTTTAGGTTCCACAGACCAATACTATTATATTATATAGTCAAATAAGAGCATAATAACCTACAGCAAATTATTTTTATTAAATTCATTAAAAATTTCTTTGTTTTAGTGCAATAAACATTAAACTGTCAAATTATCAATATTTACAAACCATCCTGTAACAATAAAATGTGAATAACCTCAACAAATATGTACAACCTGAAATGTCTAAAGAAAATTAAGCCCAATTTGAACAATTCTCTGATTCTGTTGCTGTTACAATGATACTTCTTTTTCTTAAGAAATATTAGTTTTTTCAAGTTATCTTTTTTTGTTTGGATAGTTTATAAATATAAGTATTTTCATAAAGCTTTTTTTTTTATATTAAGATTTTTTTTTACACTGAACATTTTTTTAATTGTCATTATTTATAAGTTATTAATCTATTATTTTTGGACCACTGGAGATCAAATCACACTGAAAGAAAGTGAGTTTGAGACCCCTGCTATAGGGCCATATACGATATTAGATGTATTTATTAGAGCTGTCAAATGATTACAACTTTAAATCAGATTAATTACAATCAATTGGTTGTTTTGGATTAATTTAGATTCGTCATGTTCAAAACACTTGATGTCAGTCAATTCATCCCTTGAGTTTACTTCAAGTTTCCTACAAAGTACACAAAAAACCCATAAACCCAGTGTTTCCATTCACTGTCATTGATCCAACTCCATAGATTTTACTGGTGAATTAATGTTGCAGAGGATGATAGTGTTTCTACGGTAACTGCAGAGACAACAAAGTGTATCTTACACCAATGAGCAAATCAGAAGTTATTTAACATTGTAGATGAATAGAAAATTGTGGTTGGGCTTTTTGGGTCTTTATGTCTTAATATTTTATGAAACATATAACACAGGAGTAAAAATTACCTGAATATACAGTATAATTAAACAAAGACACACTTAAGCCAAATTTAAGACATTTCAACTCTTGCCATTTTGTTTCCTGTTAAATACTGTATAAGAATAGTCTGCATTCAATAAATGTTTAATAAGTAAGGTTTGCAAGAATTTTTGTATTTATATATGTAGTTTACCACCAACAGAGTGAGAATTATTATTAAGTTATTGTTAAACTTTTATGGTGTTTGGAGGTGTTAGGAAACATTGTTGAAGTCAAAATTGGAAAAGTAAATGAAACCTAATTCCTGGGAGTAATTTTAGACCATAAACTCAGTTGGAAGCCACATATAGAAACAACAGAACAGAAATGATCTAAAAGTAATGGTATTATTCATAAAACAAGAGATTTTTTTAATAAGAAAGGTTTGCATAGTTTCACTTAAAGCCATACACTGACATACTGTGTGTTTGTGAAAATACATACAGAACATATACTGACCCTGTAATTAAACTCCAGAAAAAGGTTATTAGAATAATAATCAAAGCCTCGTACCATCAAACTACTAATAAACCATTTATAGAATTTTGCAACTGGAAATTTTTAGATATCGTTATTAATGCTTAAAAACATTGGACATACTCAAAAGAGTAAAGAATAAAAGTCTTCCAAACTTCTAAACTAAGGGAAAAACATAATAATTTCAGAGGGCTGGGCATCTTTGAAAGAGGAAATGTGAGAACTATTGTTAAATACACGTGTTTGGTATTTGGGAGTTATATTATGGATGGACTGATTAATGAGTTAAAACAGTATAGATCTCTGTTGAGTTTCTAAAAACAGTGAAAGGCTAATTAAGGAGTACAATGTAAAATGATTGATGTTTGAAACAACTAAGATGAATGATTTAGAGTAAAATCTTTTGGGTTTTTTAGTTTAGTTTTTTTTTCTCTCTTCTTGTCTTCTATTTTTGCATCACTGATAATGCTGCTGATTCTATGGATTGTATAGGAGAAGTCAAATAAGCCAAGACTTCTGTCTATTCCTTTTTCAGTTACAGAACTAGTTAAAAAAAAAATTAAAAATTGGATATGTGTGGTCCCCCAAACCTCTGGAACTCACTCCCCCCGAGCATCCCTCACTGTTCCGACCTCAAGACTTTTATTACATAGACGGACAGATTTTTAAAATTTTATGTCATAATTCTGAGTTTTTCTTCATATTTTTGATTTTTTTTTCATCTGACATTTCATCTCATTCTGCTTTTTTTTCTCCTATTCATGACTTTTGAATTTTTCCAAAATTGTCCATCCATACCCACTAAACTGAGTACCAAAAGTTTCTTTTTTTTTTTTCTTTTTGAAACTTTTCTGGTATTTCCTGCTGAAAAAAGTATTATTTCATCCATAGCAAAAAAAAAATACTACATTTAAAAAATATTGCAGTTTTACTTTTTACTTTATTACAATTGAGAAGTTGTACTTTTTTACATTTACCTCAGTAAAGGAGTTGAATCAGAACTAGAATATTTGTACTGAATTTGTACTTAAGCACAGAATGGGAGTACTTTGACCCCGCCTCTGGCCTAAGTCAATTGATACACTGGTTGATAGTTAATATGTATCCTGATAATTTAAGTTTTTATTTGTTTTTGGAACACTTTGAAACTCAAACCTGTCAGAAAACATGTACTATAAAAGTAAAAAAAAAAAAAAAAAAAAAAAAAAAAGGCAATAACAACAAACAACATGCACTTCCATAATAGTTTAGGGGCAATAAGAAGTCCTTTTTGCATGTGAGCTATAGTAAATGATCACTATGCAAACACTTTTACAATGAGAGACATTTCAGCAGCAGGTTGAGACTTTTTTTTTCTCCACTTTGTGTTCATGTCTTTGTGTTAATGTTGTTTTTCTATAATCAAGTGTCACTGTGTTAGTTCCAAGTTTCTTTCAGGTGATATGTTTGTTTATGAAATCAATTTGGCATTTATATTGAAGGAAGAAAAAGCGGGTAACACTTTACATTATGGATCACTAATGAATGTGCTCATTCTATGGTAATCTTGATGTAATTTCATGGTAATAATGCCTTTGTATCCTCTTATTACAGGTAATATCCATGTAGTTTCCAATGCAATTAACCCTGGAGGCGCACTGACAATAATATATATATATATATATATATATATATATATATATTTATTTATTTATTTATTTTTATTTTATTTGCTTTTTTTATTAATCATTATTACCATGAAGTAACTTCAAAATGACCACAGAAATTTCCACATTAATGAAAGCTGTTTCCATCACTATTACCTAAAAACTGCAGAGTAACTTCACTGGAAACTGCATGGAAATTACTTGTAATGAGTGATTAAAGAGGCATTATTACCACGAAATGACATCAAAATTACCATAGATTTACCACCTTATAAGTGATTCGTAATGTAAAGTGTTACTAAAAAAGCACCGTACACTAATTGGTTCACCTCATAGAACTGGAGCCTCCCATTTAGTCTTATATTCAATAAATACATTAATTATTAATTTAAAAAAGTTTTCCTTAAACTGTTGATATAAAAAGTGGAAAAAGTATGATCAACTTACGCACTGGTCCGTGATTACTGGGGATACCTGCGGACAGACAAGACAAACAATGTCTGATTAAACCATCAACTTCCAAACAGGTAGAAAGTAAACGGTAGAAAATACTGCTGTCAGATCTGTTTGTTCAGAGTTATTCGCAGACACTTATCCAATTGGCTTCCACTGTGTGCACTGATTAACAACACAAACGTCCAGCCTCCACCCTCCTCTGATGATAATAACAGGTCTACACGCAGGAAAATGTCAACAGAATCAAACCTCTCACTGCTTCAAATCGTTTCATCAGCCGTTTTCATCCAAGTTCAGCATAAACATGTTATTATTAGTTTGTTTTCTGTCTTCTGGATGTTTTGTTTTGTTTTAATCAGAGGTGGTCAAAGTACAGCAACTAGTGTGCAAAGGTAGAAGTACTTTATTTAATGTACAGTTTTTAGGTATGTATACTTGAGTATTTTTGTGGCAACTTTTTACTTTTACTCCTTCCATTTTTGTATCAATATCCATGGGCGTCGCAGCCGTGGGGGATGGGGGTGTTGCAACACCCCCACTTCTCCAACCAGATGATTTCATACCCCCCACTTTTTCTAGAGTGTCATGTTCCGTTCCCTGTGCTTTCTGTTTTCTGTCCTGTCTGTGTGTTTTTTCTGCTCTGTGTCTCTGCCCTGTGTTTCTCCTTTCACCCTGTTCTGTCTTCCTGGCCAATTATTGATACAACTCACCTGGTGAGAGCAGCTGAACTCATCAGGTGAGGAGTATAAAGTCTACATTCAGACCTGACTCTGTGCCAGATTATCATGACCTGTTCCTCTGATTTTCCCGCAACCTGTGTTTCCCGAGTTCCGTGTACCAGTCCCGTTTCTGTCCGACCTCTGTTTTCTGCCTGTGATCCCTGCCTGCTTTTATTGTTACCGAACCTGGACCGGAACCTGTTACGCCTCTCACCGCCTGCCCTGACCCTGGAAGGAACACCGACCCTGATACCAGCTGCCTGCCCCGACCCCGGAACGAACCCCGACTACGAGACCCGCCACCAGCCCCGACCTAGGACCGGAACCGACCCGAATCCAGTCTCGCTCTCAGACTGGAGGAGATCACCTGTGCTCCGTCTGGATAAGTACATTCCAGCCCTGAGAGACTTTAAAGGGGACTTTACCTCACTCATCTGTATTGTTTTACTGGTTTGTGTGAGAATAAACTACTGCTTGGAATTTTACGCACGCCTCCTGTTTTGCACTTGGGTTCTCCGCGGTCCGTTACAGTATAATCTGGCGAACATGAACCCAGCAGAACTGGAGGCTTTATTAGAAGCAGTTCGCGGTCAGGGCGAAGTAACTACTCAGCACAGTGAGGCTCTGAATGTTTTGGCTACAGGAATGAAGGAGCTTGGATCAGCCATCTCGGTGGTCCGGGCTCAGCTACGTTCCATGGATACGCGGCTTTCTCCACAGACTCCGCCAGCGGGGGTTCTTTCAGCGGGGATCACCACTGCGCCGACCCCAGTCATCACCACCCACTCCGTTTCCTCTATGGTGACAACTCCGGCGGCCAGCAGTTCATCCCGGGAACCCCACATGCCCACCCCAGTCAGGTATCAGGGTGACCTGGGTTTATGCGGTCAGTTCCTCCACCAATGCTCACTGGTTTTTAGCCAACAACCACTCAGCTACGCCACAAGTGAGTCTAAGTCAGCGTTTGTTATGAGTTTACTCTCTGGACAGGCAGCAGCATGGGCCCTGGCTGTGTCTACCCAGCGCCCAGATCTTCGGACAGACTATGACCAATTGATTAATGAAATGTTGTTGGTTTTTGATCATCCCGTTAGGGGCAGACAGGCAGAGACCAGGTTGCTGTCTTTAAGACAGGGTGACGCCCCGGTCGCTCAGTACGCTATCACCTTCCGTATTGCAGCAGCTGACTGTGGATGGGAGGATAAGGCGCTCCGAGCTCTGTTCCGCAGGAGTCTGAACGCTGAACTCAAGGACGAGTTAGCGTTATGAGATGACCCCACCTCCCTGGAGGAGCTAATACGTCTGACCATCCTGCTGGACAATCGGCTGAGGGAGCGAAGGAGGGAGAGAGGAGAATCAAGCTATTCTTCCAGGACGTCATCTGCTTCACCCCGCAGTTCGCAGACTACCGAAGGGGAATCCAGACTGATGGGTCAAACCAAGCTAAGGACCGTCGTCGTAAGGAGAACCTTTGTCTGCACTGGACACTTCATTCGGGAATGTCCGTTAAAAGACCAGGCTCAGCATTAAAGGGGGGCATTCTGCTGAGCCGGTCCACCTCCGCTGCCCCCATTTCTCGACCCCTGTTCCATGTACAACTCTGACCCAAGGGTGAACCAATCACGCAATCCGTATTCATTGATTCAGGGGCTGACAGCAACCTTATGGACGCGGAACTAATTAAACAGTTAGGGATTGTTGTCAGTCCCCTTAGGGAACCCATAGTGGCCCATGCTTTGGATGGACATCTTCTGGCCAAGATCACACACCAGACTGAGCCGATGTCTATGATTACTTCTGGCAACCATGTTGAAACTGTTCATTTTTTTATCCTAGACTCACCTGAGATTCCAGTCATTCTAGGTTACACATGGCTCCGCCGGCATAACCCGCACCTGGATTGGCAGAACGGGACCGTACTAAGCTGGGGTAAGAACTGCCAATCCCTCTGTCTCCAACAGAATGATCCGGCTACAAGACCAGCACCTTCACCCACTCCGTTAGACCTGAACAATGTTCCACCCGTGTACCTGGACTACAAGGAGGTGTTCAGCAAGACCAAGGCGACATCTCTACCTCCTCATCGAGAGTATGACTGCTGTATCGACCTCTTACCAGGTACTTCCCCCCCTAAGGGGAGACTATACTCGCTTTCCGCCCCAGAACGGGAGGCTATGGACACTTATATTAATGATGCCCTAGCTGCAGGTATCATCCGACCTTCCTCCTCTCCGGCGGGAGCAGGGTTTTTCTTTGTGGATAAAAAAGATAAGACACTGCGACCCTGTATTGACTACAGGTGTTTGAATGATATCACAGTAAAAAACCGATACCCACTGCCACTCATCTCCTCTGCTTTTGAACTCCTTCAAGGGGCCACCATCTTTACCAAACTGGATTTAAGGAATGCATACCATCTGGTACGCATTCGGGACGGAGATGAGTGGAAGACTGCATTTAATACACCATCGGGACATTATGAATACCTGGTTATGCCTTTTGGGCTGACTAATGCTCCTGCCGTGTACCAGAACCTCATCAACGAGGTTTTAAGAGATATGTTGAATCAGTTTGTGTGTGTTTACCTCGATGACATTTTGATTTTCTCTCGTTCTGAACAGCAGCACGTTCACCACATTCAGCAGGTTCTCCAGAGGCTCCTCCAGAACTCATTATTCGTCAAGGCTGAAAAATGTGATTTCCACATTCCAACGGTCTCGTTCCTGGGATACATTGTGGGTCAGAACCAGCTCCGAATGGACCCTTCCAAAGTAGCTGCAGTAACCGATTGGCCGATCCCTGAGACCCATAAGCAGCTCCAGCGATTCCTGGGGTTTGCTAATTTCTACCGCAGGTTCATTCGTGGTTATAGCACTATCGCTGCTCCCCTTAGCGCTCTAACCTCTTCCAAGGTCTCCTTCCGGTGGAACCAAGATGCAGACCTGGCCTTCTGAAAGTTGAAGGCTCTCTTCAGTTCAGCCCCCATCCTCCAATTTCCTGACCCCGCCAGACAGTTTGTGGTGGAGGTTGATGCCTCCAGTATTGGAGTTGGGGCCGTACTATCTCACAGAAATAATTCTGATAACAAAATGCACCCTTGTGCCTTCTTTTCTAGACGGTTGTCTCCGGCAGAAAGGAACTACGATATAGGGAATCTGGAGCTACTGGCGGTCAAACTGGCTCTTGAGGAGTGGAGACACTGGCTGGAGGGAGCTAAGGAGCCATTCATGGTTTGGACCGACCATAAGAACCTGGAGTACTTAAGAACCGCCAAGAGGCTCAACTCCAGGCAAGCCCGATGGTCATTGTTTTTTAATCGTTTCAGTTTTTGTCTCTCCTACCGCCCAGGGTCCCGCAATATTAAGCCTGACGCCCTATCCCGACAGTTTCTCTCCTCGGAGGAAGAGGAGGGAGCTCCAGAATCCATTCTTCCCAAGACAGCCAGGGTCACCGTCATTAGATGGGATGTGGAGGAGAGGATAAAGGCCGCATTAGAGGATGAACCTGGGCCCAGCAACTGTCCTGATACTCACCTGTTTGTTCCTCTTCGTTTCAGAAGCGAACTGTTACAGTGGCTCCATGGGTCCAACCTGACCTGCCACCCAGGTATCAATAGAACTGTGGAAGTGGTAAAGAGAAGATTTTGGTGGCCCTCATTAAAAGAGGATGTCACCACATATGTTAATGCCTGTCCCGTCTGCTCTCAGAATAAGTTCTCCAGGAATATGCCTGCAGGACACCTCCGGCCTCTACCTATACCCCATCGTCCGTGGTCCCATATCGCTCTAGACTTTGTAACTGGTCTGCCTCCTTCGGAGGGTAATACGGTGATTCTCACCATAATAGATAGATTTAGTAAGATGGCCCATTTTGTCCCCATGCCCAAACTTCCCTCAGCCAAGGAGACGGCTCAGACCGTTTTGCAACATGTTTTTAGAATACATGGACTTCCCTCCGAGATCACGTCCGATCGGGGCCCACAATTTACCTCCTCCTTCTGGAGGGAGTTTTGTCACCTCATTGGGGCCTCGGTAAATCTCTCTGCAGGTTTCCATCCCCAGACCAACGGACAATCTGAAAGAGCCAATCAGGAATTGGAGTCCCTGCTTCGGTGCATGACGTCCAAGGATCCCGGACAATGGTCCAAACAACTCCTATGGGTGGAATATGCGCATAACACTCTGGTCAACTCTTCTACTGGCCTGACCCCATTTGAGGTGGGTAATGGTTACCTACCTCCCCTGTTCCCTGACTCTGAAATTAACTCTTGTTCTCCCTCTGTAGAATCCTTCTTTAAGAAGTGTAGGAGAGTTTGGAGAGATGCTCGGGCCTCCTTGCTGCAATCTGTAAAGAGGCAAGCAGTTCAGGCCAACAAGAAAAGGTCACTGGGGCCCACTTATAAGGTGGGACAGAAGGTTTGGTTATCCACCAAGGACCTTCCCCTACGGGTAGAGTCTAGAAAACTCTCTCCCAAATTTATCGGCCCGTTCGCAATTAAAAAGATAATCAACCCCATTGCTGTGCGATTAACCCTTCCCCAGTCCTTAAAGATACACCCTGCAAGAACAAGCCTGTCTCCCTGAGCCCGCTAATGGTTCCCTCCCAGTCTCCACCTCTCCCCAGGATGATTGATGGCGCACCAGCCTACACAGTCCGGAGGCTACTTCGATCCAGACGGTGGGGGAGAGGCCTTCAGTATCTGGTTGACTGGGAGGGTTACGGTCCTGAGGAGAGGACCTGGGTACCGGCCCGACAAATCCTTGACAAAAGACTCATTAATCAGTTTCACGCCTCTCACCCAGGACAACCCATCAACTCCAGACGCCGGAGGCTACCCCCTGTTGACATCCCAGACCCTTCATCAAGCGAAGAAGAGGAGCCAGAGGTCCCCATGGACGAAGAGGAGGAGGGGATGTCTGAACATCAAGGAGTACTCCCTCCAGGGGATGGGTCGGATGTGGAGGAAATGACCTGGGAGAACCACGAGGAGGAGGACCTTGAATGAATGAATGAATGAATCCTTTATGAATGAATCCTTTATTTGAACATGGTAAAAAAAAAAAAAATAGACATGTACAAAATAATAAAAAATGAACAAATGCAGTATTTATAAATAAAAAAAACAAGAACCAATCATCAAGCCACACAGGCGACCAACACATGTTCAAAAGGAGTAGGAGGAAGTCATAGACTTATGTAATCCTACCCCTGATTTAGATCATCAGCGTCAGCACTTGACTTTTACTAAATCTTATCCCAATGTGGAATAACTTTAACTCCAAATACATGATCACAACAAAATGTAAGTATCATACTATTGCTATACTTCCATCATTATTCCTTGTAAATAAATATATTCTACACTATCATTATAATCTCACTCATCCTTCTGTGCATGCATGTATACATAATGATACCTGCATACACATGTACATACATACACACATGCACATATATATACATACATATACACATACATACCTACACATATATACATACATACATACACATATATATACATACATATACACATACATACCTACACATACATACATACATACATACATACATACATACCCACACACACACACACACACACACCCACTCACACACACACACACACACACACACTCATACATATACAACATACTGACTTCCTCACCTACATGCATACCTATACAGTATACAAATACATACTACTGCATATACTATACCATCCATATAGATTGTTAATACAGTTCATCGTCCTTATACCTCCTAAAGATACATTCTTTATATCTTTTCTTGAATGTAATCACACTTGAGCACCGCCTTGTCTCCACATTGATACTGTTCCATAGTTTTACTCCGCATACTGAAATACAAAATGATTTTAATGTTGTCCGGGCACTTGGAGTTTTAAAATTTAGTTCCCTCCTTAAGTTATAAACCCACTCCCTATCTGAGAACATCACCTGGATATTTTCAGGGAGTTGATTGTTCCATGCTTTATACATTATAAGCGCAGTTTTAAGTGCAATAATATCAATAAATTTCAGAAGATTTGAATTTTAAAAAAGTAAATTCTCGATATCCAGCCCTATGAATAATTCGTATAGCTCTTTTTTGAAGTACTGTTATTGCATGAATTGAAGATTTATATGTATTTCCCCACACCTCTGAACAGTAATTCAAATATGGCAAAACCAGGGAACAGTATAGCAAGTGGAGTGATTCATAGTCCAACCAATGTTTTGCTTTGCTTAGAACAGAGATACTTCTGGATAGTTTAGTTTGTGTATATTTTATATGAGGTTTCCAATTAATTTTTTCATCAATTATCACTCCGAGAAATTTATTCTCAGAAAGCCTTTCTATAGCTACACCATCTACCTGTATATTTACTTGATTCTCTATTTTGAAATTACTGAATATCATGAATTTTGTTTTAGCAAGATTTAAAGACAATTTCATTCTATCAAACCAGCTTTTTAACTTACCTAATTCAGATGACACTAGATCCAAAAGACTCTGGAGGTTCTTTCCAGAACAAAATATATTTGTGTCATCAGCAAATAGTACCATCTTCAATTGTCTAGACACCTCACACATAACATTTATATATAAAATGAATAATTTTGGACCCAAAACTGACCCCTGAGGGACACCACAGGCAATGCTCAAGCATGATGACATAGACTCACCCAGCCTCACAAACTGTTTCCTGTTACTCAGATAGCTTCTCACCCATTGTAATACTATTCCCCTTATCCCATATCGCTCCAATTTATCAATCAATATCTCATGATTAATAGTATCAAATGCTTTTTTTAAATCAATGAATACACCCGCAACATACTTATATTCATCGATTGCATCTGTGATTTCCTCGATTGATTCCATTAATGCCATTGCTGTTGATCTATTTGCTCTGAATCCATATTGAATATTGTTGAGTAGACTGTGTTTTTCTATAAATGCATCTAATCTACTATTGAATAGTTTTTCTAAAATTTTTGAGAATTGTGGAAGTAGAGATACAGGTCTGTAATTTGTGAAGCTGTGTTTGTCCCCAGATTTAAACAATGGTATGACTTTGGCAATTTTCATATTATTTGGAAAAGTACCGGTTTGAAATGATAAACTACAGATGAAAGTTAGTGGTTTAGAAATCCCTCCAATTATTTGTTTGACTAATTTCATATCAATATCATTACAGTCAGTTGACATTTTATTACTACATTTATCAGTTATTTCAATAATTTCACACTCCTCCACTGCTGTAAGAAACATTGAACATGGATTGCTTTTAATGCAGCTCTCCTTCTCTTCCTCTGTTGACACAGGGATATTTGCTGCCAAGTTTGGTCCCACATTTACAAAGAAGTTGTTAAAACTATTAACAACATCATCCATATTATAATTTTTAATATTGTTATCATTAAAATATTGAGGATAATTTGTACGTCCCGAGTCATTCCTAATAATACTGTTTAATAAATTCTATATTCCTTTGATATTATTTTTATTGTTATTTAATAGTTTGCTATAATAATCCTTCTTGCATTTCCTCATTATATTTGTTAGCTTATTTTTATATTTTTTATATTTGCTTTCTGCTTCTTTAGTTCTTCTTTTAATAAATTCTCTATATGAGGCATTTTTCTTTTTGCTTGCATTATGTAAACCTTTAGTGATCCATGGTCGATCACTGTAATTATATTTTCTGGTATATTGTTTTAGTGGACAGTTTTTGTCATATAATATTTTAAAGATACTTAAAAATGTATCATAGGCAGAATCCATGTCATTTTCTATATATAAAGATCCCCAGTCCTGTGTTAGTAGATCTAACTTCAGCGCATTGATGGCTTCCTCTGTTCTTACTCTTTTGTATTGAACACTACAGTCAGACAGATTTCTCTTGCAGTTACAGTTATAGACAGTAAATACAGGTAGGTGATCACTAATATCATTGATTAATAGGCCACTTATTGTTTTATTCTCTATATCATTAGTAAATATATTGTCAATCAGGGTGGCGCTATGGGTCGTAACTCTGCTGGGTCTAGTAATATTTGGATGCAAACCGAGACTATACATGGTATTAATAAATTCCTCTGTCATTTTATGTTCATTTGATTTTAGAAGATCAATATTGGTATCCCCACAGATAAAAAGTATCTTTTGATTATTTGATGAATACATATCTTCAACCCAGTCCTTGAAAACTTCTATGCTACTATCTGGTGCTCTATATATGCAGCTGATTAATATGTTTTTACTTTTCCCCATGCAGATTTCCACTGTTAAACATTCAACTAAAGTATCAATCACAGTTGTCATGCTATCTACTACCTTAAAGTTCAAAGTGCTATCTACATATATAGCTACACCTCCTCCAACCTTACCATTCCTATTTATATAGTTAAATTCATATCCAGACAGTTCAAAATCCACTCCCTTCACGTCCTTGATCCAAGTCTCTGATATGGCAATTATGTTAAATGGATGTGTAAACCTTTTTAAGTATTCCTTGATGTTCTCAAAGTTAGCATACATACTTCTGCTATTGAAGTGTATTATAGATAATTTTCCATCAGCCTTGATTGATTGATTGTACTGTTCATCTGTGTAATATTGGCAATTGTCATTGATGTTGTGGAAGAAATGATTGTCCGGATCTATATCATTTTCTATGTCCAATGTCTTATGTTCAGTGTATTCACATGGTCTCAGTTCCAGCTCATCATGTTCCATAATCCTTTGTGTTAACAGTGAATGGGTTATTTTGTTGTGTGCCATGTTGTATTGTTGATTAAGTCACATTGTGGTTACCTTTACGGTCCCGACTCCCGACATCCGACAATGATCTCACTGGTATTTATCCAGCTCCTCGATGCTCCGTATGCACAACACTTTGGCCTCTTCCGGTGCTCCGTTCAGCTTGATGAAGACTTTGCAGTTGATGGTCCAAGTGGATTGTATCTTCTTCTCTTTCCGCATGAAGCGTGCTTTCCTTGCGATGTCTGCATTCCGTTTTGTAAGATGCTCGTTGAGGTAGACGTCTGAGCCTTTCAGCTTCCTCCCTTGCTTCATCAGTGCGGTTTTACGTTTGCGGTTCACAAACCTCATGATCACGGCAGTTGACTTGTCCTTGTCGTTTCTCCGTGGCAGAGTATGACAGGCCTCAATGTCGTTGCAGTTCAGTTCGATCCCCTTGGACTGCAGGAACGCCGTTACCTGTTGCTCCACAGAGTTGGCATCCTGTTCGCTGAGCTCTCCCCCATTCCTGGCTGCCGCCTTTGCATAGGACCTGGGTTTGATGTTCAGCCCAGTGACGATGACATCGTTCATTCGTGTGTACTGCTCCAGGTCCGATACTCTGTTCTCCAGGTGGTCAATGAGCTTGTCCTTCTCTTCATTTAGCTTTTTTAGCTGCTTCACCTCCAGCACTAGATCCATTATTGTCTTTTGCTGCTTTTTAACTTCAGCAATCTCCGCCGCTAGGAACTCGAGAGACTCCTTGTTTCCCTCGCCCTTCTCCACGGTGAGGTTCTTTTTGTTGTTGGGCATGTTTTGCGGAGGCTGGTTTGTCCGTCTCCACTTCACCGCGCGAGAGTTAGCAGCTCCGCTAGCGGCTAACTGGGTCCTGTACAATCCACAAACACGAACTGCTCCTCCAGCCGCGGATCCACGGTGCAGCTATGACTCAGGCCCCCGGCTCGGAGACTCTGGGTTCCAGTGCCTCTGCCTCTCCGGACTCCTCCGTTCTCTGACCCAATTCCCAGGCTGTCCGGTCGGTTCCCGGTTCGCCCTGCCGCGGCCTCAGAGAACCAGCACTAACGTTGCTGCGGTCCTTGAGATGAGCTCGGACGTCTCTGAAGAGTTCTAGCCCTCCTCCGGATCCCCCCGCCCTCCCGTGTCGTGTTTTGTTTGTGTGTTCTGTGTTTTGTTTGTGACGTTCCTTGGGGGGGGGTTCTGTCATCTTCCGTTCCCTGTGCTTTCTGTTTTCTGTCCTGTCTGTGTGTTTTTTCTGCTCTGCGTCTCTGCCCTGTGTTTCTCCTTTCACCCTGTTCTGTCTTCCTGGCCAATTATTGATACAACTCACCTGGTGAGAGCAGCTGAACTCATCAGGTGAGGAGTATAAAATCTGCATTCAGACCTGACTCTGTGCCAGATTATCATGACCTGTTCCTCTGATTTTCCTGCAACCTGTGTTTCCCGAGTTCCGTGTACCAGTCCCGTTTCTGTCTGACCTCTGTTTTCTGCCTGTGATCCCTGCCTGCTTTTGTTGTTACCGAACCTGGACCAGAACCTGTTACGCCTCTCGCCGCCTGCCCTGACCCTGGAAGGAACACCGACCCTGATACCAGCTGCTTGCCCCGACCCCGGAACGAACCCCGACTACGAGACCCGCCGCCAGCCCCGACCTAGGACCGGAACCGGCCCGAATCCAGTCTCGCTCTCAGACCGGAGGAAATCACCCGTGCTCCGTCTGGATAAGTACATTCCAGCCCTGAGAGACTTTAAAGGGGACTTTACTCATTTTTAAAGTAAAGACTTTAATACTCATCTGTATTGTTTTACTGGTTTGTGTGAGAATAAACTACTGCTTGGACTTTTACGCACGCCTCCTGTTTTGCACTTGGGTTCTCCGCGGTCTGTTACATAGAGTTTATATTTTGTATCTTTCCACTGGATCCAGGAAACAAATCCAGTGGATGTACTTTTTATTTCAGGACAAACGGTTACTGTTGGTCACAATCACGCCAAACAAACAGTAATAACATTTCCTGGGCTGTTACAATATCTATGGTTTAAACTGTTTACCCGCCCGGACGGCACAACAGCATATGTAAATGAAGCGCACCTCAGTTCGCTGGGCGAAATGTAAACAGCTCTTCTCCGCGGTGTTAACAAACAGTCAACCAGTAAGTAATGAGAAATGTTGCCGTTGTTAAACTAAGTTAACTAAACTATGTCTATTTCTGTGACATATACGCTAAGCCAGTGGTTCTCACATTTTTTTCAGTGATGTTCCCCTGAGAAACACATTCTTAGTCGTCTACCCTGACATGGACAAAACATTTTTGGAAGAAAAAAGAGGTACAGTGTTTGTAAAATTAGTATCTGATTTTTTTAAATCCAAATTTAGACCAGTTTTTTATCTCATAATTGTTACTTTTTAATCCAGAATTTTGACGTATTAATTGAATAAATGTTTAATTGAGGAAAAACACATTTTTGTTATTTTTATATATTACTTTTTAATATAAAAATGTAACCATTAATGGATAATTGTTCGTAATTTTCTGATGATAGATTCAGAATATTTTGCTCATGTGCCACAACCTAGAACACCCCCACATCTTAAATTGCTGTGATTGCTTTTATATAAATATCTGTACTCTATACTCTTTATAAAGTAAAGAGCATATATTTCTGTACATTTTATGATGTACATAAATATCTGTACATTATACTCTTTACATTCATATAAATATCTGTATTAATATCTATATAAATATCTGTATCATTTATACAAATATCTTATATACTTTATAACCCTAACCTTAACCCCCCTCACCCTCCCCAGCAAATCACACCCAGTATATACTGTAGGTAAAATCATGAAATAATGTGTACAATAGCAGTAACAATATATAAAACCCTCTTTAGCTTTAACCGTATCACAGTTAGAAGCTTTGTCTGAAACGGTATCATCCTGCAGCATCATTACATTTTGTTAGCATCAACAAATCCTATATTATAATTAGAGCGCAATGATTTCTTTTGCATTTTTAAATCACTTTGAGTAGGATTTTCACAGTGTTTACAGCCTCATTCATCGGGTCATTGCCAGTTTGGAGCTGTCACAACAACACTGTTAGCAGAGGCACTCATTGGCAGCTCCCTGTAAGGCACATCTACAAGCCTCCATTCCTGACTGATTGTTGTGCTGTTTGAGAAATGGAGGGCAAACAATGTTGGCCTTTGAAGCCAAAACACTTTCTACAGTCTGATCAAACTCTGCGCCTCTTCCCCTCTTAACCTATGAACCTGCTTTGAAACACAGGATGACTAGATGCTCCCTGTAAAGTGGACTGTCAACATAATTCAACAAGCGATTCTTCTTCTGCTCCACAGGCAACTTGCAAAGTTTTCTCTGCCATCTTTTAGGAAAAAATCCTGAATTTGAACAACTCTCAGCTGTTTTTTTCCCTTGGGACCCTTGGGGTAGCACGGTGGTGCAGTGGTTAGCACTCGTGCCTGACAGCAAGAAGGACCCTGGTTCAATTCCTACACCAGACCTTTCTGTGTGGAGTTTGCATGTTCTCCCCCTGTCTGCGTGGGTTTTCTCTGGGTACACCAGTTTCCTCCCACCATCCAAACACATGCACTGATAGGTAATTATCAGTAACGTATGTCCATATATCTGCATGTGCCAGGATTTGAATATGTAATAGACCTCAGCCTGTTCCTACATGGGAGATAAATTACTTACATGATTAAAAAGGAAGACTTGATGACAGATGAAAGCTATTAAACCATAATTACATTTTGCACGTTCAGCATATTTGCCTTGATACAAAGGGTGTATGTTTAATATCCTCGTTGGAAAAATGAGCTTCTCGTAATGGATAACGACATGTTACTGGGCTTTACTTATGAGAGAAATAAGAATAATTTAAGACAAAAGTGTGTTCGCTCACTACCTGCGGGACTAATATTGTTACGTCACTTCTATGTGCAACATTATTGCATTTTACGTCGCTTCCAAACAAGTACTAATATTGCTTTTTATACGGCTAGACCTGGGTTTCATCAGTTGAGTGCAGATGTGGCCAAGTGTTGGCTTTTTTAATAATGGCCTGTCAATCTAACGCTCCAACTGCAGAGACTCATAACACTGAGGAGTTGCAGGGATAAAGCTAACAATATTCCCTTAGAGTTCACAAACCTCCCCACAAACAAACTCCCACACTCAATCAAATGTGTTGCATGTGAAATCACAGACACACAGACACACACACACACACACACACTCGTTTCCATATCTCATGAGGACGAAGTTGGTGATCATTTAGCCAGTGGGTAGTAAATCTTTTTTTTTAAATAAAATAAAATACTACAAATTAGAATATGTAATTAAATGAATAAATAACTACAAATGACTGAATAAAAATAATAATTTCAAAAATCAAATTAATTAATTTAAAAATATATAAGATAAATAATAATAAATACATACATAAAGATGAAAAAATGAATAATAATTAAAAAATACATAAAATAAATACATTTAATATGTGTGTGTGTTTATGTAATGGTTGTCATGGTGACTGTCTGATGGACTGCATGTTGTAATAAAGAGGCAGGTATTAGAAGTTTTCTTCATCGTGCTCGTTTGCAATCACGAGGATTGGAATGAACAAATAAATGAATGAATTTATAATTTTGACAGATTTGCTGCTATAGTTTGTTATCAGGAATCGTGTGTTGGTTCCCAGGCCTACATAGCACAACTCTGTATTAATCTAATCAGAGCCCGTGTCTGCGATCTCCAACAGACAGTCCAACTGAGCATCTGATAAACCTGCTGTCAATCCCAGCAGACTGCCGCAATGACACTTTCTGAGGTGGAATCTGTGTGAATGTAGGACCAGAGGGCTAGATCTCCCACCATCTGGCCTCGTCTGGCCGTCCACCATCACATCCCTGAGCGGCTGTATTAGATTTATTGAGGCAATGAGCCCCCTGCCTCAGGCATGGGATTTGATAAATGTGACTCAACTCCCATCCAAGATTATAATGGGGATAATGCAAAAGAGCACCTTCTGGCTCAGAAATACCTTTGAAACAGACAGAAAGATACCAGCATTGGTTCACACTTGTCACAGAGATACAGGAGTTCTGAACTTTCAGAAGAATTGGAAACAGCACTATTCATGTTCATTAAACGATAAATGAATAGGCCATGCCATGGCTGAACAGTCATAACATGCTCATAATCTAAACAAGCAAAAGGTCACACACACACACACACGCACACTTTTGAGGACACACATGATTTGCATGTCTTGTTCATTTGAATGGTTTAATGTTTAATGTTCAGTCAGTGAAGACACATTTCCCCAATAAATCTACTTTTTCTTCTACTTTTAATACATATTTCATACAAAATTGGTACATTTAAAACATATTTTTTAAAGGGTTTGTGGGGTAGTATTCGGGGCCTTGAAATGAAAAATGCAACTCTATTTACGAAAAATTCATGGTACAAAAACAGTTCTGGAATTACTTCATTATTAATTCATTAATTCATTATTGTCAAAATTAACACAGATTAATCCATCATTGTGATTAAACTGATTAAAAATTTTAACCCAATTAAAACTGAACCTGTTTGAGGTGTTGAATAAACCTGTTAATTACATATACATATTCAAATTTTTGCATATATTTTGTCACATTTTTGGTGTTTTTTAATTAATATAAGTGTATCTAAAACAATTATATATATATATATATATATATATATATATATATATATATATATATATATATATATATATATAAATAATGAATTAATATATTATTACATTTTGTTCAAAAGATTGTGGACCCTGTCCGGTGGCGGATCCAGAAAGCAGCTTTTGGACATGCCTAATTGAAAAAACATGGCAAATTGAACTAATTTGGCATGCCCCCACTTCTCCTCTCCTCCCCTCAAACTTATCTTATCTCATATCATCTTACCTTTCTTTAGCTTACCTCACAATATCTCATCTTACCTCATCTCATCTATTCTCATCTTCTTTTATCTCATCTCATCATATCTTATCTTACATCACTTTATCTCATCTCACCTTACCTAACCTTTCTTTACCGTACCTCACCTCACCTCATCTTATCTCATGTCATTGCACCTCACCTCACCTTATCTCATCTCACCTCACCTTATTTCATCTCACCTAACTTCATCTTATTTTATCTCACTTCACCTCTCCTTACTTTACCGTACCTTACTTTACATTACTTTACCTTACCTTACCTTACCTTACCTTACCTTACTTTACCTTACCTTGCTTTACTACAGCTCTGGTGCTTATTTTGCTTCATTCTTTTGCAGGTTTGTTTTAAGTTTTGTTACTTCTAAAGTACATGGAAAATACTTCATGAAAATACTTTCATATAAAGTAATGCAGTGGTGACAACATTTAACCTTGTATCTTCTGAAGGTCACCTGACTCCTTTACCAAACCATAACACTCACAATCTAAAGCTGACTTGTCATGACCTCTGCTCCAGTTTTCCCCAGTACTCTCCCCACTCACCTGGCCCCGCACTGCGCAGCTGCAAGCCGTTCCTCATCTGTGGCTATATAAGCAGAAAGGCTTGCAGTTGCCAGTGCGGGACCATTCATCAATTTCACCTCCATAACCCGGACACTTTCACCATCTCCTCAGTCACCATAACCCGGACTTTCATCGTCACCACGGACTCTGGTCGTTTGTTCTCAGGTTTTGTCTGTCTTGTCTTTATGTTGTGTTTTTGTTATTAAATTCTTTTCCCTTCAGCACTGTGCATTGGAGTCCTCATTCACCTCACCCTGATCCTGACATGACTAAATTATTCAGTTTGTTTCTGTCACACCGTTATTGACCACAGTGTTATGGATCCAAACTAACATATGACCCACCGGACTGAACTGTCAGTGCTTGTTCTGTGAGGTAAGATTACTGTTTTCGTCCCCATTACAATGTTTTTTTGTACCATTGGCAAGGTAAAAAAGATGAAAATGTCATAACTATAACATAACCTTGAGCTCATATTGTTTGTTTTTAGGTGGGCCTTTTTGGGGGTTTTTTCTACTCAACAAAATCACATTGTAAAAAAATCCAGTTATTTTTTTACAAAAAAAACTTCTGTTAGCTATGGTTTCCAGAACAACGCTGTAAAAATACATCATATATATATATATATATATATATATATATATATATATATATATATATATATATATATATATATATATATATATATATATATATATATATATATATATATATATTTTTTTTTTTTTTTTTTTTCACTGCATTTTTATAGCGCTTTTCCACCTTCATGGTGCTCAAAGCGCTTTACATTAGCCTCTCATTCACCCATTCACACACACACTCATACACCAGTAGGTTTCTAAGGTCTACGGTAAGTCCTACTGGGGGCCTAAGTCAGGGTTCTGTGTCTTGCCCAAGGACACTTTGACATGTGGACAACCAGAGCTGGGACGCGAACTGCCAACCTCTCGGTCATTGGGCGACCCACTCTACCAACTGAACTGAACCCATATATATTTTTGCAATTCTCAAATTCATCCCAAGCCCCGGACTGGACCCTTTGGTGGGGTGGATTTGGCCCCCGAGCCCTATGTTTGACATCCGTGTCTTAGGGTATAAGATGTTTCTACTTACATATATTGGCGGTTCCTTTGGGTATTGGCAGGTAGGAGCCCACACTCCAGGCTCTTCCGTGGTAGTGCCTCTTACAGCGGCTGCAGTCGGGCCCTGTGGTGTTGTGCTCACACTCACAGCCCAGCTTCCCCTTGTCAAACACACAGCTGTTGGCATGCAGGTTGCACTTGCACCTGAGACACAAAGATAACAACAAAAGACAGGGACATGAATGGGTATCACTCTGGACCCCTTTGAATCAATACCTTCTGGAGGGAATACACTGAGTCTGCCCTTGCTTACATGTTTATTTGTGCTTTTCAAAATTCTGACAGGGGTAAATTGAAATCCCGGCAGGTTATCTCACTTGAATTGTGCCTCTACGGTACAATGCGTCATTATGCTATGCTTTAAAAAAAAAAAAAAAAGCCTGATTTGTCACTGCCTCCACGGAGATGTGAAAAAGGTCAGTTTTGCCAGTCAACGAGCTAAATGGAAGGTAGTCTGGATGACTCACTAATTGAGCACAAAAGATAGTGTCACAAACAGATGAATAGATTGAGGTGTTTTTTTTTTTTTCTTCTTTCTGTTAAAAGTTGTTGTATTTTTCATTTATTTATTTAGTTTGGCGAGGGAGCCTTTAGGCAGGAAACCCTACTGCTCGGTGGAGTTGGTTTATTAGACAGAACAAAACAAGCAGACCTGACAGATCCTCCTGACAAGACACAAAGAAAAGGCCTGACATCTTTCAACAATCAACCAAATTCACCATATATATATATATAGAGAGAGAGACAGAGAGAGCATACTTTTCCTTCCAATCTCATATAGTAAGAACAAACTGTGGACATATGTTAGTCTGACACCTGAAAGCAGAGTCAAAGGGGTTGCCTATATGAGAGTTTTTATTAGGGCTGGCAACATTAACACAGTAACGCAGATTAATCTATCATCATGATCAGGCTGGGACTGGTAACATGTGATTATGGGTATTTTCCTGGTGGGTCACTGCACATTAGTCATGTTTTGGGCCCTCATAAGTTATTACCAGCTCTCTTATCTTCATTGTTACTACGAGTTGCCACTCGCAATTATCTATTGACAGAGAGCTGGGTCGTGCTGTTTATATACCACTTACATCTTTATATACATGGTGTACATGGTACAGTGGGCATATGGTGATTTTTTTTTCTTTTTTTAAACTGTAAAATTCTTACATCAAACTAAAATACAGTATAATAAATAGTACTGTGTTGAAGCCAAACTACGATGCTTCTTTTGTATTTGCTGGATGAACATTTTACAAAAATGTGTTGCTGTGCGTGATGGAGTATGGTTTAAAGGCTGTCATCTTCTGTCAGATGTGATGAGTTGTGAATAGCGCAGGTCCATGGGAAGACGGATGCATATTGCTAAAACTGTTGCTCTCACTGGAAAAATCATAAAACTGTTGCTCTCACTGGAAAAATCATAAAACTGTTGCTCTCACTGGAAAAATCATGGAAAGAGGTGGCAAGAAGAGAAAGGGGGAACGGAGGAGATTTGAGACAAAAAGCAGAAAGCTCTTCAAGCTGACATTTCCAGGTCAAATAAAATAGATAAAATAAATAAGAAATAATAAAATGGATCATTTGTTTGCTGTGGCCAATAGTGCTACTGCTAGCGTTCTGCTAGTTCTCCTGATGTTCCAACCATATCAACGAACCAAAATGAGGACAACTTTAGCGGACAGATTAGTACAGTATGATCAGCTTGAAATGACAATAATACAAGTGTGTTTTCATGGTGTTTAGGTTTATAGTAATTGCTTGTTGAGGGTTGGGTATGGACAGGTGGGTGTGAGTGTGAGTTTGGGGGTGGTTTCATTGGACCAATAGTGGGCTGGTCAAGAGGGAAATGCCAGGGCCCAAATTTGTTCCCAGTCTGATCTGATCGTGATTAAAAATTCTAATGCAAGTGAATCATCTTCAACACTACGACAGTCAGCTTTCTCCTGTAAGAAGTCTAAGTTCTTGAAGTCACTGCCACTGGAAATAAAATCGATTACTGATTTTCAAATGTTCACCACCACAACTACATCTAGGCTGACAAACAAACAAAACTGTACCATCTGTAAAACTGTGTGTATTATGTGTAAAAAATTATGTTTAGGTGAGTGAATGAATGTTTTTCAGTATGTGCCGTATTTTCCGGACTATAAGGTGCACCTAAAAGCCTTTGATATTCTCCAAAAACAGCAGTGCATACATTCTGGTTGTACTTTAGGGACTTGGAAATTATTTTCTTTCTATATATAGTCATGTATGTATTTATTTTATTTTTACCTTTTTGTAATGTATTTTATTAAAATGTAGCTTTTCATTACCTCCACAAAGGAAAGGTGGAGGTTTTGGTTTTTCTTTTTTCAGTTTTTCAGATATTTGAACTGCTTCATGCCCATTTTGGATGCTATCTTGAAAATGACAACTCTCCAATTGTCAAACTTTGGTAAACTGTTTAGCATTTTATTGAGGACACCTAAATGCTACACAAAACATTTAGGTTCCATGATTTTTTAGGGTTGTTTGTTTTTGTCATATATGCAGCGGTCTACTATCTGTTTCTAGATACATTCATGGTGCATTTATTTGTTTTAAAATTAGAAGCAATATATGAACAATAGACATTGACATGTTACATGTTAGTCCATGAAGGTCTTTTTTTTTGTCAAACAATAGGAATACATTGAGTTGACAAAGATAAGAAAATACAGGAGTCCGATGGCAGAAGATACTGGGTGAGGCCAGCGTGTGACAAACACATTAAATGCATATTCCCTTCCATCTTCAGAGTGTTTGCACATGCAAAATGAAACATGACTAATATAGATTAAACATGAATGATATTCAATTGTGATTAATCAAAAGTTGATTGATCTGATGTCAAATTTAATGATTTGACAGTACTAGTGTTTATTCCTGTTTAATTCAGAATATGGTTAATTCTTCTTTATGATGACCATGCAAACACCTAATTCCAGTTGAAAATGACTATTTTGAATGAAACTTAATTCAGAATAAAGTTACTGGTTTGGTCGAAACATTTCAGCTTTTTAATTTTGATCTAGCCATTTTAATTCACTTCCTCTTTCTTCACTTGGAGTTGCCTGGATTAATCTTTTTGTTGAAATAGACTGAATTCTGTGTCGCTTTACCCTGAGAAACAATGAGTTTTTTTTAATATTCCCAAAAGGAAGGACATTATTGTCTCGGGCAGTTTGTTACAACAAGAAGAACCTACCATGGACTTGAAAAAGTCACAAAATGAATTACGCAAACTATTGGAAAATGATTTTAAACTGAAATGGTACATCGTTTCCTTGTCGGATTACTAGAGAGAAAAGGATTTCCACGAGGCCTGCGCATCTCAAAGTTTCCTTCTTCCTACAATGATGACACTGCATTCAGAGTGAAATGGGAATCTTTTCTGAATAAATGGTCCATGGAATTGACTTTACTTCTAATTGAGGAAGGCAAAGCTCAACGCTTGAAACTGGAATCACAGATAAAAGATATGAGCTACGCTCTCAACACAACCCTCAGAAGCCTTAACTTCCATGGAGAATAAACATCAAGACAGTCTATGGGAGTTGGAGCAGAGTGTCACGAAGTTGAAACTCCAAAAAACAAAATGGGATGCGGAGGATTATGAAAAGGCTCAGGTCTACCAATGACACAAGACTGTGTGGTGCACACCAGAATGACACCACAAACACGTGTCTTTTAACCTCTACAGCAACTAAGTTGAAGGTTTGCCTTGCCAATTCAACTGAGCAGGATTTTTCTGAGGACAATTGACAGTACCCACCAATGGCATTCCAACATGGAAGCGCAGGATGTATACCGACAACCTACACACACGAGAGAGGGCCTACGGAAGAAAACCAGGGTGTAGTATCCATGGTTAATGAACCTGTCCTGTCCAAGGGCCTGTCCTTTGCGCCCACTGATAATGCTACCACGTCTGAGATGCGAGTTGATTTTTTCCAATTGTATCGCAGCTTGCATCTCAAAGTTTGTCACGCTCAAAATGCAGGCTCTCACCTGCCTAATGTGCAGCTTGACACAACAACCCCCAGGGGACACTATAACCCAGCCCACTAAATTTAAACCCAAAATACTGTTTCTACCCCACTGTGCCTAATGCAACACTCATCACTTTCTCTAACAAAGTTGATTTCGACATGAATCGATTAATGAACACAGCCCCGATTACACATAAGTCCAACTTGTCCAAAGAGGAGCATCACGCTCTAGACAAATAAAGAGATTATTATCCGTCCAGGAAATAAGGGTGGGGGATGCCGTAGTAGTGCTCTCCGGGGACAAATACATCATGGAGGCTCTCCGTCAGTTAAACTATGAAAGACTGTATTCCAACCCAATTAAAAAATAATTTGACACACACGTTTACAAGGTGCACGGGACAATCCCCTCCGGGATTTGTCTCCTATGTAACCTATACAATAAAGACCACTACTACTACTACTATGTATTCACATGAAATGAATTGCCTGCGCAGGTTGCAAGAAGGTGGAGATAACATCAGCCACATAACCAAAAGCTTATTAGCCTAGGCCATGTTAAATTAATTTTCAACTTAACAATAAATATAGGAATAGGCATAGCCTTATTTCAGCTATTTTATGTTGGCTAACCAGAAAATGTTTTTGCTACTTGTTATGACCTTTGGTCATTTATATAAGTATTTTGTGTATCCTCCTGGACACAGGGTGGAGTTGTTTCCCCCTCTCTCCACTTTGTCTGTGAATGTGTGTGTGTGTGTGTGTGTCCCATTTCCTGTTATCCAGGTGGCCGAAGGTGATTGGCTGCAGACACCTTTTTAAAGAGGAAGCTGATGAGGCTCTGGGCTCTTACCCTTCTCCATGCTGCTAGAAGGGTCACTTTGAGGATGACTTAAGACTTTGAAACATTTTTTTAGACTATTGATTGTTTAGTTTTAGTGTTCAATCCCTTTTATCTGTAGGGGAGGGAAGCCATTATGTTTTCACCATTTTCTCCTGTTTTTAGTTAAGAAGTTTAGAGATTGTAATTCTTTTGTTTATTAGATAAGATGATTTTCTGTTGAAGAACCTTTTTGTTTGTTGTTTTGGCCTCACCCTCCCTGACACTTTTTGTTAATATAATAAATATTGAAAGTATTTGGATTGAATTTTAGTGTATGACCCTTTTATTTTTGGAAGCTGGAAGAAGGTGGGGAGCCACTTTATGTTGCGCTCTGGTTCCCCTAGTCTGGGGCGTAACATACTGTAAATGTAGGCTAATCTTGGTTGAACATTTTTTTTCAATTTAATTTGCTCCCTCCCCAGATGGACATAATACATTTATTTTCTAAGAAGCAGAAAGAAAGCCAAAATTTCTCCTGTGAAAAAGTTAATGAAATTAGCAAGCTAGTCAATGTAAGATCTGTTAGCTAGGTTCATGTTAGCTATCATTCAATCCAAATTCAACGTTGGCATAAAAACAGATTTGTTTGTGATGAACCAACATTAGGTCAAGTTCGTTGTGATATTTGATTATTAATAATGTTGATATATAAATATGTTTGTATCACTTAATTAGAATGAAGATATATAAATATGCTTGTATTACTTAATTAATCACTTATTAGTTCTACTCACAATCAAGTTTTATTGTTTCCTTAATTACTCATTTCTTTGTATAACTATTAAATGAAGTACAATGTGCTGCCTCAAATAAGATTCTCACACATGCAAAACTAACAATGTGCTACATGACTAACCTTGCATTCCTTTACAGCCCAAAATCACCTTTCTTTTCTAATACACCACCGGTCTGAACCGCGGGTGAAGTTCCTGTCTGGTTTTGAACAAAGTATCCAGTATACAGGTTGGAAGGACATCTCTCCCATCCTGGGTGCAGCTGTGATCCTATGGCAACGAGGGCGTACATCTTCAACCCCAGCCTGAAGAAGATGATGTCATCAAGACAACTATAAAATATTACTTCTGTGTTTCTTGTGTGTCTTTTCTCTCTGTAGCTCCCCGGTTTCGTCCGGACCAGAACACAGAAAAACCCAGATATCTGTCGCACAATTTTTCTAGATTTCTTTGTTAGGGTTAATGGTAATAAAACTTCTGAAACTTTATTTTTGGATCCTGGTGGTTTCTTCCCGACAAAAACGAACACGAGTAAGAGTGAGAAAAAAACGTGAGATTTCCTACAATAATTAGTGATTCCCTGTTGTGATTTGAAATTGCATACAGTGAGCAGCAGTTTAGTAAGTTTGCTGTAGTGGGTATAGCATACTGGGCAGACCCGGTTTAGCTATGGGCAGGCTGGGCGACGGACCAGGGCGCAATCCTCTATGGGGTGCCAGCATATGACCGTCTTTTTTTTTTTTTTTCGTCTTGCTTGCTTCGGCCCAGGCAGCGCCCCTATGGCAAGCCAAAGTGTTCACATAGCCACGCGTTGTGTTTATTATATCATGCGTTACAGAACGCGTTCTAGCACGCGCACTGGCGCGCTATCACGCGTTACAAGACGCGCACTGGCACGCGTTCTAGCACGCGTTATGGAACGCGTGCTATATGGTAATGATCTCCTCCCATTGATTTTCTCCGCCAATTAATTTGTAGTGCTTCCAGCCAATCACAGGCCAACACAACAAGTCCAGAATAGCTGAACACTGATCTTACCTTCACAAACGAAGTGCATTCACTCAATGTTTACTTTTTGCTAAATATTTGGACTTATCCTTCATCAATCTACTTCATTCAAATTGTTCAACTTTAGTGTGTCTATTCTTACGAGTTTTTTGTTTTGTTGTGCGAATCTAACACATGAGCTGGCTGTAGGTTGCATGTTTTGCCACTAGATGGCGAAGTAAGACGATGGATGATAGCAATGCAGTTTAATGTTCAATGCAAGTGAAATAGAAGATGAAACGCAAGTGAAATAGAAGATGAAATATGCCAGAATCATAATTTTTTATTTGTCACGTGTGGATGACCATCCACAGTGAAATGGATGTGACACTCCCTTAAGACCGTGCAAAGATGCAAAAAGCAAAATATAACAAAACAAATATACAACTATACAACTTGCAAATCTAATAATATACAAGATAAGAAAGACTAGAATAAGAATAAGTAAAGTGTAAAGTATAAATAAGAATATAGAGAAAGATATGAATAAAAATATACCCTGGAGGTAATATAAATATGTACATAGTTATGCATATTACTGTGTGCATGGTTAAACATCAAGTGTCAATTTCAAGAGTACAACAGAGAGCAAGGGAGACCATAGGTGTCATTGGTCCTGTCAATCACATCTATGACATATTAAATTAAAAACTTGAAATCCTGAATGTACGTCTGTGAATTATACTTGTCCTGAGAAAAACTGTAACTAAGTGTATGTGTGCAAATATTATTGTAAATAGATCTCTATCCCATATATGTTTCTCTTGTTTCACCTTCTTGATGACAAATATAACCATAATAATAATTAGGTTAACCAACAACATATTTTACATAATAGTAATGATGGACATGTCCACAGCACTGCTTCAGAAAACTATCACGCCAGCAAACAACAGGGTCACATGATACAGATGAAATGGTGTCATTGAGCCATGCGCTACCGTGTATGTCTTCTCTTCTTAAATATTTTCCCTCATCTTTTCAGCCTTCACCAAGTGTGTCATCTCAGCCAATGCAACCTCTATTGACATATAATCAAAATATGACAAAGCAATACACATTTTGCTTTATTTATTAATAAAGTATGAAACGGCATCTCACTTTATTTTATCCCTTTGCATGAAATCTGAAAATACCATAAACAAACCCGTAGACACACTAAAGTTGAACAAGTTAAATAAAGTAGATAGATGAAGGATAAGTCCAAATGTTTAGCAAAAATTAAACATTGAGTGAATGCACTTCGTTTGTGAAAGGTAAGATCAGTGCTCAGCTATTCTGGACTCGTTGTGTTGGCCAGTGATTGGCTGAAAGCACTACAAATTAATTGGCGGAGAAAATCATTGGGAGGAGATCATTACCATATAGCACGCGTTCTAGCACGCGTTCCATAACGCGTGCCATTGTGTGCGCCAGTGCACGTCCTGTAACCATGGCTGTCAAATCTCTGTCCACAGACGGAAATCCGTCAAAAATGAAATTTCTGTTCCGTCAAATTCCGTCAAATCTATCCGCTGACCCAAAAAAACATTTTCAAGCTTTATTTTGGTCGAAAACCACGAAAATCACAAAAATATAGAATGTAAATCCTCCGTCTGGGTCATCTTCCGGTTGCCATTTTTGATTTTTCTGAAATTGCTTTAGTACGCGGTCTGTGATTGGCCACTTCTTGATCAGACTCTGCTAGCGCGAATGACAAGCAGACCTCAGCCTAAGTCCTCGTCAGCAAGCAGACCTCAGCCTAAGTCCTCGTCAGCAAGCAGACCTCAGCCTAAGTCCTCGTCAGCAAGCAGACCTCAGCCGCAGTCTTCGTCAGCATCGGGAGTAAAACGCAAATCTTTAGCATCCTCAGCTAATCCATCTGAGCTAGGCTCAGGGCAACCCAACAAGAAGAGAATCAGCGAAATGGGCAGCATATTGAAATATTTCAAAAACTGACAATTTATTCAAATGTACTGAGACAGGAGACAATCATTAAAAATATGATTATAGATTCACTCTAATTAATGATATTTCTGATAAGGAAAGTTTATTTTCTTAATGATTAATATTTGCAAAAGAAAACTCAGGACAATAATTATTAGTAGACAGTGGTACTAAATTAAGTATCTTCTTGACATCACAGTGAAAGACACTAGATTTCACCAGATTTAATGACATTTTCTATTATTTATTATTGGTATTATTTTGTTTGATAGTGAAATCAAAAGCTTTAATTGTAAAGATGGTAAGGTAATCTTTATGGAAGCATCCTATGCTAGTCTTTTGTATATTATCTATTGTTTATTTAGTGAAATTATACAATACATTTGAACAAACAAGTATTTTCATTTTCCTAGATGAGGTATAAGTAAATTTGAAAATTTTATGATCATATGAGCCAGATTTTTCTAAAATGTAAGTACAAATTTCACATTCTGTAATGTTAAATCATGGCCTATAATGCTCTCAGAATGCATCAAAATGATGCCCGCCAGGCTCCGCATACGCATCCGCATAATTTTTCTGTTACTTTCAGCCATGTGTAACGCGTGATAGCGCGCCAGTGTGCGTGCTAGAACGCGCTCTGTAACGCGTGATATAATAAAGACAACGCGTGGCTATGTGAACACTTTGGCTTGCCATACCTGTAACGCGTGAAAGCGTGCCAGTGCGATTCATAACGTGTGCTAGAACGCGTGCCATTGCACGTGCCATTGCGCAATGGCACAGCACCCCCGTGCCAGTGCGCGCAATGGCACAGGGAAGCTGTGCCAGATTAATAATATAAATAATACCATTATTACCATTTAAGGATTTTTCCCCATCTTTTATGCATCTTTCCATTGCTGGTTAGTGGGCTGTAGGCATACTTCTGTTTCACTGGATTGCTAATAAGCCCAAAAGAATTGATCATAACAGGCCTATATGGGGATTTGGTGCTATCTTTGGTCAGTTGGTGAGTCCACAAATAGGCTAAGGAAATGAGACAGTGAGTCCATGGTTTAAGAAAGTTTATAAAGTGATTAACTAAAAGGTAAGTAAATAAATGGGACGTGTGTTGTTAAAAGTGTTTACTTTTTTAAATCTCCATATTCCTTCATATATATTTACTGACATATTTATTACAGGGATGTAATTGAGGATTGTGCATCAAAGAAGGCAAGAAAGGTCCAGTTTTAGATGGCATCTTTACAGCTGCTGCTGCTGCACCTTTACTTTTACTGCTAGTTTTTTTTGTTTGTTGTGGTGAACCCTAAGGGAAAAGCCAAAAGAAAAAACGAAGTCATTTGCACTCATTTTTATTATTACTTAATTATGGTTAACATTGGTTTTTCGTTTTGAAAAGGTTTGTGCAATTTGCAATGTTATTATGTTTACATGTGTGTGCAATTTTAGAATATTTGTATTTACAAATTTCTCAATTTTATTTATTTATTTTTATCGCAATTTTTACTTTGTATTTTTTAAATTGTAATTAAAAATAAGCATTGATATATACATTGGTGTTTGTCTATAATCTGTCTTTGAAAGATATGGTTCCGGGTGTGTGTGTCTCGCCCAGGGTGCAAATCAGGCCAGGTCCGTCCCTGATACTGGGTATAAGCAAACCTAATATATGTGATTATATGGTGTTATAGTACATCTAAATGTATTGGATGGAAACTTCCTTATTGTGTTACATGTAAACCTTAATTTAAAAAGTACTATTCAAAATAAAAAGTATAATTCACTCATTAAGTCATTGTTGGTGATGAATTGTGTCACATTTAATTTTATTATCTTAGGCAGTGACTTTAAATACAGGCTGATGAATATATGGACTAAATAAGAATTTAATTGCTGAATCTAAGTAGTCATTAAATTATGTGTATTTTGTTGTTAAAATTAGTGTTTAAAAATTGGTTAAAAATACACAAGAATTTAGGAAATGGTATCTAATTAATTAAAATTTTTCTGGGGGATGACCCCCACACCCCCCATGCTGGTAGGTCCCCCCCACATTCTAAATGCTACTGATGCACATATGGTGTTATTGTTCTGCCTGCAGTCTTTGGTTCTCTAACATCCTTCTCTTCTCTTCTAGGTCAGGTAGTTGTACTACAAGAAACCGTGGCTTTGACGATCCCAAAATGTAAATTTTCACTCCAAAACGATAGATTGTTCAGGCTAGTAAAAACGTAATCAAAGTGTAAACCCTTTTCATTCCTCTGATGGTCATGTTTACTGCCAGTTCGTTGCTCTATAACAGGCTGAACAGGCTATGTTTGTTGTCACTGTAATGAAATCTTACAGTTTCATATTCCACATGTATTCCAAATATAATTCCCCATATTTGATTTTATTCCGAAGAGGGTAAAAGGTTACAAGTGGTGACCTCAGGTTCTTGGGAGCTGAGGGGTTTGGTTCAGAAATGCTGGGGTTTGAGGATCTGACACACTATCCATCCCTGGAGGTTTAGATGGATCATGGTTTCACATCATGCCTATGTTTGTTTTTACAAAGCACTTCCGAGAGAAGTATTCTCCCATTTGAGACCGAGAAGCTGGGGACGGCCAACAATTACCAGTGAACATGAGCCAGAGAAATGACAGCAGCAGTCAAAAATACATCCATTCTAATTGACTTCCTGGCCTGGCCGTGACATCTCACATTAATGATAGATAACTGTGGGAAACAAGTAAAATTATAGCCTGTTCCCTGTTATTAAAAAACACAGCAAATTACATGACTGCAGACAAACTCATAAGCAAAAAAAAAGCAAAAAAAAGAGGGTGTGACAAATGAATGATTGTCTCTATATTTAACCTTTCATAAGTGATTTATCACCATTAAATTGTAATATAATACCCGTGAAAATTAGACCTTTTCCTGTATTTAATTGACTGATTATGTAGACTTTAATAAAAGTTCAGATTAAAGTTGGAGATCATTATAACAAAAATAGAGAAAACCCACACAGAAAAAACCCATATAAAAATAGAGTTTTTAATATAGGGCCAGATAGAGGTTTCACATATACTGTATGTGACATGCATGAACTTAGCCGGTTCCATATCTTGTAGGTATCAGAGGTGGCATTATTTCATACAGAAGGATGGTCTTCCTGCTAGGCCTTAGGCCTGTCGCACCTCCAACGGTGCCCATGGTGGACTGTGCATGGCAGGGGCGTCCTCTTCCCTGAGCCAGGCCTAAACCTGACCGCATACCAAAGGAAAAAAAAAAAAAAAAAAAAAAAAGGGGAACAGTTTATGCTGCAGGGTCTTCAGCTGGGGACCACCATTCACAGATGTTTTGCCCCTTACCCAGAACATCTCCTGGTGGCAGGGCAGTGTACAGGGACGTCTCCCTGACACCCCCTGCAGCACAACTTATTTTGGGGTTCCCCCCCAAGACTTGTCTCGTCGTCTCAACCAGAGCCAGTGGCTTGCCTTCTCTGCTTCCTCTGAGAGTTCTGTTGTTGCTTTACTTTACGACTGCTTTACGACTGCTTTGCTTTACGACTTTTCTCCAGCACCTCTGCCAGTTTCCTGAGCACTTGGTCATGCCGCCATGTGAACCGGCCCTGTGTCAGAGCTGTTTTGCATCCTGACAGGACGTGCTGGAGTGAGGCATTGATGGTCCCACAGAGGTCACAGGATTGCTCTGTTCCAAGCCACTGATGGAGATTTTGGGGGCTAGGTAGTGTGTCATAGGTCGCTCTGATGAGGAAACTGAGCCGAGCTTGTGGCACTTTCCAGAAGTCTGCCCAGTTGATTGCTCGGCTCACGACACCCTCCCAGTTCGTCCAGCGCCCTTGCTGCCCCTGTGCCACAGACTTCACTCTGAGCTCCTCCTGTTCCACTCTGGTGACCTCAGCAACAACAAGGTCCTTTCTCTCCTTCCTGTTTGCCCTGGACCACAGAATGGGTGGGTCTGTCCATCCAAGGCCTGCCCACCCTGTCTGGACCCTGCCCACAACCTCCTGGTGTTGCAGCCGGCCCATCACCTTCTGGACCTCCTCCACAGCCTTCCATTTCCTTCCCGTTGCAACTCTGGCATTTGCTTCGGCCACTGTCCTGTCGGAGGAGTCCCTTAATTCCATCACCAACCTTGCCTTCTCCTGTCTGTAGCACAGCGTGATAGATTTCAGGGGGAGTTGTAGTGAGTTCTGACCGTATAGGCCAGCTGCTGAAAAACAGCGCGGCAGTCCTAGCCACTTGCGGAGGAAGGTGTTGGCTTTTGTCTCCATCCGGCTAACAGCTGATGAGGTGACTTCACACAGTTTCAGAGGCCACATCACTCTCGGGTACAGGGTGAAGTGATAGCACCACACCTTGTGCTTTCCTGGTAGCTGGCTTGAGTTGATTTTTGACAGGCGTTCTGAAAGCTGCTGAAGGATGGTTTTCCCCATGTCCTTATCCGAGAGACCAGATGTATAAAGTCTACCCAGGCTTCGGATGGGCTGGTCCGCGATGAGGGGGATGACTTCTCCGCCGATGGTAAAGGTGACTCTATCATTCCTCTCCCCCTTCCGCAGTGAGAGGCTCCTTGACTTCTGTGGCTTAAACTTCATCCTTGCCCAGGAGATCAGTTCGTCCAGCCTCTTCAGCAGCCTGGATGTGCATGGCACAGTTCGCAGCAGGCACGTGATGTCGTCCATATAGCTCCTTAGGGGAGGGAGTCTCTGACCTGCAGGCAGCCGGACACCACCTACCACTTGCCTTGCCCCGATCAGGATGACCTCAAAAGCTGCCACGAAGAGGATGGGGGAGATGGAGCATCCCATTGCGATCCCTACTTCCAGTTGTTGCCAACCAGTAGTGAACTTCTTCAGTGCAAAGAACATGTGTAAGCCCTGGAAGTACTTCATGATCATGCTCTTGATGTTGTCTGGAACATAGAAGAAGTTGAGGGCGTATGCTATCAGCTGGTGTGGCACTGACCCGTAGGCATTGGCTAGGTCCAGCCAGATGACATGCAGATCTTTCTTCTCCCTCTTGGTGGTCTGAATCTGTTCCCAGATCAATGACGCATGCTCAACGCAGCCATGGAACCCCGGGACTCCGGCTTTCTGGCAACTGGTATCGATGAAGCTGTTTTCCATCAGATAGGTGGTCATTCTTCTTGCCATCACAGAGAAGAATATTTTTCCCTCCACATTTAGTAGGGCTATACTTCTGAACTGCTCAATGGTCTTGGCGTTCTGTTGTTTTGGAATGGAGACAGCAACTGCCCTTTGCCACTCGGATGGTATGCTCTGCTTCGCCCAGGCGACTCTCATCAGGGTCCACAGGAGCTTCAGCACGCTTGGGCAGTTCTTATAAAGCTTGTACGGTATTCCGTTTGGGCCCGGTGCTGATGCTGATCTCGCTCGCTGGATCACCTGTGTGACCTCGCCGAGTTTGGGTGGTGATGTGTCAAACACGGCTGATGGTTCTGTGGGCCTAGGCACATACCCCGGTGAGCCTAGAGGGTTGTTCTTTGCTGGATCACTGTATTGAGCTCGGATATGTTCTTCCAGTTCCTCTTTGGAGACATCCAGAATTCCACTGGTCTTCTCCGCGAGGAGTGATCGTGCGTGCTGGAATGGATTCCTGAAGAAGTTTGATCTTTCCTTTTCTTTCCTTTTCCTCTGTCTTCTGATGCGCTCTGCCCTCCGTAGGTTTGCAAGACGTTTCTTGATATCATCCCAGAGGACTTTCAGACCTTCTTTCTCACACTCCTCTGCTTTCCTCCAACGCTTGCGGAGCTGCCTTCTGCTTGCCACCAAGTCATCAATCTCTTTCTCCCTCCTCCCCTTTGTCCTTGCTGCTGGTTCTCTGACGGTCACCTCGCCATACCTGTTGCTGCATTCTTCGTACAATATCTCCCCAAACAGGTTTAGCTTGGATTCCACTGACCCACGTAGTGCACTTTGCAGCAGCCTGCTCAAGTGTTCATCCAGCTTCCTCCACTCTTCAGTTTCGTTGGCCTTTGGCCACTTTGATCTTACTTCTTCGGAGTGGGCTCTTCAGTCTCCTGGCCCTTTGATACGACTCCGTTCTTGGGTCGCTTGGGGGTACAACTGGGTTCACTTCTTGGGGTTCCTCAACATCCCTTTCCTCCTCTTCTCTTTCCTCCTGCCCTGCCACTGCAATGTTGGTTCTCCCAGCCACACCCGCACTTCCTGAGGATCTTCAAAAATATAAATAAAAGTACTGTACTGTACAGTACTGTAAGTACTGTACTTAAGTAGATTTTTTCGGTATCTGTATTATACTTGAGTGTTTAATTTTCTGGAAAATTTTTACTTTTCTTTAACTCCCTACATTTTTTTACATAAATATCTGTGCTTTATAAATATTTATTTTATACTCCTTACATTTATTTAAAATCTTTATTTTATACTCCTTACATTCATATAAATATCTGTATTTTATATTCCCTCAATTTAATTCAATTTTATTTATAAAGTCCCAAATCACAACAAAGTCGTCTCATGGTGCACAATCAACTACAGAAATAAATACAAGGTCCCAAGCATTCCCTCCTCCTCAGCAAGAAAAAAGTCCAAAACCCAGTGCACTGTAAACCCGAATGTTCAGAATAATTAAATATATTCAGTTGTGAATTCTCAAAGTTTCAGAAAGTTTCAGGTTTTGTTGTACCATGTTCTTCTTTTTAAGCACTTCCAACTAATATTTTTTATTAAGGAGAAATATTGTGAATATAAGTGAACATGACTTAAAAACATAGATGTGAGGTACAAGTGAGTGGAATTAAGTCGTTAAAAGGTGAGAATGATATTGTACTGTTATTTCTACTGTTTCAAAAATAAACTTATTGATGTAGTAGATGTTGAAATACAATTTCAGAACACTTCAAATAACCACCAATATCTATCACATAAAAAAATTTCAAATTACAATCACAAAACACAGTAATTTTCAGGGGTGGCTGTGGTTCAGTTGGTAGAGCGGGTCACCCAATCACTGAAGGGTCAGCGGTTCACATCCCGGCTCTGGCTGCCCAAGTGTCCTTGGACAAAGACACTGAACCCTGACTTGGACTCCCAGTTGGACTGACAGAACCTTAGAATACTAAGTTAATAAGAACTTTTTAATTTAAGTATACTTTAATTAGCATCTAACTTTTAAGTTCTGGAAACACGTATTTTTTAAGTTTCATCAACTTAAAATAATTGAGGCAATCGATAGCCTTACATTTTTTGATCTCTGCAAACTTATTTGGATTTACAGTGTGGGAAAAAGAAGAAATCTTGGGGAGAACCACACTCCTTGCATTTGCAGAATAAACTTGTTACTTTTTCAAACGAAACAGTTGTGCGTGCCTTCAGAGGGAAAATCAGTGGAGGACAGAAATTCATTCATTCATTATCTGAACCCGCTTTATCCTCACTAGGGTCGCGGGGGTCACTGGGGGCCTAATCCAGCTACAATGGGCGAAGGCGGGGTACACCCTGTATGAGACGCCAGTTCATCACAGGGCTGACTTACATAGACAAACAATCACTCTCACATTCACACCTATGGCCAATTTTAGATTAACCAATTAACCTATCAGTGCATGTCTTTGGATGGTGGGAGGAAACCGGAGTGCCCGGTGAAAACCCACGCGGACACGGGGAGGACATGCAAACTCCACACAGAAAGGTCTGGTGTGGGATTCGAACCAGGGTCCTTCTTGCTGTGAGGCACGAGTGCTAACCACTGCACCACCGTGCCACCCAGGACAGAAATTGTGATTTTCAATATCATAATTCTGACTTTTATCTCATGTGACTTTATCTCGAGTCTTTTTTATTACAATTTCTTGTCTTACATTTAGGATTTTATCTCATAATTTAGATGTTTTATCTCACAATTTTTACTTTTAATCTCATACTTATGCATTTTTTAATCTCATAATGATGACTCTTTTTTTTATCTCAATTGTGCCTTTTTTTCTTTTTCCATTTTTCCTGAATTGTCTGTCCATATCTACTAAACTGAGTAACTCTGATCGGATCAAACACATGATTTACACACTAACTAACTTTTAACAGATTTAGTTTTGGATACTTTTGGAACTTTTGAAAGTATTATTTCATTCATGGAAAAATGCTGTTTTACTTTTCTTTTACTACTGTACTTTTTTACTTCAGTAAAGGAGTTGAATCAATACTTCTACTTTTACGATTTTTTTTTTTTTTCACACTAATAGTACAGAATGGGAGTCAGAGCCGCTGCTAAGGTTTTGGAGGCCCTAAGCATAACTGGTCAGGGAGGCCCCCCACCACACACACACACACACACACACACACACACACACACACACATCCATCCACACAACAAACGAAAAGTTATACTGAAGCTGTTACCATTTATTAAATTTCACATTTTAAAACTGAACATTGATAATATTATAAATAAGGCTAATAACAGCAGTAAACAGTAAAGAACAGCAGCACCATTAATGATGTATAAATAAATGTTAACATTTTCTTAAGAGCAGCATTACAATTAAATTAAATAAAAGGCAACTGTAGATTCCAAACAATGATCAATGAACAGGAAACCTGTCAGGGACTTTAAATCTTCTCACAATATCAACCATGTCGATATCTGAAACTTTTGCGGGCCAAAAGACAGGATCTGTTGGTGGTGGCACATCTATCTCAGTATCATTTGTTGTATGTTCTGAGGTTATGGTGTGTGTGTGTGTCTGTCCGGGAGAATGGTTGCTGTTGCTCAGTTTGCAGGTGCTCAGATTGTTGCTGCTCAGTTTGCTGTCTACTTGTAGATGGTTGATCATCTGACTTATCATTTTGATGGCTTGGTGCTCCTTGCATATTGACCACATTGACCCTGTGGAAAATATTTTAAGTTACCATTAGAATGCTAAACAAAAATACCAAAACAAGAAAAAATATCACACGCCTCAGTTTGGCATCTCTGTTTAACTTTAAAACGCTTCATTATAATGCTATCTAGTTGCCACTGTATTCCAAAATGATGGCAAAACGACATGAAATGTAATTTATAAAATTGTAACATATAACACTAGGGAAACATAGACGCTTGCTGTAAAACTACACTTTATGCAAAACAGTGGTGACATTTTGTGAATGACCAAATGTGAAATCATACAACCACAACAAATTCTAAAATTTACCAGCAGGTGTCAACCTTGTCTAAGCCTTGGCTGTATGATCACGTTGTCGGGCAGAATATATTTGGACTGTAGTGAACTGACGCACAATAAGAACCATAACTAGGATAACTAGGACTTTCACGATTTATAAGACACTCAAAATCTACTGTCAAATATTTTCAAACGTGCCACGTGCTGTGTAAATTCTAATTAGTTTCTATAATTTAGTGTTTACCTCAACTTGGCAAAACTAACGCAACCTAGCCTGAAGTAAACATTGGTTATAAAACAAGCATCAATGCTGAACAATTTAAATCTTTTCCAAATACTTACCAGTGAGAGATGCACGGGAATCAAATATTAAATATTGTGGTAAATATTGGGCACTAGCAACATAGACGTATGACACAGAACAGTGCAAACTGGGCTGTACCATTTCGGGGAGGGACTTTGTATTAAGTACAAACATAAAACATTTAATTTGCTCGAATTGAATGATGAGTACGCCATATTTAAAGATAACGCAATTTACCTACTAATATATAATTCACATTTTTCAAAATGTAAAATATAATTCAATTCAATTTCATCATGGCATTTTCAGTCAATTTCAATGACAGTGGAGGCCCCTGCAAACTTTTGCGGCCCTATGCGCATTGCGTACTCTGCGTATGTGAAGCGGCGGGCCTGATGGGAGTACTTTGACCACCTCTGCAAAACACCTCATTATGACTTTCACTCATACCTTCAATAATCTCATGAAATTCAACTTTTAAATCCTGTCATCACCAATTTCCTCCTCATATTGGAAGCCTTAATAGATGTGCCTTAATATCAGCTCAAATTCACAGCAAATAAACGCTAGGGCTTTTTTTTTTTTTACTTTGCATTCCCCATTGTCCTTAACTTTTTAATCAATTAAAGCCCCTGCTCCATAAAATTAATGACTGGCTGTAGCTCTTCTGCCATGCAGACGGCAGCAGCTCCCCAAAGTCAAGAGCGATGAGATTTGACCTTCCACTTAATTAAAAACCAGCAAAATCTGGATCACCAGGCTCAACCGGTGTAGGTAGGTAAGTACACTGACAGAGTGGAGGGGATGGACTCAAGGGGACTCTGGGATGTGATGCTTTTGCCGCCGGCATTGTCATATTGAAATCAGAAAGTTTTTCAGTTCACGCTTTGGGTCACTAGAGAAAAGAGATCACTTTCCCCCAATGTCCAGGCTTTTGAACTGGCGCCATTACAAAGGCACATTTCATAAAGTTTTAATGACCTTTTATCCTGCGTTTCAGCCCAACAGCAATTGGTATTATCCATTACCCAAACAAGTGACCCCCCGCCCCAGGAGACACTGCAGATCATTTAGCTGCTCTGTCCTTCACATCAATTGTACTTTCTCATGTGGGAATAAAATGAATGTTTTTCATTCAGAAAGGATGAAATGGATGCTTTTTAGGTTGTTTTCTTGCAGAGGTGGTAAAAGTACTCACATTCTGTACTTAAGTAGGAGTACAGCTACTTGTGTGGAAAAATACTTTGGTAAAAATAGAAGTATTGATTCAAATCCTTTATTGAAGTAAAAGCAAAGTACAATTTCTCAATTGTAATAATTAATTGTAATAATTAATGTAAAAAAAAAAGTGAGTTACTGTGTAGATGATGTGTTTTATTGGGTCATGGAATGCGATGTAGACATTGGTATGTAAACCCATGGCAGAGTGGTCACTGGTCACTAGTGATGCGCGGGCTACCCGCTGGCCCGCGGATATCCGCGGGTGACCCGCGGGGCGGGCGGGTTGGGTCGCAGTTTTTAATACATATTGCGGGCTGGGCGGGTTATATTTAATATATATTGCGGATGCGGGCGGGGCGGGTCAGGGACGATCAATACCCGCATTTTTCCATACGACATTCCCAAAAATGGCACAATATGGATAGACTGAAGGTATACAATATTTCAACTTAAAATAACCTCAGTAAGAATAATCAACGACATATAAAAAATATGATGATGAAAGACAACTCAATTGACATCGGCAGTTTCATTCCATGAGAGGCGGCACGCTCCAGTCAGAATGAATGGGTAACAGCCACGTTATTTTCACATCCTTTGCATTGCCATCTACAGGAAAGGGTTGCCTCCATATCTTTACAGACCATGTTAAGACCGATGAGGGAGGATAGAGAGGTGTGTGCGTGCATGGAGCAGTCTCCACAGCCGTGTTATGAAACGGAAAGGAGCCCCGCTAACCTACAGTAGCATCCTCGTCTCTCCTCTCCTTCCAATTACTCGTACACTTAATTCTCCTATGACCCGCGAGTCGGGCGGGGTGGGTCGCAGTATTAATACATATTGCGGATGCGAGTGGGGCGGGTCAGGGATGATCAATACCCGCTGAAGTGTGTGTGTATGTGTGTGTGTGTGTGTGTGTGTGTGTGTGTGTGTGTGTGCGTACGTGCTCGGCTCGCGCATGTGCAAGCCCGTCAGTTCCTGTTTTGAATGCTGTTTTATCCCAACTTTTTGTTATTTGTTATTAGCGCCAAAATCTCCCTGAACACTCAGAGATAAGAGTGAAAATGTCGGACTTGATCAGGGAGAAGATTAAAACAGGCGATGCGAAGGTTGTACGGAAACGTTGTATGTGTTGGCTTTATAGAGTGATGATGTGGGTGGAGTCTATTTTATGTGCTGGAGTGCATATTGAGACGTTAGAAAGGAGGCAAAAATGATGCTTTTAACATTAGAAGCACAAGGTAAAGATGCTGCGAATGTACTATGTGAGTTTAGAGACAAATTTAAGCTCGCGGGTTGATAGCGGGCGGGTTGGGTTTATCAATACTTGATAGCGGGCGGGTTGGGTTTATCGATACGTGACATCATGCGGGTTGGGCGGGGCGGGCCGAGCCACGTCTTGGGTTTGGGCGGGGCGGGTTTCTGTAAAACCCCCTAACCGCGCATCACTACTGGTCACCTATTTTTTCTGGAAGTACACAAATATCCATTGAGCTGGAAAATGCATTTAATTTTTAAAGCAAAGAAACATGTTTTTAAAACTCATAAAGGGATATGCTGTGTGGAAATAAAAATATGAATGAATGAATGAAGAAAAAAATTAGCTAATTTCTTACATTTTAGCAAACTTTAATAGTTACTAATTTAATCATTACTTCATGGAGATAATATGCAAAAATACATACAAAAAAATTTGTTCTCAAGAATAGTAAAGTTCATGGCTCGTCACCTGGGGGGAGTGGTGGCTCTCTTGGCAGTGTCTGCGTGGGAGCCATGGATGACAGGATCTGCGGTGACTCGCCTGTGCTGACCTGTGACCCCGGACGTTCTCCCTCGCCTGTCTGGTATCTGGACCAGCCACCCCCTCCTTCATTTGTAAATGGACATTCATCTATAGTCTGTCCGTCCATGGGAGTGGATCTCTCCTTCAGTGTGGTTCTCCTTAACATTTCTTCTTTTTCCCACTGGGTTTTGGAGGTTTTTCTTGCCGAGAAGGAAGGTGTAAGGACAGGGGATGCTTGGGACTTTTCATATATCTCTGTGGTTGATTGTGTTTCTGTAAAGCCCTGTGAGATGACTTTGTTGTGATTTGGGGCTTTATAAATAAAATTGAATTGAATTGATTTAAAGTTACAGTAATAGTATGAATGTCAGTGTATTGGATGATGCATTAACCCACAAAACCCATGAATATACAAGAGAACAGCTGTGGAATAACTGTCCACTGGACTGATCAGTATATGAATCAAGGGTTTACTGTAAGAATTGTGGCTATGGCTCAGGAGGTAGAGCAGGTCGGTGGTTTGAATCTGGCTCTGTTGTGTCCTTGGACAAGACACTTCACCCTACTTGCTGTGTTGTAAATACTCCACCAAAGAACCGTAGAGTTGTTTGTTTGTGTCTGGCTGTTAGCAAGATAACTAAAAAATTAATAGACGAATTTGGTCAAAATTTTCAGGAAATATTGATACTGGCACAAAGAATAAATTATTACATTTTGGTAGTGATCATGAAGGTGTGTGTGTGTGTGTGTGTTTGTGTGTGTGTGTGGGTGGGTGATCTGCCTTGGTGGAGTCTTTTTTTTCTACTTTATTTATGTGTTTATTATATTTATTTAGGTGGGACAGTGCACATTAATGAACACATTTATACATTTCATTTCAGTATAAACATATAAATATGCAGGAGTTAGCATCAGTGCATTTTCATCTGCAGTTCCCATTATATGAATAAACTACGCATTAATCATGGAAACATACAATTTGACAGTTTAGTGTTACTGTTAGTTTAGTGGGAACATTTACAGGAGAAGAATAAGCAGGAGAAGAAGAAACACAACCACGGAGGAGTGAAGTCTGACTGAAAACTAGCAAGTTACGTAAAAATATTGGAAGAAAGTGAATCACAGCATGGACGTGGTTCAAATCAAGATGGAAGAAAACACGGTGAAACTATTAAACTAATTATCGACGACGACAGAAAACTGGTGAAAACCGGTGTTTATTCCAGGTGAAAGAAGGTGGAGGATGGAAGGATGTGATGTAACAGTGTTTTCTACTGGACAGGAGCCGTCAACTACTGTATGACCCAGTCCGTGTCAAAGAGCACCTGTGTGAAAAGTGTTAGCAACTGTTGTGGTTCTTTAGAGCTCCCCCTTGGCCTGTGACACACAAAAGAGGTCATCTTTCAAGACGTTTTGCCAAAATTCTTCTGTGTCTGAGTCCCTGCCTGGAGGAAACGTTTGGGTCATTTCTTCACTGACAACAAAAGAGTGTGTTGGGTGACAAGACGTCCAGCACCTTTGAAAAGGAGAGTATGCGTCTGCTTGCAGAGAACAAGCTGTAAGAAGATATAGCTACAAGTGATTGATTGAATAATCCTCCACAGCCCTTATCTCAGCCTACTTCATCATGCCATCCAAGCTCTAGCACAAATCTCCATATCTCTTCATGCTAACAGAGGACTACAGATATTATCTTCCTCTGTTTGATGCATGATGCAAAGGTGACTACAAACAGTGAAAAGACTTAAAAATTAAGACGTAAGACGAAGGAAAGACGCCGGCTCAGGTGGATGCTAACTCGGTTCGAACTAAGGAAAGACGCCGGTCCAGGTGGATGCTAACTCGGTTCGAACGGAGGAAAGACGCCGGCCCAGGTGGATGCTAACTGGTCCAGCAAGATGCCTCCCTTTTCCATGGATGTTTACCATGAACTTCTCCAGAAAATAGAAGCCCTGGAGATGAAAATTCTTCGACTCGAAGTAAATGTGGAGGTAAATGAGCAAAATGGGAATGAAACCACCTTACCGATGTTGAAGATCAGTCAACAGGAGCAGGCTAACAAATGGCTAGTTAGCACTAGCAAGAAGGAGGAGGCCTGTAAATTAACCTGTAGTCCTCCCTGGAACTCTCTTGGTGCAAAGCCGAAGCATAAATCAGGTAAATCGCTTCCCTCAGATATGGAAAGACGGCTGACAGCCAGATCCAAGCACCCGGAGATCAGTGATGACACTGGCTGGCCTGCTGTCCCATCACGCAGGAGTGTCTCCTCAACACCAGTACCAAGGGCAAAACAACCATGGACTGTGGCTACAACAAGAACAAACAAGAGCAAACCAACCCAAAATACAGGAATCCAACTAGAGAACAGATTTGCTCCACTCTTAGAAGACTATGACTCTCTGAAGGAAAGCTCTCCCTCTCACACCAGACAAAGGTATGAGCCTCCATCTCACCACAAAATGCTACAGAAAGAGCTAACTACTGGGCCTCAAACACTGATTGTGGGCGATGGAGCTGTGAATGGGATAAAACACTTCTGCAGCAAGAAAAACACCAAAGTACTCTGTTTTACCAACGATATGGTGTCTGATATCTCAAAGAAAATTCTGAATATCGTGGTTGAGTATCCATCAGTCAAATCTGTTGTGATTCATACAGGAGCCCTTGATGTTGTGAAGCAACAATCAGAGGGTTTAAAACGGGACTTTATGGACCTACTGTATAAAGTTCGACGTCTGAACACTCAGGTGTTTATCAGTGGCCCTCTACCAACAGTTCGACGAGGGGCTGAGAGATTCAGCAGGTTGATGATGCTAAACAGATGGCTCAAAGACACATGTGTCGTTCAATCAATAAACTTTATTAACAACTTCAAGATATTTTTGGAACGCAGTCACCTCTTTAAGGCAAATGGATTTGACCTAAACAAGGCAGGAGTACAGTTACTGAGTGCCAACATTTTTTCATATGTGCTTCTGACACCAGAAATCCCTGCCAAGGACAAGAGACAAAACAACCAAAAACAACTGATAAAACAGCACTCTGGAGAAGAACTGTTAGTGCCTGAGATAAGTACTGACCATGGAAGGCAACGGACCAAGATAGACGCTCCACCATCATCATCATCATCATCATCATCATCATTACCCTCTTCCCAACAGGAGAAGTCCCCCCCAGCCCCAAAAGAACACTCCCAACCTTCACCCCCCCAGACCCCAACCAACCCCTCACTTTCTCCTCTCAATCTGGCCTCCCCACCCTTGGATTTCACCACCCCTCCCCCTATCCGGCCAGCTTCCCCCCCACCCCACCCCCACCTTAACAAACGACGCCTGCCAGCTAGTGTCCACCGAACACCAAACCCATTTTATCGTCCACCAGAGGTAGGGCACTCAGCCCTGCCCCCTCATATCATTGGTCTGTCTCCTCAGTCCGATGTCTGATGTGTAGAGGGCCTGGGCTGCAATGCCCAGAACAGACCAGGACCCTGTGTCATAAGTAGCCGGAGGAGAAAAGTGGTTAAGTCAGTCTTACCTTTAAGGTCTATCATTCCTGTTTTGACTAGCATCAGGAAAAACAATGTGTACTTACAACGAAGTAACCAAAGGAGAAATATGACAAAAAACAGGAAAGGTCCTTCGAACGAGGTAAACATACCATGTAAGCCAGAGCCAGCCATCATGCATAATGATAAAACTCTTAAATTAGCTTCATTAAATGTCAGGTCTTTAGCAGGAAAAACATTTTTAATCAATGATTTTATTACTGAACACACCCTTGATTTTATGTTTTTGAATGAAACTTGGTTGGACCAAAACAACAGTGCAGCTCTTCTTATTGAGGCTGCCCCTCCCAATTTTAGGTTTATCAGTGAACCTAGGATCAACAGAAGAGGGGGGGGAGTTGCCGTCTTATTTAGCGACTCATTTCAGTGTAAGCAGCTATCTCTAGGGTGTTTCTCCTCCTTTGAATATGTGGCTGTTCAAATATTGACATCATCCAGGGTCATGCTTTTAAATATTTATCGTCCCCCCAAATACTGTGCAGATTTTTATGATGAATTTAATGAACTGCTGTCTGTGATTTGTGTTGAATTTGACGGAATAATCATTGTTGGTGATTTCAACATCCACATTGACAATCCTCAGAAGAAAGGGACTAAAGACCTAGTTAATACTCTGGAAAATTTTGGATTGACTCAGCATGTAACAGAGCCAACACATATTAAAAGACACATACTGGACTTACTGATAACAAAGGGTCTCAACATCTCCAAAGTTTGTGTGAGTGATGTGGGGTTGTCCAGTCATTGCTGTGTTTTCTTTCAGTGTACATTCTCAGTGCACACAAACGTTTCAAAGGAAACGATCAGAAAACGGTGTATAACTGAAGTTACTAATGAGATCTTTAACCAGGTCTGCTCTCTAAAACCTGCACTGATGACAGGGGGTTCAGTCAATGAGCTGGTCACTATCTTGAATGCTAAAATGTTAAGTGTTATGGATTTCATTGCTCCTGAAAGGTGAAGGTTATCTCTGGAAGGAAACAATCTCCATGGAGGAATTCCACACTGGTAAAAAATGGAAAAAGAGAGTGTCGGAAAGCTGAGCGCAGATGGAGAAAAACAAATCTACAGGTTTATTATGACATCTATAAAGAGAAACTTCACTCTTATAATTTACAACTAAGGAATGCAAGGAAGTCGTATTTTTCTGACATTATTATCAAGAACAGTCATAATGCTCGGGCCCAATTTGTTACAGTCGACAGGTTAACAAATCCTCCTGTGTCAGTAGCACCTGAACTTTATTGCACCAAGGCCTGCAACGACTTTACAGACAAAATCCAAAATATCAGACAAGCAGTTGGTTCATCTGCAGCAGTTCCAGGATATGCACTGTGTCCACCAAAAACCAGTTCAGACACCATGACACAGTTTTATCCCATTAATAGCAAAGTTCTTAAGGACATCTTACATCAATTGAACTCCTCCTCCTGCTGTCTGGACGTCCTGCCCACAAGTTTTCTTAAAAAGGTCTCAAAGGTGTTGGAGTCAGATCTGTTGCAGACTGTGAACTCATCTTTAATGTCAGGTGTTTTCCCAGAATCGTTGAAAACAGCTGTAATTAAACCTCTGCTAAAAAGAGACAATCTAGACAGGACACAAATGAGCAGTTACAGGCCCATCTCCAATCTTCCCTTTTTAAGTAAGATAATTGAAAAAGCTGTTTTTCATCAGCTAAACAACTTCCTGACACAAAACTACTGCTATGATGTCTTCCAGTCAGGTTTTAGACAGCACCACAGCACTGAGACTGCTCTGACAAAAGTGATAAATGACATACGTTTGAACACAGATCATGGGAACATGTCAGTGTTAGTTTTACTGAATCTCAGTGCTGCGTTTGACACAATCGACCACATTATATTACTGCAACGACTGAAAAACTGGGTGGGTCTGTCTGGCCCTGCACTAAACTGGTTCAAGATGTACTTAGAGAACAGGAACTACTTTGTGTCACTAGGTAACTTTACATCTGAGCATACAAGAATTACATGTGGGGTTCCCCAAGGCTCCATCCTCGGGCCCCTTCTGTTCAACATCTACATGCTTCCACTAGCGCAGGTTATAAAAAATAACATCAGTTACCATAGCTATGCCGATGACACACAAATCTATATTACAATGTCACCTGGAGACCAAGGCCCTGTACAGGCTCTCGCTAAATGTATTGAGGAGATTAATGACTGGATGTGCCACAACTTTCTTCAGCTGAACAAAAACAAAATTGAGGTCATTGTCTTTGGGGCCAAAGAGGAACGGCTGCAGGTCACCACACAGCTTCAGTCTATAGACCTAAAAACCACCAACCAGGCCAGAAATCTGGGTGTAGTAATGGATTCAGACCTAAACTTTGAAAAAAACATCAAGGCAGTCACAAAATCAGCCTACTATCACCTAAAGAACATCTCAAGGATAAAAGACTTGATGTCTCAGCAGGACCTGGAGAAACTAGTCCATGCATTCATCTTTAGTCGGCTTGATTATTGTAACAGTGTCTTTACAGGTCTACCTAAAAAATCCATTAGACAACTGCAGCTCATTCAGATCTCTGCTGCTAGAGTCCTCACTAAGACCAAAAAAGCAGACCACATTAGTCCAGTTCTGAGGTCCTTACACTGGCTGCCTGTCCGTCAGAGGATAGACTTTAAAGTTCTGTTGCTGGTCTATAAAGCTCTGAATGGATCAGGACCCAAATACATCCGTGACCTCCTGACTAAGTATGAACCCACCAGAGCCCTGAGGTCATCTGGATCTGGTCTGTTGTCAGTTCCCAGAGTCAAAACCAGACATGGAGAAGCTGCGTTTAGCGTCTATGCTCCTCATGTCTGGAACAAACTCCCAGAAAGCCTTAGATCAGCTGAAACCATCAGTTCCTTTAAATCCAAATTAAAGACCCACATGTTCTCAGCTGCATTTGAATCTAGTTCTGAGTCTGCACTGCACTAAATTTACCCTTTGTGATTTTTAATTCTACAGTTTCTTTCTTTTTTTAAATTTTTCCCTAATGTCTTTTATCTGTGTTTTAATATATTTTGTGTAAAGCACTTTGAATTGTCTTGTGCATGAGATGTGCTATATAAATAAACTTGCCTTGCGTTAATAAAGTCAACTCTCTTTCTCTCTCTCTTTCTGTGTGGCTGTGTCTGGCTGAAAATGGAAATCATGTCACCTTCAGAGATCTGATTGATGTTAATGAATGAATATGAATGACTTTGTCTTGTCCTTTTCATTAATCACTCACTGTGAATCTGATCTTAACCAGTCTTAAATGTAGTGTCACGAAGCACACTTGTGTTATGATCTAGTGACATATACTATACGATAATTTGACTGATTGAATTTGATTAAACGCAAAGAGCTACTCATAAAAAAACATTATTTTTTAAACCTGTTGTTTTCATGGTTTTTTTTTTGTATTAATTTTTAATTCATTATTTTATTATTTTTATTTTCTTCTGTCTCGAAATGTTATATAATTTGCCTCTCATTTTCTCTTTATTTGAAAAAAAATAAATCACCTAGTAGATAGGTAGATTTATAACATTTTATTTAGCTTGGAAACTTCCAGCTTGTTTTTTTTTTTTTCTTTTTTGCTGCATTTCACTTTTGAGAGCTCTCGGCTTATGAAAGCATCTGTGCCTGAAGTAACATCAATTAATGACATTCCTAAAGGCTGGAAATAAAACAATGCTCAGAATAAGGAAAGAAAGACACTTTATAAATATATGAAATGATTACTTTAATTTCTGGAGTATAAGGCACAATAAAAAAAAACATTAATTTCCTCCAAAAACCACAGTGCGCTTTATTTATATGGATTAATTCTGCTTGTGCTTAGTGACTTGGAAGCCATGTTGTGTCACGGCCACTGTACTTCACCATAATATTACAGTGTATGTATAAGGACTGAACTGAAACTGAGGGAGTGTATTGTGTTGGATTTTATGTGTTACAACTGAACAGTTTGATTTAGCAGACTTGTAGTGTGTTTTGTTACATGTTATATGTTAATTTATATTTTAGTTTTTAACCTCATAATTTATAACTTTTTATCTCATAATGATGACTTTATCTCAGAATTTATAATTTTTAACATTTGATTTAGTATAATAGTGTGTTTTGTGATGTGTTATGTTACTTTATACATTAGAATTATTAGTTTTTAATTTCTTAATTTTGACTTTTTATCTCATGATGACGACTTTATCTCAGAAACGTGACTTTTTATGTCAGAATTTGGCCTTTATCTCAGAATTTTGGCTTTTTTAATGTTTTATTTAGTGATATAAGAGTGTGTTTCGTTACAACTCAACAAGGTTAGCAGTTATTGTGAATATGCTGATTAACGTTTGAATAAAGTAGAGTTATTGTGAATGTATTTAATGAACTTTGACTGATTGACTGTTTTCAGAATCAGATTTATTTTGAAAACTTTATTTTGTTTGACTTAAATATTGATGTCTGTGTCTTTAAGGGTTAACATTTGGGTATTTAAGGGTTAAATATGTAGGTTTGTCTCTTTAAGGGTTAACATGTGGGTCTATGGGAGTTAATGCCACTTATATATGGAAAAAAAAAAAGAACCATTCATTGACAGTGTGTCTTATATTCCAGTTCACCTTACAATCCAGTGTCCATTTTAGTGTGGGGAATGGGGTATTATCATACGGTCTGCTGCCACACTAACTTGACTTCACTGATAATTTTACAACAGGAGTATAAAGTTAATGGTCTGTGGCTGTCACATGTCTTTGACAGTAAACAGAATCAATTCTTTAGTGCTGAGTCTGATGAAGAAATTATGGGAGAGAATACTTTTCTTTTTGTTCGAGTCGGTAGTTTATCCTTAATTAGATGTACAGCACAAGACTGCACTAAAATGCCTTTCCTTAGGATTTAGAGCGAGCATTCCTGAAGTATAATGAGAAATTATACTATGATAATATAATTAAAATTAAAATTACAGACAACAATATATTTGAAACCATCACATTGATAATATATGAAGAGTTCATTTGCAAAAACAGATAACTCCATTTTTCATTTTTTTCACAAAATGGCTTTTTTTTTTTACCCTACATTCCAGGTAATACTCATTGATTTTATATATTTATTTCATTTGGTAAGGTGCACTAAATTGAATAAATAATATATCAAATCAATGAGTATTACCTGGAATGTAGAGTAAAAAACGCTACTTTGTGAAAAGAATGAAAAGTGGAGTTATCGGTTTTTGCAAATGAACTCTTCATATTAATCCAGTACACAGGTTTCAAACATAAGGCTCGGGGGCCAAATTTGGCCCACCAAAGTGTCCAATCTGGCCTGTAGGACAATGAAGTTTAGTAGAAGTACAACTATTTGTGTGAAAAAATACTCTGGTAAAAGTAGAAATACAACTTCTCAACTGTAATAAAGTAAAAGATGTATTACACTGTAAGTAATTTCTGTAAATTTACAGCAGAATTTCAAGACTATTTTAGAAACATTGTTTTTATTGTTAATATTCCAGAAAATCTGTGCTTGTTTACTGTTTTTTAAACAGAACTTTCATGTATGTCTATTATACAGGACTTTACTGTTAAAGTGCATTAGATAACAATATCATACAGGTGAATTTTATTATAGTTTGCTTTCTATACTCGTGGACAGATTCAACCAGACATTTTGTGACACCTAAACTCAGTGACATGTAACAGGTTTTTCTGAACAAAAGTGCCTTAACAGTGTGCAATCATATTTTGAATAGATTAGTAAAATGTATAAATAATACAAACTAAATAGTAATTTAATTGTCAAATACAGTGAACGTAATTTCAAAAATCAGTTTACACTGTATTTTTCATTTAAAGGACAAAACTGTAAATTTCAGTAACTGTAAAAATATATACATTTTACAGTAACCAATGGCAACCCAGCTACTATTTTTTTTACTGTGTTTTAGAGAAACATTTCTAACAATGTAGTGTTTGTAAGTCTACAGTTTTTAACCTGTTAAACAAGGCAGTCAGAGACAGCAGACCTCCATCAAGGCTTAATTTTTTATTCACACGTGATGTGATCAAGCCATAGGTGTTGACCCATCTGATGTCTGAAGGTGAGCCAATGTGAATGAAAAGAACTGCAAGATTCTATCTTGTCTGAATCCTGAGATATTACCACTTATGTGTTAAAATCTGTTCAGAACTTTTTGCATAATCCTGCTGACAGACAGACAAACAGAAACAGACAGACAGACAGACTCAGGCAAAACAGACAAATGGACTCAAATTTAACAAAAAAACAGACTTGAATTTAATACCTCCTTGGCGGAGGTAATGAACTGTAAAAGTGAGTGTTTTAGTCCAAAGTCCAGGGTGTTACCTTTACAAAGGTCCCATTCCTTTGTCTGTACTCCAAAAGGTTGAAGTGCTGCTGCAGTTTTCATTTATAGAGGGTTTTAAGGAATCGTAAAGGGTTAATAGATTGATAGATAGTGTAAGAGTGAAAATGGGAAATGCTCAGACCAAATGTTATTATCAGTTTTGCTGATACAAGTCTGTTTTGTTTAGTTTTATTGCTGTGTGGGTTTACATTGGTGGTGTAGTGCTCTCCTATAATGTTTCACCTCGGGAGCGTTGTTTGGATTTGAGGAGAGAGAGAGAGAAAAAGAGGAGGAGAAGAAGGAGGGGAAGTTCGGAGGCAGAGAGGCTTCGTTCTGTACTTGGTGTTGGAGTAAAAATAATTGTTATGAGTACGAGCCCATATTTGTCTGACTGCTTATTTCCTGCACCTAACACCTACGTTGCTTACAATGGTATTTACAAAGAGCTGCTTTGTAATAAGGATATATTCATCCTTGGACAGTTAACAGGTTTGAAATAGTGCTCAATATTTATGACAGTGATCATGGTCTATTTGGAAATAAATTGTTCTGACAATGTAAAGCACATTCTATTGTATTGAAAGTAGGGGTCTCAAACATGTGGCCCAGGTGCCAAAAGAGGCCCACCAAAAGTTCCAATGCAGCCCCTGGGATGAATTTGCAAAGGTCAATAATTCCACAGTCAAGGCTGTGGAACTGATTTTAGTTCAGGTTCCACATATAGACCAATATTATCTACAGTCAAATAATATAAAAACCTACAAAAATTATAAATCCATATTTTTTTCTGGGTTTGATGTGAAAACATTTTGTTTTATACCAAACTATACCAAAATTCAAATATTTACATTTAAAAATTATATTATAGGAGTAAAATTAATTAATTAATGAATTACATTTGTAAAAAAAATATATATATATAAACAATAGTGAAAAAGGAAAATTAAATTTTAATAATAAATTAAATATAAATAAAAAATACTGCATTAAAATGTTTTATTTCATAATATTCTAGTTGTGTTGTATGACAGACAGACTAGTACTAATATACTAGTAGTGTTCATAATGTTCATGTACTGTTTTAAATACATGTTTCTTTGCTTCAAACTTAAACATATGTTTTCCAGTTGAGTGGACATTTTTATAAATGTCCCAAAAAAATAGGTTCCTTAAAAAGATTTCAATCACATTGGGGTTTTTTTCATCCTAAAGAGGAATAAAAACACTTGGGAAAATGTTTTGCCTACACAGTAAATTTTGCAGTGTTAAATCAACACTTAGAGAGTTTATTTAACTCCTTCTAGAGTGTATTTGGTCCCATTGTCTCCAAATTAACTCTCTAAGTGTTGATTTAACACTGCAAAATTTACTGTGTAGGGTTCTGATAATTCATGTATCATGATAATTCATGTTCAGTCGTTCTCTCAGAGTGTAGAGCAGCAGCAGTGGCCTGTGTCTTCTCCTCTGGTGCTTCTTAACCTTGGTTTGTGTTGGCAGCGTGTTGACAGCCTCTCTACGTCTACCACTGCTTTTCTTCTCTGTGACAGCACCTAGCATCTGTAACATCTCTGACTCCAGACGAGAACGGAGCAGCCAACTCATTAAAGAACAACCTCAAAGTAAAACAACCTGAAAAGAAACTTTCTTTGAAACTCATGGTGATAAAACGCGCCAAGAAGGAAACATCTACGTTATGATCTGGCAGGTAAGTCTGAAAGACCAAAGCATTCACTGCTATTTAAAACTTCATTTACTTTATTGCATGGATTTGAATAGAACAGGCGGGAACATCTATCTATCTATCTATCTATCTATCTATCTATCTATCTATCTATCTATCTATCTATCTATCTATCTATCTATCTATCTATCTATCTATCTATCTATCTATCTATCTATCTATCTATCTAGAAATTTTAACGTCATTATTATAGAGTCCACGCAATTTTTCACTAATGGTTTTTCAAGGGGAGCTCATGTTTGACCGGAGGGATGGGGGAGTGTCTATGGCTCCCCCAGTACCCCCACCCCCCCCTTGTCATACCCTGATATAAACAGTAAATGTGTATTCCACAGACCTGCAGGTGTCCACAGTGTTTTCTAAATCCACAAAGACTAAACAGGTCAGTGTTTTCTGATTGTTTTTAAAGGCAGACCTGCAGACACAAAGCTGGGTCTGATCAGGTGATCGGGAGGGGTGGTGTGTGTGTGTGTGTGTATGTGTGTGTGTGTGTGTGTGGGGGGGGTGTCAGGCACATGGTCCAAATAGTGTGAAACAAGCAATATGTGAGCCACAGATAAGATTAATGGAGGTGAGAGTCGGGCTCCACTTTTACACAGCAGGAGGAAATGGCATTAAAATACACATCTGTATAGTTTTAGATTAGATGACATTAGATTAGATTCAACTTTATTGTGATTGATCATGTGCAAATGCAGAGCAACAAAATGCAGTTAGCATTCAACCAGAAGTGCATACCAGTAGGACAATACATATATGTGTATATATATATATATATATATATATATGCGTATGTATATATATATATATATATATATATATATATATATATATATATATATATATATATATATATATATATATATATATATATATACAGGGCCGTTGTCAGCTTTGGCTGGGCCCGGGACAACATCATCTGAGTGCATCATCTGATTTTTTTTTTTTTATTAGTAGTCATTGCAGTTGTTGTTGTTGTAGTAGTAGTAGTAGTACTATAAATGTATATGATTAAATAAGATTTGTTTATAAAATGCAAGAATTTAGTGGAATGATAATAACTAACGACATGGATGGATGCTCAGCTTTCAGATACAGATGATGGGTCATCTAATACATCAAGCATTCCAGGCACCGGTGCCACACAGACCAGGGAAACAGCAAATCAGTAATGATATAAACGACATAAAGTATATTGTGTGTTAATGCAGTATATTTGAATTTTAGTTTGTAAAAGGGGATGGGAGTTTATAAGTTTCACTTCTTCCCACTCCTTTTCGAGTACAAGAAAAAAAGGTTGCCCATTTTCAATGATGTTTTGATGATTATTGTATGCTCGAAATAAAACATGACTGAAGTATTTCTGTGATTGTTTGTTTTCTTCATTCAACTTTGTAACACCCTGTGAGATGACGTTGTTGTAATTTGGGGGATCTATAAATAAAATTCAAATTGAAGTATTGTCTCAAATAGCCTGAAATTGGTAGCCTGCTAACAGTGTAGATATTAACAAAATTAAGATGATTAATGTTTTACTAAATGCTTTTTATTGTGAATCCCAATGAAAGTACAACATTGATTTTGTATGAAAATATTTGCCTTGCAGGAATAGCAACAAGTCAAGACTGCTAAAAGTCACATTTAATATGAACAAGCACACAAAATTTTTTTATTTCACCAACAAATCCGAATTGTGCACCTACCTGCTGTGTGAACGTAGTGGGAGTCACATTTTCAGTCCTTTGTAAATCTACTGTGACATCTTTTGATCTAAATGATGCAGGAACGTTCTCACAGAACTCAGCACTTCACCTCTTTATTTTGGCCTCAGGGTTTGTCTTTAATTTTTCTGTGTTTGTGACCTAGACTCTGGATGGTTTTAGGAGAACGGACTAATTAACAGCTCTATTTGCTTGGCGTGTCAGCTTGGCCCCTGTGGCTCTACCTGGGCTCACTTTCTTTTTGTGCAGCTAATTATATGTGATTGACTTCATTAATAGACTGCAGCTGCATCAGGTTAAAAATGCTGGGACTCCATTGGAGCCAGACAATACACCTTAAAAAACAAAAAACAAAAAAAACATAAATATGAGATCAAGAAAACCTAAATATGAAATAAAAAGCTCAATATTGTGAGATAAAAAGTGAAAATTATGAGATTAAAAAAATCTAATTTTTCGTCATCTGAACTCGCTTTATCCTCACTAGGGTCACAGGGGTCACTGGGGGCCTAATCCAGCTACAGTGGGAGAAGGTGGAATACACCCTGTATGAGTCACCAGTTCCTTGCAGGACTGAACATACACTCAACAAAAATATAAACGCAACACTTTTGTTTTTGCTCCCATTTTTCACGAGATGGACTTAAAGATCTAAAATTCATTCCAGATACACAATATTACCATTTCTCTCAAACATTGTTCACAAATCTGTCTAAATGTGCTGTGATAGCAACATCTTATTGCGGATATTCGAACACTGAGCTAAGAGCTGGTTCTTAGTCAGTGACGATGTGGGGTTTTGAAGCAACCATTTCTCCCACATCCTCTGCATGTACCCTCTCTCACTGAGGTTACTCCCGTAGTAACACTCCATCAGTACCATATTCTCTGCCCTGCTCCAAGAATGTCTTGTTCCAGTAGCCAATTTAACATCAGGGTGTCCTGGTTCCTCAACACCTGATGCGGACCTTGTTGTCCCGGGTGCCGTCCGAGCCAGTGTGACTCTATTTATCGCATCGGTAATCGTGAGTTATAGGCATATGTATAGTGTAAAGGGCCCTGCCTAAGGGCACACCTGGGATTCGAACTGGCAACCTGCCGCACGAAAGTCAGGTATATATATATATATATATATATATATATATATATATATATATATATATATATTTAATTTGGGTACAACTTCATTTAGTTGTTAACTGGCATCAGCAGATAGGAGCCTCCTTTACTAACCATTAACTATTAATCCTAACCATTTTAAAACATTAAATCTACACGTTAAAATGGTTACTCTGTAAAAATGTTGACAGTTTAATGTATATTTTACAGAATTGTTCTGGCAACCATAGCTGCCATTTTTTTCTTTTCTTTTTGTAAAAACAACAGGATTTTTTTCATTCAGTATTTTTATAGTGTACAGCATAATGCTGATGGGAAGCCAGAATGTTTGCCTGTTTGTTATTCCTGTGCTCCTCAGAAGATAAGTTGTAACTGTATCTGTATATGCATTGTGCACTGTCCCTTTTAAATAAGAAAGGAGGGAAAAAACAGTCTAAGAATAGCATTATCTACAGCGCTTTTGAAAAATACAGACTTTTCTTGGAAATGTGTTTGCAGATACGACATTGTGAAAGTTTTATAAATAGCGCTTCAGAATTAACCTCTTCCTAGCCTTGCATATCTATGTAGGTGGCATTGTTTTAATTATTATTAATATATATATATATATATATATATATATATATATATATATATATATATATATATATATATATATATATATATATATATATATATATATGTATATATATATATATATATATGTATATACACAGCTCCCACATTAATTACATTATTTAATTTTTTAGTTTCTCATCATCTGAACCTGCTTTATCCTCACAGGGGTCTGTGGGGGCCTAATCCAGCTACAATGGGTAGCTCCAGTTCATCTCAGGGTTGAACATATATAGACCAACAATCACTCTCACATTCACACATATGTGACCCGCCACCACGAAACCAGGCATAAGTCGCGCTGAGCCATTCAGAGCTACAGCCAAATTTAGGCTGGAAGGTGATTTGTTATTTGTGTTCACACCTTATCAAAAAATGGTACCGTAACACCTCTATTTTCAGTTCCTGTGGTCATTACATTGAAATCCAATCAATAAAGGTGTTTATTGGGTCAATTATTTAAGCGGTGACAAAAGTTTAAGGATTGCGGAGCAAAGACAAAGACGACTTCCACCTCTTTTCACCGAACAAACCGAACTCCGTTCCGTGAGTAAACATCCAAGTGTTCGGTACGAGGTAAAAGCTTATATTGAATGCTCTTGTCCAATGGCGTAAGCCAAATGATTATAATACGTTGCAATTCTGTCCTATTATTACAATATATAGAACTTCTGTGACATGTCCATCAGAGTGTCCTTTAACATCTGTGAATAATTTTTGTCAATCGGATACGAATTATTATGCATTGCTAAGGACTTCCTACCCCAAAACAGTCCAAAACTTTAACGGACAATATCTAAAAATATGCAAATTGCATAATAGGTCCAACTGTGGATATTAAAATGACCATAACGTTGGTTCTACTTATGATAGAAACATAATTTTTTCACCATCTTAAACCTTAGTTTCCACTATACCAATCTACACAGATAACTCAGTTTTGATTTCCAGACACTTATGCCTGGTTTCGTGGTGGTGGGTCACATATGGGCAATTAACCTATCAGTGCATGTCTTTGGATGGTTGGAGGAAACCGGAGTACCCGGAGAAAACCCACGCAGACATGGAGAGAACATGCAAACTCCACACAGAAAGGTCTGGTGTGGGATTTGAACCAGGGTCCTTCTGTCTGTCAGGCACAAGTGCTAACCACTGCACCACATTTTTTAGTTTGTTTTAATATATTTTTGGTGCATTTTAGTAAATTTTTGTCTATTTTTAGGGTGTGTTAGTGAAATTTTTTTTGTGCATTTTAGGATATTTTTGGGGCATGTTAGTGTGCACACGGGGTGGTCGACATTTAGTGTTGTTTTCGTCTTTTCCCCTGTTAAATAAACAGTAAACGTGAGTGTTTTAGTCCAAACTCCAGGATGTTACCTTTACAAAGAGCCCATTTCTGGAGTCCAAACAGTTGAAGAACAGCTGCATTTTTCATTTACAGAGGGATTTTTCAGATGTTTTAAGCAAAAATACCCCATAGTGGTGAAGGGTTAAATGTGTTTTAGCCTTAAAAAAAAAAAAGAAAGATTTAACTCATGAGTGCCCGTCCAGCTTCAGCAATCAGACGGAGTGAGTCTCCATCAGCTCTCTGTATCTCACCTATTCCCTCTTCCAACACGTTCATGGTCAGAACCTGTAATGTGCCTCCATGCTGTATAAATACATACTGAACTCTCCGCAAAACTTTCCTCAACAACATACTTGCAGAGGCTCACATATCCAGTGATGGCTGACAGATATGGACAGATCAAGGCTGTTGAGACAAAGTTTGTCCTTGCTGAAAGTTTTAGATGAATGTCAATGCGTTACCTGGACGAACCCCCAGAAATTAGCCTATAATAATAATAATAATAATAATAATAATAATAATAATAAAAAACAGAGCTTCTTTCATATCTTTAGAACAGGAACCACTGGGACACAATGGGATCAACCATGGAACCACTATGTTAAATATATAAATAAATCGGACTTCTTGTTCCAGACCCGGTTTTAGCTATGGGCAGGCTGGGTGACGGACCAGGGCACAATCCTCTGTGGGGCGCCAGCATATGACCGTCTTTTTTTTTCTTTTTCGTCTTGCTTGCTTCGGCCCAGGCAGTGCCCCTATGGCAAGGCAAAGTGTTCACATAGCCACGCGTTGTGTTTATTATATCACGTGTTACAGAACGCGTTCTAACACGCACACTGGCACACTTTCACGCGTTACAGGGCGCGTTCTGGCACGCGCAATGGCACGTGCCCTGTAACACGTTCTCGAACGCCTGCCATTGTGCGCACCAGTGGGCGCAATGGCACAGGGGAGCTGTGCCAGATTAATAATATAAATAATACCACTATTACCATTTAAGGATTTTTCCCCATCTTTTATGCATTTTTCCATTGCTGGTTAGTGGGCTGTAGGGATACTTCTGTGTTTCACAGGTTTGCTAATAAGCCCAAATGAATTGATCACAATGGGCCCATATGGGGATTTGGTGCTATCTTTGGTCGAAGACATGTCTCGCCCAGGGTGCAAATCAGGCCAGGTCCGTCCCTGTCTTGTTCTGTTACTTTGATGTTTTAACCATTTGCTGCATACTGGTCATTCCAGTTGACAGTTCTTCTACAGCTAATCTCTTGTATAGCTAATCTTTAATATTTGTTAATGATATTCGGGTGTCGTTGGTTCATTTGTTGTTTGAAATAAGCATAAAAAATAACTTACTAAATACACTTTATTAACAGATTTTCTGTGAAGGTGACGTACAATGTTGGAAGTAACCTATGGTATGGAGGGAGCAAGAGAGAAAATAAAGTTGGGAGAGTGGAAGCTCCGGAAATACACAAACAAAAAAGTAAGCTTTGGGACACATTCGCTGAGATTTTTAAAGATGATGAGTGGCTCCCAGTGTTGTTTTTTTCCATGGAAACTGGGTTTAAATGGCTCTTTGGGTGTTACAGGTTCCCAACCTCTGGTTTAGAATGCTGAAGCAGGACAAACATATTTTCTCAACATATTAACTTACAAGCAATGACATCGGACTTTAACACGAAAATAAATACAGGTATGCCAGTAAGGTCATTTGATGTTCATAAACACCATTGACTACTTTTTAAAGCGGGCCAGGTCTATCCTTTTCAAATATATCTGTATATTAATAATAACAATAAAAAAAAATACAAATAATAGTACAAAATAAAAACACTTAAAAAGTTGTAATAATAAAAATAAAGAAATAATTAAATAAATAAAAAATATAAATAATAAATACATTAATAATTAATAATAATTAAAAAGAAAAAAAACATACAAAAATATAAATGAAAGCTTGCAACAAACACATTTCATACATATATATTGTACATATATATTTTTTTTAATAAAAAAGGAATGTTGTTTAATTGTGGGCAGCAGTGGTGCAGTAGTTAGCTCTTGTGTCTCAAAGGAAGAAGGATCCTGGTTCGATTCCCACACCAGACCTTTCTGTGTGGAGTTTGCATGTTCTTATGTCTGCGTGGGTTTTCTCCAGGTACTCCGGTTTCCTCCCACCATCCAAAGACATGCACTGATAGGTTAATTGGTTAATCTTGTCACATTTTGTTTATGGGATTATTTTCAAGTTTGTCTTGTCTGCTTTCGGTTTAATTTTGGTAACCCTCCTCCTGTGTTCATGTCTGTTGTCTTTACTTCCTTCTGTGTCGAATCATGAAATTATTCCCACCTGTCTCTTGTTAAATCATCCGTGTCTCCCCTCCCCTTTTGTGTGGCTGGCAAAGTTCTTTGCCAGTTTGTCTTTGTCCTGACCACGTGTTGTTCACTGATTTACCAGCGTTTCCATAGTCTTGTCTTGTCTTGTGTTGCAGACCTGTTTTTGCCTTTAGACCTCTGATCTTGATTCGCCTGTTTCCTTGTGACCCTTTGCTTATGCCTGACTCTGATTTTGCTAAACCCCTCATGAATCTGCTATCTGGTACGGACGGACTTCGTGGATCTGGACCTCGTTCTGAAACACGGTACCGATTTTTGGCAAACCATTTTTGTACCTCTGCCACCTCTGCCAAACCATGTATTGAAGTCTTTTTTGGTCAACTTAGAGCCTGTCTAGTCCCCGGTACCATTGCAGTTTTGTACTTCCTGGTTTTCGACCCCTGGCCTGGCTGTGACTGTGAGAATCGGATTTTCCCCTTTTTTTTACCACGGACACTGCGCATACTTTATAGTATATTGTTTATTGAAATAAACTGCACATCATTCATCTGTTTCCTCTGCTTCTTGGGTCCACACCAAAGTTTGTCCGTGACAAATCTAAATTGGCCATATGTGAGTGTAATTGTTTGTCTATATATGTTCAGCCCTGAGATTAACTGGAGACTCATACAGGGTGTACCCTGCCTTCATCCATTGTAGCTGGATTAGGCCCCCAGTGGCCCCCATGACCCTAGTGAGAATAAAGTGGGTTCAGATGATGAGGCGAGATAATATTGGATTTATATTTTGCTTTTTTGGCATTTCAAAGTGCTTTATAATAGTGACCCATTATTATATTCGCTCTCAAATGTTCACTCTGGTGAATGTGAGAGTAAATATATTCAAAACATGCTGAAATCCACCTAAATTCACAAAAACCAAATAAACTAATAAAACATTGATTAACCCCTTAAGCCTGGTCTTTAATTTTTAACATATAATAAATCTGGACAATGGAAATTTGTTTCAACTTTTGCTCAAAGACCCTAATGTTAATAAAACTACATATAAAGTGTATTTTAGTGATAAAAGTCACCTTTAAACATGATCTTTAATGTGTGTGTGGTGAAATATAAGCTATTTTTAATCGCCAATACGCGCAATTAATCTATGTATATCTTTTTCTGGCGAGCGATAAGGCAGCCATGTTTATAGGCGTTTGAAAGAGGAGATTCTCCTGAATCCATTGACACCTCACATTTCATGAACTACATTTCCTTCTGGACAAGAAATGCATGCGTTAAAGGTGAAAGGTTGGCATCGTTGCGCATGTCGAGCGCATGCACAGGACCGGGATACACGCTGCAGCAGAGCAGGAGGAGTGATGCAAATCGGTCTGCTGGTTATAGACATATTTACCAACTTTAGTCTTAGTTCTAAGTCATTTTAGAGAGTTTTAGGGGGGTAACAGTGAGTGACAGTGTATTTTCCTGAATGTTACGGTAAGCTTTGTGAAGTGTTAGCTGTTAGCCGTGCTAGCATGTAAACAGCAGAGACAGACCTGATCAGTTCAACATCTGACTGAGATCTGACTGTGGATATGAACTCAAAACAGGATGAACATCTACCCAGTAAGTTGTTGTATCTTACTGATATCTGTTTTACAAACTAATAGTAATAATAATAATAATACATTTTATACTATACACATGCAAACACTGTTGACTATAGTAGTATTTTTTCAGTCTCATTTCTCATTTTATTGTTATTTCTACACATAAGTAGATAAGTTTATAATTCATCAATGATTGTTTGAGGATTTATTCACTTTCTCTGTCCAAAATAAATAACATTCTAACATTCTATCATTTCATGAGAAGGAAAAATTATGTTATACCTACTTTTTAGGAACAGTTGTAATAATATTCAACACTACTGAAAAGTATTTTACAAACATGAAGTACATTTATCTATTTATTTTTGGCCAAATGTACATATTCTATTATGTATTTAGTCTCAAATCATGATTGTCTTCATTTTTCCTAGGTAGGAGGATGGCAGCCTTATTTGACACAAATAAAACTGCTTTTTGGAGAAACACGTGGACCAGTTCAGTCTGCTGCCAGCCCCCCCACCTAATGATAAACCAGCCCCCACCTGATGATAACACATGGACATTTTTGGACTTTATTGCAGTTGTTTGTGTTTTGAATATTTGTATTAGTTATTTTGTTTAGTAAATGTGAACTAATTTTGATATTTATATTTATTCTAATTGAATTTATCATATATTTTTGCACATTTGCACAACTTTATATTTGATTTTTACTAAAGTGTATTATTATTATTATTATTATTATTATTATTATTATTATTATTATTATTATTATTATTGATATATTATTATATTGTTTGTCTGCCAGTCTACTACTACTCCATTTGGAGACAAAATAATCCATGGTTGGTTGGTTATGGTTTTATTCATTTTAGTTGTGCACAAAGGTAGAAGTTGATGAAACACAATGTAAATTTCATTTCAAAAAGCTCCAGTAGACAGTAATAGACTTCTGTAAAGGATATGAGTTGTATTTTCCAGACAGATTTTACTGAAAAATTAAAATAATGTATTTGCAACAGTTTGGCACAACAGTTTGGCACAACAGTTTGTTGTGCCAAACTGTTCCAAATGCGCTGTCCGCCTGGTGTTATCTTTACTTAAACCTTTCTGGAGGCTTTGTCCTTTGCTCTAATTCTATCAACTTTTGTACCTGTGTTGTAAAGGAGTTACTGAAGGTGATCAATAGTGTCTATATTCATGGAATCATTGTTAGCAGGGTGTTTTTCTTTTGTCAAAAAAATAATAAATTCAGGCAAGACCAAAAAATTCTAATTTATCTTTTACTTTATTCCAGTTTATTCAGTCATAGTAGTAGCTACACTATTTTAGACAATGGGAATAGATTCTGTGAAGCCTGTTTTTTTTAGGCATTTTTCTCTGAAAATAGGCTCCGGGTGGAAGAGGTTAATTAAATATAATAGAAATCCTGTGATTAATCTGATTAAACATTTTATTCATTTGACAGCACTCATAAAATACAGGGCTGTCAAATGATTAAAATATTTTATCAGATTAATTTATATTTTAATTTAATTAATTAATTAATTAATTAATTAATTAATTTATATTTATTATAATAATGGATTAATTTACATTAATCATGATTAAATATTTATTTTTAATCTGTATTAATTTGTGTTAAATTTTTTAGGAGTAAATAGACTCAAAGAAAGTAAGTACTATGTCTGCACCTGATGTATTTGTCGAAGCTAGGTGATGCATTAGCCAAAGTGCTAGCAGAATCCCAGACTAACGTACACTATGCTTTGTGTTAATGTGGTCTGGAAGTGCTACAAAAAAACAACGGCACCTACAGACCCTCAGGATGTCACCCTTCCCGACAGTCTGAACACCTTCTACACCAGATTTGACAGACTGAACAGAGACACTCCCTCAAAAGCCCCATGTAATACCGTGGACACTGCCTTTCAGGTGACACACACTCAGGTCCTGAAGGTTCTGAGGCAGGTCAACCCCCACAAAGCTGTGGGACCGGATGGGATCCCACCCAGAGTTCTGAAGGCCTGTGCAGAACAATTGGCTGGTGTGTACTTAGACATTTTTAACTTGTCCCTAAACCAAGCGGTGGTCCCACGTGTTTTTAAAACTTCTATCATTGTACCAGTCCCAAAAAAGTCACACCCTTCCACTTTAAATGACTTCAGGCCAGTGGCACTCACTGTGGCCATGAAGTGTCTGGAAAAGTTGGTTTTATCACACATCAACCACAGGGTGCCAGTCACAACTGATCCTCTCCAGTTTGCCTACCAACCCAACCGTTCAGTGGATGATGCAGTGGCCATTGCTCTACACCACATCCTGAAACATCTGGACAACAGAGGGACATATGTTAGGACGCTCTTCCTGGACTACAGCTCGGCGTTTAACACCATTCGCCCGGCCAGGCTGATTGGGAAGCTGGCAGACCTCGGGGTCCCGACTCCCACCTGTAACTGGATTCTGGACTTCCTGACTGAAAGACCACAGGTGGTGAGGATGGGAGGGAGGGTGTCTGCTAAGATAACCATCAGCACTGGATCACCACAGGGCTGTTGTCTGAGTCCAAAGCTGTTCACCCTGTATACCCACGACTGCGTCTCCACCCTGGACAATACTGTCATCATTAAGTATGCGGACGACATGACCATTCTGGGCCTCATCGCAGGGGGGGGACGAGTCGGGGTACAGGACTCTTGTTAATGACATTCTGGTCTATGGGGAGGTGAACAACCTGACCCTTAATGTGACCAAGACAAGAGAACTGGTAATGGACTTCAGGAAGAGCCCACGCCCTCTGCAGCCCCTTTTTATTAATGGTACTGAGGTGGAGAGGGCTCACAGCCACAGATTCCTGGGCTTACTGGTAGCATCAGACCTGAGCTGGGCTTTAAACACTGCAGCCACAGTGAAAAAAGCCCAGCAGAGACTTTATTTTATAAGGCTACTCAGGAAAGCAGGCCTGCATTGTGGCCCTCTCACCCAGGTCTACAGGGGACTGGTGGAGAGTGTTTTAACAGTTGGGGTCACAGTATGGTATGGAAACACAACACAGAGGGAGAGGAAGGCTCTACAAAGAGTCATACACACGGCAGAAAAAATCATAGGCATTGACCTCCCATCTCTGAACACCATATACATACAACGCTGCCACAAGAGAGCTCAGAGAATTAGTACAGATACACAACATCCAGCTCACCTCCTGTTTCAACACAAATGCAGCACATATCACCTCAGACACAAGAGGGCAGACAGCATTATTGCACACACTACACGATTTTTTAACAGCTTCTTCCCTGCCACAGTGAGACTGTTGGCCAGTATCCAATAGGAGGGTAAGTGCAATATGTAGTGTGTGTTTGTCTGTTTTGTGTATGTACTAATGTGGAAATGTCTACCTTTTTATCCTTGCTGTGGATTTTAAATTTACTTGATTTTAATTTACTTGATTGTATTTATTACTATTTTTATCTATTGTATTTATTATCTTTTAGCTGTTTTCATATATGTGTAGTTTTACGTTTGTCTGTGTTCTTAAATTTATGTAATTTGACTCTGGGAGCGACTGCACAAAAATTTCCTATGTGTTCTGCACAAATGGCAAATAAACGTCTATCTATCTATCTATCTTTGGTGAAAAATAAATGACATCTTGCAGAGTGTGAAAAACACTTTGGGCTCTAGTTTTCCAGACGGGGTGTGTCCAGATGAGATTTTACAAGTTTCACCCGCCATCTACACTCAACAAAAATATAAACGCAACACTTTTGTTTTTGCTCCCAATTTTCACGAGATGGACTTAAAGATCTAAAATTCATTCCAGATACACAATATTACCATTTCTCTCAAACATTGTTCACAAATCTGTCTAAATGTGTGATAGTGAGCACTTCTGCTTTGCTGAGATAATCCATCCCACCTCACAGGTGTGCCACATCAACATGCTGATCTGACATCATGATTAGTGCACAGGTGTGCCTTATACTGCCCACAATAAAAGGCCACTCTGAAATGTGCAGTTTTGTCTCACAGCAAAATGCCACAGATGTCACAAGCATTGAGGGAGCGTGCAATTGGCATGCTGACAGCAGGAATGTCAACCAGATCTGTTGCTTGTGCATTGAATGTTCATTTCTCCACCATAAGCCGTCTCCAAAGGCTTTTCAGGGAATATGGCAGTACATCCAACCGGCCTCACAACCGCAGACCACGTGTGACCACACCAGCCCAGGACCTCCACATCCAGCAGGTTCACCTCCAAGATCGTCTGAGACCAGCCAGTCAGACAGCTGTTGAAACAATTGGTTTGCATAACCAAACAATTGAGCATGTTTGGGATGTGCTTGACCGGCGTATTCAACAGCGTGTACCAGTTCCCACTAACATCCAGCAACTTCGCACAGCCATTGAAGAGGAGTGGACCAACATTCCACAGGACACAATTGACAATCTGATGAACTAAGGTACACCTGTGCACTAATCATGATGTCAGATCAGCATCTTGATGTGGCACACCTGTGAGATAGGATGGATTATCTCAGCAAAGCAGAAGTGCTCACTATCACACATTTAGACAGATTTGTGAACAATGTTTGAGAGAAATGGTAATATTGTTTATCTGGAATGAATTTGAGATCTTTGAGTCCATCTCATGAAAAATGGGAGCAAAAACAAAAGTGTTGCGTTTATATTTTTGTTGAGTCTATATTGGCGCAAGTCCATGTCCTTGCTGTCTCCATTTGTACCACTGGCGGAAGTCCTCCCCCTTTCTCACTGGTGTAAGTGGGAATGAAGGAGGAGAATTTAACACAGCCAATTCAGATCTCCACCAGTCCACCTCTCCTCACCCTTAAATGTGCTGCACTGGCGGGAATCTTGAACACTCTGTCTCCGTCTTTCTTTGAATATTCTAAGATGAGAGATGCTGAATATATACAGTGTCTCATGCTGAGGCTATTTGTGGTTGGTTGAGAGAGATGTTGGCTCATTCATTTCAGCTGGTAATTAATTCAAGTTGGGTTCACATTTTGCATGCCAAACGCATTTGATCTGTCATCAGATGTGACAGAACAGTCAATATATGCTATACACAGTGGTACCTCTACTTATGAAAGACTCAGCTAATGAAAAAACCAAGTTATGGAAAACCTTTACCTTAATTTTTGGTCTCTGAATACAAAAGAAAATTCTATTTACGAAAGGAAATTGAAACCTCCCCAGACAAAAATACAGTACATTCCTATACACAACTACATAATTTACATAAATACGTCATGTACATATAATCCCATTGGCTATGAGGGAGCTACTTATGAGGGGGTTTTTTTACCCTTTGACCCTCTTTCATCACGGAGCTGCTGCTGTAGCTGCTGGTAACACAGACATTTTAATGGTGATTTCTCCACCTAGACCAGTACTTTTAGTATCAAAAGTTCAGCCGAACAGTGCAAGAAGAGTATATGACCGACAGACTATCTTCAGCTTTAGGAAAATTGTTAAACACTTGGACTCTGCAAGCCCGGACCGTTCTACAGTGGAGTAAAAGGCGGCTGTCACGGTGGATCTTACAGCTAAGCGAAGAGCTAACCTGTTTCTACTGCCACTTCCATTGCCAATGTACACTCACTGGAAAACAAACTGGACTACCTGAAGCTGGATTTAAATGCCAAACATGATCCACCAGACTGCTGCATCGTCATTCTCACCCAGACGTGGCTCAACTCTTCTGTCCCGGACACCAACATTAATCCATTCTCTCACAGGTAAAACCCGGTGTGGTGGTGTTTGTATCTAACAACAGCTGGTGTTAGCCTGGACGGGCTAAAAGCTAAATCTACATTTTCTTTTAACACATATTTCCAGTGTTGTACCTGAACGCGTTCATTGAACGATCGTTCACGAACGATATCATAATTTTTGATGAACGTGAACGACTTGTTCACTTTTGCCAAATGAACGGGAAGTTGTGAACGCGGTTATTCTGGCACTTATTGAACTGCGCTCTTATGTAGTTCACATTTCGTTCCTATCACGTTGTAATTATTGAGTCCTATAAGGCATAAAATGGGATCAAAACACAGCATTATCATAGACGTCATTTTTGTCTTATTCTGCACAAATGTTGGCAACATAATGTTGTGGAATAGCCAATGAGAAGCGTTTTGGGCGGGGCAGAGAGAGAGAGAGGGGGGGGGGGGGGGGGGGCAGAGAGTTTTTGGGAGCGGAGAAAAAGAGTTAAATGTACTGAGTGTGACTGGCGACCGGAGCAGGTGTTGTCTCGTTCTAGGAAATAAACATTGAAAATGAAACTCACTGAAACCGCTCCCTGTGTTCTAAGAACCTGCAGAGGGAAGTTAACCCCGGGGAAAGGTACTTACTGCCGCCCCTCCAGGGCGGCATTTTCCCCTGATTTCCTGACTACGGTCAGGATAATGTCAGAAACGGTTAATAATACGTTTACAATAATAACACATAAAAAGATAAAAAAAAAAGAACGAAAAAGTTCATTTTGGGATCCATGAACTTCTAGTTCATAATTTGGAAGAATGAACGATTAACTGAACTAATTCATATTGAGTAACTTGAACTGAACTTTGAACTAGTTCCTCATCAAGGTGAACTTTCCCAACACTGCATATTTCATCCAAAATTGGTAATTTTCTATGCATTTTAAAGGGTTTGAGGAGTATGGGGGCCTATTTACGAAAATTTCATCGTACGAAAACACTTCTGTAATGAATTAATTTGGTAAGTATAGGTACCACTGTATATTTATCAAATCGTTATATTGAATTGTTATTGGTGGTGTTATTTATTGCATTGAAATGTGTCTGACACTCAGGAAACCTGCCTGTGAGGTTGTGGTACCGTGTGCGCTCTACTTGCCAGACCACCAGACTATGACTTGACCAGCTGCCCTGCAGCTTCCCCAGGAGTATACCTGGTTTGAGTTGGCGAGCTTTTGACGCACCGACAGTGCGGTCTAAGTCAGTGGATCTGTCACAGCACCGAGCTGAATCAGTGGTCACCTCCCACGAGTGCGTGGCCACGCCCATCGTGGTGCACCGCGATCTGCCAATCTACCAAACTGCGCTGCACTGGCGGGAAACCAGACCCCTTTATGTTAGTCGACTTATGTTTTTTTGGCACTAAAATTTTCTACAAAATACACAAAAATATATTAAGAAACACACATTAATAAATATACCAAACATGCTAAAATCCACAAAAAAATAACTAATACAAAAACAGGGATTTAAAAAAGAAACATTTTCAAAACTCTTCTAAAATACGGAAAAAAAATACCTGAAAATGTTGAAAAATATCCCAAGCAACAGATTCAACAAAACAACTGGAAACAACTGTTCCATTTAATTGTGTTAAACTGTTTAATCAGATGAATGTTAATTGTGAGAGCATTAATAAAATAGTTTAGTGATATTGAAGAAAGATCACTAAAGTACATACTGTCTTTACTGAAGTACACTGGAAAAAGTGTAGCCTCGCTTAAATTAAAAAAAAATTAATGTCCATTGATCACATCTACAATATTTGACTTCATAAAATCTAAATTAAGTCATTTCTTACAACCTGACTCTTTTATTTTGACAGAAACTATATTACTGCACTTGACCCAATCTTAATTCTTTACCTTGATACAAGTAAAATTCTTCACATTTCAGTTTCTGAACCAACTAATATAATGAAATTGAACCAAACTAATGCATTTGGATTTGGATGTTTGCATTCACAACAGTTAATTCATTAGCATAGGGAATTTATTCAACAATATACAGTTCATATTAATATTCACAGTCACAGATGTCACAAGTTGTGCTTTTATTTTTGTAGGTTAGCTCTTAACTATCACTTTATTCAGTGGAAGGTAATATCACTGACTGTGCTTTTATTTTCTCAGAATATTCACATTTTAAACTAATACAATCAAACTTAAATCATGTGACTAAATTGTACTTCATTTTAAGCACTTTTCCCCGTCCTCCTGTGCAGTGTGCATACACAAATTCATGTTTGAATCAAATCAAAATTAACACTTCAAAAGGCAAAAAGTAGACTTTCACAATAAAATAAATAATTTTACAATGTGTTCAATAGCATTAGCTTGAATGAACAGCTCCATTCTACACATTTTACAGTGTATTGATATTTGCATAATAAAATCTAACCTCTGGGTATACTTGAAGTATAAAAGTAAAAAGTTTCCCTGACTCTAAAATGTGCTAATCAGTTTTCAATGTCAGCTCTCCACGCTCCAGTCTCCCTGTCTTGTCTGTTGTCTGTTCCTCTGTCTTGTCGTATCTTTTATGCCATTTTCATGCCACACTTATTTCTCAGATGAGACATGCACTGAAGGTTACACCATCCACGGGCGGGATTGTCTTTCCTCATGTGTTATTGTCTCATCCATTTATGTTGAAGTTGAAGTGGAATGAAACAATGAATACATACGTTTAAAAAAGATAGATAATTGGCTGATTCTCTGAATTGGGTGAACACTGGAGGTTGACATATGAGCAGTCCAACCTTCAACCCCATAACAAAGACTCATCCCCATAACAGTTTTTTTGGGGGGGGTGGGTGGGGTGGTGAATGTTACGGGATTGAAGATTTTAGCTAAAAATAGCCATATATCCACATTAGCTAGGGTATAGAGCATTAGAAAACATGAGGAAAACAAGAAATTAATAAAGTTTTCCAAGACAATTATTAAGTTTTCCCCAAACATTACTAAATATAATTTGTGCTTATAACAGTGTTGAAAGGTTGAGCTTCACAATGTCAATCTGACAATAAAAACTATGAAATATAGTAGGTCAGAAGGTACGGTAATACTGTGTTTACAGTTTGAGTGGGAAAAGACTTCAGTTATGTCACTTCCTGCGAGCTTAGGAAGTTGGACTTTTTAAAAAAGGTGTAATTGATATCCTGTTATGGGGTTGAACAAACCTAGGGGAGAAAATTAAATTATGGTATTTTATAAATATCACGTATATTTTTTATATGTCTTATATTAACGTTAAAGTACACAGATAAATTATTATATTAGCAGAAAAAACTGTGGTTACTGGCTATTTTTATTTGTTTTATACTCAATAACTTTGCTCAGTGTGGACATGCTCATTTTGCTTAACTGTATGCCTCAGAAAACCATAAAATGTTGGAAAATATGATATTTAAAATATGATTGTGTGTTATAATGTGAAGACACACAAACATTTTAATTTTATGTTTTAGAATGTGTTTTGTGGTTTAGTTTATATGGAAATCTTTGAGGTCAAAGATTTAGTGCACCACATTCAGTCATGGATTTGCACATAAAAAAACTAATTATTGAGTGTTTTTTAAATAACGAACTCCAAGTTTTTGTCATAATTAAATTTAAAAAATTATTATTACATTAAATCAATAGTAATAATTGAATTAAACACATCAGTCATTTATAAGAAATAAGCATCATATGACAACATTAGTGATGGTCTTGTTAGTTTCTAGCCACAGCATTTAATTATAAACAAGGCCGCTTCTTCCTATAGGCAAACTACAAGAATCTTTCATCGAATTTCTCAAAGTGCATGTAAATGTACCTACTGGTACATCAAGGTACTACAGTACCTGTGAGTTTCCCATATGCATTCATATGTACATGAATAGTTGTCCATCTGAATCAGATTAATGGAAAAAGTATTCATATTTTTTTTATTATTAATCAAAAGCATTATTAATCATCATATATTTTGTTCTAGTGAGTTACATTCAGAATATATTGTTGAATTGTGATGCTGCTTCTGCTGATACATTTATCAAAGGGGAAATGACATAGTTGACTAGTGACAAATGAAATGTTTATGTTAATGGTTTAGAGATGGCCTGAATTTGCTTTTTCACTGATGACATGTCAATATGAAACAGAGGTGGAAGTAACTGAGTATAACTCTATTACTTTAGAAGATTTTGTTAGGTATCTGTACTTTACTTTACTTTTTCTGGAAACTTTTTACTTTTCCGCCCTACATTTGTTCATATATATCTGTTCTTTATATTCTTTGCATGTATAGAAATATCTGTACATAACGTACAGATATTTCTATACATGCATGTACGATGTACTCCCTACATTCTCAGAATAGACTCCTTACTGTTTCAAACTAAACAGAAACACTAAAACATTAACACTAAATGCTTCAGAGGAGCGAAATTGTGACTTTCTATCTTAGAATTCTGACTTTTATCTCATGATTTTCACTTTTTAGGCCAATTGTGCCATTTCATTTAAAAATTCCAACTCACAATTATACATTTCTTGTCATGTTTACGATTTTTTAAAATCTAATTTTGCTTTTTATGTAAATTATTAACCTCCTCCTATTTTTCCAGAATTTTCTGCCCATACCAACTGTAGGTCATTATTTTGACTTTCTTTTATCCCATATCTCAATTGTGACTTTTTCCCATTTTTCCAAAATTTCCTGTCCATACCAAAAAAACTGAATACTAATCTAACACATTTTCTACACACTAGTGCACATTTAAAGTCTTTATTTTTTGGATAATTTTGAAACTTTCTGGTTAAATAAGTATTATTTCATTCATGGCAAAAATCCAGTTTTACTTTCTTATAATTGAGAAGTACCTACTTAAATACAGATGGTAAGTACTTTGACCGCCTTTAGTTAAAATCCAGCAGGAAAAAGGTCCATTCAGTTTGACTCTGCTGATTTACATTGGCTATAACATTTCAGATGGCGTTGAAGAGGGGACAGTTGGAAAGTCACCTCATTACAACGGGCCGTGTCACCGTGAAATTGAAGAGTCCGATTAGGCTTGTTTTTGTCGCTCTGTGCTATGGCCAATTTTTGTCATTCTTAGGAGTGTAATGTAATACATCTCAAGCAAATTGTTTGCGTCCCCCATTGAAATATAAAGTAGCTCCCGCAAGCGCTCCCTAAATTGTGGCAGAAATATTGGGATTGGATCACAAGTTAATTCCCCCTGCTCCAATTTTCTACTGAGGAGAAAATGAAATTTGAATTTGTGTGGCTTGGGCCAGTGCTGCTGAAAGGCTGTGATTTGTTTCAATGACAAGGCCTATTATTGAAGCTGTGCATTGATGTAGGCGTACAGTATGGTAATGCCCCCTTACCCCTAACCCCACCCCCACCCACACACACACACACCTCAGCTCTCATGGTAGAGGGGCCTTTTCATTCATGTGATGTAAGCCGCTGAGACAAGGAGAAAGCTGAGAAGAAATTGGCAATGGGAAGACATATTAATATGGAAATCAGAGGGTCACTGCATGTGTATATAGGAAAGAACACAAAAGCAACCATCTCCTGCATGCAAGCACACGTATGAAGGGTAAATGTACATATATACAGTATACAATATATACAATAATACATATTATCTTGTATATATATAACTCAACAAAAATATAAACGCAACACTTTTGTTTTTGCTCCCATTTTTCACGAGATGGACTTAAAGATCTAAAATTCATTCCAGATACACAATATTACCATTTCTCTCAAACATTGTTCACAAATCTGTCTAAATGTGTGATAGTGAGCACTTGTGCTTTGCTGAGATAATCCATCCCACCTCACAGGTGTGCCACATCAAGATGCTGATCTGACATCATGATTAGTGCACAGGTGTGCCTTATACTGCCCCCTACTGAACCAATTTCCATCAAATTTTCAGGAAAGGTGCAAAATTAGAGGAGTTAGCCCTCCAGTATCCAGGCGTGATTATTACGCACACTTTGTGTTTAAAAAACTTCAGATTATTTTTACAGAATTTAAATAAAGTCAGAATTCAAACTTTGTTAATTTTTTTCATGATCTTTAAATTCTGGACGCCAACTAAAGTCTGCACATTATAAACAAAAGAAAATCAGTGTGAATACAACACAATACAAACAGATAATGGAAGTACATTATCTGTTTTTCAGCCGTAAGACATTAAGGCAGTATTCATGAAAAAAAAATTTTTTGCAATCCAAAAATGTAGTGACATCATCATCAATAGAGAACATATTTGCAACCAAAAAGTGGTTTGTTTACAATACAACCACTGGATGTAAAGGGTTAAAAACTGTTACAATTACTGAGTAACTGTGTTTAACTCTTTTACAGTTTTCCCCTATTTCTTCAGCTTGAGTTGTAAATAAAAATAGCAACATATATGATTTTTTTTTTTTTTACACTATTCCACAAGTGTGGTTTTTCCAAAGTTGGTGCTTAGTAAGAGTCTGTCTGAGAACAATACTTGACAGTTAACATCATCCTACTGTAAAAACTAAAGGTAGCCTACATGTGATTTAATTCTCTACAGGACTTATTAAGGAAATTCATTCATAAAACGAATGACCTTTGACTTTAAGTGTATTTAAGACCTAAAATAAATTTCCTATGCTTGCTTTACAAAATGTACCTTTATTTTGGGGTACCATCATTGATAAAGGACTTTGTCCTGTTAGAAAATATATTTTTTATATTTTTTCATGAATTCTTAATGAAAAAAACAATTGATAAAAACTCATTTCAGAATGATTCTAAAATGACAAAAAATACATTAAAATATTCATGTTAGTTAGCTACAAATGAATGTTGAATGGGCAACATGTTGGACGGGCAACTACAACCGAAATGTGGGTTCAAGAGGTGACAATTAAATGTCTTTTTTTTTTTCCTTTTTTAAAACCTTTTAACTGTTTGAAAGAATAGCTTAAGCTGTTTAGTAATGTTTTTTTATTTGTGGTTTATGTGAATTTGTGTGTCTCCTATCCTTCCTTGTTGACATCAGGATTTTAAATACAATTAGATTTTATTGGTTAGACAGGATTTTAGGTGACACATTTATGGTATGATTGGTTAGAGGCTTTTAAAGCTGTTTTTAAGCATAATTTATAAATGTCATAGTCCCATAGACGGTTAGTAGCTAATAAAAAAAATAAATTAAATAAATAACTAAATTAATTAATAAATTACATTTTTGCTTGCAGTTTTTTTTATTTTGGAATTTTACAACTTTCGGCTGTTAAATTCAACAGTTATTTTTTACAGTGTAAAGCTTGATCATATAATATGTGGAGCAAAAGGACATGTTGATGTGTTTACTATTCATGACTGCTGTCCCTCCAGAGGCAGCTTATGTTGATGTACTTTCTTTGGCACCCATATATTATTTACAGAAAGCCTGGGCCTTAATGAGCACTAATTAAACGTGGGAGACGGGGAGATGACTGGCAGAAAACATGGCAGTATGTGACAGACATCTGGTGGAAGATAAGTGAGCAGGCGTTAGCAGAGGCAGACAGAAGCTAGCTGTGGAAACGGGCTAACATTGGGGGGTCGTGTCAACCTGCACTTGAACCTGACTTTCAAACTCTGTCAATCACACTGGCTACAGCTGTCATGGTTCACAGGAAGTGTGTGAATGTGTGTGTGTGTGTGTGTTTGTATTCCTATATTTATGAAGACATTGATATGTTTACACAGTCACATCATGGAGACCTCTGACACTGTGGGGACCAAAATTCAGGTTCTCATGAGGGTTAAATATAAGTAATGGTTGCCACTACAAAAAAAATAGAAATTATGTGGATCTATATATACATGAATTAGTTTTTTCCAGAAGTTCACATAAAGCATTGGGGAAACAGGTGCAAAATGAAACATGAATATACACACACACACACATATACACACACACACATACACACACACACACATATATATATATATATATATATATATATATATATATATAATTAAAAATCTTTCAAAATATTTATTTAGTTTTAATTATTATTTTTTATTTATTTGTTCCTTTTTATTTAGTTTTCAAATATTTAATTTAATTTTGTAACTTTTATTTGTTTTACATTTGTTTGTTTTTTTGTAAATAAGGTGCGCTGGAGGTTCATTAAGCAAAGCTAAACAGTCACAATAACTCCCAAACTTGTTGAGTTGTAACAGAAAAAAACACTGTTATTCTGCTAATTTTTGATTTTTTTTGGTATGCTAGGGGGGTCTGTAGCTGCTTCCTCTTGTTCTCCGGGTTTGCGTCGTTCACGGTGGCCCCGGTGGCTCTCTGGGGGGCGGCGCCCTGTAGCTCCTATGGCCCGGGATGGGGGGTACTGTTGGCTCGGCCCTGCCTTGCCGCAATTGCTGTTCGGGGCTTCGGGGTCCTTCACACTTGCATGTTTGATCGGGTCTCGCCAGCTACTGCTGAGTCCCATTTCAGTGAATGACGGGACCCGCCAGAATGTGCTTTCCTTATTCTCTTTTGCACTAGGATCCTCTTCTGGCCTATTCTATTCTATTCTATTGCATTCTATTTTATACAAGACATCCACAGTTATGGTGCTCAGTACCGTTTTGTTTAATTATTTATTTATTGAATCTGTTTTTCTTTTGTGCCGGTTTGGTTTTCTTCTCTTTTTTCGATTTATTTATTTATTTTTACTGATGGACAGTTAGTAGTTGGGAATAACACACCACCTTACAATCTTTAACTGCAATAGCACCGCCTGTTAATTTCTATCCCGTTCCTCCTGTCCGTCCTGTCCGTCCCGTACATCTTGTCCAGTCTTTGTTTCCCCCACACATCACTGAGGTGTAGCACTGCCCTCCCTGGCTTATAATATAGAGTTCTAATAAGGGATGTCTGCTCAGCTTTCAGGGAGGACCGGTGATGGTCACACACATGCACCAAATATTAAAATATTTGGTGAAATATGTGTTAAAACTAAAAGTAAATTTAGATTTTAGATGTAATTTATTGGTCTCAGTTTGGAAATGTGTCTTCACTGACATTAAACATTAAACCATTAAAATGAACCAGACATACAAAAAAAAAAAGTACAACCAGAATTAATCCATATGAGCTCCCTGGGTTCTAAGGTCGTTTTTAGAGAAAATTTAAATTGGTTGTCGCATTTAGTCCCCGGGCCACATGTTTTGGACCCCTGCTTTAAGGAGTTACCAGAGGAAGCATTGGACATCTTATCCTTTGCAGGTAGAGAATTCATGAACCTTTTTTCATGGCTGACACTGAAATAGTTCCATTTATTATTTCACTGAATTGGGAAGCTTCCTATAGACTCGTGGATGCGTCCTTGGTTGACATCCTTCCTACTGACAGATGAAACAATTTAGGGAGTAGTTCACTGACAGGAAAGGTGACATCTAATAAATATACTTAGACACATTATAAAGACAGACTTTATCCGTTCTGCTGCAATATGGAACAACATTAATTCTACCCAAAATCTAGATATTTTTAAAATCTGATTAAACATTTATCTTTTCATGTGCTTATACTTTAATTTATTATTATTGCACTTTATAACCTACTGTTATTAAATTCTGGAGTACGGTACCATTATTAATTATCTTTATAGCAGTGTGACACTTCTTTTGTCCTTTTTCATGCATCCTGTTCTTTCTTTTCTCAGTATGTCTGCAGAAGTGGTCAAAGTACTCCCATTCTGTGCCTAAGTAGAAGTTCAGTTTCATTGTATTTCCAGCGCACAAATTCATCAAAACCTCAATCAAAGTGGTCAACAAAAAATATTTCTTGCACTCCAAAAGGAGTGAGAAGAAAGAAAATGTATAAGCTCACACCCCCTTTTTTTACAAATTCCAATAGATTCTGTATTTTATGATATAACCACATTTTATATTCTTTCATCATTAATACAAAGCATCCATAACCATTTATAAACACATTGTTTTGAAAGTCACCTCACACAATCTGATTTGTATAATCAACAATAAGGATATTTATATTCACTTTAATTAACTATAAATCAGGGGCCGATTTTCGTTGCCTCATCAAACTGAAATGTTGATCAATGTCCTTAATATAATTATTTATTTGTAATTCTCAATGGGAATAAACTATGTATATTTAATTATTTGTGTTTATTTAAAAAAAAAATCAGTTTCAATTCTGGAAATGCTATTACGTTGCCCCCCCGACTTCACTTAGGCCCATCTAAAAATAGCCGTCTAGATCCGCCACTGCTATAAATACAATTAATAGATATGATAGTTTCTCTTAATCAAGATAGTCTGTATTGCAATAATAAAAAAAAAAACGCATTCATGTGTTCTTCTACATTATAACAAAATTACTTATTCAGGTAATGTTTTTATTATACTAGTTTTATACATCTGTTTGAATGCACACATTGAAGAAGACATGTTTAGCTTTCTTTTGAAGTAAAAATATAGAATGAATATGTGATTTATTGCCACCTAATCTAAATGTTGCCAGATGGTATTTCACAATACCATCTGGGACTCTTCCGCAACCGATCAGTTTTCAAAGGAGGGGCCTTATCTAAAATCCTTGCATGTGATTAGATGAAAAATCTGACCATCAGCCACTTCACACTCACATTGAAGTCAAGCTACTTTTAATCAGCAAAAGTAGTTTGCATCAGGTATATACACATCAACAGAAGGGGTTTAAACTTACCATTTATATGTGACATGAACCTAATCTACTACGATGCCCACCAAGTTCTTCTGGTAAACGTCATAGTAAAGCATGGTTCTCCATTTATCCTTCAGCCATGATTCGGGGCTACCGAACACTAGCTGCCAACATCCATTGCAGATGGGGTTGTCATTTCTTCCTCCCAGCTCCTTTACTGTCACCCCTAGTTTACCAGCCTCTTTCACTTGGTCCTCTACCAACACAACCAGCCGGGATACTACAATAACCATGGACTTCTGCACTGGTACTATTTCTTTATCCACCAGTGGAGCCATCTGATAGATCAAACTCTTGCCAAACCCGGTCAGAAGAAGAGTGAAAACATAATTTCCATTCAACATTTCCAAAGTCGTCCTCTGTTCATCTTTAAAGGAATGAACATGTGGTAGAGTAGACAAAACAGTGGAAATAGCCGAGTCTATATAGACCCTGGGATACCTAACGCACGCTGCCATTGTTGTGTATCTGGAAAGATTACACTGCCATCGCATCTGCTTTACGTCACACCAGCCACAACGCCGCCAGGTAGTCCCACGCTGCCACACTGATTGGCTCCTTTGTTTTGAAGCAGATTTGATTCCCGTGCTACTGAAATGGTTGTGTGAGCGTAGCGTAACACAGCCAGATGACATAAGTCAGGGTTTAAAAATGGAAGAACAAGAGAATTATACAGAATGCAGAGATTTCTGATCTTGAAGGGTTTTAATTTCATGCATTATAGCAATGCTTTTAGCTATTTTTGATCTAAGAAAATGCCGCTCATCAATTATAATACCAACATTTTTTATTACGCACACTCTTTCAATTTCAGTTTCCTTGATTGTGATTTTTATTTGTTTATTTTTCTTTTTTCCAAAAATAATATTTTCAATTTTACTGAGGTTGAATGATAATTTATTAATATTGAACCAGTCTTTTAGTATTACAAGCTCCTTTTGAACTTTACCTGGTATTTGATTTAAATATTTGCCAGACCAATAGAAACTTGTATCATGAATAAAGTACACTGGTGTGAAAATATACTCTGGTAAAAGTAAAACTACTGATTCAACTTCTTTACTGAAATGAAAGTTAAAAAAACAGCAATATTTATTTATTGCTATTGATGAAATGATACTTAATTAAGCCAGAAAAAACTGTCACATTTATTTAGTTTGAAAAAGTGATGAGTATATTCTGAGAATGTAAAGAGTATTAAGTACAGATATCTATACAAAAATGCAGTGTGTAAACGTTGCCAGAAAAATAAATACTCAAGTAAAGTACAGATACCTAAAAACTGTACTTTAGTACAGTAAAGGAAGTACTTTTACTTAGTTACTTCCACCTCTGTGTAAAAGGTACATTTTATGGATCTACTCTGGATGCAGTTCCTGGGATTCATTTGTAAAATGCAAAAACTCTTTTTTTTTTCTAGTTCCACATTACAGACCAATATTATCAAGAGTCAAATAATGATAGCAGAATAACCTACACAAAATAATGAATAGATATTTTCTCCTCAGTTTGATGTAAAACAAAATAAAAAATAATAATAATAATAATATTATACAGATAAATAAATTATGAATTTTTTGTCTTTGTATTAGTGGAAAAATAATATTAAAGTAAGAAAATATTTACATTTACAAACTAGTTTGTAATTAAAATAACAAAAAATAACGAAGAATAACCTAAACAAATGCAAACAAGATTTCTTTACCTCAAGAAAGAAAATGAGGTCCTTTTTGTGTAATTTTCTGCTTCTGTTACTAAATGTTTAGTGTCTTTGTAGATGTGATCCATAATGCATAAGTTGAGGCAGAATATTGTTAAAATTGCACTTATTTCTCTTAAGAAATGTACTTTTTTTCAGGTTATTAACTTTTTTTGTTTGTATAGTTTATAAAAGTAAGTCTTTCACAATTTCATGTATATTTTTTATTTGTTGCACCACAGCAAAGACAAAGAATTGTAGTTGTCATCATTTATAGGTTGTTATGCTAATATTTTACTGCTCTGGCAAATCAGGCTAAATGTGACCCCTGAAAGACAATGACTTTGAGACCCCCTCCCTTCATTCGCCTCTCTATAGCATTTTTATCTCTGTTACCCATATCCTTGGCCTTGTGTAGCTACAAAAAAAAAAAAAAAAAAACTTGTACCAGCAAGTGCTGTTTTACTAATGTCATGTGGTGTGTATGTGTCTGCTTATTTGTGCATTTGCCTGTTTTTCTTTTTCTATTTAAAATTTGAGTGCGCTGGATGACTGGCTGCATCCAGTTGTTTTGGTCCTGGAGAGACTAAATAAATGCAATTTTGTTTCATATGTCTTTGTGATATGCCAAATGACACTAAAGTCTATTCTATTCTATTCTATTCTAAACGCTGGTACTAAGGATGAAAGCTGTGCCAGCCTATCTTGCTGTAGCACCAGATCCTTCTGCTACCTCTACAGATCTGGCTGCGCTCCACTTCCTGCCTGCTTGGACCTGGATGCCTGTTGTTGCCACTTTTGCTGTACTGCAGAGCAATAAGGTGTTACTAGTGTCAAACAGAGCAGCACTGCTCAAACAACACAGCAAGGAATCTATCTTTGGACTCATTCCTGCTCTTCTGTTTCAGCGCTTTAACTGTCGAGACCTTTGACAGATGTGTATACAGTAGCACCACCCATCCACAGGATCCAAAGGACAGGGGTTCTTCCTTTTTTATGGGGGTTATGTTCTAAAAAATAACCTGCAATAGGCGAAATCCACTAAGTAGTCAACTTTGGTTTTTACACTTATTCTGTTTCAATGCAGTAAAACCCCTCACCACACACTTGACATATGTTATTCTCTGAGATTATGTTGAATTGAATTATTCTGTTTTATGGCAGTAAGACCCCTCACCACACACTTTATTCTATATGATTTAAGACAGTAAGACCCCTCGCCACACACTTTATTCTATATGTTTTAAGTTAGTAAGACCCCCCACCACACACTTTATTCTCTATGTTTTTTTAGGCTGTTAAATCCTTCACGTCACACTTTATTACCTCCACCAAGGAGGTATTAAATTTGGGTCAGTTTGTCTGTCTATCAGCATGATTACACAAAAAGTTCTGAGCAGATTTTGATGAAACTTTCAGGAATGATAGATAATGGGTCAAGGAAGAACTCATTAGATTTTGAGCAATGAAGGTCAAAGGTCAAGGTTTCACTAAAGGTCAACATCTAAGACACATCTGTCATAATATCTGAGGGTGCAGACATGATAGACTCATGTGTTTTTTTACATTCACATCATCTCACCTTCCGACATCAGATGGGTCAACACCTATGGCTCGATCACGTCATGTTTTGGTGGAAGTCTGCTGTCTCTGACTGCCTTGTTATATATGTTTTAAGGTGGTTAAACCCATCACCACACACTTTATACACTTTATTCTATATGTTTTAAGGCTTTTAATCCCCTCACCACACACTTGATAAAAATTATATTTAGGTTCATCTCCATGTTTATGAAATTACTTCATGTCATCTCGCAATAATTCAATTCAATTCAATTTTATTTATAGAGCCCCAAATCTCAACAATGTCGTCTCATAGGGCTTTACAGGAGAGAACAATTAACCACAGAAATAGATGTCCCAAGCATCCCCTGTCCTTAACCCACCTTCTTGGCAATAATAAATAAACAAAGCATTAATCTCGCCCAGGGCTCTACAGTGTGCCCATTTCACTCGCATTTGCGAGCAAATATTTCATCATGCGAACGAGGAAAACAAAACAGTCGCACAGGTGCGAGTGCTTCTTGTAGCACACAATAAGGCACAGTCTAGGGTTGTCAAAAAAATCGATTTTAGATACTAAATCGATATTTACCCTTGGTATCTAATTAGATACTAAGTTGCTGGAAAATCGATATTTGTTTTTATGGCGCGTCGCCGCTTTTTTGTAGCGGGTAATGTTAAGAATTCTAAACAGGCATCAACGCGGTCAGCCGTAATGCCGGCGTGTAAGTTAAAGTCTCTTTTTTCTCCAGCTGCCTCTGACAGCACACGGGATGACGCCAGTGCGACCACAGACCTATACACTACTTCTATAGGTCTGTGATTGCGACCATCCGATGCAACTTTGCTTTTAAAGGCCTCGATATAGTCGAACGTTTATGCACGCGGGCGGCAGCCAGGCGGTAGCGCATTGTATCACGTTACCACCACGGAGGCCACCGTGAGCATGTCAGCCTATCATTTTTGACGTGCGCGCTGCTCGTCCCGTATGGCAAGACAAAGTGTTCACATAGCCACGCGTTGTCTTTATTATATCACGCGTTACAGAACACGTTCTCGCACGCACACTGGCGCGCTATCACGCGTTACAGGACGCGTTCCGTTCCATAACGCGTGCTAGAACGCGTACTATATGGTAATGATCTTCTCCCACTGATTTTCTCCGCCAATTAACTTGTAGTGCTTCCAGCCAATTACTGGCCAACACAACGAGTCTAGAATAGCTGATTACTGATCTTACCTTCACAAACGAGGTGCATTCACTCAGTGTTTAATTTTTGCTAAATATTTTTGACTTTTCCTTCATCAATCTACTTTATTTAACTTGTTCAACTTTAGTGTCTATTCTTACGGGTTTGTTTATTGTATTTTAATTCTTATTTTGTTGTGCTAATCTAACACATGAGCTGGCTGTAGGTTTAGTTTAAAAATTCAGACAAATTCAAGTGTTTTTTAACTGTTACTGAGAATTTTGTTCATGGAACTGATGTACAGGTGTCGAAAAGCAAGTGATTAAGAAAAAGAAAAAGCCCAAACTAAAACTACTGGAACCAAATTACAACACTAGTTATTTATTCCTTCTTTTTTTTTTTTTTTACTTCATTTTGGGTTTTGTGGGTTTTTGTTTTTTGTCCTTTTTTCCACGTTATTTCTTATTTTGTGAATATATATTAGTTTCTGTTGCTTATTTTTCCGTTTTTTTATTTTATTATTTTTCTTTAATTGTGTTCTGTTAGTGTCTTACTTTGTTCATGTTACATATTATTTTGTTGGTTTATTATTCATTTTTGTTCATTTTACTGATCACTTTGACAGTTTTTTGTTCATTATGTTGCTTATTTTATTTTATTTTATTTTTTACTGTGTCTCAGTCTCAGGAGTTAAAGGGTTAATAATTTTAAAATGTATCTAATAACAAGGCAGCCAATACAACGTTCTAAAATGTATCAAAGGACAAAGCATCCCATAATACAAAGTTATGTTATGGTCTGCTCTAAATTAACACAAATGACAGCAGTCATACAGCAGTCATTCAAGAATGTTGGTATCTGTGCGCAAGTACTGCACTGTAAATAAATAAACATTTAAAACTAAAACCGACTTGTGCCCCTATTTTTTTTGTGTGCTCCTAAATTTTTTAACTTAGGGGCACGTGTGCTCCTGGAAAAAAAAGTTAGTGTAGAGCCCTGATCTCGCCCAACATTGGTTGTGAGAGATTTTTGGAAGCACTGTGTGTCTGTGTGTGTGTGTGTGTGTGCGTGTCTATCTGCAGAGACATATTATGCGAAACTCAATGAATACTTGAGATATCACCATGGAATTACATGTGCATATACATATCGCGAATGCTCATCAGATACAATGATCCATTTGAGTAAAGGTTAAAGGTGAAGGTCACAATTAACTAAAAGGTCAAAATTATATCATTGATTATAACTCAGAAACGGAGGGGCACAGAACTTTCAGATTGGTACCAAGTAATGCGGAATGAAGATTTCTACAATTCCCATAATTGCTGTTATCATCTACGAGCAATAGTTTTTGAGATCTCTGGAGGTCAAAGGTGACATGTCGCAAAATTACTTCTATAATACTGTTTGGGTGTCAATCACAGACATACATATACACACACACACACACACATATATATATATATATATATATATGCAGTATTGTACCTGAACGCGTATTATTGTAAACTTATTATTAACCGTTTCTGACGTTATCCTGTAGTCAATAAATCAGGGGAAAATGCCGCCTTTCCAGGGTGGAAGTAACTACCTTACCCCCGGGGTAAGGTAACTTCCCTCTGCAGGTTCTTAGAACACAAGGAGCGGTTTCAGTGAGCTTCGTTTTCAATGTTTATTTCCAAGAACGGGACGAACGGGACAACACTTGCTCCGGTCGCCGGTCACACACATTTAACTCTTTTTCTCCGCTCCCAAAAACTCTCTGCACCCCCCCCCCCCCCCCTCTCTCTTTGTTCAGAATAATACAAAAATGACATCTTTGATAATGCTGTGTTTTGATCCCATTTTATGCCTTATAGGACTCAATAATTACAACGTGATAAGGACGAAATATGAACTACATAAGAGCGCAGTTCAATGAATGCCAGAATAATCGCGTTCACAACTTCCCGTTCATTTGGCAAAAGTGAATGAGTCGTTCATGTTCGTTAAAAATATGATATAGTTTGTGAACGATCGTTTAATGAACGTGTTCAGGTACAACACTGCAGTGTTGGAAAAGTTCACCTTAATTAGGAACTAGTTCAAAGTTCAGTTCAGTTACTCAATATGAATTAGTTCAGTTCATCATTCATTCTTCCAAATTATGAACTAGAAGTTCATGGATCCCAAAATTAACTTTCTCGTTCTTTTTTGTGTTATTATTGTAAACGTATTATTAACCGTTTCTGATGTTATCCTGTAGTCAGGAAAATCAGGGGAAAATGCCACCCCTCCAGGGCGGAAGTAAGTACCTTATCCCGGGGCTAACTTCCCTCTCACAAGTAGCGGTTTCAGTGAGCTTCGTTTTCGATGTTTATTTCCAAGAACGGGACAACATCTGCTCCGGTCGCCGGTCAATCTGTACATTTAACTCTTTTTCTCCGCTCCCAAAAACTCTCTGCACCCCTCTACTACAAAAATTACATCTATGATAATGCTGTGTTTTGATCCCATGTAATACCTTATAGGACTCAATAATTACAACGTGATAAGAACGAAATGTGAACTACATAAGAGCGCAGTTCAATAAATGCCAGAATAACCGCGTTCACAACTTCCTGTTCATTTGGCAAAAGTGAACGAGTCGTTCACGTTCGTTAAAAATATGATATAGTTCATGAACGATCGTTCAATGAACGCGTTCACTGCAACACTGCATATACTGCATGTACTGTATATATGTTATTATTTGTCATATAGGTGTATGTTCATATATTTGTATATTTTACTAGAGTTATTCTCTGCATATCTGAGGTATGGAGACACAGAATTTCATTTAACTTTTTAATGTATGTTACAATGTGGTAATGACAATAAAGTAGTCTTTATCTTTATGACAAAAGTGTTGGATAGCTGCAGCTCTATGTGTTATATGAACATACAACCTAGAAAGAAACACAGGGACACATTTTTTTTCAGAGTAGAGAGGCATTTAAATGTCAGTAGTTTAAATGAAAAAGAGGAAGAACATTACACAGTAGATTTTATGGTATGGTGTCATTATGCTGCTGATTGCTGTGGCCAAATGCAAATAGATATGTCCTCCTGGGTTTAAATCCTTGACGGGATGGTTGAAACACCCACCATGTGAATTAACGATGCCAAAGCTATTCAGGCTCTTTTTTAGTGTGGAGTACACTTGAAGAATGAGCTTTAGACTTTCATGAGCTGAAGATTCCCACTGGGAGATGGAGGTATGGAGTTTGTCTGTGGCTGGAGGGGAACACAGGAGAGCATAAAATAACAGTAAAATGTTTTATGTCTGAAACTATTGCTCTTTTGAATGAAAATTACCATTGAAACACTGCTCATGTATACCTTAGAGGGAAGATTCAGGATTAAGAGATGCTTCTCTTGTGTGTAAAATTTGCTTTTGTTTTAACATTTGTCAGCATAAAGAGTCAGGAGGGAATAAAACATCTCTCTCTGTTTAATTCCTTAAAGCCTCCGGTCATGTTAACATTAAATAGCACAACTTGCTTATGTCTAACAATGAAGCAGCCTCTAAACTTGAGAGACAGTAGAACAGTGTGAATAGATTTTTTTTATATGAAACAGCAAGACTATCCAAAAAAATAACAAGTATAGGTTTAACCATCAGGTATTCCTGTTAGAAATGTCCACATAAACACCAAGTGTACAAAAAGCACACTGGTGGAAAAATAATAGTTTGGTATTTTATTTACAGCCAAAGGTGGTCAAAGTACTCCCATTCTGTCTAAGTAGAAGTACAGCTACTTGTTTGAAAACATACTCTGCTAAAAGTAGAAGTACTTATTCAACTAATTTACTTCAGTAACAATAAAAAAAGTACCATTTCTCAATTGTAATACAGTAAAAAGTAAAACTGCATTTTTTTGGCCATGAATAAAATATTTTTTATTTAACCATGAAAATCAGAAAATGAGTTACTGTGTAGAAAATGTATTGGATTGGGTCATGATGGTACTCAGTTTTGTGGGTACGGACAGGAAATTTTGGCAAAATGGACAGTCACAAATGCTATAAAATGTTGTCTTGAGTTAAAAAAAAAAAAAAAGGTCATCAATATGGGATTAAAAAATGCATAATAAAAGACAAAAAGTCAAAATTGTGAGATAAAAATTCAGAAATATGAGATAAGAAATGGATAATTATGAGAAAAAGAGTCAAAATTATGAGATAAAAAGTCAGAATTGTGGTACAAAAAGTATGTTTCTCTCTTCTACTGACTTTCCCTCTGAACTGATTTATTAATCTCGCCCAACATTGGCTGGGAGAGATTATTGTAATTATAGTCTGTGTCTGTCTGTGTGTCTGAAGAGATATATCATGCTGTAACTCAATTGAATACTTGAGATATCACCATAAAATTACATGGGCATATACATATAGCTAATGCGCATCAGATGCAATGATCCATTTGAGTAAAGGTCAAAGGTCAAGGGCATAATTAATTTTGATGACATTTTCAGGGTAAGTTGGTAATGGGAAGATCTGTAAATGATTAGACTTTTTTGGTGGAGGTCTGCGCTCTCAGAATGCTTTTTTAGTTTGAAAAAATAATGAGTCTATTCTGAGAATGTAAAGAGTGTAAAGTACAGATATTTATACAAAAATGTAGGAAGTAAAAGTATGAAATTGCAGGAAAAATACATACTCAAGGACCAGGAACGGACCTAGCCTGATTTGCACCCTGGGCGAGACATGTCCCCCCAGCACACGTCCCATTTATTTATTTAATCACTTTATAAACTTTCTTAAACCATGGACTCACTGTCTCATTTCCTTAGCCTATTTGTGGACTCACCAACTGACCAAAAATAGCACCAAATCCCCATATAGGCCCGTTATGATCAATTAATTTGGGCTTATTAGCAATCCTGTGAAACACAGAAGTATCCCTACAGCCCACTATCCAGCAATGGAAAAATGCATAAAAGATGGGGGGAAAAAATCCTTAAATGGTAATAGTGATATTATTTATATTATTAATCTGGCACAGGGGAGGCTAGATAATCACGTGTAAGGTGAGGCCTAATGATCCCTTAATTTGCGACAAGTCTAATGTGTAACAGCGTAACATTGTATTAATAAACCATTTGTTGGTTAGCAGGTCAATAGGCTATTCAAAATACCCCAGTTTTGTCTGGAGCACGTTTGCTTAGGATTTGGGCTTGCTTTTGCCTTTTGCTGACCTTATTAGCTTCGGGGTCATCATCACATTCACACTCGACACTTACCATGTTTGCAAAGTAACTTTGCGTAATTTAGGCCTACCTGCATATTTTGCTATCCTCTCTGCCTCCTCTTTTCTCCTTTTTCTGAACTGAAAGCTGGATGGCTTTTTTCTTTCCATCTTGGTTCTACCGCTATTAATGCTATCAAAAAAAAACATGGCGGCGCACGTAGTTGCTGCGGCTTGGTGCTCTTGTTTTTTTAACGCAAGTTGTATGCACTGACTGTTTAGCACTTTTTAATTTCGTTGTACTGGTTACAATGACAATAAATGACTATTCTATTCTATTCTATTCTATTCACTGGCATTCACCAATAATATTGACGTGATGTAAGCAAACTTAGAGAACTGGCAGGTAAATTTTTTTTTCCGATAGCCAGTGTTTATCAAAATTTAAATATACATTTACAATATACATATCAAAATTAGAATCTACATTTTTAATATATTTTTTATATATTTATAAACAGAAATGCCATATTAGGATGTTTGCCCAGATGCGTGCCAGAACGCGGCCTGTAACGCGTGAAAGCGCGCCAGGAGGAGAAAAAAATAGGACGGTCATATGCTGGCGCCAGCATAGAGGATTGTGCCCTGGTCCGTCGTCCAGCCTGCCCATAGCTAAAACCAGGTCTGTCAAGGACAGATACCTAAAAACTGTACTTGTACTTCCAAAAGTAAGAGTAAAAAAAAAAAACAACTCACTAATTATAACACTTTTTAATCCTTTAAAAGTCTGGTATCAGGGTGTACATTTTACGCACACTTTGCTCTTTACGTTAAAAGATACGTGAGCAGACTAGCATCTGTATACGAAAACTGTACTACCACTGTTTTTAATACATAAGTCATTATGACATTAATCCTGATTTTACTGACATCTGGCCTTCATTTGAGAGGTAAGTGTTACCGGTCAGCAGTCTCTGATTGGCCGTGTCACAGTGAGTGTGACGTCAGTGTGTGACGTAAGTGTGTGCAACGGAAAAAGAAACAAGTAATGAATGGTGAGACGTGTGTGCAATGAGAATATATAAGGGGCTGTTTAGGCCATATTTCATTCTCACTCTTACATACATATATTCTCACTCTCACATACATATGTTTCCCATTCAATTTAGCATTAAGCTAGCAGTTTATTTATTTTAATTTCAATGCGTAATGGCATGTAAATGTGCTAAAGCAATGCATGTAACTGAAGCATATTCTGTGTTCTATGTTTGCAGTTTTACAGAGTCAAGTGAAGTGTGAAACGAAGTTACTGGCGCCCGGCTTTTCTTGACTAAATTATTAGCCTACACTATTGGTTTGTTTTTGAGAGGGATATATAGCACAGATTACTTCAATATAGTATTTACAATGTACATTACAGTACTTCATTATTACCTTATTATGCTATCGGCAAGTTATTACATAATTGGTAGAGAAATGTTATTAAATTATTGGTAGAGAAATGTTATGTTATTGACATTTATTACGTTTTGGGTTGTAACAAGTGCATAAACAGCATACATTTACCAATCAGTCAAAGCAGACAACAGCTCAGTGGTAGTGTGAGCTCTGTCCCTCAGGAAGACTCTGGACTGGACATGAATCCACTGAGCCAAACAGGAAATTGAATTTCTCTTGGGTGAAGAACAAAATATTCCTTGACACAAGAAAAGGACAATTTGAGGGTAAGATTTTTTGCATGTTGAGATCCACAAAAAGTAGATTTACCTTCAATAAATGTTAAATGGGTAGAGTATAAATAATGCATAATGCTTTTACACCTTACAGGGTTGTTGTGTGTCCCTCATTTATCCATTAGTATACACTCATGGAGGATCAGCACAAAGCAATTTGAGATACAGTATCTCGCTCAAGGACACTCCAACAAGTGAGAAGCAGGAAATAAATGACCTGATGACAAAGGCTGAGATCCAAAGTGAATGCATGCTTGATGTTCTCCACCTTAATACTCTTATTATTATAATGTATGAAGCTCATGAAAACGTGCTACTCTACAGTTGTAACTAGAACTCAAGGGTGTCACAGCCATTTAAAATGTTAAAATGTCCATTAATGATTAATTTTTTTAGATGAAAAAAGTAATACATGGCTGAAAATAATAACAAAACCGTGTTTTTCCTCAATTAAACATTTATTCAATTCATAAGTCAAAATTACGAGATAAAAAGTTAAAACTTATGAGATAAAGTCAAAATTATGTGGTTAAAAAGTCAAAATTATTAGATGAAAAGGATTTTAAAAATCAAACAGACAATGTACAGACAGACACTGTACCTGTTATGAATGCAGTCCTGTAAGTGTTTTATTTTTGTGAGTCTTATGTAGTTTCTGTCATTGTTAGTGTCTGGGCTTTTATTTTGTTATGTGGGTGCTTGTCACTCATTCAGACTTTGCTTCCTGTCACCTGTGTAGTCCTGCCCCTCATTAATTTTCCCTCATGTGGAACACCTGTCTGCCCAGTATATATTCCCTCATGTATCTTCACTTGGTGTGAGTACGTCTGCTATCCCCATGCAACGTATGAACGGTTTTTCTTCTCTGGTTTGGACTGTTTTTCTGGTACTTGGTTTTTGCTTGCCCCTTGTATGTCTGTGTTTTGGATGTGTTTTGAGTATGACCTTTGGCCTGGATTTTGGACCTGGACTCTGCCCTGCCCCTCTTGAAATTGACGCTCTCTTGGCTCTCTGGACGGACCTATTTCTGGCATACGGTAACTGTGTTGTGGATTATGTTTCTGTTTATTCTGATTACCTGGTTCTGAACATTGACTGTCTGACCCTGCTTTTTGTCCCAGTGGCTGTTTTACTTGGGGCCGTTATCCCCAGATGGAAGTCCTGGAGAGAACAAGTGTTTTCTTTATTATGGGTCTTGTTGTCAATAAATCCTCTTAAACTTTATCTTGGGTCTGTGAGTCTCCATTTGGGTTCCATCACATTCCTGTATCGTGACAGTACCTCCTTTTTTTTTCTTACAAAAATGTTTTGTCCATGTCAGGGGAGACGACTAAAAATGTTTCTCAGGGGGAGCAACACTGAAGAAAGTTTAAGAACCATTGGCTTAGGGTACAACGGCAAGATTTGTCATTGCTTGCTGGTTAATGACTGTTCGCTAAAACCGCGAAGAAGAGCTGTTTACATTTCACCCGGTGAGTTGAGTTACACTTCATTTACATATGATGTTGTGCTGTTTCGGCGGGTAAACGGTAAACCATAGATATTGTAACAGTATTGTAATATTGCTGTTTGTTTGGCGTGATTGCGACCGACGGTAACCATTTATCCTGAAATAAAAAGTAGATGAGACCAACTCTGTCCGTTTGCTGGATACAGTGAATGATAAAATATATAAACTCAGGAAAATTTTCTTTAGACATTTCAGGTAGTTCATAATTTATTGTTACAGGGTGGTTTGTAAATGTCAATATTTTCCTAATTTAATATTTTTTGCAGTAAAACAATGACACAAACTTAACACTGTCATTTATAGGCAGAGAAACTGTTTCAACAAAACAGCTGTTTCATTTAATTGCATCAGAATGTTTAATCAGATTAATCACAATGATGGATTAATTCACATTAATGCTTTCATTTTGACAGCCCTAATTTTCTGAGTCCTTCATGGCAACACAAACACACTGGCACATTGGCATATCATATAAGTAAGGTTATAGGTCAGCTAACAGCAACAGATTTTTAATTTAATATAATTCTTCGCAGTAAAACAATCGCAAAGATTTGAAGACATCATTTACAGGCAAAGATAAATCTGAGAAGAAAATATGGAGTCATTTAATAGGTTATTATGCTCTTTATCTCACAGGCTGCATTGGCACCCAGGCTGCATGTTTGAGACCCCTGATTTAAAAGAATGTAGAAATCTAGTGCAATAATAAAATACAGAACATTATCAGAATAAGTGAAAATGTTGTTATAATGTAGAAAAATACCTAAAATAAGATGTTGTTGCAATAAATGAATACAAACTATCATTAGGAAATATGATATTTAGTATTTTTGTAATAAATATGAAGAGAATATAATAAATATACTTGTAATTGATTATACAAATCAGATTGTGTGAGGTGATTTACAAAACAATGTGCATATATAAATGGTTATGGCTGTTCTGTGTTAATGATATAATGACCAAAAGTGTGTTAAGCATAAAATGCAGAATCCATTATATATATATATATATATTTTTTTTTACTACTTTCCATTCCTTTTCTAGTGCAATTTTTTTTCTTTTAACAGTTTTGATGATTTTGTGTGCTTGAAATAAAATTAAACTGAACTGAAGTCATTTGCAGATCAGTCATAGCAATTTGTGACGTTTTATATTCACTATAAATTTCAAACAGATGTAGAAAATTGACAGAGGAAATGCTTCCTCCCACATGCCATCACATTGTATATTAAATCATTATCACAAATCTTTACTGGCATTACATTGGCTATATTTACATGGTGTTTTTTTCATTCTGAATTATTCTGAATGAAATAATTACATGAAGTTAAAGCTATTTCCTTCATGTTTATATGGAAATGTTAATGCCAAATTAAGGTTAACATGAAACAGCTGGAGGTACAGAGGGTTCTGATTACACTACTCTACATCACTTACAGTAATGTCTGGATGTCTACTGGAAGAAAGCAATGATGGTCACTTCCTGTTTTGCTTTCGTTTCAAATATGAACATGTTAGACCAGCTACTACATATGATTTTTGCATTTGTTTTTGTAATAATAATGAAATAACAGCTCAACCGACGCATAATTGTCCATGTTTAAAATGATGAATCTACATGTTTAAAATTTAGAATTTTCAAAGTATACTGTACAGTTTTTTTTTTTATTGGTAAAAGTATACAATGTACAGTGCATATGTGTGTCTGTACAGTTATGGATGAGGTTATTTAGTCACTAAACTAAAATAAAGAGAAAGGCGGTAGTGAAGTACAGAGGAAAAAACACAAAGACGAGTACGGGAAAATAAAGAATGACATGAGGGATGAAAGAAATAGCACATTAACGGGTATGGATTTGCTGCCTCTCATTCCCAGGCCCTGCTGCCGCCCTGCACATGTGCAGCTCTGACCGCGCAAGGCAGCCGGCAGCGGTCATGTCTTAATTAACAAACAGACACTTGATCAATAACGAAGGAACGATGGAAGAGGAAGACGTGAAAGGTGGGCCTCCCTGCACAGTTCAAGGTTTTTGTTTTCTGTTGATGTGGAATAACATTAGAAATCAATAACGCTGGTGAGCCCAGGACACACACGCACACTGCACAGGAAAGAGCTGGAACAGCAACCCCCCCCCCCCTGTGTCTCCTTACCTCTCTGTTCCATCAGCAGGAAGATTTGTCACCGTGTTTTCAGTCCAATGTGGTCCTGAGCCTTCTAAAGCCATTTCTATTAAATTTTGTTCTATTCCAATTCTGTGATTATTAAAGCACAAACCTGCTCGCCTTTTTTTTTTTTTTTTCAGAGGTCCAAATCCGGCCCACCAAAGGATCCAAATCTGGCTTACCAAAGGATCAAAATTCAGCTCACCTAATGATCCAAATCTGGTCCACCAACGGTCCAAATGTAGCTCACTAAACATTCCAAATCCGGCTCACTACAGAATCTAAATTAATTTAATTGTGTAAACAATTGATGATGTGTAAACAATTGATGATGGATTAATCTACATTAATGAGTTAATCTTATTGTTTTCTGGAGAATTCTTCATTTACTTCAAAGGGGCAGCCATGGTACAGTTGGTAGAGCAGGTCGTCCATTAACCAAAGGGTTGGCGGTTTGATTCCCACTCTGTCCTTGTCTGTTGTGTCCTTGGGCAAGACACTTCAGCCTCCTTGCCTCCAGTGTCACTCACACTGGTGTATGAATGTTAGGTGGCGGTCAGAAATGGCAGCCACGCTTCTGTCAGTCTGCCCCAGGGTTACTGTGGCTACATATGTAGTTTACCACCACCAGAGGGAGCATGTGAGAGTGAATGAATAATGGAACACTAATGTGAAGCGCTGTATAAATCTAATCCATTATTATTATTAATACCAAAGGAACGATGGAAGAGGAAGACGTGAAAGGTGGTTTTTGTTTTCTGTTGATCTGGAATAACATTAGAAACCAATAACACTGGCTAGCCCAGGACACACACACACACACCCTCTGTGTCTCCTTACCCATCTCCTTTCCATCATACAAGAAGATTTGTTATCGTGCTTTTAGTGCAATGTGATCCTGAGCCTTCTAAAGCCATTTCTACAAACTTTTGTTCTATTCCAATTCTGTGATTATTAAAGGACAAACCTACTCAGCGTCTGTTTTTCTGAGGTCTGAAGCGGATTTATTTCAGAATGAAATGTTATTTATTTTTTATTGCTGTGCTGCGGCTTTCCTCCAACCAGGCAATCGAATGTGGGATTACTAACATTTCCCACAATGCCTTCAGATAATGAGGCTCATTTAGTAGATGTTGTCAGCACAACTTGTGCGAACGCACAAATGATTTCCATTGACGATGCTGTTTTATTGGTCGTTGTCTGACAAAAGAGCTTCTGAATGCATCATGGCCCATATTTCTCAGCAATGTCTCATATAATTAAAGGGCTGTGACTGAATGTATCTAACCCTGATCAGGACTTTTCAGGATTGCATGAAAGAACTGAAATGTATCTCTTTCATATCTGTACTTATAGAATTATCCCACAGTTATGTTAATGCTACAGGATTACAGGTGTCAAAATGAGGCATCTGGGCTAAATCCAACTCCAAATCTCACCTACCAAAGGGTCCAAATCTGGCCCAATAAAAGGTCTAAATCTGACCTACCAAAGGCTCAAGATCTGACCAACTAAAGGGGCCAAACCTGGCTCACCAAAGGGCCCACATCTCGCTCACCAATGGCTCCAAAGCTGGCCCCCCAAAGGCTCCAAATTTGACCCACTAACAGGTCCAAATCTGACCCACCAATGGGTCCAAATCTGGCCCACCACAGGGTCCAAATCTGACCCACTAAACCAGGGGTCTCAAACATGTGGCCCAAAGGTTCCAATGTGTTTGCAGAGCTCCGTAATTACACAGTCAGGGCTATGGAACTGAGGTTTGTCCAGGTTCCACATACAAATCAATATTATCTGTCATGACCTCTGCTCCAGTGACCTTTCCCCCAGTTTTCTCCATACTCACCTGGCCCCACACTGCGCAGCTGCAAGCCGTTCCTCATGTGCGACTACAAAAGCAGTGAGGCTTGCAGTTACCAGTGCGGGACCATTCAGTTTTGTCTCTTCCATAACCCAGACATTTTGCCATCTCTCATGTCACCATAACCTGGACAGTTTTCATACTGCGGACTCTGGCTGATCTACACCCAGGTTTTTGTTTGGTCTTTGTTTGGTGTTGTCTCTGTTTGGTGTTGTCTCTGTCTTGATTTTTGCTTTGTTTATTTTTCCCTTCAGCACTGAGCATTGGAGTCCTCTTTCACCTCACCCACCATGACATTATCTACAGTCAAATAACTTATAAACCTACAAAAAAATCATGAATCCATATTTTCTTCTGGGTTTGATGTGAAAAACATTTTACATTATGCTATGACAACTTTTTTTAAAATCTTTTTTAGTTTAAAAAAATATGGAAATATTTGCATTTACAAACTATAATGTAACAATAAAATATAAGTATGAACAACATGAAATATCTAATGAAAATTCACTACAATTTTTTGCTTATTCATGGAAAAATGATATGTTGAAGCAAAACATTGTTAAAATTGCCTTTTTTTTCCTAGGAAATGTGAGGGGTTTTTTTCTCCATTTTTTCCCCTTTTTTGTTTGTACTGTATAGTTTGTACAAGATATTTTCATAATTTAATGAAACTTTAAATTATGAAACTTTCACCTTTCACATAATGAAAGGTGAAAGTTTCTTCATTAAACCACTTCATAATGCTGAATAGTCTGAGAAACAAATAGAGCTAAATGTGTTGAACTGTGTATACTTCATGATTAAATAAACTGAACTCTAACAGTGAGTCAATTACAGATTTCTCACCACTAGAAACATTTGGCCTAATTTAAACAACATACACATTTACAAAACTATCTACATTTTAGTTATTTTGAAGTATTTTTTAAACTGAAGAACATTGATGTACCCAGGAATTTCTAAACTGTTAGTGACAGCTTTGTTTGGTTTCATATTCATGTTTCATTTGCTGCTATGTGTTGCTATTGTTGTATTAAAAAGCTCTATTTAGCCAACTACTATTCTATTAAAATGTGACATCAAGCTGCCCATGTTTTCAATTGTTCTATTTTGAAAATGAAAAAAGTGGTAGAAATTACAAATTACACAGCTGACAGTGGGACTTCCATTCCATTAAACTGACTTATTATTAATTTTACTCCAATTATGAACCCATTCATTTGTGACTTGCATAATTATGTTATGTATGAAATTCACTGAAATTATAGCCCTATGAACAAATTATACTAAAATTATTTGTGTCAAATAAACAGGAAAAAAGCCTAGTCCCAGTACCAAGTTCCATCCACAAAAATGATTTATGGACATGGATTTATGCTTAAAATTCAGTTTGTTACATATATGCATTGAAATCAGCTGATGAGTTATTTTAAGTTGATGTAAATGGAAAATAAAGAAAACAGTCTTGGCATATTTTGACCACTTTCGTCCATCTGAGAATATTCATACTGAAAAATCATTTCGTAAATGTAATTTTCCACATTGTAACTTTTTGATTCGTATTCTGTCAAATATCAAACACACAACACTTTTCATATATATATATATATATATATATATATATTAATGTGTGTGTGTGTGTGTGTGTTTTTTTTTTTTAAAGTGAGCATAGGAACTTGATTTTAGGCCTTAATACACTTAAAATCAAAGGTCATTAATTTCCTTAATAAGTCCCATAGAGGGTTTAAATAAAGTGAAAACCCAACCAAGTTGTGGCAACTTAAAGAAGTGGAAACTGTCGCCTCATTTAATTTCAGTTGAATGAGGTGTGTGTGTGTTTTTTTGTTTGTTTGTTTTTTCAGTGCAGAACCTGCATCCTGACCCCACATCCATGATCATGTCTGTCATTTCCCTTTGACTGCCAACATTCAGCTATGTCTGAGGGAAAGTTTATCTGTGTTTGTTGAGTATTGTAGGAATTCTCAGACAGGATGGCCATTCTGCGATAAGGCTTTCACATTTGGTTGTAGCCAGAAGGCTGCTGAGAATGCTGGGAACTCTAATCATCCTCTCCCCATACCTGCCTCCATCCCCCCTCTTTCAAGTGAGTTACTGATCCACCTCTGGACAGAAATCGTATGTTTATTTTCTTTTCTTTCTCACTGCAAGATTTTGGTGGAAAATTGAATTTGATACCCAGGGGCAGAATGGAAAATTGGGCAAAATAGCTTATTTTCCCCCCATCCAACCTTTTGCTCCTCTTTGTAATGAATAGCAAAACAAGATATCTATGGGAGATGGTAGTCTATGCGGGATACTAGCCCTTGCAATTTAGAACTCATCAATACATGTTTACAGTACAAGTGTGAATTTGGGAGGAGTGTGTCAGTCTGCGCAACATGTATATCTGCCTGATAGGTCTGAATATCAGCCTTATGAAAGAGGCACTGAGGCGTGACATCACACATATCTAACATCTTTGAGTGCTGTCAATGTGATTCTTTCTTCCTTTTCCTGGCTACGACACATTATATTTAGAGACATATTCAACTACTGCGAGGACAAATCTAAATCATTACAAAGTGCTTGAGATCTCTGTAAAGATTTTCACACTATACGACGCAGAGAAAAAAAAGACTTTTTGGTGTAGTATTAATTATTAGGCTGTCATGTTTTTTAAAAAAATGTCTAATTATAAGTGGGTGATTCTCTGAATTGGGTGCACTTTGACACACTTCAGGTGAGATTTTTTTTCTTAATTTGAACCCATCAGATTTAGAATGGAAAAAGTCAAATTCAATGAGCATATTAATCATCATCAGTAAATGAGCTGAGGTTTGCTGGTAACATGAAGTGAAATCTGCATGTAAAGGTTACTGGATGATTGTCTTTGTACAATCTACTTATAATTATTCAATTTTAATAGATTCAGTACTTCAAATACTTCAGATTAGTACTTCAAATACGTTTCAAAATTTTCCCAAGTAAATAATATTAATTTTTTTTACAGTCTACATGTACTTGCATTTTTTTATTCTACTCAGGGCTCTAGAGGGCAACCAATTTGGTCACACTCAAAATTTCTCACTAGTGTGACAAAAAAAATCAGAGATTGCACCGGTGCGACGAACCCTTGGAGGAAAAACATCTTTGCAACTTTGAAAGTATGAGCGACGCATTTCTTTTCATAGTCTACACATTGAATACAAGTGAGCCGAGTGACGTGTAAAAGGTGATAAGGTGGCTGGGTGCTTAGTGCTCTTGCCTCACAGGAAGAAGACAGGAAGTTCGATCCCTGGACCATGTGGGCCATTTTGTGTGGAGTTTGCATGTTTCTCTCTTCATGTCTAAATGGGTATCCTCTGGGTGCTCTGGTTTCCTCCATCACCCAAAAACATGTTTGTTAGGGTCAAATACTGCAGCCAGGTGATTCTGACCATTAGTCTACAGCGGGAGATGGATCCCCAGGCGCTGCCCGCTGCTCCTTACAGGGTGCCCCAATGGCATCAAAGAAAGGATGGGTTAAACACAGAGGACACATTTTGTTGTACAGTGTATAATGACAAAATATATAATGACAAAATATATAATGACGTGTTTTTGTAAAGCCCTCTGAGACGACTTTGTTGTGATTTAGGGCTTTATAAATAAAATTTAATTGAATTGAAAATAAAGAAATTTACTTTCCATTTACCAGGGCGGCACAGTGGTGCAGTGGTTAACACTCCTGCCTCACAGCAAGAAGGACCCTGGTTTGAATCCCACACCAGACCTTTCTGTGTGGAGTTTACATGTTCTCCCTGTGTCTGTGTGGGTTTTCTCTGGGTATTCCAGTTTCCTTCCACCATCCAAGCACATGTACTGATAGGTTAATTTAAATTGCCCACAGGTGTGAAAAGTATATTTGTGACCCACCACCACGAAACCAGGCATGTGTGTCTGGCAATCAAAACTGAGTTATCTGTGTAGCTTCGTAGAGTGGAAACTAAGGTTTAAGATGGTGAAAAAATTATGTTTCTATCACAAGTAGAACCAAAGTTATGGTAACTTTAATATCCACATTTTGACATATTTTGAATTTGCATATTTTTAGATATTGTCCGTTAAAGTTTTGGACTGTTTTGGGGTAGGAACGCATAATAATTTGTATCCGATTGACAAAAATTATTCACAGATGTTAAAGGACACTCTGATGGACATGTCACAGAAGTTTTACATATTATAATAATAGGACAGAAGTGCAACGTATTATAATCATTTGGCTTACGCCATTGGACAAGAGCATTCAATATAGGCTTTTTTCTCGTACCGAACACTTGGATGTTTACTCACGGAACGGAGAATGGTTTGTTCGGCGAAAAGAGGTGGAAGTCGGCTTTGTCTTTGCTCAGCAATCCCTGAACTTTTGTTGGGGCTTAAATAATTGACTCAATAAACACCTTTATTGATTGGATTTCAATGTAATGACCACAGGAACTGAACATAGAGGTGTTAAGGTACCGTTTTTTGATAAGATGTAAACACAAATAAGAAATCGCCTTCCAGCCTAAATTTGGCTGTAGCTCTGAACGACTCAGCGTGACTTATGCCTGGTTTCGTGGTGGCGGGTCACATTTAAGCATGCAAATTAAGAACAATATCATATCAGCCCAAAAAATTAGGTCGTCATATCAGCCATCAGCTAACTAACCACTAAATATCGGTGTTGGCATCAGCTTTAGAAAAACCCATATTGGTTGACCTCTAAACACTAATACTAATACTAATACCACTACTGCTACTACTACTAATAATAATAATCATCATCACCATATTAATAATAATACTAACTTTATTTAAAAAGCAGCTTTTTAAAAGTTTTTGCAAATGGACTGCACTTACATAGCGCTTTTCCACCTTCATGGTACTCAAAGCGCTTTACATTAGCTTCATATTCACACACACACACACCAGTAGGTTTTTAAGGTTCTACTTGGAGCCTAAGTCAGGGTTCAGTGTCTTTCCCAAGGACACTTTGACATGTGGACAGCCAGAGCCAGGATGCTAACCCCCGACCTGTCAGTCAGTGGATGACCCGCTCTACCAACTGAGCCACAGCCATCCTGTGTAGTGTACAAAGTATTTTGACAGTCAAACAGAAGGACACAACAGCCGAATAAAACACAACACAAGAAATAAGAATAGCAACAAAAAGTGGAACTGAGTTATACAAGCAGAAATAACAGAACATGATGTTAGAAACAGAATAAAACAGCATCAACAACTAGACAGCGTCAAATTAAATTTAAAAAAAGTTAAAAAGTGAAATATCACATTACATGAAAGTCAGTCTAAAAATTTATTTTAAGGAGTGATTTAAAAGATGACACGAGGGCTGAATGATTTTAAGAAAAAAAAATTAATTGTGATTTTTCTTTTCCATAATAATTACTGTAATAACTGTCAATAACATTTCTCTACCAATAAAAACATAGTAATAGTAATAGTAACAGTAATAACATTTTACCAGTGTAGGTCATGGTGTAATGCAGAGGTTAACATATTAAAATATATCCAGTCATTGTTATGTGTTGCTAAATAACTGAACAGAGGTGTGAAGAAATATGAACAGTAAAATAGTAAAGTGCATTGTAAATACTATTATATTAAAGTAATCTGTGCTAACCAATAACCATCAAATAATGTAGGCAGACAGCATATTTGCTCAACCCTCTTTTTTCTTCAAAATAGGGCAATATTTAGACATTTTCCAACATGAATGTAAAAATAAAAGAAAGCACAATGCAATTTGTTACATTTTTGGCATAGTTATTACATTAAAGTTTTTTTTAGTGTAAGGTCAATAATGTAATAACCTACCAATAATATAATTCCTCACTATGTTATTGACAAAATGTTATTACTTTATTGGTAGAGAAATGTTGTTACTTTATTGGCAGTTATTACATTTTGGGTTCTAACAAACCCCACTCCATTTTTTCCTCAGTGTATTTAAAGCAAACCCCATTGCTTGTCTAAAGAGAAACCTCATGGATTATACCATAAATCAAGTCATTATTAAACAGGGCAGGGCTAAATTTGGAACCACAGTCTGGCAATTCCGAATGTCTCCACGTTTCACTGATCCATCCCTGATGATTGCCTTTTAATCAGCTGCAAATACTCTTTAATTACAAGATTAGTTTCCTCCCAATTAGCCAACGTGCTAATGGTTCTAATCTGCCATTGAAGTCGACTGAATTCTAATTAGAGACTAACTGTTTCAATTCACCTAGGGCCCATCTGATGGGTCATTACCAACCTAGTTATCCTCATATAAACCAACTGCAGCATGCAACACAGGTCCCATTTGGAGAGCAGCTGTAGAGTGTTTATGGCCGCCATGTGGGCCATTTCCATGCACCATCAAATGACAATGTTTCCGTTCTCTGAATATCACAGAGACACTCTGATGACTCATGGAAAGAAAATATTGTTCACTGCAGTGGCGCAAGCTGTGGCTATACTGTGAAGAGTTCCATCCCTTTGTTGAAACATTGTTTGTTGAAAACTAGAGACGTCCCCATCAGGCTGTTGTGCCACAGAGTCACAACATGTCCTTCAATTAAGAACAGTGGTTTTCAAAGTGTAGGACAGTGAGTTTCCCCCAAAAAAACTGAAAGGCAGCTTTAGCAGTAAACATCAAATATGAAGTAGAACAAATGTGCAATAAAGATATAATGAAGATATAATAAATCCAATTCCAATATGGTTAGCACTTGTGCCTCACAGCAAGAAGGACCCTGGTTCAATTCCCACACTAGACCTTTCTGTGTGGAGTTTGCATGTATTCCCCGTGTCTGCAAACTCCAGTTTCCTGCCACCATTCAAACACATGCACTGATAGGTAAATTGGTTAATCTAAATTGCCAATAGGTGTGAATGTAAGAGTGATTATTTGTCTATATATGTTCAGCCCTGCAATGAACTGGAGACTCATACGGGGTGTACCCCGCCTTCGGCCATTGTAGCTGGATTAGGCCCCCACAGACCCCCACGACCCTAGAGAGGATAAAGCGATTTCAGATAAATATCAAAATATGTGCAAATAATGACTCTACAAAATAAGTAATACAAAACATTCAAAACAAACTACTGCATCAAAGTCCATAAATGTCCATGTGTTATCATGAGGTGGTGGTGGGGGATGGGGCAGCAGACTGAGCTGGTCCATATGATTCTCCAAGAAGGAGTTTTTTGTCAAACCTTGAAAGGACAGGTGATGTATCCTTATATCTGCCAGATGGACCTGAACCTGACTGTCATATTGCTAACCATGATAAATGAAGACAATAATGATTTGAGACTAAATACATAAAATGCGTAAATTTGGCTTAAATAAATACTGTATATAAATGTAATTCAAGTATGTAAAAATACTTTTCAGTAGTGTTGAATATTATTACTACTATTCTCAAAGTACTTTTTCCTTCCCAGGAAATGATAGAATGTTAGAATGTGATTTATTTTTGACAGAGAAAGTGAATAAATCCTCAAAACTTCATTGACCCATTGTAAACTTAACTACTGATGTATAGGAATAAAATGAGAAATGAGACTGAAAAATTACAACTTTATAGTCAACAATGTGTAATCTGTGTTCATATGTGTATATTATTCTTACTATTATTATTATTATTATTATTATTATTATTATTATTATTATTAGCTTGATAAACACAAATCACCAAGAAACTAAAACTTGCTGGGTGGATGTCCATCTTTTTCTGACCTCCGCTGTTGTCAATCAAATCATTCCACCATGTTGAAATTTCCGCTGATCTCTGTTACGTCACATTGTAAATACTACTCTATGGAAGTCATCTGTGCTACATATCCCTTCCAATAACCAGCCAATAATGTAGGCTAATATTGTAGGCCAATAATAGATTTGGTCAACCCTATTTTTAAGAGGCAATATTTAACCATTTTGCAACATGAATGTAAAAATAAAAGAAAGTAAAATAATTTGTTGGATTATTGGCATAGTTATTAGCCTACTACAGGGATATTGCTAATTAGAAAATTAATAAATTAGAATTTAGATGAAATGCTTTTCAGATTAAAATACAGCTAAAATGGCTACATTGTGTGCATTTTTTGTGTACGATAGTTTGTCCCAAAATATGATAACTTTGAGGTTTTGTTAAGATAGTTGCACATTTCTTATCTGGAAACACTGGTGAATGGGCAAAGGACAAAGAGTCCATCACAGTTTGGAGCAGAAACAAAAAGGGCACAATCTGGATTTTTAAAAAAATCCTACTTTCTCCAAAGTCTATCTTAGACTAAAGTTTGATGGTGAAATAAAAAGAACGTGTTGGAAAGTTGGCGTTTCAGTGTTGTGAACTGGTCTTTCTCATTTTGACTAAAGCTGTCTGATAACACTGCTTGTGACTCCGCTTATCGATTTGCCAGTGGCTGGTTCTTGGATGTAGTGTTTTTCTCTCTATTTATGGACTCTAGCGTTAGACACTGCTGCAGCTAACACACTGTTACCCACTGGTTTCTGGACAGAGTTGTGTGTTTTGGCCATCACTTGGGTTGATGCCTGGAGCCTGAAAGGTACTGACTGAACCAAAATTACAGGATCTGTGGCTGCTGGCTTTTCCGCTGCTGAAAGTGTGTTAATGTTTACATTTTCTCTGGTTATCAACAATGACATCATCACCTCCTCTCAAAAATGCAGCTGTTTTGGAGACATTTTGTCACAAATGAACTTGGTTTTGAACCCAAATGTATAACTCAAGACTCTCAAGTTCTAAACAGGGGTCTCAAACTTACTTTCTTTCAGGGGCCACATTCAGTCTGATTTGATCTCCAGACCAGTAACATAATGGCTTAATAACTTATAAATAATGTCAAAGAAAAAAAATGTCTTTGTTTTAGTGTAAAAAAAAGAGCAACAATTATGAAAATACTTACATTCATAAACTATCCAAACAAAAAAGATTTAAATAAGCAAGGGATAATGTATTGCTTATCACATTAGGTGATAAAGCAAAAAAATAATTGTAGCACCCCGAAGGTGGAGGCCCTGTTGGGGAATATATTTCTGATAGTAACTTGTGGGCAATACATTATCCCGCTTATTCTACGGGTTATTACAGCTTATTACTGCTACTACTCTAACAGACTAGATAAAATAGCTGTTACAACGTAGTGAATATCTACTTTCAAAGTGGCCGAACTACTTGCGGAGTGATGGGGTAACGTGAATCTGAAGTGACAAAACTTGTTGCCATGGGCAGTGGGCATTAACGGCACAGCGGGCGGTGAACAGGAGCTGTCGCAACGTTCTAGAGGGCCGTAGAATAAACTGAAAAAACTAATGTTTCTTAAGAAAAAGAACAGCATTGTCCCTCAAATCATCAATTTTACATCTGGATCAGATCTGCAATGACAGTGTCATTGCACTCATAGTAGCAGAAGCAGAAAATGGTTCAAATTGTGCTTAATTTTCTTTTAACATTTCAGGTTGTTCATATTTATTGAGGTTATTCACATTTTATTGTTACAGGAAGGTTTGTAAATGTCAATATTTTCACAGTTTAATGTTATTTATTGCACTAAAACAAAGACAAAATCTTGAATACATATTGAATCACCAAATAACAAAAAAAAATCTGGATGTATAATTTTTTTTAGGTTAGTATGCTGTTATTTGTCTGTAGATGTTTGTCTGTGGAACCTGAACTAAAATCAGTTTCACAGCATTGACTGTGGAATTATTGACCTGTGCAAATTCATCCCAGGGGATTCATTGGAACCTTTGGTGGGCCGTATTTGGCCCCCGGGCCGCATATTTGAGACGCCTGTTCTAAATAAAATGGAGGAAAGTGGTCCTTTAATTTGATTCTAATAGTCGTCTGACTCAGATTTGCATCAAGAAATATTTTGATAGAGAATTACTAAGTGAATCCATCACCTCTAATAATCAACAAGTCATTGAAACAATTAATCGATTAAACAGATATTTATAATTTTTTTCTTAAATTTAGCATGAAGTTGATTTAATTATGTGGCTAATATAACAAACACAAGAAAGATGGGTACAATGAAAAATACATGTTTTATTGAACACAAAAATGTCCTCCATGTAAAACTAAGTAGTTTCAGATAGAGGACGTGCTAGGTGTGCACGTCTGCCTCGTCTGCAGGAAGGGCTCCATGGCAGAGCATGAAACAGGCCTTAAATGTCAGGCCTGAGCCTGGCCTGGGCCAATTCAAATGCTAAAAAAATTTGGCAAAATAAAGTAAAAAAAAAAAAAAAAAAAAGTACTCTGGACCAGAGTACATGTTCTTGATCTGTCATTGTCATTATCTGCATAATGTAAAATGTTTTTCACATCAAACCCAGAAGAAAATATGGATTTATTGTTTTTTGAACGTTTTTATGTTATTTGATAATCTGTATGTGGAACCTGAACTAAAATCAGTTCCACAGCCTTGACCTTTGAAAATTCATCCCAGGGGCCACATTGGAACCTTTGGCGGGCCACATTTGACCCCTGTTGAAACCTCTGTTGTATAGTGTAATTAATAAGTATATGACAAAAATTGGAAAAGGGCAGCACGTTGGTGTAGTGGTTGGCACCTCACAGCAAGAAGGACCATATTTCGATTTCCACATTCTCCGGGTATTCTGGTTTCCTAAATTGCCTATGGGTGTGAATATGAGAGTGTCTATATATGTTCAGCCCTATGATTAACTGGTGTCTCACACAGGGTGTACCCCACCTTTACCCATTGTAGCTGGATTAGGCTCCCAGTGACCCCCATGACCCTAGTGAGGATAAAGCGGCTTCAGATGACGAGACGGGACAACACTGGAAAAGAGATTGTATTCATGAATATTCGCAAGGGATAATGTACAACACCCCATCCACCTTCGGCGTCAGGGTGTTGTTCAGGCCTGTAGGGAAATATTTTTCTGATAGTCCCACTTATTCTACGGGTTATTGCAGCTTATTACTGCTACTATAACAGACTGGATAAAATAGCTCTTACAACGTAGCGAATATTTACTTTCAAAGTGGCCAAACCACCTGCGGAGTGATATGGTACCGTGAATCTGAAGTGAAAAAACCTGTTGCCATTGGCAGTGGGCGTTAATGGTGCAGTAGGCATTAACCGCGCAGCGCCCGGTTATTGAAAAAAATCCGCCCGCAGAAGGCAGGGAACGTCCATTCAAAGTGAATGGAAGATGTGTCGCAATGTTCTAGAGGGCCGTAGAATAATGATTAAAAATATATTCCTGCTCATGAAATAAGTGCAGTTTAATCGGAAATCTTCCTTCCATCGATCATTCATGTTGTGACAGTAGATAATAATCATCTTCAGCTCAGATGACACACAGATGAGTATGTTTAAGGCCTAGTCCTTCCATTAGACCAGGGGTGTCAAATATGTGGCCTAATTTATCATTTAAGCACATGCATTATTTAAAATTCCAAAGGTTCCAATGCGGCCCCTGGGATGAATTTACAAAGGCCAATAATTCCATAGACAAGGCTGTGGAAGTGATTTTAGTCCACGTTCCACATACAGACAAATATTATCTAGAGTCAAATAACAGCTTAATAATAACCTAGAAAAAAAGAATGACTCTTCTCATTTTGATGTGAAAATAATCTACATTATGCAAATAAAAAATGACAACTTAAATGTTTTTATAGTGCAAAAATAACATTAAATTAGAAAAATATTTATTCTTTATACTATCCTGTAACTATAAAATGTGAAAAACCTGAATAAATATGAATGAACAGGAATTTCTAAAGAAAATTAACCACAATTTTAACAATTTAGTGTCTTTGTAGTAGATCTGATCCATAATGCATGTGCGTAAATGATAAATTGAGGCATACTATTGTTAGAATTACACATATTTTTCTTGAGGCATTTCTGTTTTTTCAGGTTATTCATACCTTTCTTGTTTATTTTAAAAAAGGAAATATTTTCACACGGGTTTGTTTGCACTAAAAGAAAGAACTGCCATTTTTTTCTAGGTTATTATGTTATTATTTTACTGGTCTGGGCCACCGGACATCAAATGGGGTGGAATGTGGTCCCTGAAATTAGTGTATTTTGCACACTATAAGACTGTAAAATACTTTATTTTTCTCCCAAAATGACAGTGTGCCTTATAATCCAGAGTGCCTTATATATGAATTAATTCAAGTTGTGTTTAGTGACTTGGATTTTTTTACTTCTTTTCTCATAATTTTGACTTTTTTTCCTCATCATTTTTACTTTTTAATCTCATCATTTTGACTTTTTATCTCCTGATGTTGACTTATGTGATGATTTTTACCATTTATCTCAGAATTTTTACTTTTGAAAATTTTATTTTGCAGAATGTATTAAAACTCAACAAGGTTGGGAGTTTAGCTTCGCTTAATAAGCTTTATATATGAAAAAAATTGTGGAAACAACGGTACTTTGAGAAAAAGGTTTGACACCCCTGCACCAGAGAGCACATGCAACAAGAGGGGAATAAAGTCTTGAACAAAAATGATGTGGCAGAGCTGTACATACACTCTGTCAGATGAGGTTATATATCACAAAGAACTGTCTGAAAGTTTCCATTCCAGCTGCAGCACCTCATGTCTGCAGGTGACAATAAGTGGCTATCAGTCCATTTTAATGATTTTGTGAGAGACTACTGGTCCTACACATCGTTTAAATGGACTTTATTATTATGTAAATACCAGCCGGGTTTCATCCAATGTCAAAGGCAGGTGGGGGGTGGGGTGGGGGGGTCCAGCTATATTGCCACCTCATCACAGAGGTCTTGCTGTTTGAAGACCTATTCAGTGCATACTTTCACTGAGTTACAGGCCACTTTTTAATTAAAGATATTTGGCAGCTCCGGCCACTGCAGTATTCAAGGTTTGAGCACCACAGTGGCAAAAACTCTATGTCAAGGGGGGGGTGAGGTGAAGCAGGACTCAACTGCACAGTGCTGAAGGAAGAACTGATTTAATAACAAACTAAGAAACATAAATACAAGAACAAGACAAAACTAGAGTCAAAACCTGGGAACAGAACAGCCAGCGTCCGTGGTGATGATGAAAGTCCGGGTTATGGTGACTGAGGAGATGGAAATGCTGTCCGGGTTATGGAGGTGACATTACTGAATGGTCCCACACTGGCAACTGCAAGCCTTACTGCTTTTATAGCCACAGATGAGGAACGACTTGCAGCTGCGCAGTGCAGGACCAGGTGGATATGGAGATGACTGGGGGAAAGGTCACCGGAGCGGAGGTCATGACACTCTATAGTAGGGGGTCTCAAACTCATTACTTTCAAGAGCCACATTCAGCCAGATTTTATTTCCCATAAAATAACTTCTCAATAAATAGCATTTCCTAAAATGTTGTACAGCAGGGGTGTGAAACTCATATTCATTCAAAAAAACTCAAATTTGCTAGGAAAAATAAATGCAATGCTAAATTGTTCTTCAACATATCATTCTTACATTACAAAAAGTTGTTAAAATTGTAGTGAATTTTCTTTAGACATTTCATGTTGTTCATACTTCAGGTTTTTAACATTTTGTTCTTACATGATAGTTCGTGAATGTAAATATTTCCATATTTTCATGTTTGTTTTTTTAAAACTGAATCAAAGATGAAAATGTGAAGTTGTAATTTTCGGTATAATGTAAAATGTTTTTCACATCAAACACAAAGGAAAATATGGATTATTTGCATTTTTTGTCAAAATTAAGCAATAAAAAATCGAAATTATGAGATACAAAGTCAAGTCACTAAGCACAACCACAATTAATCTATATATTAGGTTACTTCGCCTTCACCAAAATGGCACAGCCATCTGAAGAGGCATTCACTAGCTAATCTCCGTGATATAACCAGCATCCGCTAGCTAACCTGACTGAGCAGCAGTGCCGACAACAACGCTCCTTTTTCCAAACATGATGTGGACAGTGTGGTGTGCGTCTTGCCTGCCGTCTTAAAGTGAGGACACATGACAGACGTCTGGACAGTCTGGTTTTAGAGTCCAGGCAAAATGTTCAACCTACTGATGTTGTGCAGTTAAATTTAACAGAAAACTCTTTGCTAACATTAGCCTTTATTTTGTTGGGGTTAAAATATTGATGCTTGTCTCTTATCAATGGACATTGTTACATTGCAATGACATGTCAAAACGGGACTGAGGATTTCTTTTAATCTTTTTAAACCGTCTGAGAAAATTGCTAATGACGATAAAATCAATCAGTAGTGAAGACGGAACAAGTTGCTCGTTGCTGAACAGATGTGTGTCCATGGTTTTTTTTTTTAGCCACGTGGCTGTGTTGTTCCTCAGCTGACAGTGTGATGATGTCATCATGACACCTCAAGTCGACTTTACTGACGGATAAGTCATCATGTTTTGACATCATATGACAACAAGCGAATGGTATATTTGCAAAATGTACAACCTTTACCTTAAAGCAGGTTTATTGATATATTTTGTTAAATCTGACAAAATCATGTGCTTCATATTGAACATTAGATCTAAAATGTGAAATCTGGTCATTGTGCGAAGTCGCATAACATCAGAGTTACGTCATACGTGGTCAAATATTGAAATGGCCATATCTCAAAAACGGGATTGAGGATTTCTTTAAATTTTTTAAAACCCTTTAAGAACATTGGCAAATGACAGCAAATACTTATGAACAGAACATTTGGTAGGGAGGAGGGGGGTCACAATACGACAAAATATCCAACTATTTTTGCTGTTTTTCATCATTTTGAAACACTAAAAAAAAATCTACTTAATCATATTTTTATTAATTGGAATTATGTGACTATATTGAGTGGTTATATTGACTGGAGCTAATTATTGGGGGTCATGACCCCCGTGTAAATTATGAGCCTGGGTTATTCTGCTATAATTTGACTATAATATTGGTCTATATGTGGAACCTGATCTAAAATGAGTTACACAGGCTTGACTGTGGAACTATTGACCTTTGCAAATTCATTCCAGGGCCCACATTTGGGCCCTGGGCCGCATGTTTGCTCTACAGTAGTACAGTCTTTTTTTCTTTCTTTAACAGAGTGATGCTTGGGTCTCACGACGATATTCATATCTTTGCATATGTTTAGAATATTTTAGCTTTTTTTCTATATTCTATATTTTATTCAGTGCTTTTTCTGTGCTTCTTTTTTGAGTTTCTTTAGTCATGCAAAATTAAACAAAATTAATATAGATTAACCCTTTGCTGCATACTCGTCACTCCAGTGGACAGTTCGTCTACAGTGTAAATTTTTTTTGTTTTTTGTTTTAGTTCCATATCAGTCAGTTCATATCATTACTGTATTGGTAGGGGCTAATGTGACCCCCCTGTGTTATAAAGCTTAAAGGTGCTGAAATTGGGACGTGATTTTTTTTATTATTATATTCAAAACAAACCTTTTCAGAAAAGGTTGTTATTGAGAGTATGACACTGGGATAAGGAGAGAGAGAGAGAGACAGAGAGAGAGAGACAGAGGGACAGAGATTAAGAGAGAGGGACTAAAATTGAATGAAACCAAAGAAAGAAGAGACAATGTGAATACAAATGTGTGCCAGTACAGACATGCGTTTTCCTGCCAGTTGATCCCACTGTGACTAAAATGGATGTGCTGCTACTGCACTGGAAGCATTAACCCTTTCACTGTTACAACCATCAGCCAAACAACACATCAGTCTGCTGAAACTGGACATGATTACAAGTTATTGGTTTGGAATCAACTAATTCAAACAACACACCAAGGAGGTGTGTGTGTGCTTGTATTGCTGTCTTTATAGGGACATTGATATGTTTACACACTCAGGTCCCCACAAGAGTTAAATATAAATATTGATGAAATTGGTGTCAAATCTGCAAATATATGAAAATTATGTCGCCTATAATTTAAAACTTTTTTTTGTTTTTTTTTTTAAGTCCCCATGAAGCATGAGGGAACCAGGTACAAAGCAAGTATTTTTCAAAGGTTTCAAAATGTGTTTCTTTTTTTCCTTTTTTTCCTTTATTTTATTTAATTTTTTTGTGAATTAATTTTATTATTTTTGTAAAATATTTATATATTTTTTTAATTAATTTTTTAATTTATTAACTTTTTCAATGTATTTATTTTTATTACTATTTTGATTGACTTTTTTTTAATTAAATGTAATAAAAATGTTATCATTATAGTAATTTGTGTAATACTTTTTCATCGTGGGTGTGTGTGCCTAGCATACAGGGTGTTGTGATGCATCTAGTGCAGTAGTTAGTGGGAAGAGGCATGTTGCTTTCCATCTGCTTGCTATCTTCTCGCTTTCAGACACTGCCGCTGGCTAGCCCTTGCGGTTAACGGAGTAGCAGCCCCTGGCGTAAGCCTCCTCCTGCCAGTACATAGCCTCTCCATCACCAAGACTCCTGTCAGGCCTCCACGTGGCCACGCATGGTAACTGGGGCCTTGCGGCTCCAGGCAAACGTGGCAGGGGATCTCGGAGCTGCAGTGGTCCCCAGAGGTGTAATGCGCAGGCCCACAGTGTGGTCACGCCCTGGCATCAGCCAACCACTGCCCCACTGCCTTGTGGGCTAGTCTGGGAAGGCAAAAGGCTAGGGGAGCACACCCTGAGAGAAAAGCAAGTGCTGGTAGGTGCACCCCCCCACTGCCTTGCGGGCATCGCATGGAACGAAAAGGCTAAGGGAGCAAACCCTGACAGAAAACCTGGCTTGGACTAGGCAGGCACCTGCAACAAAGCAGTGTCCTGGCAACTCCTGCAGCCAACCTGCTGCCAAACATAGCGGTTTCCGTTCCTTTGGAAGACAACAGGGAGGCCGAGAGGGGAGCCCTGCTGCCTGGGAAACACAAGGCTTCCATAACAATTGGCCCAGGCCTCTTGTGCACTGGAGAGGAAACTCCAGCTCCACTGACTGGTGGAGACACAACACGGGAGGTTAGCAGTAACCGGTTATAAGTCCTTCATGATTGGCGTAGAGTATGGGCGCCAGGGGCTACCTCCGACGGTGGGAGAGATGTTCAGTCTCATTGGATAGCTACCGCCCGCCTCAAGCTGGGCAGCCCCCAGCCAATAAGGTGCTATCCCGCCACAGCCCGCCTGCTCCAATCGGGTGGATGGAGCTTAGGGATTCATCCTAACAAGTAGGCTGTAAACTCATGCACCTCCAACATGCCTCTTGGCGGTGTGCCAACGACTATTGGCTTCAGCTATGCAGCAACATACAACTAGCTGCTGACACAAGTAACATCAGACTGATGTTTGACGGGATTAAAAAGGCACTCGGACCATCACCACGCACAACCGCCCCCCTGAAATCTGCTTCGGGAGAAACCATTGCTGACCGCTCTAAACAGCTGGACCGTTGGGTGGAGCACTACTCAGAGTTGTATGCCAGGGACAATAGTGTTTCCGATGCAGCACTCAGGCATGTAGGGCACCTGCCAGTCATGGAAGAGCTCGACATGGAACCAAAGGCTGAGGAGCTAAGCAAAGCCATCAACAGCTTGACCAGTGGGAAAGCTCCAGGAGTCGATGGCATTACTGCCGAAGTCCTCAAGTGTGGGAAACCTGCTCTCCTGCATAGATTGCACAGGCTATTATGCCTGTGCTGGAAAGAAGGCTCTGTCCCACAGGACATGAGAAACTCAAACATCATCACCTTGTACAAAAACAAGGGAGACAGGAGTGACTGTAACAACTATCGCGGCATCTCCCTACTCAGCATCACCGGCAAGTTCTTTGCTCGAGTGGCACTAAGCAGACTCCAAGTTCTTGCAGAGAAGCTCTACACAGAGTCACAGGCAGGGTTCAGAGCAGGAAGATCAACTCTCGATATGATCTTCACCCTGAGACAGCTGCAGGAGAAGTGCAGAGAGCAACATAAACCGCTCTACATTGCCTTCGTCGACCTTACCAAGGCCTTCGACCTGGTGAGCAGGAGCGGAGTCTTCCAACTGGTGGAACGGATCGGCTGCCCACCAAGACTTCTCAGCATCCTCCAGTCCTTCCACACTGACATGAAGGGTACTGTTCAGTTTGATGGGTGCACTTCTGAACCCTTCAACATCTGCTGTGGTGTCAAACAGGGATGTGTGCTGGCACCATCTTTGTTTGGGATATTTTTCTCTCCTCCTGCGCCAAGCCTTTGGAACATCAACTGAGGGAGTCTACTTACACACCAGGATAGACGGCAAACTATTCAACCCCTCCCAACTGAAAGCTAAAACTAAGGTCAGAACACTCACCATTCGGGATATGCTGTTTGCCGATGATGCTGCGTTGGCAACACACTCCGTAAAACACCTACAGACTCTCCTTGATAGGTTCAGCCAAGCATGTCAAGATTTCAACCTCACCATCAGCTTAAACAAAACCAAGACAATGGGCCAGGGGACTACAGCCCCACCCTCCATCACCATCAGCAATTACACGCTGGAAGCTGTGAGTAGCTTCACCTATCTCGGGTCCGTAATTACCAGCAATCTGTCACTCGATGCTGAGGTCAGCAGCCGAATTGGGAAAGCAGCTTCTACTTTCGGGAAATTAACATCTAGAGTTTGGGAGAATAGCAGGCTTGCCATCCATACAAAGGTACAAGTGTACAGAGCCTGTGTTGTCAGTACACTGTTGTATGGTGGCGAAGCCTGGACTCCCTATGCACACCAAGAGAGGAGGTTAAACTCCTTCCATCTGCGTTGCCTGAGACCTATACTGGGAGTCACCTGGCAGGACAAGGTCACAGATAGTGAAATCCTGGAGAGAGCACAGCTCCCCACCATGCTCTCCCTGCTGAAGCAACGGCGTCTCCGTTGGCTGGGCCATGTCCGTCGTATGGACGATGGCCGTATGCCAAAAGACACTCTGTATGCAGAGCTAGTCTCAGGAAAAAGGCAAGGAGGCCGCCCACTTCTCCAATACAAGGATGTCTGCAAGCAAGACCTAAAGTCCTTCAACATCAATCCAGCTACATGGGAAGACGTTGCCCAGGACCGTCACAAATGGCAACAAGCTGTACGAAATGGACTGCAGCCCCACGAAAATGCCCTGGCTCTACACCGGGAAACAAAAAGGAAGTTAAGGAAGCAAAAAGACACCATGCCCACACCACCACCAGATCCGGCACACACCTGTGACATCTGTGGCTGTGTCTGCCTCTCCCAAATTGGACTCACCAACCACAGGAAAAGCTGTGTGAAGAAGACCTAACCTCCTCCAGACTCAAGAGATCGATGGTCTTTCGAGACTGTGATGCCGAATACTTTTCATATTTTTATTACAAATATTGATTTATTTAAAAAATAAATAAAAAATGAAAGTGAATTAAAACATTAAGTTAAAAACTACCCAATGGCTACTTTACCTACAAGTGATCATTACGGACTTGGTCCTCATGAGACATGGTATCCAATGTGTGTGTGTATGTGCTTGTATTCCTATGTGTATGGGTATATTGATATTTATAGAGTCATGCCATGGGGACCAAAATTCAGGTCCCCATGAGAATGAACACCTTAATGCTTACTGTCACAAATATGTATCTATCTATTGTATGTACTACAGTCAAATTAATTACCTTCACTTAATTTAGCATACTTTAAAAAACAAAACAAAACTCAGTATTCATATTATATTCAGGTGTTAAATGTAGGTCCCCACTAGTTAACTCTAAATCTGTGTGAAATTTGAAAATGTAAATTTCGCGGCCCTATAAACACAATAACTGTTTTTTTCTTGATGTCCCCATAAAACATGGGGGAAACAGGTGCAAAACGATACATGTATATTTCCAAGGTTGGAAAATATACATGTTAAAATGTGTACCAGTGTGTTAAAAATACTTGTATATTTATATATTTACTAATATTCTCATAATTCATACATCAAAGGGTTAAAATTTTTTATTTAATGATTCTTCCAAATGAATCCACAGCAAGCCTGTAATTAATCTGATTACAAACTTTAATCATTTGACAGCCCTACTGATTACATTCTTCGGTCAAAGTTAAATTTTTTAAGAGTATCATATTTTTTGGATTATAAGGTGCACTTAAAATAATTTAATTTTCTCTAAAAATAATTGTGCGCCTTATAATCCAGAGTGCCTTATATATACATTCATTCTGGTTGTGCTTAGTGCTCGTAAGTTAGATTTTTATCTCATAATTTTGACTTTTTAATGCCTAATTTTTTGTTTTTATCTCATAATTTGAACATTTTATCAGATTTTTCACTTTTTATCATGATATTGACTTGTTATCTCATGATTTAGATTTTTTTATCACAATTTGTAGTTTTTTAAGTGTGATTTCGCAGAATAAGAGTGTGTTTTGTGTTGTGTTACAAGTCAACAAGGTTGGGAGTTATTGTGCCTGTTTAGCTTCGCATAATGCGCCTTATAGTCTAGTGCACCTTATATATGAAAAACTTAACGAAAATAAATCATTCATTGAAAATGTGCCTTGTAATTTAGTGTACCTTGTAATGTGCTAAATACGGTAATAATGAGTATGAGTAATGTACAGTAATACACTGTAATACACAGTAATGCAATCTTGGATATAGTGTTGGCTCAGAAATATGTGACACGAAACCAACAGCATGTTAGTTAAGCTGTTTGCTTAATATCCATGTAAAACCATAACAAATATATGTTTTAAGATTATAATGCCAAAGAAAAAATGTGTGATTAACCAACCTGTTGAACTGGAAGAACTGATTTATTTTTTTAAAGCAGTTTTCATTCTAATGGAATCTTGGAACAGAAGGTAAAACAACAGAGCTTAGTATGATAAAAAAATCTAAATAAAACATAATCAAATGAAAAAATCACAAAAATTAGTTTAAGCGCTGCATTGTGCTGCTTACTTATTAATGAATAAAAATGTTTGAGCAGTTGTCTTGACTTTACAACTGTGAAAATAATGTTTGGTGCAAACCCCTGCAGGTTCATGTGGACACACTGAGTACTTTCAGTGGTGAAAGAACCTGTTTTCAAACTGCAACATTATGTTCTGCACAAAAACAAATCAGAATTATTGTGTGGTGCAGTTCAGGAGCCCAACATGGGGCTCACTGTTTTCTTTCACTGTTTGAAACCATCATGCCATTATTTTTTCAGCAGTGACATTAAAACGATAGGTGGCTACATTTAGCTAATGTGTTGGAACTGCTGTGGGCTTCTTCAAACTGGGGCCAAGTCACTATGGACACACTCAAGTGTTAAATACAACAACAGCACTTTTCTTCCCCTCTTTTTTGGATCTATGTTCATACTACATGAGTCTGAATCATCTTGTATTCATTTTCATATCATTGTAGTCTTAGACATTTGTGCTCATTATTTATTGCTTATTCGTATTGTTGTAAGTTTGGGATACTTGGTAACATATACATATAATTGTATGCAAAGAGAGTTGTGTAAAAAAATATATCAGTGTTAAAAACATAACCTATCTTGAGGGAAAGTACAGGAATTGAAAGAAGTTTTATTTGTCACATGCATCCAAAACATCACAGAAAGTCACTATTGGCTCTCTGTAAAGTCGCTAGATGATGTCATGATGGTTGGGTATGGGAAATTTCAAATGATCTTGGCTACATACCAGACCTCTAATTTTGCCTGTACAGTCACGATTCCAACTATTTTTGAGTGATTTGGATGTTAATGGGGTGCTGAATGACCTAATGACCTGTCTATATATGTTCAGCCCTGAACATATATACAGGGTCTCATACAGGGTGCATCCCACCTTCGCCCATTGTAGCTGGATTAGGCCCCCAGTGACCCCCGCGACCCTAATGAGGATAAAGCGGGTTCAGATGACGAGACGAGACAATCATGTACAAATTAAGCCCAAAGTATTCCAACCATTACGAGTAATTTGGATGTTAATGGGGTACTGAGTGACATACGTAAGGTCACCAACCTCTTAAAACTGAAATATCTTAGAGATGATTTGTGCACAAACACTCATGTTGCCTGCGTAATCGCACACAAACAATGTATAAATAAATGAAAGTGCTTTTATTCATATTTACAACATAAGGGGTGCCAACTTCCCACAGGTATCGGTGGAGGTATGTGGGAAGGGGGGTACTAAGGGGGGACTGGGTGTCGTTCATTGGGTTGGCCAGTGCAGACTGCTACTCACAGAAGTGAAAGGGAAAACAATGTCTCATTTAGGTCAATTAAGACGTGTTTTAAATTCTACTCACTGTTGTGTTTCCACTATGAAAAATGGTAAATGGACTGCATTTATATAGCGCTTTTCCACCTTCATGGTGCTCAAAGCGCTTTACATTAGCCTCTCATTCACCCATTCACACACACACTCATACTACACCAGTAGGTTTTTCTAAGGTCTAAGGTCAGTCCTACTGGGGGCCTAAGTCAGGGTTCAGTGTCTTGCCCAAGGACACTTCGACATGTGGACAGCCAGAGCCGGTCCCATGGTATCCCGGTCCCATGGTATCCTGTCCTAGATTTTCAGTATCTATTCCACTGAGGTTCCATGTGATACTATAACATGACATGTCATCAGCGTAGACACTGATTGGTGGAGTTGTCTCTGTGTCATTTCGTTATTCCCGTGCAAGTGCCATTTTTAAAAAAAGTAGATTCGGAATTACAGTAAACAGTGGTAAGTTAATTCCATATGTAATGCACTTATGTCATTCCACAAAACTACACCACTGTCATAGTGGTTGAAACATTTCTATCTTTGGTGGCTGTCAAAGAAAATCAGCACAAGCTTTGCGATGATGTCCAGGTACTGTGATGGATACGCTCTCAAGGAATAGTACGTGATCCCTGACTAGAATCAAGTAGAGCTGATACCATGTAGTGCAGGGGTTTCAAACTCATTTACTTTCAGGGGCCACATTCAGTCCAATTTCATGTCCAGTGGGCCACACCAGTAAAATAATAATATAATATCCTGGACAACTCAAAGTTTTTATCTGGTTTAGTACAACAAAGGACCCCACTAAATTTGGCCCCTGTGCCGCATGTTTGAGACCCCTAATGTAGTAGAAACACGGCAATTGGGGGGTGGGGGCTGATCTGCCTTGGCAGAGTCTGTGCTCTTTGTCTGTTTTTCTCGTTATACAAAAAAGAGAAAAAATACTTTTAAAAAATTAAATGTAGGGATTTTTTTTCCTGGGATCTGTTCATTTGAAATCTTATTTCATGAAAATAGTCTAAACAGGGGGAAAATTGTCTGAAATACACCTGTAACCAGGTGTCCAGAGCTCCAGTCAATGGGTCATGGTGACATGTTTTGTAAAGATATCTAGTCATATTTATCCAGGACATGTCCAGCACTGTATCTGCCTGTTTCCTGTTGGCCTTGGGGAAGATCTGACCACAGAGTGGGTGGAGGGTGGAGGGTAAATGCAGTCACTGAATTCATGCATCATTGTGATTTGGAAACCTAAGCCAATGGTGTACTTGATCGACATCATTATGTTTGGACACTTGGAATTATTGATATTCTTTTATAAGAACTTTGACTTCCTGGTATTAGTCAGTCAAATGCTGCATCATCTTGTTGTTTGTACTTGACTCCTTGGAAATAAAACCTTCTGATTCCACAATCCATTGACTTTGGTCATTTCTCAATCTGTGTTCTTGTCCGTACTTGTGTTCTCGTGTCCTTCTGAAACATCATTAGTTGCAGCCCCATGTACTCTCCCAGTACACAAGTTAGTATATTGCCCAGAATGGTTGAAATTCCCGGAAGTGTTCTTGACACACCAATTTTATCAAGGATGCGTCAGGTGGTCACTTTTGTGGACTTGAGGCAGCCTCCCATCATAAAATGCATTTCACACCAACAATGGCAGAGGAGAAGTTAAAAGTATGGAAATAATACTGTTTTAGTATCATGGAATGTAATTTTAAGATTATTTTATGTGAGAAAGTGAATGTTAAAAAAGGATGTAGTTTAAAATTTGCTTCAAAGTTTTCGGAGATGTACCATCCACCAAGCTGAGTTGGTGACGCAATCAAGTATGCTGCCTTCCCAATTGCAGAATAACCTTCCTCCTGTCCTAAAGAGACTGTACTTCCAGGTCGAATGACTAAGTCTGAACTGCCAAGTACGTAAGTCCGAACCTGGAGTATACAGACGTGGTGAGGCGTACCTGTAAAGGATTTTTTTGTTGTGTTGTGGAAGCTGATATTTTTCTTTTAAATTTTGAGATTGGTTGCCATGGAAGGTTACTTCTTATTCCCTAGCCTGGGCCCATCCATCCTAGTTTGACACAACACTGAACAGTGTTGCTGCAACTATTCTGGCCAAGTAGGCTATTTGCAGGTTTCAAAACTCCACCCTCTTTGTCGGAAGCCAATCAACATTGAGCATCTCCAGTGGATCTGGCATGTTCAAGGCAGTGACAAACTCCGTTACGGAACCGCAGGATTGTATAGAGAAGTAGTGGCAAGTGTTTGACATAGGCGTAGATGCTCTAATGAAAGATTTCAACTGGAAATTCTTGCTGAAAATGGAGCCGAGAGCTAATCCTAACCCTGGAAGCATTTATTATAAGGAAAGACATTTTCGCCTTCCGCCTTGACTGGCTTCTGTAAGAGTTTAATCTACCAGTTATAGGCCCACTGAAAACGTCAGGGGAAAGAGTGGTGTGACTGGTTTAAGCTCCAACACCTTTTCTGGCTTCAACCAGCAGCACACTGAAACATTTGAGGGAGATGGGTCAACCACGCACATTGGGAAATGGTTCACCTTAACCTGTTGGCCAGACATAATTAGCTCACAGAGCATTGGAAAGTTGTGAAAACCAGGTAACTTATCCCCCTTAAGTTACAGCGGCCAATGAGGTACACTTCTACTGTTTCTAATTATGCTAATTAGCATTCATGCAATATGAACGTAAGAGTACATTTTCTGTTTTGTGTTAATATATAAATGAATGTAAAGTGCATATTTGGTTTATGTTTTCTGTTCTCTATGAGAATGTTTATAGCTTTATTTTATTTAGATCTCACGGTGTGGCATATTAAAGACATACCTGTTAATATCAAGAACACTTTTAGCTCATGATTTCAACTGAAGGGGAGTAATACAGAATATTTCTATCACTTATCAATCTATACAACTATCATTACCTTGAGGTGATCGTGTGGAAATAGTGCTACTACTGTCACGGATCGGGGTGAGGTGGAACAGGAGGACTCCAATGCACGAACACAAGCAAGGACAGGGGACAGAAACCAGCAACGGGCAACAGGCAGGGACCGGGGACAGAAGCCAGCAACGGGCAACAGGCAGGGACAGGGGACAGAAGCCAACCACGGGCAACAGGCAGGGACAGGGAACAGAAGCCAACCACGGGCAACAGGCAGGGACCGGGGACAGAAGCCAGCAACGGGCAACAGGCAGGGACAGGGAACAGAAGCCAACCACGGGCAACAGGCAGGGACAGGGAACAGAAGCCAACCACGGGCAACAGGCAGGGACAGGGAACAGAAGCCAACCACGGGCAACAGGCAGGGACAGGGAACAGAAGCCAACCACGGGCAACAGGCAGGGACACGGGACAGAAGCCAACCACGGGCAACAGGCAGGGACAGGGAACAGAAGCCAACCACGGGCAACAGGCAGGGACAGGGAACAGAAGCCAACCACGGGCAACAGGCAGGGACAGGGAACAGAAGCCAACCACGGGCAACAGGCAGGGACAGGGAACAGAAGCCAACCACGGGCAACAGGCAGGGACAGGGGACAGAAGCCAACCACGGGCAACAGGCAGGGACACGGGACAGAAGCCAACCACGGGCAACAGGCAGGGACAGGGAACAGAAACCAACCACGGGCAACAGGCAGGGACAGGGAACAGAAGCCAACCACGGGCAACAGGCAGGGACAGGGAACAGAAGCCAACCACGGGCAACAGGCAGGGACAGGGGACAGAAGCCAACCACGGGCAACAGGCCGGGACAGGGGACAGAAGCCAACCACGGGCAACAGGCAGGGACAGGGAACAGAAGCCAACCACGGGCAACAGGCAGGGACAGAGGACAGAAGCGAGCAACGGGCAAGAGTCAGGGACAGGGGACAGAAGCGAGCAACGGGCAAGAGTCAGGGACAGACAGAAAAGACCAACGACAGACCAAGACCGACGAAAAGACACAACGCCAGGCGACAGGACAACTAGCCAGAAGACAAGACAACTAGCCAGAAGACAACTAGCCAGAAGACAAAAAGCCAGAAGACAAGACATAAAGCCAGAAGACAAGACATAAAGCCAGAAACACGGAACGCTAGCCAGAAACACGGAACGCTAGCCAGAAACACGGAACGCTAGCCAGAAACACGGAACGCTAGCCAGAAACACGGAACGCTAGCCAGGAACACGGAACGCTAGCCAGAAACACGGAACGCTAGCCAGAAACACGGAACGCTAGCCAGAAACACGGAACGCTAGCCAGAAACACGGAACGCTAGCCAGAAACTCGGAACGCTAGCCAGAAACTCGGAACGCTAGCCAGAAACTCGGAACGCTAGCCAGAAACTCGGAACGCTAGCCAGAAACTCGGAACGCTAGCCAGAAACTCGGAACGCTAGCCAGAAACTCGGAACGCTAGCCAGAAACACGGAACGCTAGCCAGAAACACGGAACGCTAGCCAAAGACACGGAACGCTAGCCAAAGACACGGAACGCTAGAAAGCGACACGGAACGCTAGAAAGCGACACGGAACGCTAGAAAGCGACACGGAACGCTAGAAAGCGACACGGAACGCTAGAAAGCGACACGGAACGCTAGAAAGCGACACAGAACGCTAGAAAGCGACACAGAACGCTAGAAAGCGACACAGAACGCTAGAAAGCGACACAGAACGCTAGAAAGCGACACAGAACGCTAGAAAGCGACACAGAACGCTAGAAAGCGACACAGAACGCCAGGAAGGATATACAGGACGCCAGGAAGGATATACAGGACGCCAGGAAGGATATACAGGACGCCAGGAAGGATATACAGGACGCTAGGAAGGATATACAGGACGCCAGCAAGGATATACAGGACGCTGGGCAGATAAACTGAATGTTGGGGCAGGGAAACATAACTAACTGGGAAATACACAGACAGGGACAGAACGCAAGACTGGACAGACTTTAGACAGAACAAAACGGGGAAAACTAAAAACAAAAAAGTGTCCCTTCAGCACTGGCGGAGTCCAGATGGTGGCAGGACCATTCTGTCACGGATCGGGGTGAGGTGGAACAGGAGGACTCCAATGCACAGTACTGAAGGGCAAAATAATTTAATAACAAAACTACAACATAAAGACAAGACAAACACAACCTGGGAGTGGACGGCCAGAGTCCGTGGTGATGATGAGTGTCCGGGTTATGGTGAATGGGGAGATGGAAGCGATAGTCCGGGTTATGGAGGTGACATATCTGAATGGTCCTGCACTGGCAGCTACAAGCCTTACTGCTTATATAGCCACCGATTAGGAACGGCTTGCAGCTGCGCAGTGCAGGACCAGGTGAGTGTGGAGATTGGGGGAAAGGTCACTGGAGCGGAGGTCATGACAACTACTATGTATTTGAACACTGCTGTCAGAACTTAATAATGTTTTGCTCCAATGTGTATTCAAGCCATGATTCCTAATCAATTCCGAAAAACCTGAACAAATGTGATGCATTATTGATTAAATGTGGTCAATTACAAACAAATCTCTGATGTTACATGGACTTCAGGAAGATCAAGGTCATAAAAAAACAAGTTAAAGGCCCAATCCTAATCTTACCCCTACCTCCACCCCTGGAAAATGAGTTTCCTGGGGTAGGAGCTGAAATATCCCCCTAAAGAAATGGGACAACACTTCACCATCTGTTATGTTTGTCTCTGTCACCTGTTGTGTTAGAACAAACCGATGTGGAAGTTGACAGTTAATCCACATGATAATAGCCAATAATACTCTACCATCTCCATTCAGGAGATTCAGTCCTTGGTCACTGACGTAAAAATCCAGACAAAACAACACGAAACAAGCAAGTTTATCAACACCTGTGAGCAGGACATGGAAGTAACACCACACTACCAATGTCCAGGTACTGTGAAGTCAGTACTATGTTGTAATGTAATGTATTTTCAGCAATAGTACCTGTGACCTGATATGAGTTGGTTCTACATAGTTGGAAACACTAGACGCTGCCAATAACAGAAGTGAAAACCTTTTTCCCTACAACAGAGGTTGTAGGGAAAAACTGTCCTACATGTTTTAGTGCAGGGCTCTCAAACCTATTACTTCCCAGGCCCACATTCAGCCTGATTTGACTTCCAGTAAAATAATAGAATAGCATGTAAATAATAACTCCAAACTTTTGTCTTTGATTTAGTGCAAAACAGCCCCATTAAATTATGAACATATTTTATTTTACAAACTAAACAAACAAAAAAGATGGAAATAACAAGAAGAGAACCTCAAATTTCGTAGGAAAAATAAATACAATTTAACAATGTTGTGCTTCAACATATTTGTACATGCAGAAGCAAAAACATTTTTTAATCGGAGTGAATTTTCTTTAGACATTTCATGTTGTTCACACTTGTTCACGTCTTTCACAATTTATTGTTACATTATATTTTGTAAATGTAAATATTTTCATATTTTCATGTTTTTTTTTTATTAAAAGAAATAAACATTTAAGTTGTCTTTATTGGCATAATGAAAAATGTTTTTCACATTAAACCCAGAAAAAAAAGTTTTTGTAGGTTTTTATGCTATTTGACTCTAGAAAATATTGGTCTGTATGTGGAACCTGAACTAAAATCAGTTCTGGAGCACTGACTGTGGAATTATTGAGCTCTGCCAATTCATCCCAGGGGCCGCATTGGAACCTTTGGTTTTTCATTTGGCCCCTGGGCTGCATGTTTGAGACCCCTGTTTTAGATGTCACCCTGCTCCAACACACCTAATTCAAATGATCAGCTCGTCAACAAGCTCTGCTGAAGCCTGATAACGACCCACTGCTTTGAATCAGGTGTGTTGGAGCAGGGTAACATCTAAAACATGCCGGACAGTAGGCCCTGAAGACTAGGGTTGAATACCTCTCACCATAAACACACTAGCAGAATGGTTCTTAACCTTGTTGGAGGTACTGAACCCCATCAGTTTCATATGCACATTCACCCAACCCTTCTTCTTTATGGAAAAATACAAAAAGATTTTTTTTTTCAAATTCAAGTCATAGATATATGTCTTACTGGTGCGCAGAATGAACAGTGCATTAACATCAATGTGTTCAAAGAACACAAAGATCACCTGTAGCCAGTGTTGGCCAAGGCATGTCATCACGAATCATGAGTCAGGTGTGTGCCTTGACCTCCGCCGAACCCCTGAGACTGACTCATCCCACCCCGAGGGTTCCATCAAACTCAGGTTAAGAACCACTGCACTAGCAGCTGTTCCATGGGTTTTATCCGTCTTTGTGCAGCTATCAATTGTAATGTGATCTGTTACATATAAAAACAGCATTAAAATAGTTTTCCTGGTAACTAATTACTTTGCTAGTGGAGTAATGTAGTTAGTAATACAATTACTCTTTGGGGGAAGTAACTAGTAATTGTAATTAATTACTTTTTCAAAGTAACTTACCCAGCACTTACCATGCAGCCCCAGTAAGGATAGAGGGAGGAGTAGGGGTAAGGGGTGAACTGAGATTTAGCTTCACGCACAGTTGCCCATGTGTCTGTTCACTTTGTATCTTGTTTTCATAATTTGTTAAAAAAAAATGAAATATAATAAAACTAGTTCATCAAAAGCTTGTAGTGGACTCACCTGCCCTGCACCTTAATGTCAGAGATGGCATAGAAGTATCTGGAGAGGTTGTTCTCGTCCACCATGGTGGCTCCAGTGGCTGGTTTCAGCAGCCTAATCCTCAGATCAGTGATGGTGAAAAAGTCTCGCAGGTTCTTGGTGGTATCCAGCTGGCCGTACAGTGAAGCCATATTGTGAAGGCGAGGTCCGGCAAAAAGGGCAAAGCGATCCTTTATCTCAAAGCGTACGGTCTTGTCATTCTTCCAAACGTACCCTCGGGAGTAGTCCTCTGTGCAGATGATGTCCAGCAGAGTGCGCTGGGTGAGATCATTGACAGTTTTGGGTTCCATGGTGAAGGCATCCAAGCAGTCTGTGGCGTAGAACTGGTAAGGGGTCCAGGTCCGGCCATAGTCCAGGGACTTCTCCAAGACCATCTGCTCCGGTCGGCCTGATTCAAAGGTCAATACGATGTCGTCGGTCAGCTCAATAGTCTTGTTCCATGACAGTGTGAGGTTGACTTGCAGTGGTTTGGGGTATTTTTTCCATGAGGTGGATTGCCAAAAAGTTGTGGGATTGCGACCTTCGAAGTCAAACATCAGCTCAGGAGGATGCGCTAGTTCCTCAGTGGTGGCATCACATTCATTGTTGCACATGTAAGGATTCTCCTGGAAAGAAAAAAAAGCAGATGTAAGTAATCACTGCAATCACGATACAATGATTTTCATCATTTCATGCATATAATCTGCAAAGTCAACTGCTGACATTTCACTGGAAAAAAAAAAATCTAAATCTTACCAAGTGGAATTTTTTCAATTGTAGTCCAAAAATCAGAGAGAAACACCTTTTCAGTCCAATGTAAAAACTGATTTCTAAACTACAGATATGGGAAATCTCATTTCAAGAAATATGACTAAGATAACGTTTACTTGTACAACTGGCATTGTTTTTGTTTTATATATATATATATATATATATATATATATATATATATATATATATATATATATATATATATATATATTTATATTTATATTTATAGATTTTTTTTTACAAATGCACCACATGTTTTGGGCTATAAATTGCAGTTTTTTCCATAGTTAGGCTGGGGCTGCGATTTATACTCTGGTGTGACTTATATGTGAAATTACTCGTCACTCACTCGTCATCTGAACCAGCTTTATCCTCACTAGGGTCGCAGGGGGGCTAATCCAGCTACAATGCGCGAAGGCGGGTATGAGTTGCCAGTTCCTATGTGAAATTATTGACACATTATTATATAATTTCACGCTATTTTCCCACGACGACCACAAGAGGGCACTGTTGAGCATGAGCATGTTCGCATGTTCTCTTTGCTATAGTTATCTGATTAACTGTTAATAAGTAAGTAAGTAATCTTTATTTGTAACACTTTTCACAGACATGGGTTACAAACCCATTCACACACCAGTAGACGGCTGCTGCCAAGACACAGGCGCTGCCTGACCCTACTGGGAGCAATTTAGGGTTCAGTGGACAGCCAGAGCCGGGACGCGAACCGCCAACCGTTCGATCATCGGACGACCCGCTCTACCAGCTGAGCCACAGCCGTCTTCTGTCTTTTTGTTGGCCAGTTATGCGCTGTGCCTTATTTAGTTTATTGTTTTGTTGCATGCTATAATCAGTAGATGGCAATCTAAGACCAGATTTGAATCTGAGTCGCCTGTATTGGAAGAGGATGTGATGAAAAATTAACCAGAAGAGAAAAAGTTGGGGAAAAAAACAGCAGTTACGATGTGTTGACAATGTAATGCAACTGAGTAAGTGAATAAAATGAACCCTCAAAATTCAGCACACTGTTTCTGACAATTTTTAACTCAAGTGTGCAACAGCAGCTTAACTGCAACAAAACAAAGGCTAACGTTAGAAAAAATTTTCTGTTAAATGTAACTGAACATCAGTAGGTGAACATATGTCTGCATTTGGTCTGGACCCACGGCTCAAAATTGGACTGTCCACACGTCTGTCACATGTCCTCACTTTTTATATTACGTGTAATAAGTTTAAGGCCAACAAGATGAACACAACATGGTCCATACCATGTGTTTGGAGGAAAAAAGAGTGTGTTCTCTTAATGCAGGTTGCCAGCACTGCTTATCACTGGTTAACTAGCTAATGCTGCTTGTATCACTCACATTAGCCAATACCTCTTCTAAAGTGAAGTATTTCCACTATTGTCACTATTGTTTTGTTAGCCCACCACAACTGACTTACCTGCAGGTTTATGTCTGGTCTGTGTTTACGTGAGCGCGAGAGAGAGAGAGGGAGGCAGGGAGAGAAAGAATAACATGCGACTTGTCGACTTGTGCTACGAAAGTTAGTTAATGCCCTAGTATATATATACACTAGGGCATTAACTAAAAAATAAATAAATATATATATATATATATATATATATATATATATATATATATATATATATATATATATATATATATATACACCGTTTATATATTATTGTGGTTCAACCCAGGGCCGGACTGGATCAGGATTTCAGGCCGGGAATATCCCACAGCATCCAGGCCAATTCCAGCACCACAGAGGCAGAAAAAAAAAGCCTTTGGGGGTTAGGTGGGGGTTTTTAATTTCCTTATAGCAATTAAAGCAATACTATTCCACTGGCTGTGACACAACACCACACTAGTAAACTAATGCATGACAACAGCTCATTACAGTACAGTACTATTCTCACATCCTCTCCCTGCCCTCACCATATTTACTTTCGTCTAAGTTTACTTCCATGATATGTGTTATTAAGAACATGTTTGTATTATTTGGTTATTTGGTCTTTTTAGATGCCATCTTAGTATAGTTAATAAACACTAATAAGTCTAAATATCTTTCAGTCTTCCTGCAGCCCACCTGTGGAGTTTTACTCATATATACTATTCTGTTTTTCAGTTTCCCAACATATTGTAATATTGATCAAATAAGACAAACAAGGTAAACTCAGACTAAACTTTAGTGAGAAAAAGTTAAACACACACTCATACAACTCTCCAATTATCATGAATGCAATTATAATGAAAATAACATAAAACGAAAGTCCAAAAGCCCTGCTGTGATCAAAATATGGAATCAATAAAAAAACACTTCCTATAAAGGTCAGCAGGTGGCATATTTTAGCCAAATATAGCCAAACTGAACATAAATTGAAATCATGCTAAATAGCAAAAAAATTTAATAAAAGCAAAATATAAATCCAGAGCTAACAGTAGAGTTAGCATCAGTACCAGTCTGGCTGCCACTGGGTTTCATAAACAACTCAGTTAATTTCTGACATTTCACTTCCTCATCCATGACTGACCTTCTTTTTCTTTCCATTACAAATGTGAACATAACTTATGACAATCTATGACTTAGTAAAAGGTTAATGATGTCTGTCTAGGCTAATAATAATAATAATACATTTTATTTGTAAAAATGCACTTTACATTTCGGGAGAAATCTCAAAGTGCTACAGAGAGCTGCTACACAGCAGCCAATAAAAACAATACATAAATACAATGCAAAAAAAAAAAAAAAGACATGTTACATAGGATTTAAAACAGTCAAACAAAATAGATAAATAATCAAAAAGTAGCAGAGGTACAGACATCCATAATCCAAGATCAAAACAGAGGGCCGCGCCAGGGTCAGAAACCGGGGGGGCAGGGGAAGGGAGGGGTGGGGGCTGAGGGGTTAATTAAAGGCATTTGTAAATAGGTGGGTTTTTAGTTTTTGTTTGAAACTATCAACAGACTGTGGAGCCCTGAGGTGGTCTGGGAGGGCATTCCACAGTCTGGGGGCAGCAGAGGAAAAAGCTTGTTTCCCCATGGTGGCCAGTTTCCAGTTTGCCTCCTGGAGGAAGTTGCCTTCGGAGGAGCGGAGGGTGCGTCTGTGTGTTTTGGGTGTGAGGAGCTCCTTGAGGTAGGAGGGGGCAGTGCCATACATGCATTGGTGGGTGAGGAGGGAGATCTTAAATTCTACTCTTCTATGGGAAGCCAGTGAAGTGCTTTGAGGGTGGGAGTGATGTGTTCGTATTTCCGCACCCTCATCAGGATCCTAGCAGCACAGTTCTGAATGTACTGCAACTGCGGCTCATCCTCATCAATGTTTATCTCTTTTTTGAGAAATACTTCCATAAACTCATCTGGAGTAAGCATTAGCTCGTATAGATATGAGCTTAATTCTATATTATAATTTAGCTTAGTTGGCACCTCACACAATTTACTGTTATGTTACGTAACGTTTGCTGGCTGTCAATATTTGGCAAATATCTATTTAACTTTTAAAAAAGATCAGTTATCTCAAACTACCGTAATAAATATACCTTTTCATTGCCCGAATCACACAGATACACTCCTCCTCCGACTGTCTGATCTGTCACTTCCAAGATGCGTTCTGGCAAAGAGTATATGATTCAAGATGTTTATCTGTAGTTCGGCCTACTTTTGTTTTCAATGTGGTGATGTATTTGCAACCAACATAAAATCTATAGAAATTTGAAGACGTGGGGGGCCGCCACTACTAAATGAATGTAGCGGAAACACTGTAATCACAATGTGATGGGGTCAGGCCAGGCTGGCCATTGAGCAGGCAGGCCAGCAGGAAAAGTCCCAGTTGTCCCATGGTCCTAGTTCAACCACTATAATGGTCCATTGGAGTGGTTGAATGGACCACTACAAATGAAATGTATTGACAATTAAGTGTCATTATTTTCTAAGTGAAGTAGGATGAAGTAGGACCGTAGGTCCTGGTGTAAATGCAGTGGTTAACATATTAAAATATATCCAGTCATTGTTATGTGTTGCAACATTACTGGAGAGAGGTGACAAGAAATATGAACAGTAAAATAGTAAAGTACATTGTAAATACTAGTCTATTGAAGTCATCTGTGCTACATATCCCTCCCAATAACCAGCCAATAATGTAGGCAGACAGCAGATTTGGCCAACCCTCTTTTTAAGAGGCAATATTTAGACATATTCTAACAAATATAAAAATAAAAGAAAGTAAAACACAATTTGTTACATTATTGGCATAATTATTATATTATCCAAGTTGTTTTTATAATAAGGTCAATAACCTAATAACCTGCCAATACTGTAATACCTTGTTACATTATTGGCAAATGATATCATTTTGTTGGTAGGGAAATGTTACAATAATGTAACAATAATGTAACATTTCCCTACCAAATACAATATTGAGGATATTACATTTGGGGGCGACTGTGGCTCATTTGGTAGACCAAAAGGTTCTCGGTTCGTGTCCTGGCTCTGGCTGTCCACATGTCGAAGTGTCCTTGGGCAAGACACTGAACCCTGACTTAGTCTCCCAGTAGGACTGACGGAACCTTAAAAATGAGTGTGTGTGTGAATGGGTGAATGTGAGGCTAATGGAAAGCGCTTTGAGCACCATGAAGGTGGAAAAGAACTATATAAGTGCAGACCAATTACATTTCAAATTACATTTTAGGTCATTACGTTTTGGGTTGTGACAAACCTTTATATTTGTTTATGAGTTTTTCTGTCAATGATTTAATGATTTGGGCTTTACAGGTTTAGACACACTTACGTAGAAAGAAGTAGTAGCACACATTAGTCACTCTACAGCAGGCTTCCCCAATAGGCGGCCCGTGGGCCACTCCCGGCCCGCGAGAGGACCCCGACTGGCCCACACCAACTTGTGAGCAAAAAGATTATTTTTTTGACATATTGTAACGTTGCAACATTAGCGCCGTCATCTCGGCCCCGCGTGTGTTTTTCTTTTTTCTCTCGTCTTTTTTGGAGTGTGTAGCGCGGCTCTCCTATGACATATGTTTAAACTGGACATTGTCATCACTACTCAGCCATTTCACCATGTGGCGTCTGGAGGTGTGCGCAAACACACTCACACACACACACCTGCTGCAGAACCAGACCCCTGTTATATCCTCATAATTCACAGGCTTCATAAAACACATAATCAAACCATTGACTTCAGCAGTGGTCCCCAACCCCTGGTTCGTGGATCACTTGGTACGGGGCTGCCGACCGCCTAATAATTACTTAATTCATTCATTATTTCTCTTGTATTTATCAATCTTTTATTTTGAAAAATGACCGGATTCTCTTGGGTTACATGTGTCACTTGAATGTCAAAAATGTAACTCACAGCAAAGTAAGTAAAAAAAAAAAACAGATGTGTTTGGAACGTTTCTTTTGGAAGAGGAAAAAGCGACTGAAGAGACAGAAGAAGAGCCTCCAACTGTAGAGAAAAGGAAAGTTTTAACAGACAATACCAGGAGTTGGACTGGAAATATAGATTTATGGTGACAGGTGATTCCCACAGACCAGACCCGCTCTGACCCATATAAACAATCTACGGAACCGCCCCCAGTCTGTGGTAAAATTGCCAAACGTTGACCAGTCCACGGTAATAAAAAGGTTGGGGACCACTGGACTACAGGACACACACATTCATTCATTGTTTTGGGTTTTTCTTCAGTGTGTGTTTATGTATGGAGGATAATTGGTGCCATTGTTTATATGAGTTAATATGATTTCAGTTTGATGTTTGTTCCATGTAAATATTGTAGATTGTTAATTAAATATGGCCATGGGTGGAGCTTAGGGATATATAAAGGGGGGTGTTTCCCAGTAGTGTGGGGGGTATAGTTGGAGATAAATTCTGTATATTTAGACAGATTTGAAGTTGAAGTTGAAGTAAGAGTGTGGCTGAAATCTTTTTTTTTTTTTTGTGCTGAATGGTAAAAGAGACCAGAGAATTGTATTGTGTTTTAAGATCTCTTGTAACTATTTTTTTTTTTCCTGTGTTTTTTGGTATTTTTGTAAAAACTATGCACTCCTCATCACTGCTGGTTTTGGACTTGGGTGAAAATAAATGAAAAACCACTGAAGTCAAACGAACCCTTGAGAAATACCTATATTAGTATTCATTATTTAAGTATGTCCAACTGGCTGATGTTACAGCTGTATTACTGTTGATTTGTTCCAGCAGACTAGCAAAGTATATTTTTTAAATTGTATTTAGAGTAAACTATCTGTTGTTATAAATCTGTCAACTTTCAGAGCAGACTGTAATAACCAAATATTTATTTTGAGTAAATGGTAGGTTCTCAACTTTTGTTTCCAGAGTGAAATTTATCTTTGTCTGTCCCTGACAAATAGTATTCCTGAATCCCAGGCACAACTAATAATGTTATAATTCACTATAAGTGCAGATTCAACATTGCTATCTCTATTGTCACTAGAGTGGGGCTGTTGCGGCGGCCCCCTTCCTGCCGCCATGTGCTCCACAGGTGCTGCGGCCCTTGGCTTGGTGCCCAGGTCAGAATTTGGCCCTTGATGAAATCTAATTGGGGAACCCTGCTCTACAGTTATAAAATAACACTTGACCCAGTTAAAGCAAATTACAGTTTACAAATAAGTCAATTAATAGGAATGCTATTTTAATGCCACTGAAGCCTATGAATCAGTTTCAACACACACACAAACATACATGCTCTGAGACCTTCGAGTATTATAATATAGATATGTGATGTTTGTCTCCCCACACACTTTTGTATTTCCATGAAATATGGGGCATCAAGTCAATCATAAAGAAAATGTCTGACACTTGTTAATCTTGTATATGTGGTGATGTGTCAGTGTGTGGCTGTGGAATAATGACAGTTTCCCATAATGTGATTTATTTCAGACCACAGACTATAAAAACTCTATTACACCGCAGCAGTCGTGACAAAGAAACAGAGCACTGAGTGAAAGAAAAGCACTGAATCACAGTTTAGGACTGTCAAATACTTATATTTTTACATGGTTGCTATGAATTCATTCTGATTAATTATGCCAATCAACTGTTCTGGTTGGCTGTTTTTTTCACTCCTTCAAAATACTCAAAAATATATGTACTAAAAAACACAAAAAAAGAAAAACTGTGGAGAAAAAAAAAGACAACGCATGCTAAAATCCACCAAAATTCACCCCATTTGGTGGATCCACACAGAAAAGCGAAAAAACATTTCTGATATACAGAACAGAAGACCAAACAATGTGATAAAATATCCAAAACATATGCAAAAAAAATTATTTTTTTTGTTTGTTTGTTTTTTTTTGTTTTTTAGTACATATATTTTTCAGTATTTTGAAGGAGTGAAAAAAACAGTCAACCAGAACTGTCAGTTATTTATATCCAATTAATCATTCCTGTAGTGTTTTTGAAGTGGTTTTCTGAAGATTTGGTGTATGCCGTCAATCTCCCTCCACAACCTGAAGCTGATTAATAATAATTAATAACCTGAATGATTCTGGTAGTGCTGCTCTGATTTACCAGAAGCGAGATGATCCATGCTTAGTTTGGCTCCTCACTCTGTACAATCATTGATGACAATGAGACATGACAAATGTTTTTGCATGTTAGCATAAATCAGCGGTCTCAAACTAATATTCTTCAGGAGCCACATTGAAATGCATTTATATAGCACTTTTCCACCTTCATGGTGCTCAAAGTGCTTTACATTAGCTTCAAATTCACCCATTCACCAGTAGATTTCTAAGGTCTAAGGTCAGTCCTACTGGGGGCCTAAGTCAGGGTTCAGTGTCTTGCCCAAGGACACTTCGACGTGTGGACAGCCAGAGCTGGGACGCAAACCGCCAACCTCTCGGTGTTTGGGTGGCCCACTCTACCAACTGAGCCACAGGTGCCCAACCTGATTTGATCTCCAATGGGCCTGACCAGTAAAATAAAAACATAATAAATAAATAAATAATGACAACATGACATTTATGTCATTGTTTTAAATTATTAAAATATGTTTTTTTGAATGATCTAAATGCAAAAAAAGTTCATTTTGATAGGGAAAATAAGGCCAATTTTAACAATATTGTGCCTCACTTTATCATTAGTCCATGTGTTTTATTATAGATCAGTTCTACAAAGACACTAAATTCTTAATAACAGAAATAAAATCGTTCAAATTATTATTATTATTTTTTTTCTAATGTCTAATTAACATTTCAGGTTGCTCACATTTGTTCAGGTCACTTTGTAAATATTTTGCAGTAAAACAATGACACAAACTTGGCGTTGTCATCATTTATAGGCAAAGAAAAGACTGAGAAGAAGATAAAATGCTCATTTAACAACAACTGTTTAAACAAAACAGCCGGTTCATTTAATTGCATTAGAATTTTAATCAGATTAATCATAATGATGGATTAATTCACATTAATGCTTTCATTTTGACAGCTCTAATAATATTTTTGTCTGAGTCCTTCATGGCAACACAGAATCAGAAAGCGTTTTATTGCCCAGTTGTCCAGAGTAACTATCTGGTCAGTTAGGTAGTCTCTCGCATTTTTAGGACCAATTATAACGACTTCAGTTTTTTCAGGGTTCAATAAAAGATAATTGGCACTCATCCAAGTATTTATGTCTTGGACACAAGTACTTAGTTTATCTGTTTGCCTGGTCTGATCAGGTTTAATCGATAAATATAGCTGTGTGTCACCCGCATAACAATGAAAATTAATGCCATGATTTCTAATGATGTTACCTAAAGGGAGCATATATAGTGTAAACAAAATAGGCCCAAGGACTCACCCTTGGGGCACGCCATAATTAACTCTGGAGGACTGCGATAATTGTTGATTAATGTTACCAAATTGGCAGCGATTAGATAAATATGATTTAAACCAGCAGAGGGCTGCTCCTCTAATACTTATATCACATTCTAATCTGTGCACTAAGATACTGTGGTCAATGGTGTCAAAGGCTGCACTAAGGTCTAATAATACCAGGACCGATATTAATCCGACGTCACCGGCTAATAATAAGTCATTAGCAACTTTAACTAACGCTGTTTCAGTGCTATGATGGGCACGAAAGCCAGACTGAAACTGTTCAAATAAACTATTATCCTGCAGGTATTGGCACAGCTGTTTAACTATTACTTGTACTAAAACGTTTGTGATATAGGATAGGATATAGGCCTATAATTTTCTAGAATGTCAGGATCTTAGGTAGGCTTTTTCAGAATTGGTTTAATAACAGTATATTTAAATGACTGCGGCACATATCCAGTAGTTAATGAAGTGTTAATTATATTCAGGACAGTGCTAATAATTAGGGGCAGAATCTCTTTAAAGAGTTTTGTTGGGATTGGATCGAAGAGGAAGGTGGGTGATTTGGAAGACATGATAATAGATATGACATCAGTTTGGTCTACAGTGGTCAAATTATTTAGTGTTACAAAGAGATTTATAAAAGGGCCTAGGTTTGAAAACGCTGCTTTTTCTGATCTAATGTTTGGGAGAAATGTGTCTATTTTGTCTCTAATAGTTGATATTTTATTGTTAAAGAACTGCAAGAAATCATTGGAATGGGGCGTGGATGGAATAACTGATTCAATGGAGGTGTGGCTGTTTGTCAGTCTGGCTACAGTACTGAACAGGAAACTAGGGTTATTCTTGTTTTCTTCTATTATGGATGAGTAATATCTAATTTTGGCTGTACGCAAAGCTTGCTTATACTTTATTAAGCTATTTTTCCAGGCATTGAGAGAATCTTTTGAATTGGATGGGTGCCATTGCCTCTCTAATTTACGTGTTGCTTGTTTAATGGAGCGAGTGTCAGTGTTGTACCATGGGGAGGTTAATATAATCTTAGTAGTTTTTAATTTAAGGGGGGCAACTATATCTAACGTAGTTTGTGTGAGCATTGGTACTATTGACTAACTCATCACTTATACTGGGATTAAATGTGTCCTTTACATAATCACATGACAATAGTGGCTGAATTAACTCTTTGTACTTTGCGACAGCACAGTCACATAGTATCCTTTTCATTTGCGTTTTAATCACTGAGGTGGAAATATCCTCAAACAAAACCTGAAAGGTCATTAAAAAGTGATCTGGAGAGTATGGGAAGATCAGATCAAGAGTGTGTCTGTGAATGTGGGATGGTTTATTAACATTTTGCATAAAGCCTAATCCGTCTAGTACAGGGGTCCCCAAACTATTTCCAGTGAGGGCCACATAACTTGTCCCTTCTCAGATGAGGGGCCGGGGTCAATTTGTAACAGAAAAAGTGTGACGAATGCAGGACTCTAAATGTAAAAAAAAAAAAATAAAATGTTTTCCAGAAAGCCACAACCCTTTCTGGATTCTTCACAGAACAAGTCAGAAAATTATTATTATTATTAATAATAATAATAAAATTACTAATAGCTGATTATGAAATAAATAACCCTATGTGGGTTCTTCACAGAAAAAAGGTCCATGGAACATAAACTTCTTCATCTTAACAGGTCCAAGTTCAGCTTAGTTGTCAGAGCAGAATTTCTGACTTAAATGATTCATATGAGCTGTCTCTCAAAATTATTGTGTCAAACTAGTTAATAATAGTTAATTGTTAGAAAGCCCACACAGTTTAATTGTTTACTTGATTGTTTGGTTATATTTGTTCAGGAATAACTTCTTTTCTGTAAGTTTTCAAATGTCCCACGCTGTTGAACGCACCACTGATGTTATGCCGGTTATGAACGTAGTCCGTGGTTTTTTTAGCCGCTGTGTTGTAGGTAATCGTGCCAAGTTCGCCATCTCGGCTTCTTTTTCTCTTTTTTATTCATCTATTCCTGGTTTATTACTTAGTGTAGATGCCACAAAGTGAGATAAATAACACAGTCCGGTTCGGGTAGGTGTTAGCATGTTGTACTGTATAAGTTAATGCTGTTTAGCGCCGGTGTGTTGTTGAAGCTAATATGATAATATGCTAGCAGCTAGCATTGCTAGCTGTCGTCTGTGATTTCCGTGAAGTGATTTGTGTATTCCATGACCCATGTAATACATCTGAGTGACTCAAATAGTCGGTCTTAATTTATTATTGTGTGTATATATTGTTATACTGAGTGTTACTCTGTATTATTACAGACCGCAGTGAATAAACCTTCAATGAGGACATCTGTATCCGTGTTCTTTAATCAGAACCACAACCTACACCTTGCCACTCTGAACCAAATCCTGGAGACAACCCCACGCTCCCCGCTTCATTAAAAATTAAAATAGTTCATAACTAAGGAACATTTTATTGCAAAAGTCCAACTTTGTTATCAAATACAAATACACACATAAAAAAAGTCTAAATGGTCTCTGGTATTGTTCAGGGGGCCGGACCAAATGTGGAGGCGGCCCGTATCCGGCCGTAGATTGGGGACCACTGGTCTCGTAGGTCACTAAATGCATTACTAAGAGAGTCAGTGTTGTTGTCGACATGTATGTTAAAATCACCAACTATTATAATCCTATCCGAGTTCAACACTACACTGGATAGAAAGTCAGAGACTTCTAATAAAAACTGAATAAGGGCCAGGAGGGCGGTAGACAAAAAGGACTGGTTTTTGGTTTCTGCAGCTGGGGAAAGTAATAGATAAAACTAGACTTTCAAAGGAGTGGTAAGTGTGATTAATTTTATGATTAATTTTAGGGCTAAGACCTAAACTGGCCACTCCTCCACCACGGCCAAAAGTTCTGGCTGTGTGATAGTTCACATGAGTTGGTGGCGTGGATTAATTTAATGTGACACATTCATCCTGCTCAAGCCAGGTTTCAGTCAGAGCTAAAATATAAATTTTATTATCACTAATTAGATCGTTTATTAATAAAGATTTCAAAGAAATTTACCTAATATTGAGCAGTCCACATTGGATAAAATTGTTAGGTGTTCTTTTAATCTGATTATTACTTAAAACTATTTTTATTAAATTATTATCACTCCTATAGGTTTTTTAATATTAGGTTTATTATTAACTATACGGAGTTTATTATTAACTACACAGGGGATAGACACAGTCTTTCTATTATTTGCTACATGGTGGGTTAGTGACAGCTCAGAGTGAAGTTGATGCACAGATAAGTGTTTTACACTACAACTCTGCGCCTGGGCCACACTCCGGATTGTCATTTTGACAGGCTAAATTTGGCAGCCACATTTTGTGTTACAGTCCTACTGTATCTGTGCATTCATTCAGATTTAGGCATACATTATTAGCATGTGTTAGCAAGAATATTTATATTCTATTTCATGAAAGGCCTGATTTGAATAAATGGATATGGAGTGACATGAAGTAAGGCAGGAAAACTATCACACTGTCTAGTCTTAATTAAGATAAAGGTAAATTGGAATATCCATTGAGAAAAGAGGTTAAAAAAAGGCCTTAAAACATACAATTGTAAAAAATGAATAAAGCTGACTCCTTTGCAGATTGCGCTTATTACAGGTTATTTTTAGAACGTGTGATAAATGAGGGACCACAAAGAACAATTAATGCTATAAACTGATAATAATAATGTAGTTCTTAATATCATACTATAAACTATTACATAGTGTTGTATGATATTAATATATTCACTAATGTTGATTATATCTCTTCAGTAAAGGAGTTGAATCAGTACATTTGAACTAAATATTTTTTTAGCTGTTACACAAGTAGCGGTTAATAAACCATCCCACATTCACAGACACACTTAAAGTGTCACTGACATGATTTTACAACTATACATATTTTGAAAGCTCATCATCTAAAGTTGATTCATACAAACATCACTAATGACAACACAGCAAATTTAATGATATTTAATCCACAAAGCAATTCAAATTGGCCGCCTACAAATTTGACCTACTTATTTCTGGTTAGCCTGAACTTTGACCTGTGACAGCGATTCCAGCGACAATTTAAGCAACTTTTCAGTAGAAATAGGAGAAGCAACATGTGATTGAGTTGAAGAGGAAAATATTCTTCATCCATATCAATTTGATCCCTATGTATGAGACAGACAATGAGAGTGTTGAAGTGGAGGAAGAACAGCTAAAGTATATTGACTGGGCCCGGACGGCTGCAAAACACAGAATGGAAGGCATACTTGTAGCCTATAAACTTAAAAACTCCCACAGATTTACTTATGAGGCTTATCCCTCCACATTCAGTATATTCTGGAGTTTCCATTATCCATATGTCAAGTTTTTTATGGCATCTTTTCTGACCTAAAGACAGCTGATTGAGCCCTGGTCCGCTGTGCATATGACAGCCAATTCCACTGGAAAAATGACTGTCACTGTGGACTAGTACTACTTAAAACACTTAATATTTAATTCTTCACCTCATTTAATACTTCACCTCTCCATTTCACGTTACCCCCGGTATAATATGAAATCCATTTCAGATTACCCCTGGGAGTAGCCTGAGCTGATCCCCTCTCTATTTACATTAGTCGGATACCAATGTATTACCTAGCTGCATCTGTCAAACATCTTACCCTTAAAATTAGAGCAATAAGTTAGTGAGTAAAGTCATATTGTTACAACTTCTTATCAGTCACCTTTTATTAGAATTCGTTATTTGAATTTGTGATAAATACCAAAGTGACTAATTCACGTGAATGTTTGTTAAAGGCTTTTGATTTTGATCAACATTGATTGAACATTGCATAACAGTAAAAAAACGAGTATGTCGTCAATTATTTTCTAAAAATCACATCAGAAATAATTCCTGATCAAGAAACAAGAAACCATATTAATAATAATAGTGAAACCTATTACTATTAATATCACTTTATTTATAAACTACTTTGTTTATAAAAATTTCAGTTTTACAGCATTTTTTTCTTTGATTATGTTTATGCATTTTACTTAGGAGACATCTCGGGAATTAGACCTTTTTCCAAAGTGATTACAACTGGAAATTTTTAACTATTGAATGCTACAAATACATAGCCAAGCTGGGCTCAGTACCCCTAGCAGCAGCAAATCTAATGTGCTAATGTAGTCGTCTAGTTATGCTCAATGTAACTTTGGGCCTGATTTCCCTGAAACTGGCTGACTTATGAAGTGAAGTATAGTCAGAGGGCGGGCCTAACAAAGTGACGAAGATTCGGAGAGAAACAACCGGAAGCAAGTAGCCTAACCATGCTATCCCTATTTATTACATGTATAGGGCTAGGAACGCTTCATAGGCAGGGGAGGCGGGGCTAAAAGTTTGTCTTTCAAATCCCTCTGTATGCAATAGGACGGTACTACAACCAATCAGCGTAATCTTTAGGATGACGTAGTTACATGCTGGAAAGTTCAGGGAGGTGTCCAGAGAAAGTTACAAATGACAAAAAAACATAAGGGATTATGGATCTTAATGACTGTTGTCGCTGCTGTAAAACGAATTTAAAGATTGCTGACTTTTTCTCACATTCTTCACTCATCTTTGATAAAAGGAAATCACTACCTATTGTTGTTCTTCTTCTATGGTTTCTTCCAGCTGTTTGACCCCAAATCATCGCAGCGCCACTTTGTTATGCCCACCCTCTGACTCTATACTTAACTGTGATTTTCAGGGAAATCTAGTCAAAAATTACCATTGAGCATAACTAGACTACTACCAGCGCCGTAGCTCCGCAGACGCACATAACGCGCACTGCGTAGGGCACTTTGGTGCCAGCAGGGCACCAAAAGAAATCAGGGTTGTGGGGGAAAAAAGTGTAAACCATATTAATAATGTGCGCTAATATGTTTAAACAATACAAAAACAACATAAACCAATTTTCCCGAGAAACGGGGTGAATCTGCTCCGTGCCCCTCTCTCCAGTCTCATGGTGCCCCCCCCCCTCCCAGTGGTCTGTTCGATTATGCCTCATTCGCAATTTGGTGAACACCTGTGCTGTGCCTGTGCGAATATGGCCTCGAAACGGCAGCAAGAGTCTGGAGCTGAGAAGAGGAAGAAAAAGAAGAAGCGAGATGAAGCTCATGCGTCGCTTGCCGGTAAGCAATGTTAAAATAAAAAAGCTCATTATTGTAGTTTGTTTTACGTTGTGGATATGAATGGACTACTAAAAGCAAGTCATACACTCACTCATGTTAGCAATCGTGAGGGTAGCATTTCCCTCCTCTGGTTCCGTATCATTCTGACGTTTCGGGACACACATCATTACAATGTTATTTATCGCAGTTTTACTCCGTGTTCAATTCATTGTATTTACCGGTTCAACGTTTAAGCATACATTCTCTTTATCGAGAGGATACCCATTCCCAACTTGAATAGTGGATATATAATTAACAATCAAAAGCATCTCGTACTCAGACGGTTTTCAGATAACGTTAGCAATCGTGAGACTAGCATTCCCTCCTCAGGTTGCTAGCGGCTAGATTAAAATCCCATCCCTGTCATAGCGACGTTTCGGGACACACTTCCTCATTACAATGTTGTTTATGGCTATTTGACTCCGTGTTCATTGTATTCACCGGTTCAACGTTTGAACATACGTTCCCGGTATCGAGAGGATATCAATTCCCCAATATAATTAACAATCATCACATTGTAAGGCGGGCGGAATTAGGAGACGGGCGGCTAGCTGGCCAATGTCATACTATTTCTGATTAACCCTAAATTTGGTTTGGTCAGCGATGCAGTCACATATTATTATCAGATTAGACAGGTTTGCTTTGTATGATGCTGCATTTCAGGATATCTATAAATAGGATATCTATTTATGACGTCTGAACACATAATTAGTTCTCTTCCGTCTTCATGTTTGTAATAACGTATACTACCACTCTTAATTTGTAATAATAATGACGGACGTCCAAGGCATGTCTTTTATCGTTTTTTATTGTACAGGCTGAAGCACGAACAAATCACACAACACAACTTGACCTCTCTTAACTTCCGGATCATCCTGTCTAACTCCAGGTGACAGGTCAATGCTCCCTCTGGTGGCGTGGGGAAGAATTGCACATTAATTACTCAGTATACCACAATGTTCATAGATCAAGGCTGTTGGTGGAACTGTAATATGAAACCTATATCTTTCAGTAATGTAGATTTCTTACCTGCGCATTTATATCCAATTATGTAGGCCTACAGCATGTGTATATTGTCATTTGGCATTATGGAAATCTATACATGTCAAATATAGTTTGTAATTTTAAAATGTACTATGATTTACACATAGGCTTACTTAATTTATTAGTCTGATTAACATGCCTACTGTGGATTCAAAACTGTATATCTGTAAAATCCCTGAATATTTTCTTTTGTATGTCTGAATACAGGGTCAATGCTTAGATATATGCAAGGAGGACCTCAAGGTCAAGAGGAAGATTTGGATCAACCATCCACCAGCAGTTCCAGCCCAGGACATCAACCACCAGCCATTGTAGACCCTGCAACAGTCCCCAGCCCAGACCAACAACAGCAACCATCAACCCCCAGTACAGGTGCTGGCACAGCTCCACACACAACCACCACTGAAAGCCTGAGTCCTGCCACTGAAAGACCATCAGCAAGTGACACTGTGGAGACATGTGTGCCCCCTTCAGCTGATCCTGCTCTTTGGCCAGCTCACATTGTAGATGCTGATCGTGTTGAAATTGTGCGGAGAGGTCCTTTTAATGTCAGCTCTGATTTTAATTTTCCAAAGGGGCCTGACGGAAGAGCATTTCACACTAGCCTTAAGTTAAAAATCTTTCCCAATGGAGAAAAGGTCCTCCGGAGCTGGTTAGTGTACTCACCGCAGAACAATGCCGTGTTCTGCTTTGCATGCAAGCTTTTTAGTGTAAAGGATATAAAGCTGAGTACAGAAGGTTACAGTGACTGGTCGAACATCAACGTCCGTTTGAGGGGTCATGAGTGTAGCCAAGACCACATACAGTGCATGCTTAAGTGGAGAGAACTGGACACACGGCTAAAGAAAAGCATGGCAATAGATCAACAGGAGTTGACCTTACTAGAGGCAGAAAGGAAAAAGTGGCGAGAGATTCTCAAACGATTACTCTCAATCACACTCTCACTGGCTTCCAGAAATTTGTCTTTTAGGGGCTCTTCTGACCGTCCTTATGAGCCAGACAATGGCAACTTCTTGAAGGAAGTAGAGCTTATGGCAACATATGATCCTGTAATGCAAAATCACTTAGCCAACATAAAAGATGGAAGCTCCCACACACATTACCTCAGTCCTGAGACACAGAACGAGCTAATTCAGATCATCTCTTCAGAAACATTCCGCGCCATTGTGAGGCAAATCCAGTTGGCAAAATATTTTTCTATCATTCTTGACTGCACTCCAGATGTGAGTCACACTGAACAAATGTCAGTCATAGTGCGCATTGTCTGTTTCCAAGAACAACCAGATATTAAAGAATACTTCCTTGGCTACATAAGTGTGGAGCAAACAACTGGCCTTAACCTGTCTAATGTTGTCCTTGACAAGTTGAAGGAGCTTGGCATTCCATTTGAAAACTGTCGAGGACAGGCCTATGACAATGGGGCCAACATGAAGGGGAAGAAGCAAGGTGTTCAGGCCAGACTGCTACAATTAAACCCAAGAGCATTGTTTGTGCCTTGTGGAGCTCACACGATGAATCTGGTCATAGCTGATGCTGCCAAGTCCTCTCCACATGCAACTGGCTACTTTGGGTATTTGCAGAAGCTCTTCAATTTCTTTTCCAGTGCCACCCAGCGATGGGCCATTTTGACAAAACATGTCAAATTGACACTTAAATCTTGGAGTGGCGTCAGATGGGAAAGCAGGCTCCAAAGTGTAGCTGCTGTCCGGAGTCAGACAAAGGAAGTGAGGGATGCTCTCCTGGAGGCCAGAGAAGCTGTCAGTGATGCAGTCACAAAAGTGGAGGCTCAAGCGCTGGCTGAGGAAGTAGCCTCATTTCGATTTTTGATTTGCTCTATTGTATGGTGTGAACTTCTTACGATCACAAACCAGGTGAACAAGCTGCTACAGTCCAGCTCCATGCAGCTTGATATTGCAGTCAGGCTCATTGACACTGCCAAAAGCAACCTCTCTGAATACCGACAGTCTGGGTTTAATGAGGCTGTGTCAGCTGCCAAAGAACTCTGTGAGGCCCTGAACATCGAACCAGAGTTGCAGGAGAAAAGGCTCAGGAGCACAAAAAGGCAGTTTGCATATGAAGCTGTTGATGAGCCCCTCGATGATGCCCTCAAAAAGCTTGAGGTCACATTTTTCAATTGTGTTGTGGACTCTGCTTTAATGTCCCTGCAGCAGAGGTTTGAGACCATGAATCAAGTGAAAGAGAAATATGGAGTGCTGCTTGATTTCAGCAAAGTGAATGGAATGTCCAAGGAGGACTTAAAAAAACACTGCACTGTAGTACAGAAGGCACTGACAGATAAGGGAGTAGCTGACATTGATGGACCTGAGATGATGCAGGAAATAATCAACCTTCCTCAGCTTCCACCACAGACGTCTGCCTTGGAGATGCTGACATTTCTATGCAGCAATCAGCTGCAAGAGGTATATCCCAATCTGTGGATTGCTCTGCGGATTGCACTGACTCTACCTGTCACGGTTGCCTCTGCTGAGCGAAGCTTTTCAAAGCTTAAACTCATTAAAACATACATGCGTTCATCAATGGGCCAGGAACGTTTAAGTGGTCTGGCTGTTATCAGCATCAATGGGGACGTGGCTCAGAAGCTGTCATATGATGACCTGATAGCTGATTTTGCAGCAAAGAAATGCAGGCGTGTACCTCTCTAGGAAATCTGATCAATTTTAAAAAATGTGTAACATAGTTACTTCAGGAAAGTGCCTTTTGTTTTCTCATTCTTCTTATTTAAGTTTATTTTTTGAGAATTTTTATTCAACTATTATTTTTGCACTTTATTGCCAAGCTATTTGTTCTGTGTTTACAGTGTTGGTTGGTCTGTGTTTACAGTTTTTACCTTTTTAGATTTTTCATGTTTGTTGACAGTGAATAAACAAACAGTAAATAAACAAATTGCACTGAGAAATAATTGGAGTTTTTTTTAGGTTTGTGGGGGGGGGGCACCACAGAGCATTTGTGCTTAGGGCACCCAAATGGTTAGCAACGGCCCTGACTACTACGTTAGCACATTAGATTTGCTGCCACTAGGGGTTTTTGCGTAGCTAAGCTAGGAAACAACCATAGAAGAACAACAACAACGACAACAGATGGCTCACGATTTCCTTTTATCAAACATGAGTGAAGAATGTAAGAAAACACCAGCAATCTTTAAGTTCTTTTTACGGAGGTGGCAACAGTCATTAAACTCTATAATCCCAATTTTGTTTAGTCATTCGCAGTGTTGGGAAAGTTCACCTTGAATAGGAACTAGTTCAAAGTTCAGTTCAAGTTACTTAATTTGAAATAGTTCAGTTCATCGTTCATTCTTCCAAATTATGAACTAAAAGTTCATGGATCCCAAAATGAACTTTTTCGTTCTTTTTTTGTGTTATTATTGTAAACTTATTATTAACCGTTCCTGACGTTGTCCTGACCGGAAACCAGGGGAAAATGCCGTCCTCTTCCCGGGGTTAACTTCCCTCTGCGGGTTCTTAGAACACAAGGAGCTGTCACGAACCAGACAGAGGAGGACCACAAATGCGTCACGTTTAAAGAGTTTATTGAAGGGTTGGGGGGAGATGGACGTTGGCGGGTGTGTGCGTGTGTGCCCCCCCAGTGGTAGGGTGACTTCTGGTGTGGGAGGTAGAGGGGAATCCGGGCTCATTCACCACACCATCCGGAGACCTGGGGGAACACACACAACACAACAGCGGGTGAGGGAAAACAGCAGTACTGAAAAGGGCTAGGCAGAATACGTAAATCCAAAAACAGTATGCAGGTCGAGTTACCGGGGCTGGAGAGTAGGCAGAAGTCTAGCAGGCTTGAGTCAGGAGTCAGGACAGAGAACTAGGCAGGCAGGTAACAGGCAGGCTTCGCAGACGGTCTGACAAAGAGGTACTGAAATCCAAGGCTTATATACACAGCTTGATTAGCACTGAGTTCAGTTCAGCTGGCTGGGCCAGAGAGGCAGAGTGAAAACAGGTGGAGCTAATAGAGAGCAATTAGTCTGTAGGAGCAGAGGGGAGATCATGACAGGAGCGGTTTCAGTGAGTTTCATTTTCAATGTTTATTTCCAAGAACAGGACAACACCTGCTCCAGTCGCCGGTCACACTCTGTACATTTAACTCTTTTTCTCCGCTCCCAAAAACTCTCTGCACCCCTCTCTCTCTCTTTGCCCTGCCCAAAACGCTTCTCATTGGCTATTCAACAACATTATGTTGCCAAAATTTGTTCAGAATAATACAAAAATGACATCTATGATAATGTTGTGTTTTGATCCCATTTTATACCTTATAGGACTCAATAATTACAACATGATAAGAACGAAATATGAACTACATAAGAGGGCAGTTCAATAAATGCCAGAATAACCGCGTTCATAACTTCTTGTTCATTTGGCAAAAGTGAACGAGTCATTCACGTTCATCAAAAATATGATATCGTTCGTGAACGATCGTTCAATGAACTTGTTCAGGTACAACACTGGTCATTCGTAACTTTCTTCGTACTTCTCCATGAACTTTCCACTGCTCTAACTACATCGTACTAAAGATTACAATAATAGCTTGTAGTACCGTCCTGTTGCATACAGAGGGATTTGAAAGACAACCTTTTAGCATTTAGCATTACTGGATCCATACATGGAATGAATGGGAATAGCACAGCTAAGCTAACAAATACACAGCCTTCAAAACCTAAATTTCTCGTATTCATCTTTAGTGTAAACCATTTATGTGGTGTTACTGTTGCACTTCAGAATGTTTTAAATTTTCAAAAAGATGAGTTTGTTCACTTTCATTTGATGTGGGACAAGTGCAGGTGCATTAATGTGAGGGCTGTATATATAGGTGTAATTAAAATAATGTCGTCTACATCATAGATGTGAAGTGTTGTTACTGAAAAACCAGAAAATGATCCTTTAGTGTTTTTTTTCTGCTTTTCTTTCATATAAAATAAAAGTGTGCTTATCAGTATTCCTCCCAGTGATCTTGACTCAACAAAGTGGCAGTCGGGGCTTGAATGCATCGCTTTACCAGAGAGATATCGAGCAACAGTGCAGATAGCACTGTTCTCACCTTTAGATAATTTTGCGTGTAGAGTGTCGGATGATTGCTGATTATCGAACCGCTTTACAGTTGATCTGAATCTCATCAGCACTTAACCTCATTGTTCCTGGAGCAGAGGTGAGAGGAATGTCAATTGGATGGTGTCTTGATCTCTCTGCCTCTGTTTACAGCTGTCTCTCTCTCTCTCTCTCTCTCTCTCTCTCTCTCTCTCTCTCTCTCTCTCTGCCATTCACTCATGCTTACACACACAACGGTGGCGTATGGTGCATACTCAAAGTTCACACACACACACTCATTTACATGTCTCATGAGAGCGAACTTTGTAATATATATATATATATATATATATATATATATATATATATATATATATATAGTAATACCTCAAGACCCAACTAATGAATAATCCAAGCTACGAAACACCTTTACATAAAATTTTACACTGATTGTGGCAAGCACAGGCAGCAGGCGGCAAAGCCGTTCATTGTGCATGTGCTACCACGGTGCAGGGGTGCAGAGGTCAGCACACCGCTCAGCGGCACTTGCCTCCTCCTACTTATTAAGCACTAAAGCCAGGGCTTTTACCTGTACATGTTCGTAATGTTGGCGCTCAGAACTGGTTACATACCAACGTGCACCTTGCCGTGAGGCACGGCATACGGTGGCACGGTGCAGCAAAGCGTCCTGCACTTAGTGTGTCAGTGTGGAAGCACCTGTACTGGTGTTAATTAATCTCACAAAAAAAAATTGTTTGGGAGAGATTTTTATAATCAGTGTGTGTCTGTGTATCTACTGTATCTGTGTCTGTAGAGACATATCACGCTATAACTTAATAAATACTTGAGATATCACCATGAAATTACATGGGCATATACATATAGCTAATGCACATCAGATCCAATGATCCATTTGAGTAAAGGTCAAAGATCAAGGTTGTATTTAGCAGACAGGTCAAAATCACATTATTGGCTGTAATTCAAGAACAGGTTGTCACAGAAACTTGAGATTGGCAAAAGATAAAGGTGAGATTAGGCATTCTCTGAATACTTGTTTTTATAGGGTTTAGGGGGTAGTATTGGGGGCCCTTGGAACGAATCAGCCCTTTTATATGTAAAATGTGACTCTACTTACAAAAAAATCACATTATTAAACCACTTCTGGAATGAATTAATTTCGTAAATTGAGGTCCCACTGTGTGTATATGTTAAGGCTGTAACTGTATATGTATTCGTATCGAACCATTGAAAATAGATGTTACAACCCTATAATACCGAACAAATATAGTCAGTTTGCATGTGACCATGTGCATATCATATGGAGAGATCAAACAACAGAGCTTACCGGTACTTCCGCATATATGCCGCATACATGCCGCCTACATGCGTGAAGGAAGAGTCCCCCCTAAAATAGTTTTATAGTTACTTGACTTACTGGTACCAAGCAGCACTTAGAATTTATTTACGGTCTCCATTCTCTTATTCAAGATGGCAGCGCGCACGGGTGCAGCGGCTCCTTGCTCTCCAGTTTGGTGCTTTGTCTTTTTTAGTCTTTTTAGTCTTATCATTATTATTTAAGAACTACTGTAAAGCAAACTTTACCTACGGCCGTCAGGATTTAATTGACCTCGGTCTGAGGTACAATATCTCCATTACAACTGAGTACCAGCAAAGCAACAGCATCCCGGAGGATATTTTGAGACCACCGGGATCCCCATGGATGATCATCCCACCCAGCCCACTCAGCAAGCGACGGAGACGGTGAAGGGAAAGGAAACAGAAGCGAGGATGCCGGTCGGGCCTAGCCGCTAAGCTAAGAAAACAACCGCATAGACCACCGCTTCCGAGCATCTTCATGACCAACGCCAGATCCATCACCCACAAAATGGATGAATTGGAGCTTCAGCTTGCAACCAACAGCTTTGTCCGGAACTGCAGCATTATTATCATCACAGAATCTTGGCTTAACCCGCTGATCCCCGATTCTGCCATTGCGCTAGCGAGCCGCATGCTACACCTGCAAGACAGAACCGAAGACTCCGGTAAGAGCAGAGGAGGGGGGCTTTGTGTTTACGTGCACAGCAGCTGGTGTTGCAACAGCAGGATCATTGACACTCACTTTTCCCCTAATCTAGAGGTCCTGGCAGTTTCGTGCAGGCCTTTCTACCTACCGAGGGAGCTAACGGTAGTTATTGTGATAGCTGTTTACATCCCACCGGATGCTAACGTTAGCACAGCACTTAGCCTGCTGCTCGCGACTGTAAACAAACAGCAGCTTGCCCACCCTGACGGAGCCTTTATTGTTGCCGGTGACTTCAACAAAGCGTGTTTAAAGACTGTGTTGCCCAAATTCATCCAGTATGTTAAGTGTTCCACCAGAGGAGATAAAACTTTAGATCATGTTTATTCTAACATTAAACATGCTTACAGAGCCACCCCTCTTCCCCACCTTGCTGGATCTGACCATCTCTGCCTGTCCCTTATCCCTTTATACATCCCCCTCCGAAGGCAAATAAGACCACAAAGAAAGACAATAACAACTTGGCCTGAGGATGCTCTTTCTCAATTACAGGACTGCTTCTCCCGTACTATATGGGAGCTTTTTGAACACCACAATCTACAGGAATATACAGACACTGTACTTTCCTATATCAAAAACTGTATGGACACCGTCACTGTCAACAAAAAGATCCGGGTCTTTTCCAATCAGAAACCCTGGATGACCAGTGAGGTCCAGGCACTCCTTAAACGGCGTAACACTGCCTTCAGGTCAGGGGACAAGTCACGGTACAGTGTTGCCAGAGCAGACTTGAAGAGAGCCATTAAGGAGGCCAAGGTGGCCTACACAAGGAAAATTGAGGAGCACTTCATGGAAAATAACTCAAAGAAGATGTGGCAGGGAATACAGCACATTACTAATTACAATGACAAGAACAAGGTGTCTGTTAACACAGACGCCTCACTAGCAGAGGAACTGAACCGTTTCTTTGCCCGTTTTGAGACGAACAGACCAAAGTCAGTCTCACCACATCCACCACCTGGAAACAGCACACTGAAATTTCAGGAACATGACGTGAGACGTGTACTGAGGACTATAAACACCAGGAAGGCTGCCGGTCCTGACGGAGTACCTGGGAAGGTACTCAAAGCCTGTGCCGACCAGCTGACTGGGGTTTTCACAAGGATTTTCACAAGTTCCCTGCAAAAATCCATCATTCCCCCCTGCCTGAAATCTGCCATTATTACCCCCGTCCCAAAAAAACCAAACACTGAAAGTCTGAATGATTACAGGCCTGTCGCACTTACGCCTGTGATCATGAAGTGCTTTGAAAGGTTGGTCGCACGCCACATCATGGACACAATCCCTTCCTCTGTTGACCCTTACCAGTTTGCTTACAGAGCAAACCGGTCCACTGAGGACGCCATAGCTGTAGCTCTTCACACTGCATTGAGCCACCTAGAATACCAGGGGAACTATGTGAGGATGCTCTTCATTGATTTTAACTCAGCCTTTAACACAATTATACCGGACATTCTGGCCGACAAACTTTCCCACCTTGGACTATCCCTTCCCATCTGTTGCTGGATTAAGGACTTTCTAACAAACCGTTCACAAACTGTTACACTTGGACCCCACCTCTCTTCCTCCATCACACTGAGCACTGGCTCCCCTCAAGGCTGTGTACTGAGTCCTCTCCTGTACTCCTTGTACACGTATGACTGCCCATCGACCCATCTCTCTGACGCCATCATCAAATTTGCTGATGATACCACCGTGGTCGGGCTCATCTCAGGGGGAGATGAGTCTGCCTATAGGGATGAGGTTAGCAAGCTGTCCGCCTGGTGTTTGGTGAACAACCTCACACTTAACATAAAAAAAAACAAAAGAACTAATCCTGGACTTTTGAAAACGAAGCTTGGACATGGCCCCACTCCTCATAAATGGGGAATGTGTTGAGAGGGTCCAATCCTTCAGATTCCTGGGGGTCCACATCACGGCCAACCTCTCTTGGACTGCTAACACCACAGCAGTGGTGAAGAAGGCCCAGAAGCGACTGCACTTCCTGAGAGTGCTCAGGAGAAATAACCTGGATGCAAAACTGCTGGTAACCTTCTACAAAGCCACCGTGGAGAGTGTCCTGGCATACTGTACTACTGTGTGGTATGCTGGGAGCACAGCAGCAGACAAGAGAGCTCTACAGAAAGTGATCAACACCGCTCAGAGGATTACGGGCTGTCCTCTGCTCTCACTGGACGACATTGCTAGATCGCGCTACCTCAGCAGAGCAGTTAAGATTTTCAAGGACTCCTCCCACCCTGGTCATCACCTGTTTAACCTACTGCCCTCTGGCAGGCATTACAGGACTCACAAAACCCGAACAAACAGACTCAGGGACAGTTTTTTCCCCAGAGCCATCAGTGCTCTGAACTCACCAATCATTAAATAAAATCCAAGTGGTATTATATGTGCAATAACTGGAATACGTGCAATAACAAGAACACATGTGCAATCACCATTTCCCCGAGCAACTGTGCAATATACACCGATTTGGTTTTTATAACGTATTGATCTTTTGTTGTCTTAATATTTATTTTATCCCAATATTTTATCTTGAATATTTATTTTATCTACACTGAGCACCTTGTGGAGTAGCATTTTGCAATTTCGTTATATGCACTGTATATAATGACAATAAAGGCTTTTGATTTGATTTGATTTGATGATTTGTATATTAACATGTTTTTGGTTTAATAAATACCGTGCTGAGGAAGTGTGTGTGTATATGTATATAGTAAAAATCTAAAATGGTACAATAAATAAGTAAATAAATAGATAAATACATGTATTTCATATAAAAAATGTAAAAAGAAAATATACATAAAAAATAAATCGTAAACCCCCCCCAAAAAAAATACAAAACACCTAAATATTTAAAAGGTCGAATAAATATGTAAATAAATAAGCAAATGAATACAATTTATATTTTTATCAAAAAAAGTTAAAGAATAAAATAAAAAAATTATAAACACTTTTTTTAGTAAACAAATCTTCAAACGTTTGAAAAATACATGTTTTGCTTTGCAGAACCTCATGCATTATGGAGACTTCTGCAAAAAAAAAAAAACAACTACTGTATTTTCACGACCATATGGCGCACCGTATGAAAGGGCGCAGTCTCAGTTATTTGTGCCATTACTATATTTAACACATACATACGGCGCACCTGATCATAGGGCGCTGAAACAAGCATGCTAGTTTACGTTTTTGACTCACCAGGATGTCAAAAGTGAGCGGCACCTCGTCCATGTTTGTGATGTGGCTGGGATGGATGTGTTTGTCGGAAATCTGTTTGCTGCAGTAGGACCGGAAGATGGCCAGCTTTTTTTATAATCCGCTGGAAGTTGCTGCGCTTCCGTAGTCTTTGTCCGGATTGAAAAATGGCACCGTTTCATGAAACGAAAGCACCAAGACGGACCTCCTTGGAAATGTTCAATGTTCATTTCTTCTGCTAGCGTTATTGCTTTTAGTCGAATGGTGACCGTCGAAACGCTTCTCCCACTTGTTCGGTGTGCGTTGCTTGGTGATCCACTGCTCGAGTCTTTACTCCAACTCAGGCCACCTGGCCTTATGTCCGCGGAAACTCAGCTGCGTCTTCTTTACCGTTCTCGGCGCCATAGGGCGCGCTGCACATTTTGAAGAAAATCTAAGACTTTTATGTGCACCTTATGGTCGTGAAAATACGGTAACTAATTAATGTAGTTTTGCATAAATATTCATACTTCATACATATTTATACTTTAGTAGTGGGGACCTATATTTATATTTAACCCTTGTGGGGACCTGAATTATGGCCCCCATAGTGTTAGAAGTTCCCATGATGTGACTGTAAACATACCCATGTCCCCATAAAGATAGGAATACAAACACGCACACACACACAAACAAATAAAACAAAGATAAATGCATTAATACGTCCTCAGTTTCCACACAAACATCCTCACTCCCTGGGTGTGGACGCTACAGAGCAGACAGCACATGAAAAATGCATGTGTCTTTGCGTGTTTCATATGAAATACTCATCGACATTCTATTCCCATCTCAGCTGAAACACCACACAGGAATATCAATTCCACTGGCAGTTTGGGTGGCAGTATAGGCAGGGCTCCACCACAGTATGGGATCCACTGTGTCATCTTAATGAGAGGGTCACTGCCTCCTGCCGCTCCAAGGCCAACGTCGCTACCACAGATTATACAATGCACGTTGGCCACAATGTGATAAAAATGCCATTGAGTACAATATTGGAATCCTGATAGCATGCCAAACCAACCAAGCACCAAAAACCAAATAACCTTTCAAGGATAAGTACACCAGAAACAGTCACTCAACGTAGCCTTTTTTGGTATTTTATTTGTATTTCCCACAAAATACGCATAAATACACTAAGAAACATAAAAATTGCAGAGAAGAAAATATCCAAAACGTGCTGAAATCCACTAAACTTCACCAAAAAAAATTACTTATATAAATAGAGATAAAAAAATCCAAAACAGATTTAAAAACTCTTCTAAAATACAGAAAAAAACTGATAAAATATCCAAAACATATGAATGTATATGCAATTAACATGTTTATTCAATACTTTCAACTGAACAACTGTTCTGTTTAATTGCATTATAATTTTTAATCAGATGTATCATGATGACAGATTAATCCATGTTAAAGATGTAATTCCGCTGAAAACCACTTTTCCACGCTCCTTTTTGAATCTGATGGGTCACCTTGACTTACAACACATGCTGTCACCTCCTCTGGCTGCATACCGCATTCACAGAAGAGAACAAGAGGAACAAGGGACCCAGAAAAAGGCGGTCCATCTAATGTCAGATGGACTTTAGCATCACCCATGAGGGGTTAAACCCATCCTCCATTGCAGCGAATCTGAAGTAGCATTAGCATTAGCATCTACAAGAGAAGACAGCACCACAGTAGTTGCTGCACAAAGTATAAAAAAATGGCGGATCAAACTGGTTCATGTGCTCTCTGTGGAAATAAAGCCTCGTTTTTTCCCTGCACGTCAGAACAAGCAACGGTACGAAACCTAGCTGGATTATACTCTGGTTAAAGTAAACACATACAGAGAGCAAGAGTGGAGGGGGGAGTGTTCCTTCACACATTCTGAGCCAATCAGAGACTCCTCATTACTGCGTCACGGACATGTATGTGGAAGTACCGTAAACTCTGTTGTTCAAACTCAAGTAATTTTTCTACCATGAAAAAACTGCTTGAAACAAAGCAATCTGGATGTTGTTTAAATAGAACCAACATAATGCATTCAATAGCAATGGAGAATACAGTAATACTAATGAAATAATAATAGAATGACACCTTTAATGTGTTAATTTTGACAGAAAAAAAACCCTTTAAAGGATAAATACACCAGAAAGAGTGACTCAACCTACTGTAGGATTTTGGAATCATAACGGTCCAACTGTTACAGACAGATGCATTGAAACTAGTCTTGTCAAATATTTACTATTTTTAATGAGATTAATCACAGGGTTGTTTTGGATTCATTTTGATTAATCATGACTAATTATTCATTCACTCATTTGTGTGAATTCTGTGTAATTTTTCTTGAGTAACCAGAGTCAAGAAAGAAGTGAATATACCTGCACTGAACATGTCTGTCCAAACTGGGCAACGCATTAGCCTAGTGCTAGCATTAGCCTACTACTAGCAGAATCCCAGACTAACATATGCTTCATATTAATGTCATATTTTAAGCTGGAAGTGTTTCAGTGAAAATAAAAATGTGTTAAAACACGGTTGACTGTCCTGTCTTTGGCTTTATTGTACTCAAATTTCTTACAAAAACACACTACAAAACTGTAGTTTTGTAGTGTAATATAGAAAACATGCTAAAATCCACTAAAATTCACAAAAAATAATGAACTAACAAAAAAGTAATAAAAAATCCAAAACATATTGAAAAAGTCTTCTAAAATACAAAAAAAGATATATATTTTTTTTTTTTTGGGGGGGGGGGGGGGGGTGTAAAAACATATATATGCACGAACTTGTTTACTCAACACCTTCAACACTTTCAACAAAGAACTATGAACAACTGTTTCATTTAATTGCATTAAAATTTGTAATCAAATTAACCATGATGATAGTGTCATGACCTCTGCAATGTTGACCTTTCCTCCAGTGCTCTCCACACTCACCTGGCCCCACACTGCGCAGCTGCAAGCCGCCCCTCATCTGTGGCTATAAAAGCAGTGAGGCTTGCAGTTGCCAGTGTGGGACCATTCGACAGTGTCACCTCCATAACCCGGACACTTTCCCATCTCCTCAGTCACCATAACCCGGACAGTCACCATCACCACGGACTCTGGCCGTTCTCTGCCCAGGTTTTGGTTTGATTTTGTCTCTGTCTTGTCTTTATGTTTCTTAGTTTGTTATTAAATTGTTTTTCCCTTCAGCACTGTGCAATGGAGTCCTCCTTCACCACACCCCGATCCTGACAGATAGATTAACCTGCATTAATTTTAAAACGGCCCTAATAACATATTTCACGTTCTGTGTGAATATTTTATTTGATGCCACAGCTGGATTTTACACAAATTTTCACCAATGGAAACCCAAACATCCACCATCTACTGATTGATCTGCTAACCCTATTAATATATGTAAATAAATGTCATTTATTTACATAGTCATTTATATTACTGCATATAAGACTGTCTGTCCCCTCTAACTGATATCTAATATTAACACCTGATGGTGTTCAAATTTAACAGTGTTTTAAAACATAGATTTAGGTTTCATTGTCATTCAGTCCATATCAGTCAGTTTTATTTAATCCTGTTAAAAAAAAAAGTTTTGTCAAAAGGTTTTATCATCTTCACACAACGAGGTATGTGGATAGTGTTTTATGTTCTATGGGATGGTAGTCGGCTAACGGCAACCCGCTCCTCAGCCTCATTAGCTGACTCAAAGGAGGGTCACATGACCCACTTATGAGGGTAATAAGGGTTATGCTGCGAAGACAGACAGTGCCTACTGTACATTTACATTAATTTTAAATTATTCATTCTGAATAAAATAATTCGGAATTAAAGCCATTTCCTTTGTGTTTGCATGGAAATGTTAATGACGAATCAAGGATTCATTGGAAACAACTGTATTCCCACAGGTGGAAAGTAACTAAGTAAAAGTAATTTGTTACTGTGATTAAATAGATTTTTTTAGGTATCTGTATTTATTATTCTGAAAACCTTTTAATTTTACTTTCTACAGTTTTGCATAAATATCTGTACTTTATACTCTTTACATTTATAAAAATATCTGTACTACTGAGTAATGAGTCTATTCTGAGAATGTAAAGAGTATATAGTACAGATGTTTATATAAATGTAAAGAGTATAAAGTACAACACAAATACCTAAAAAACTACTTAAGTACAGTAACAAAGTACTTTTACTTAGTTACTTTACTACTACTACTACTTTACAGAGGATCTCGTCTCTCCTTTTTGCAGATGATGTGGTAGCTTCATCGAGCAGTGACCTCCAGCTCTCATTGGAGCAGTTCACAACCAACTGTGAAATGGCTGGGATGAAGATCAGTGCCTCCAAGTCTGAGACCATGATCCTCAGCTGGAAAAGGGTGGAGTGCCCTCTCCAGGTTGGGGGCAGAGTCCTGCACGGGTTCGGGTACCCGTGGGTGACCCGTGGGTGAACCGCAGATTTTCACGAAATGGGTGAAAAATGTTGTGCTGTGTCGGATACGGGTTCGGTTCGCGTCGGACATGGGTGATCGCGGGCCTAATTTGCGGTTCATAGGCTAAAGACTGTTCTTTAGTTTGGACTTGTATAGCTGCCTCCTTTCGGCTTCCTTCTTATTAGTGCTTATTAGCACTAAGGTGTTATTAGACCTTAGTGCAGCCTTTGACACCATCGACCACAGTATCTTAGTGCACAGATTAGAATATGATATAGGTATTAGAGGAGCAGCCCTCTGCTGGTTTAAATCATATTTATCTAATCGCTACCAATTTGTTCACATCAACAAACAATCATCGCAGTCCTCCAGAGTTAATTATGGCGTTCCTCAAGGGTCAGTCCTTGGGCCTATTTTGTTTACACTATATATGCTCCCTTTAGGTAACATCATTACAAATCATGGCATTAATTTTCATTGTTACGCGGATGACACACAGCTATATTTATCGATTAAACCTGACCAGACCAGGCAAATAGATAAACTAAGTACTTGTGTACAAGACATAAAAATTTGGATGAGTGCCAATTATCTTTTACTGAACCCTGAAAAAACTGAAGTCGTTATAATTGGTCCTAAAGATGCGAGAGACTCCCTAACTAACCAGATAGTTACTCTGGACAACTTAAGTGTAACACCCAGTGCCACAGTTAAAAATTTAGGAGTTTTATTTGATCCAGATCTTTCATTCAAAATGCATATCAAACAAACTTGCAGAACAGCCTTCTTTCACCTGCGCAACATAGCCAAAATTAGGAATATTCTGTCTAAAACGACTGCAGAAAAATTAATTCATGCATTTGTTACATCACGATTAGATTATTGTAACTCCTTATTTGTAGCATGTCCTAAATATTCCCTAAAAAGCTTGCAACTGGTTCAAAATGCAGCAGCAAGATTATTAACAGGATCAAATAGAAGAGAACACATCACGCCTGTGCTCCAAACCCTTCACTGGCTTCCAGTTGAGTCTAGAATTAAATTTAAAATCCTCCTCCTTACATATAAAACCATTAATGGTATGGGCCCCTCTTATCTTAAAGATGATCTGGTTCCGTACCAACCCAATAGAACCCTTCGTTCTCAGAATGCAGGTTTACTGAAAGTTCCTAGGGTTTCTAAAAGTACAGTAGGAGCTAGAGCCTTTAGTTATCAGGCCCCTGTCTTATGGAATCAGCTTCCCTTTAATATTAAAGATGCCGAAACAGTCTCTACATTTAAAATTAGGCTTAAAACATTCCTGTTTGAGAAAGCCTATGGTCAGGTTAGTTAAAAATTATGTGACTCATATATCATGTATACATGATGTATGAGTCACAGTTCAGTCTAGGCTGCCCTAGGAGTTAGAATGCTGGGGGAAGTACAGACACTGAGTTCTTTCTTCTCTTTCTCTTCCTCACATCTGTTTCTGTAATTTTTATAACCTATCTTTCTTACCAAGTCTGTTCATGACTAGTCACCTGGTGTCCCCTTTCCCCCCTCCCCCCCTGGGGGGAGTGGTGGCTCTCCTGACAGTGCCTGCACGGGAGCCATGGACGACAGGATCTGGAGTATCTCGCCTGTGCTGACCTGTGACCCCGGACCACCGCCCCTGCCTGTCTGGACCAGCCCCCCTTCCTGCATTTATACATGGACGTTCATCTATAGCCTGTCCGTCCATGGGAGTGGATCTCTCCTTCAATGTGGTTCTCCTCAAGATTTCTTCTTTTTCCCACTGGGTTTGGAAGTTTTTTCTTGCCGAGAAGGAGGGTCTAAGGACAGGGGATGCCTGGGACTTTTCATGTATTTCTGTAGTTGATTATGTTTTTGTAAAGCCCTCTGAGACGACGTTGTTGTGATTTAGGGCTTTATAAATAAAATTGAATTGAATTGAATTCTTGATGCGTATTTCAAGCATGTGTGTGTGTGTGTGTGTGAGCTAACGGATAAAAATATTTTTTGAGTTTATTATTTGTCTGCTACTGTTTAACAACATTTTTATTTGGCTCTGCCTTGGCTATGTCACTGTTCAGTATATTCGTGGCAATAAATGTTTGCATACAAATTTGGCTATCTGACATTTTCTTCCGGGTTCGGGTCGGCAATCGGGTTCATTTATAGCGGGTCGGTTCGGGTGCATATTTTATTTTTTGGCGGAAAACGGGTAGGATACAAGTTTGAACATGACGGGTACGGGCGGTTGCGGTATGTCAAAATCGGAACCGTGCAGGACTCTGGTTGGGGGGAAGATCCTGCCTCAGGTGGAGGAGTTTCAACACCTCGGGATCTTTTTCAGGAGTGATGGAAGGATGGAGCAAGAGGTCAACAGGCAGATTGGGGCGGCATCTGCAGTAATCCGGGTGCTAAACCAATCCATTGTGGTGAAGGAGCTAAGCCAGAACGCGAAACTCTTGATTTACCGGTCGATCTACGTTCTGAGCCTCAACTATAGTCATGAGTTTTGGGTCATGACCCAAAGAATGAAATCACGGATACAAGCAGCCAAAATGAGTTTCCTTTGCAGGGTGGCTAGGCTCAACCTTAAAGATTGAAGCTCGGACATCTGGGAGGGACTTGGAGTAGAGCCGCTGCTCCTCCATGTCGAGAGGAGCCAGCTAAGGTGGCTCGGTCATCTAGTGAGAATCCCTTATGGACGCCTCCCTGGGGAGGTTTATTGTAGCTTGTTTGCACATTGCTTTTGCACAGCAAGAGAAGTTTGCAGTTTTGCACAAAATAATTTGCACATTTAACTAACGGCTGTTGTTTCTACTAGGTTTTTTACCTAAGTCGGCACTGGCAACTGTTCCAGAAATACTGCAGCAGATGGTGTAATCATGAACTTTAAATAAAAAGACGAAAATTCAAACTAAACAACTGTTGTCAAGTGACTCCTTGAGTGAATTCCAGCGTCTTTAAAATCTCCACCGGGGATCACACCCTTTTCAAGTTGGGGAAACTTGCACAGTTTACATAAACACCAAAAAAAAACACCAATCAATCACAGGAAGCATCCCAAGCATCTTAGATCCTCCTTTTCGACACGAAAAACTTCAAAACCCAGTGGGAAAGGAGAAACCTTACATGTTCTGTGTGTGTGTGTGTGTGTGTGTGGGGGGGGGGTCTAAATTGCCTATGGGTGTGAAAATGCATGTTGCATTCATATGGGAATAATGCTAAATATCAATTTACAAACTGGAAAATTGCACATGAAGTCATCTTGTATGTTTCCACTGGGGGAAAAAATGTTGATGCATGAGTTGCTGAAACCTTTGACCTTTTCAACATGACAAGATGTGTATAGACTGTCTCTGAATACTGTAGTTTGGAAACCCAGGTTCCACTCATCAGTCCATGTGATTTGTGTTAGTTTGTCTGTATATATTTTTCCTCCTGACAGTGAAAAAAAAACAAATGTCACAACTGATTTCAAATGTCCATAACTGGTTGTGAAATTTGAATTAGAAACTTTCAATGTAAAATACCACATTAACACAAAAAGCATATGTTAGCCCAGGAAAAATGTCATGGTTTACATCATCATGTCACAGACATTATCCATTGAACACAGAAAACAGATGGAATTTAATCCAAAACTTCACTCCTGCAAGTTATAGAAAATCTGACTTTTCTCACAGTGCGGCTCTATCCATGGGAAAAACTGATTTACTTTAGGATTGAAAACAGTCCCGTAAGTGATTAATAATAATAGTAATAATAATACCTCAAACTTATATAGCGCTTTTTTAGACACTCAAAGAGGCTTTACATAACAAACAAGCAATGCATTGAAAATAATTAAATACGTTAAGATAAAATAAGATGAAATAAGATGCAATAAAATATAAATAAATAGATGAAATACAAAAATAAATAAATAAAATAAAAACTAATCGAAGGCCAGTTTGAAAAGATGAGTTTTAAGACGGGATGTGAATGTGGGTTCCTGATGGGTAGTGGGAGAGTTGGGGGGATGGCAGCTGCGAAGACTCGGTCACCCAGAGTCCGGTGCTTGGGGCAGATTACATATTTTTGAACATTTTCTTCAATTTGAGAAATTTGTATTCATACTGAAGACAGTGTACTTGTAACTTTTCATTTCATGAATGTAATTTTTGATGTCGTATACTGTCAACAGTCAAATAAGTACAAATGGACTCATTTTAGAGTTTGCAAATATTTATTTTATGCTCAATTACAAACAAAGACGAATGCATATGCCAAATATACATGGATTACTTTCTTGTGAATATGCTTAATTTTGTCCCAAAAAATTTCTCTGTACAGATTGTGTTCCTTACTGACGCTGTAAAAGCACTGCCATGCTTCAGGCTCAGGGGCAGAAATGTGCATCACCACTAGATTCTAATAATTTGTTGATCTCCGCATTACCACCATACCCTGAAAATTTCATCAAAATCCATCCATGAGTTTTCGAGTTATGTTGTGCACAGACAAACAAACAAACAAAAGCCAGAAAAAACACAACCTCTTTGGCAGAGGTAATATTTGTTCCATTACACACATAACTCCCATCTGTTGTTGTATATTGGACTAATGGAACATAGACATTTAAAGTAAAATTTGAAAGCTCACTGTAGGAGATAGGAGGCGGTGATAAGCTGCAGTCCCACAAAATAAAAACATGTTTAAAATAAAATATATTCATATTGACTATCATATATACGTGAGACAGGGGGCGGTCCCACAAGGGGATCCTCCCGGCACCAAGCGCCCAACCCTTACCCACAGAGGTTGAATTTACCAGATGGACTGTACAGACCCCACCCATTTACCTCAATAGTTTCAACACCCTCTTGAACACTCTCTTCAAAGTTTCAACTTTCCCTTCAGGTACTTGTTGACTATCAGTATGGTGTCAGTATTTAGCCTTAGATTTACTTTACTACCCACTGCTGCATTCACTAACAACTCGGCTTCCAGAAGACCTGACCCTGGTGTGACGGGGGCTGTTATCGACCTCACACCAACCACATGCTGAACCTTAATCTGAAGGAGTCAGGCCCCTGAGCGACACTGGGCAAGCGGTGCCACATTTCAACTCACGCCTGAATCTTGCGGGATATTGTGGGTGGGAGCGGGACTAGAAATTGTGTCCTATGCAAACCTCTAATTTGAAGATTGAAGACTGATCTACTGCAACCTTAATCTCACTCTCTCAATCTCTCTCTCTTTCTCTCTCAATCACTGTCTCTCAATCTAAATGTCTCTCTCTCTCTCTCATCTCAGTTTACAGTAAGGCTATAACAGGTCCCCAGTAGGGATGACTGTTATTTGGTGTATGTATTTGTGTTTACAGAATGAGGGGACGCATGTCTATATTTTGCCCTAGGGTCCCAAAACAGCTAGATCCCTCCCTGTTCGGACTTTAACTGTACATGTGGACAAACCGTGATTTCCCTGTTGTCCTTCAAGAGCATGAATTTTCACTTAACTTTACTTTAATTTGTTTTCACGTCACGGCGTTGCAGCCGTGGGGGATGGGGGGTGTTGCGACACCCCCACTTCTCCAACCAGATGATTTCATAACCCCCAACTTTTTCCTGAGTTTATATATTGTATCTGTCACTGGATCCAGGAAACGGATGGAGAGTTGGTCTCACCTACTTTTTATTTCAGGATAAATGGTTACTATAAAGCGGCACGGTGGTGCAGTGGTTAGCACTCGTGCCTCACAGCAAGAAGGACCCTGGTTTGAATCCCACACCAGACCTTTCTGTGTGGAGTTTGCATGTCCTCCCCGTGTCCGCGTGGGTTTTCGCCGGGCACTCCGGTTTCCTCCCACCATCCAAAGACATGCACTGATAGGTTAATTGGTTAATCTAAAATTGGCCATAGGTGTGAATGTGAGAGTGATTGTTTGTCTATGTATGTCAGCCCTGCGATGAACTGGCGTCTCATACAGGGTGTACCCCGCCTTCGCCCATTGTAGCTGGATTAGGCCCCCAGTGACCCCCGCGACCCTAGTGAGGATAAAGCAGGTTCAGATAATGAATGAATGAATGGTTACTATAAGTCACAATCACGCCAAAAAAGCAGCAATAACATTGCGGGGCTGTTACAATATCTATGGTTTAAACTGTTTACCCGCCCGGGCGGCACAACAGCATATGTAAATGAAGCGCACCTCAGTTCGCTGGGCGAAATGTAAACAGCTCTTCTTCGCGGTGTTAACAAACAGTCATCAACCAGTAAGTAATGACAAATGTTGCAGTTGTTAAACTAAGTTAACTATAATATGTCTTGTTCTGTGACATATACCCTAAGCCAGGGGTTCTCAAACTTTTTTGGCCCAGGTCCCCCTTGGAGGGGTGAAATTTTTCCATGTCCCCCCTCATCCTCGCGATACTGAAAATGATAAAAAAAAAACACTTCAACAATGATTATTATGAAACAATGATAACCTTTTTTAATAGTGCTTTTGTGCAAACCAGTGAAATTTTCAGGTATTATAATATAAATGAGCACTTCAGAAACAAAAATTTTAAATAATTTTAAAATAATAAATGGAACAAAAGACACACAAAACCGTGTGTGTGTGTGTGTGTGTGTGTGTGTGACAGACAGACAGACAGACAGACAAAGACTTCTGGTGGAATTTTGGTCTCCCGTCATTGTTCTCAATGAAGCCAAACTCAATATAACTATCAATGTACTTTCTCTTTTTAGGGTTAGGGCGTTTGTTTTTGTCATTGTCATTTTCATTGTCATTTCTTTTACCACTTCTTGAGGAACTTCCGCATTTCAAAATAAAACAACAAAAAAAGAAAACAAAAACAAAACCGTGAATAATTTCGCGTACCCCCTGGACATGCGCCACGTCCCCCTAGGGGTCCGCGGACCCCAGTTTGAGAACCGTGGCCCTAAGCCAGTGGTTCTCAAACTGTTTTCAGTGATGTTCCCCCTGAGAAACATATTCTTAGTTGTCTCCCCTGACATGGACAAAACATTTTTGTAAGAAAAAAGAGGTACAGTGTCTGTAAAATCAGTGTCTGATTTTTTAAATCCAAACTTATATCAGTTTATTTGTCTCATAATTTTTACTTTTTATCTCAGAATTTTGACTCATGAATTGAATATTAATTGAGGAAAAACACTTGTTATTTTTTTCGGCCATATATTACTTTTTTAATATAAAAATGTAACCATTAATGGATAATTGTTCGTTAATTTTCCGATTATAGATTCAGAATATTTTGCTCATATGCCACAACCTAGAACATCCCCACATTTTAAATGGCTGTGACACCCCTGGTCACATCCAGGATTTTGGAAACAGCAGGATGGCCGCCTTTGCTTCTGGGAAACTCAAGCACTAATCACAGACACTATAAAGAAGTCCAATCTCCTCCCTGAACAGTGAGAACAGGACTAAATAATACGTTTAAAGTGGCAGACATTTGATTCATCACACCAATAGACATTTTCACAGACTGGGGGAAAAACAGTCATATATTTCCTTGATAATTTGTCTGGACTTCAGGCCTTCAAGGAAGTGATCATTCTAACTGAAGCATCTGTTAATACATGAGACAAATCCTTTCCTAAAAGCCATTTACATCACTAATAACTTTCAATAATAACATAAAAACCCTTTCTAATTGAGCGTTAAATGCACTGTAAAAATAACTACATTTAAATGAGAAGATCCACTTGCTTAAATTAAGGTTAAATACAATCAATCAATTAATTAATTAATTAACAGCAAAAATGCATTAAAAAAATCATTGAATTGAATGTTCAGTTGGTAGAGCAGGTCGTACAATGACCAAAGGGTTGTTAGTTTGAATCCCAGCTCTGACTTTTTATTTTATTTTTATTTAATTTAACCTTTATTTAATGAGGCAAGTCATGAAGAACAGATTGTTACTTACAATGATGGCCTGTTGACATGTTCACATGTGTGAATTGACTGTTCACATGTTAAAGTGTCCTTAAAAAATTCTGAACACACTGAACCCTAAATGTCTCCAGTTTATTCCTGATGGATTTAGAAAACACTATAGATACCTGCAGGTCTGTGTAAGACACATTTACTGTTTATATTCAATGTTTAAACTATATGTTTAAAATATTAAATTTACATGTTAAAAATGTTCAATCTTTCCCCTCTTTCTTCCCTCCTGTTTCTTATTTGTCCCTAATTAAGTGCTCTTTGCCCTCTTGTCTTTGTCTGGTTGTTTTGCCTCTCACCGTCTCTGATTCCAGTCGGCTGTCGTCCGCCCAGCCCCCCAGATACTCATCGGTTAAATTCACATGTTTAAAATTTTAAATCTACATTTTTAAGATGTAAAATGTATGTTTAATTTGTGTGTTTAAAATGTTAAAATGACATGTTACTCTGTAAATATGTTATTTTTTTTATTTTTTTAATAAGATTGTTCTGCCAGCCACAGCTAAATACAACAGGATTATTTTTACAGTGTGATATTTGTCTTCTCCTGGTAATCACAACCATCCTGTACTATTGTGACCCATCCCACCGAAAGTGAAGTGACAGAGAAATGTCACAACCTTTCATTGGATTTTCTATGATGTTTATTTAAGAACAAAAGCAGTGCCTTCTGAAGATCAATATATTGTGTGGTGATTTAAGCTGCAGGGCTTTGGAACCAGACCAGGGGCAGATATTGGAAAACAATAAGCCCTGGCAGCTTGATCCCTGACATACAATCATAGCTGCGGGACAGTGAAATAGTCAACAGAGAATATAGAATATAAAAAAATATTTTGCCCCAAAAGGAGATATCAAACAACTCAAAAAATATGACTTGCCTTTAGAAAAGACAAGTGGAGCAGAGGTGGGAAGTAACTTAGTCAAAGTACTTCATTACTGTACTTAAGTAGATTTTTTAAGGTATCTGTACTTTACTTTAGCATTTATTTTTCTGACAACTTTTTTATTTTTAGTCCCTACATTTTTTTTTAAATAAATAGCTGCACTTTATACTAACTTCAGTTATAGAAATATCTGTACTTTATATTCCTTACATTCTCATTAGACTCATTACTTTTTCAAACTAATAATATATATGCATTTCTTATCTCATAATTTTGACTTTTTATCAAACTTGTGCCATTTTAGCTCATAATTACCTCAGCCAAGGAGGTTATATTTTTCCAGAGTTTCTTTGTCTTTCTATTAGCAAGATAACTAAAAGTTCTGAATGGATCTTGATGAAATTTACAGAAATCATTAGATTTTGGTGGGTGTCAAGATAACTGAAAAATGTATGGACAGATTTTCATGAAAGATGTGCTGGGAGTGTCACAAGAAACAAAGTAAGAAAGCACTCTGAGAGCACAGACCTCCACTAAGGTAGACCCCCACCCCCACCCCGAGCACCCCCAAAATGAAATCAGTTCTACCTGTTCACATTTCCAACATATCCTGAAAATTTCATCAAAATCCGTCCATAAGTTTTCGAGTTATCTTGAACACAGACAAACAGATAAACGCCAACAAAAACATAACCTCCTTGGCGGAGGTAATAATTACATTTTGGTGGTGGTCCGGAAGAGATTCCGGATTCTGTATCACTTTGAAATGTATTCTCCTTTTACTAACCCTATTTTATATGGATTTTTTTCCTCCATATTTTTGTGTTTCTCAGTGTATTTTGGGGGAAATTCAAGTAAAAATAGGTATTCAGAGAATGTCTAATCTCGCCCCTATTTTGTGCCAATCTCAAGTTTCTTGAATTAGAGCCATTTGATTATTATGATTATTTTGAACTTTTTGCTAAATGTGACCTTGACCTTTGATGTTTTGCAATGTTGATAATTTTGTTATATGTATATATGCATCAGTGCATGTAATGATAATATATTAAATATTAAATATTGATGAAGTTATAGCGTGATATGTCTATGTTTGACACACACAGTGTCACACAAATTAACTTTGCCACATGTCACCTTTGACCTCCAGAGATCTCAAAAACTATTGGTCATAGGTGATAACACCAATTGTGAGAATTGTATTAAACTTCATTCTACATTGTTTCATACCAATCCGTTCTTGAGTTATAGCTGATAATGTGATTTTGACTCTTTAGGTAATTGTGACTTTGACCTTTGTCTTTTACTCAAATGCGTCATTGCATCTGATGTGCATGAGCTCTATTTATATGCCCATTTATTTTCCTGGTGTATTCATTGAGTTATAGCATGATATGTCTCTGTGGACACACACACACACACACACACACACACACACACACACACATATACGGTGATTACAATAATCAATAATACAATGTAATACAATACAATAATAATAAGAATAATGGGTGAGAATAATGAATACTTGAGATATCCCCATGCAATTACATGGGCAGATACATATCGCTAATGCGCATCCGATGCTATGATCAATTTGAGTAAAGGTCAAAGGTTAAGGTTACAATTAACTAAAAGGTCAAAATCACAATATCAGTTATAACTCAAGAACAGAGGGTCACAGAACTTTCAGATTGGTACCAAACAATGCAGAATGAAGATTTCTACAATTCCCATATTTGGTGTTATCACCTACGACCAATAGATTTTGAGAGGTCAAAGGTAACATGTCGCAAAATTAACTTCTGTAACACTGTGTGTTAAGCAAAGACATATCCCACTATAACTTAATCAATACCGAATATATTATCATAATAGTACACACACTGATGCATACAGTATATACATATAACAAAATTATCAATTTTGCAAAAGGTAAAGGTCGCATTTAGCAGAATCATGAACAGATAGGCACAAAATAGGGGCAACATGTATGTTTTTACTGCCCCAGTTTTCTCAACAGGGAGGCAGAATAAGAGACTTTGTCAAAGTGTTATGCAATATGAGAGACAGTCATTCCAGAGACTTGTGGACTAACCCAGCTGAGACTTCAGCAAATGTGGAAACGTTTCTCTATCGATATGAGGAGAATACAGATGCAAATGGAGGTGCAATGGAAACAGATTTAAGGAAGAGTGTGTCTACATGTGTGCACCAATGAGGAGACCGAAACATGTTTGTGCAGTCAAGAATGAAACAAACAGAAATAAAATGCGATGTGATGCATGATATTATATGATATGACATGATGAATAAATAAATAAATACACCTAACGTCCTCATACTAATGTCTGTTGATTGCAATGCAAATTAATCTGCATTGTTTTAAAATAGTTTCAGATGTTTTCTTGGATTATATTTTACTATATTGCTTAAAATGCCCTTCACTTCACGATTATAACCAATTAATTAAATGCAGTAACACAAAAATTTAAAAAATATAGTCACCTTTGGAATGGACAGGACTGCAAAAACACCATCCAGTAATTTCAACAGCGCACTGGAAATGATTTAATGTTGATATGTCAATCAAACTCAACTGTCATTTGTCCCTCCCTCCTCTGCTCGTACACTTCCTGTATGAATCATGCTTTCTCAGAGTAAGATAAGATAAGATAAGATTTATTGATCTCTCAGTGAAGAAATTTACAATTCACAGTGGCAAGAAAAAAAATACAAAATTTACACCTCTTATAAAAAGTTAATGCTGGAGGCAGTGCGGAAACATGAACACAAACCATTCCATGTATTCTGGCTATGCCCTAAAATGCAAGTTTTGTGTTACAGTGGAATAAATAAAATAATCACAAGGGGCTAACGTTTCAACAAAAGTGCTTGAAACATGTGAAAAGAACACAGGATTGTAAACTTAAAATACCAAAGACTTTGACGTTGTTACATATAATTAATTTATAGACCAATTTTCTTCCGATAATCCCTTCAGGGATGCTACATAGTTTTTTTTTGTTAGTTTGTTTGTCTGTTTATTGGGTAATGTACAAATATTTAAAAAAATGTAAGGAGTATAAAGTACAGATATTTATGTACATGTAAAGAGTATAATGTACAGATACATAAAAAGTCTACTTAAGTACAGTAATGAAGTACTTTTACTTCGTTACTTCCCACATCTGAGCTTATTCAGTCACAGTCAGATAGACCTTCCCATTCTGTATGTAATGACTTTCAACACAATATTGTTAGTGTTCCTAATGGTGTGCCTCCTACTGGTGCTGCAGACATTTGTATCTGTATCAGCATCTGCTGGAGCTGCTACTGTGTAAATGAGCCCAGCTGGTTTCTATCAATGCTATATGATCCGTCCAGGGGCAGTGGCTTAGCACACCGGGCCTGAGCGGCTATAGTCTGAAGGCTGACCGTGGCTAATGATGTTCCCATCTCTACAGCCTGTAAGGTCAATCCAATATCAGGGTGTCACATCGTGGGGGAGTGAGGGGGAGAGAGAGAGAGAAAGACGGACTAGAACTGAGAATGTGCATTCAAATGTCAGTCAGTGGGAAAAAAGGAAACTGACATGCTCAGATTTAGAAGTCTTTATCAAGGCTCAGTGGATCACACATGCCATTTCATGGAGTCTATACAAAGGATTAAATGGTGTAAATATACAATGACAGAACAAAAACCAGCAGAGGGTAAATGTTTTTGTTACAGTTGTTAACCCTTTAACTCCCGATGGATCGGCACTGACACATTCCGAATGGATGGTTTAGTTTAAATACCGTATTTCCCACACTATAAGGCGCACTGGATTATAAGGCACACTGTCAATGAATGGTTTATTTTTGAAATCTTTCATATATAACTCGCACTAGACAATAAAGTACATTAAGTGAAGCTAAACAGTCACAATAACTCTCAACCTTGTTGAGTTGTAACACAGAACAAAACACACCCTTATTCTGCAAAATGAAACTTTAAAAAGGTCAAATTCTGGATAAAAAGTCATACTTATTAGCTAAAAAGTCAAAATCATGAGATAAAAAGTCAAAATTCCAAGTCACTAGAGAGTTAACCAGAATTAATCCATATATAAGGCGCACTATCAGTTTTACGGAAAATTAAAGTGTCATTCTGTTGAAAACCACTTTTCCACGCTCCTTTTGGAATCTGATGGATCACCCCAACTTACCAACACATGTTGCCTTTGAAAGTGGTTTGTCACCTCCACTGGCTGCATAACGCATTCACAGAAAACAATGAGAGGAACGAGGGACCCAGAAAAAGCTGGTCCGTCTGACGTCAGATGGAGTTTAGCATCACCCATGTGTGGTTAAGTCCCTTCCCAGCAGCGAATCTGAAGTAGCATTAGCATCTACAAGAGAAGACGACGCCACAGTAGCTGCTGGGAAAAAAATTACGGATCGAACTGGTTCATGTGCTCTCTTTGGAAATAAAGCCTTGTTTTTTTTTTTCCTTGCACAGTTTCAGATCAAACAACGGCACGAAACCTAGCTGGATGCTGCTTGGGTAAAGCTAAATACAGTGAGAGGGTAGGGGGGAGTGTTCCTTCACGCATTCTGAGCCAATCAGAGACGCCTTGTGGCCACGCATGAGGAAGTACCAAGTAAGTTTTCTCCCATGCAAAAACAGCTTGAAGCATATTTAATAACAATGGAGAACACAGTGATATTAATGAAATAACCATGGAATGACAGCTTTAAGTTGTTTTAAATGCACCATATAGTCCGAAAAGTATGGTATTCAGAAACACATCAACCATTTTCCTTATTTTTTTATTTAAATTATTATTATTTTTTTTTACTTTGTTTTTTGTTCATGGAGCAGGTGCCAAAACCAAATGACTTAGAAAAAGGCAAAAATAATATCTATTTTTGTGAATTTCAAGATTCAATTTGTTTTTATTAAACTTTCACAGTGGACATGTCACAGAATTGCAGACAATTTACAGTTTTTTTTAAATGATCACAATGGCATAATATTGTTCATAAAAAAAGAACAACATTCAAAGTGATTCCATGTTATTTATTATTTTATAAGTACATGCTAATTTTTGTTCTTTTTGTTGCTTTTTTAAAATGTATTTCTCTACATTTAGTTTTTCATGTATTTATTTTTTCATTAATTTACTTCCCTCCGTGTCTTACTTATTATTTTATAGTTTATTATTCATTTTTGTTGTTTTTTATTCATCACTTCATCAGTTTTTATTCATTCTGTTGCTTATTTTATTCTTCTTTTCACCTTAGAAAATAAAGCATGCATGTTGATTCATATTATTTGAGATCAAATGAGCATTTGTTCCTTTTCCGTTTGCCTGTACAGACCTGGGTCAAAGGTCATTTGTTTACTCTGTCCCTCAAACATGGAATATGTTTCTAAAAGACTGTAAACTGACTGAACTGATTACCTTGAATGCTTTTAAATCCAAATTCCAAGTGCTACAGACTAACTCGATGACTGGCACTTGTTTTTCATCACCTGTAAATTATGGGATGTGTTGTAGACAGAACAGGTCCAAGTTCAGCTTAGTTGTCAGAGCAGAATCTCTGACTTAAATGACTCATAAGAGCAGTCTCTCCAAGTTATTGTGTTAAACTGGTTACTAATAGTTAATTGTTAGAAAGCCCACACAGTTTAATTGTTTATTTGATTGTTTGGTTATATTTGTTCAGGAATAACTCCTTTTCAAATGTCCCACGCTATTGAATGCACCACTGACGTTATGACGGTTATGAACGTAGTCCGTGTTTTATTAGCCGCTGTGCTGTTGTAGGTAACTGCCATCTCGGCTTCTTTTTCTCTTTTTTTATTAATCTATTCCTGGTTTGTTACTGTGTGTAGATCCTACAAGGTGAGATAAATAACACAGTACAGTTCGGGTAGATGGTGTACTGTATAAGTTAATGCTGTTTACGGCCGATGTGCTGTTGAAGCTAATACATAGCATATATGCTAGCTGTCATCTGTGATTTCCGTGAGGTGATTTGTGTGTTCCATGACCCATGTAATACATCTGAGTGACTCAAATAGTCGGTCTTAGTTAATTTATTATTGTATGTATATGCTGTTAGTGTGAGTGTTACAGAGTGTACAGTGTTACTCTGTATTATTACAGACCGCAGTGAATAAACCTTCAATGAGGACTGTAATGTTTAATACTGTTTTATTTTGAAATGCTCAAAGCACCGGACGTAGTAGAGCTACAGGGTGTAACTTTGTGCACATAAGTGAACAAGACGAAGTAAAGCAGCAGTAAGACCGAAGCTCCTAAATAAACTGTGTGTCTGACGACTATTTTGGCTCAGAGAGACAGTCACAACAAGGACATCTGTATCCGTGTTCTTTAATCAGAACCACAACCCACACCTTACCACTCTAAACCAAATCCTGGAGACACCCCATGCTCTCCGCTTCATTAATGAAAATAGTTCATAAGTAAGGAACATTTTATTGCAAAAGTCCAACTTTATTATCAAATACAAATACACAAATATATATAAATCTAAATGGTCTCTGGTATTGTTCAGGGGGCCGGACCAAATGTGGAGGCGGGCCGTAGTTTGGGGACCACTGATTTACAGCATAAAATACCACATTCACACGAAGCATATGTTAACTGTGGCTAACCGATCTGCACTATGCATGTAGAATTCAGTCGGCCATCGTTGCTGCTAACCAACAGCGACTCCGTTTTATTAACAACAATTACATTTATTTAAATGTACTTTCCTGGTACAAAAGAGGAAGTCGAACTACGAATAGTAGAAGGATAGAATAATAGAAATAGAAATGATAAGATGGAATAGAATGATGTTTAAACTATATACAGATAATGAACAGATATAACCAAAATATATAACATACAGAGGAGAAATGTACAGATACACTGATATATAAACAAATGTACAGATACATGTAGTGTTGCAGTTCCCTGTCAGATGTGAAATCCTCCATTTTGTCTGAATGAGTGTGTGACAGTTGGACTGTGGCTGATCACAGACACACACACACTCCACACATTTCTTAATGTAATTGTGGTTAATAATGTTTTGGATTTTTTAAAGATGCAAATTGGGTAAGGTTTTGCCAGTTTTGTCCAAATGTACTTACCATGCTTCAGCCACCATGACTGCCAACTGTAATGTGCATGGTGCAAATCAGGTAGCCGTGCAAATTGGGTAGCCACTGGGGATTCTGTTAACATGAGGCTAATGCTAGCATGAAGCTAAAGATAGCATGGGGCTAATGTTTCGCCTAGCTTACACAAACATGTTAAGTGCAGATATAATCCCTTCCTTCTTAAGTCTATTTACTCATGCAAAATGAAACACAACTAATACAGATTAAAAAGATTTGATTTGAAAACTGTTATTTGATTTCAGGCCTAAAGAGGAACAAAAACACTTATGAAAAAAAAAATATTGACTAAGGTTCTCATAATTCATGTATCAAAGGGTTGATATTCTTTTTTGGTGCAAATAAATAAATGAAATGAAATTGGCAGAGTTGTTAATATGTAATCATGATTAATCAAAATTAATCCAAACTAAACCTGTGATTGATCTGATGAAAAATGTGAATAATATGACAGCACCAATTCTATTCTATTCTATTCTATTCTATTCTATTCTATTCAGAGGGGGGGATGTAGCTAAGTAAATGTACTTCGTTACTGTATTTAAGTAGATTTTTTTTATCTGTACATATTGGAGTATTTATTTGTGTCTTATATAAATATATGTACTTTATTACTCATTACATTTATAGAAATATCTATATATCTAAAAATATAAGGAGTATACTTCTTGTATTTTCAGAATAGACATTACTTTTTCAAATAAGTGTTTTCAGAGGAAACTGGTGACTTTATCTCACAGTTTTGACTTTTTATCTCACAATTACGTTTTTTTTTTTTTAATCCCACATACGTTTCATCTAAATTGTGTTGCTTTTTTTTCTAAATTTCCTGCCCATACCCACACAACTGAGTAACTGTGACCTGATCAAACACATCATGTACACATTAACTCACTTTAAAGCCTTTTTTTTTTGGATACTTTTGAAACTTTCCGGTTTTTCCTGGTTATATTATAGGTATTATTTCATCCATGACAAAGAAATGCATTTGTACTTTATTACAATTGATAAGTTGTAATTGTAATTTTGGACTTTTACTTCAGTAAAGGAGTAGAATCAGTACTTCTACTTTTACCAGAGTATTTTTTGACACAAGTAACTGTACTTCTACTTAAGTACAGAATGGGAGTACTTTTTGACCACCTCTGACTATTCTATTCTATTCTATTAAATAAATGTCAGGATTATTAACACAAACGTACTTTTGAGTGTACATACCTGATGTGATGGGAGGCAGATGTAAAAATGAGTGGCATATGGCCTATGAGACTGACAGAGTGTAATCTCCTGTTGATGTACATTCTGACACAAGATGTGGCTTGGCAGATAAATTCTACGGCCAATGACAGCTCCCGTTGAAGGATGGGAGCAGGCAATCCAACCAATCAGTGCGGCTGACAGATTTCTGGACGTGAAGCTCAGATCACAGATTGAACTCTCGTCTGTTTTCAACTCAACCTGTTTCCTTTCTGACAGGCTTCGTGTCTGACTTTAACAATTCAGCTTCATTTCTCAGCCTTGTTTACTCGCATTATTTGTTTCCATGTATGTGACTGAGGAACCTTTTGCTTTTGTAAGTGCTTAGGAAATTAATTTGGCTCGACTCCTCTGACTGATGCATCCTTTTCAGAGGAAAAGAAGAAAAATTGCGCTATCAGTTACAAAACAGTCCTGAGGGAAATTTATGTTGTGTATAAACAGACGCAGAACAAAAAAGGGATCATTGTGTTCACAAATTGCTTAGCAGTTCAGCCTGAAGCTGCAACAAAAGAAACCATTTAATAATTATATTTTCTCAGCACAGTTTGTCAGCTACAGTAGTTATAACCAACCAAACTGTGGACCAATCAAATAATGTCTCATTTAATTTTCATTATTTTCTGATATTTGCTTGTTTGTTTCCTCAGCCTCCCCAATTGTGTGCACTGACTGTACACCGTACAGACAACCACTGATGCATTACAGATACACCACATAATCCTGCACGATTTATGATGGAATATTTAAGATTAGATTGAACGTTTGCTTTATAAAGTAAGCTACAATCAACGTTATATTCATCGTTTCATTTCTCTCCTGGTGTTAAACATGTGGCCCTACCAAAGACTTCAATCTGTCCCCTGGGATGAATGTGTGAGGTAATAATAATAATGTATTAGATTTCTATAGGACTTTTCAAGGCACCCAAAGTGCTTTACATTAGTGATCAATTATTCATTCACTCTCACATGCTCCCCTCTGACCACCACCAAACATTCATGCACCAGTATGACTGACACTGGAGGCAGGAGGGTGAAGTGTCTTTGTCAAAGAACACAACAGACTGACTAAGACAGAGCAGGATTCAAACAGCCAACCCTCCAGTTGATGGACAACCCACTCTACCAACAGAGCCATGGCTGCCTCAAAATGCAAATATTACACTGAGGATATTAATAACAATCAAGAAAGTCAAAATCATCATGGATCAAACTCGTAAATTACTCTCATAATAACCTAGAAATAATGGAAACCAACTTAAAAGTAATTTTCCTTTTTGTTTTAGTGTAAAAAAAGAAGTACAAAAAAGATTTGTCTTAAGTGGGAATAACCTGAAATATTAAGCCTGTTACTAAATATTGTGTACATTTGTCAATCTACTGTGACCTGTAAGTTGTGATACAATGATATACTAAAGCATAATATTGTCAACATTACACTTATTTTTCTTCACAATTTACATGTTGTTCATGGTATGTTCAAGTTGATGTAAACATTTTATTTTGGAATTTAGCTTTTTTTTTTCTCTCAAAAACATAGAAAACTTTGGTGTTGATATTATTTTATACATTTTTATCCTATTATTTATTATATCATTTTACTGGTGCAGTAAAATGATCAGGTTGAATATGGCCCCTGAACTAAAATGAGTTTGGCACTCCTGTAATAAGGGGTACATGACAGTGTACATTTGTAATAAATAAATAAATGAATAAATAAATAATCACGTTTTCTTTTGTTTTCTCAGTTTTTATGCAATAACTTTTTCATTTACAGCATAGATGTCAAACATGCAGGGGCCAAATCTGGCCCACCCAAGGGTCCAGTCCGTCCTTTAGGATGATTTTATGAAATGCAAAAATATTTATTAAGATTTGAACAATCATTTTAAATTTCAAGTCAGGCCAATTCAATCTGACGTGAGTCAGAGCAGTAAAATACCATCAGAATAATGTATAAAGATTCACAACTACAAAATATTCTCTTTGTAAATATTAATATTTTCACATATTTACACTAAAACAAAGTATAAGTTTGTCAAAAAAATTATATAATCTGAACAAATATGAAGAATCTGAAGTCAGTGCATGGGGCGGCCATGGCTCAGTTGGTAGAGTGGATCGTCCAGTAACTGAAGGGTTGGTGGTTTGAATCCAGCTCTGTCCTAGCCTGTCCATTGTGTCCTTGGACAAGACATTTCACCTTCCTTGCCTCCAGTGCCACACACACTGGGGTATGAATGTTTGGTTGTGGTCAGAGGAGCAATAGGTGCAAAATGTCTGCCATGCTTCTGTCAGTCTGTCCCAGGACAACTGTGGCTGTAGTATGTAGTTTACCACCAGTGGAGGGTGTATGTGAGAGCGAATGAATAATGGGTCACTAATGTGAAGCGCTTTGACTGGCCAAAAAGCACTACATGAATTTATTACGTTATTATTATTATAATTATATTATTTGAAAAAACTGTTGCATTGTGCAGTTTCCCATCAAGATAATTGTTAAATGTAAAAAAGCTAAACCTTTTACTTTCTTGGGTGTCAGGAGGATATTAAATGTTTTGTGTATTTGCTGACCCATGGAGATCTGTAAGTTATAATGGACATATAGAAATACACTCAACAAAAATATAAACGCAACACTTTTGTTTTTGCTCCCATTGTTCATGAGATGGACTCAAAGATCTAAAATTCATTCCAGATACACAATATTACCATTTCTCTCAAACATTGTTCACAAATCTGTCTAAATGTGTGATAGTGAGCACTTCTGCTTTGCTGAGATAATCCATCCCACCTCACAGGTGTGCCACATCAAAATGCTGATCTGACATCATGATTAGTGCACAGGTGTGCCTTATACTGCCCACAATAAAAGGCCACTCTGAAATGTGCTTTTTTTTTTACTTTATTGGGGGTCTGGGGACTCAGAACCAGTCAGTATCTGGTGTGACCACCATTTGTCTCATGCAGTGCAACACATCTTCTTCACATAGAGTTTATCAGATTGTCAATTGTGTCCTGTGGAATGTTGGTCCACTCCTCTTCAATGGCTGTGCAAAGTTGCTAGATATTAGTGGGAACTGGTACACGCTGTCGAATACGCCGGTCAAGCACATCCCAAAAATGCTCAATGGGTGACATGTCCGGTGAGTATGCTGGCCATGCAAGAACTGGGACATCTTTGATATCTTGCTGAAACATGAGGTGATGTTCATGGATGTATGGCACAACAATGGGCCTCAGGATCTCATCACAGTATCACTGTGCATTCAAAATGCCATCGATAAAATGCACCTGTGTTCTTCGTCCATAACAGATGCCTGCCCATACCATAACCCCACCACCACCATGGGCCACTCGATCCACAACATTGACATCAGCAAAGCGCTCACCCACACGACGCCACACACACTGTCTGCCATCTGCCCTGAACAATGTAAACCCAGATTCATCCGTGAAGAGAACACCTCTCCAACGTGCCAGACGCCATCGAATGTGAGCATTTGCCCACTCAAGTCTGTTACGGCGACAATCTGGGGTCAGGTTAAGACCCCGATGAGGACGACGAGCATGCAGTTGAGCTTCCCTGAGACGGTTTCTGACAGTTTGTGCAGAAATTGTTTGTTTATGCAAACCAATTGTTTCAGCAGCTGTCTGAGTGGCTGGTCTCAGATGATCTTGGAGGTGAACCTGCTGGATGTGGAGGTCCTGGGCTGGTGTGGTCACACGTGGTCTGCGGTTGTGAGGCCGGTTGGATGTACTGCCATATTCCCTGAAACACCTTTGGAGACGGCTTATGGTGGAGAAATGAACATTCAATGCACGAGCAACAGATCTGGTTGACATTCCTGCTGTCAGCATGCCAATTGCACGCTCCCTCAATGCTTGTGACATCTGTGGCATTTTGCTGTGAGACAAAACTGCACATTTCAGAGTGGCCTTTTATTGTGGGCAGTATAAGGCACACCTGTGCTCTAATCACGATGTCAGATCAGCACCTTGATGTGGCACACCTGTGAGGTGGGATGGATTATCTCAGCAAAGCACAAGTGCTCACTATCACACATTTAGACAGATTTGTGAACAATGTTTGAGAGAAATGGTAATATTGTGTATCTGGAATGAATTTTAGATCTTTAAGTCCATCTCGTGAAAAATGGGAGCAAAAACAAAAGTGTTGCATTTATATTTTTGTTGAGTGTAATAAACAAAAGCATAATATTGTTAATATTCTGCTTATTCTTTCACTTTGTTCATGTTCATATCGTTTGAAAGGATCGTTTGTTGTCTGATTTAACATTTTTCACTAAAGAAAACCTATTATTATTTTATTATTTCAAAGGTCGGGCTTCAGTTGAGATCAAATTTAGCTGAACATGACTTTAACACCCCAGGTTTACAGTTTTCCCTCACCTTTCACCTTTCACACTGTCACTGTTTCGCAGATTTTTTGATTGTTAGAGGATCTGTCTCTCAATGTGTTGGCTGACAGAACACTTAGGATTTCAGTTTGGGCTGTAATTTTAGGTTTTATAATTGGGTCCAAAGACAAAGGTCATCATTTCAACCACAGCATGTCATAAGTTCATGAAGAAAGAGATTGTTTTGAAGAGATTGTTTTGTATTATTTTATCAAATAAAGGTTCCTGACAAAGTCAAACAGCCTTGAAGCAAAACACACATTTTTATTTATGGTTTATGGTTTATTAATGCATTTAAAACCTAAAATGTGCTGACCTGAACACAAGAGATACATATTGTTGAGTAGTTCTGCTGTTTTGTAGTTCCATTGACGAACACTGGTGAAGACTCTGGAACAGACACCGACTTGGTACAAGAAGGTCACAGAGCATTTTACAGAAAAGGAACTGAGGCAGAATTTACAGAGGACTAAATTAACACATTCTATCATGTAAGCCAACAATGAGCTTCCCCTGTTGGAAAGACCAGCAGCCAACGTTTTAAGCGCGTGTCCATGTTTGTCTTTTGTTTATTTCGTCCCATATGATTGACACTGCTCTAAAGTATCTGCTTCAGACATTAAATGTGTTAAATATTACACACTTTAATCAGATGAATTACAGAAGAAAACAAATTACTTTAGTGATGGTTAGCTGATGTATCACAGGTGGCCAAACCCAGCCCAACAAAGGGTCCTGTATTTTTTTTAATGCAGATATTAAAAAAGTTTAAAAAAAAAAAGAAAATTTAAATTTAAAAAAAATGTAATTACATGAAAATATTTATATTAACAAACCATCCTTTGATGTAAACCTGAAAAATACCTGAACAAATATGAACCACCTGAAATATATGAAGAGAAGTAAGTGTAATTTTACAAATATTCTACCTCTTCCTAAGTGTTTAGTGTATTTGTAATTGAAATGTCAGTTGTTCTGCACATGTGCAAATTACAAACTGATAGACTGATGCAATAAAATGTTTAAAATTGTAAAATGTGAAGATGTTCTTCACATTTTGATGGAAACATTATAGATGTTTTTATTTTACTGATCTGGTCTTTTTGAGATCATACTGAGCTGAATGTGGAACTGAACGAACATATATATATATATATATATATATATATATATATATATATATCTCAGGGGTGTCAGACTCATGTTCCTATATATATATATATATATATATATATATATATATATATTAGTGCTGTCAAACGATTAATTTTTTTAATCAGATTAATCACACATTTTCATTTTGATTAATCGCGATTAATCGCAGTAGAGTTTAAGCACTTTCTTTAAGTGAAAAATGAGTTTCAAAGAGACATTTTGTTGATTTATTGTCAAAAACTTTTGGCAGTTATCTGCTCAAAACACATTTGGAACATTAGAATAGAATAGAATAAATTGCAAAAGACTTGGAACACTTAGCAAAGGTGCTGCATAATAAAGTGCATGAACATATGTGCTGTAAACATTTTAGCTCTGTATTTCTAATAAAACTTGAAATGCATTCTTGTAACACGCTTACCTCCTCCACACATTTACATTACACTTTCTTCAACCAATTACAGTGGTCTCCGGTGAGTGAAACAAAGGGACTGTTGGCCAGCAGTTGAATTTTAGCAGCTTTGTTGTCATTGTACAGCTGGTGTATTGTCGTAGTAATAGTTCCCCTCGAAGGTAGTTTATACGGCAGGTCACCGGTTGCGATGTGCATCACATTTTGAAGTCCGTGGTCTTCAACAATACTTATTGGTCTACATTCTGTAGCAATCCATTCAGCGAGTGCTTTTGTCAACTTATCAGCTGTGCATTTGTTGACCGCATTCCCCCTTCTGCTGCACTCCTCCAGCTTTGTTTGGCGAGCTTGGTTTGTGGATGTTGCACTCTTGCTAGTGGTATTCAACACGTGTTTAGCTTGAAGGTGATATTTTAAGCTTGTAGTGCTTCGATGGTAAGAGAACTCGTCGTTGCAGTATACACACTGTACCTTGTTTTTAATGAGAGTCCCGTCGGGATGTGTTTTGAAAAGAAATTTCCCTCCGAGCACACCGATCGGGGTTTCCTCGCTCATGTTTACATCCGCGTATGAATCGACCTAATCACAGAGGCTTTCTCACACCCCGCGCTACCTTCCAGGTAACCCTCCACGCTTGAAATAGAGGGAGTGATAGATCCATGGTAAGGTCAGAACAACATTACGATCAATTTGCGTTAAAAATAATTAGCGCGATAATTTTCCATGATTAATCGTGTGCGTTAACGCGTTAAATTTGACAGCCCTAATATATATATATATATATATATATATATATATATATATATATATATGGTGGTATGTTATTCCACATATATGGTGGTTTATGTGCATGTATAGAATAGATTTGTAAATATTCCACAAGAAAGAACCTGTAAAGTGAATGGATCATAATGTGCAGGCAGTGCTTTTACATAGATCTGGTAGATCTGAGACCAATATTCCTTTGGACTAAAACCTAGTCTTTTGTTCATTCTAACAATTTCACATTTTGACCCAAAACATATCTGGGAAACTTGAGCCAAGCAGCATTTAAGACTTGAAGTTTTTTTGTTTTTGTTTAATATCACTAACACAAGTGGGAACATTTCATTAGTTTTTTTCCAGAAGCATTTGACTTGTAGACCAGTGTCAGTTCTGTTTTTAATTTTCCTCCATATTCCATAATTTGTTTATTTTTGTTAATTTACTTGATTACTTTGTCAGTTTAATTTTTTTTTTTAATTTTATTGATTATTTTGTTCATTTTCTTTACTAATTTCCTTTATTATTTTCTGATTTGTGTGTGTGTGTGTAAAGTTAATGGCTGATAATGTGCAGACAGTGTTTTGAAGTAAATCTGGTAGATTTCAGACCAATATTCCTTTAGATTAAAACCTCCTCATGCCTGTTCCTTGCGTTGCGTATGTGCCATTTAATGTTACCTTTGTCCAGTCTATCATTCTCTTGCCTTTTTCTGTTTACTATTCTGACCTGACTTAGGACAACAGATGTAAATTACCTTTTTTGCTAACTCTGGCATATTTACATTGATGCTTTCTGCTGACATGTTGATGAATATGCAGTGTCCTAATTCAAATAAATAAATAAATAAAAACATTCTCTCATTCATTCTAACAATTTCACATTTTGAATCCAGACTTACCTTGCCAAATTGAGCCAACCAACATTTAAGACTTGAGTTTTTTAAATTTTTTATCACTAACACACATGAATACAGATGTGGGAACATTTCATTAGTTTTATTCCTGAAGCATTTGACTTGTAGACAAGTGTAATCACAGCATTGGTGTCAGAGTCAGAAACAGTGGTTCTTTAGTGAAATATGTTCAGGAAAAAAATGCTACACAGTGATGCATAGAGATCAGTCTCGGTGTAGGCCTTTAACTGCACTTGACAGATGATTTGTCTTGCATACAGGCCCAATGTTTTTATCCAGGAAAAAATGCACATCACCTGTAACCGGAACTGTAACAACACAAGTGTCTTTTCAGAGCTACACTCTTCTGTCTTAATGTGGTCTACATTTAAACACAGTTGGTGACAGTAGCGGCAATATATTAAATATATTAATCCATACCATAATACCTCCTGCCAAATATTAATGAATAAAAAGGGAAGTATGCTCTTCGCTGTGGACAATACAATAGACTCTGGAAACAGTCACTTTGAAGCAGCAGACAAAGATATTCATTTTAACTTGGAGATTCTTATTTTCACATAATTACAAATTGATTAGATTTATTTATTCATTTTAACTTCCCTCGTGCTTATTATCATATTCTGGGTTAACAGTGTATGGACTAGAAGGATCTGAACTAAATCCACATTCCCTAAGGAAGGTTTAATTAAAAAAAGAGGTTTTGTTGGATTACTTCAAGTATTTAAGTGATGTTTACTTATAAAATGCGATGATAGAGTGTACTTAAAGTTCTGAGTCACTGAAAATTAATCTAAATATGTGAGCCCTGCATTTGGATCCATAAGTTTGTCTGATTTATTACATTTTCATACTTCATATTAACAGCCCTTCATTGTTATTAATCAATTCCACAATAAAATTATTTATTTACATACAGCCAATCTTTAAATCCATTTAAGTCTATTTAACAGAGTATATTCTATCTTTCACTGCTCAACTTTTTAAATTACACACAGCATTAGTATATAATAGTGAGGGATTGGATTTGTATAGCACTTTTTGGCCAATGAAAGCGCGTTACATTAGTGACCCATTATTCATTTGCTCTCACATTCACCCTCTGGTGGTGGTGAACTACATTTGCAGCCACAGCTGTGTGTGTGTGTGTGTTTGTGTATATATATATATATATATATATATATATATATATATATATATATATATATATATATATATATATATATACATATATATATATATATATATATATATATATATATATATATATATATATATATATATATATATAGATAGATATAGATAGATATATATAGATATTAGGCTTGGCACGGTTTTGGAAAAAAAAACCGGTACACCTGCTGCGGTGCAGTACGCGTGCGGTATGTGGCATCCACTTTTAAGACATTCACATAAAAAAACTAGTTGCTGAATACCTGTATGAGCATGACATGGGAAAGGATTTTCACTCCAAGCCCATCCCACTCCCAGAGAAAAAAAGACACTGCTCACATGACTAGCTGTCCATCCATGTGTCCTTTGCGTGCAGAACTTATGGGCACACCTGTGTAATTAACTGGAGTGAGTCCATTCTTGTGTGTTCACATACTGTCAATATTTCTTGTTACTATGTGACCTGTTGACTGCGCTAATTGCAGATGGGATAATTGAGAGCTATTTCTGCATTGTGAATTTAGCAATGGTTGTCAGTCACAGTGTACTGTGTATATATACATATATATATATATATATATATATATATATATATATATATATACACATATATATATATATATATATATATATATATATATATATATATATATATATATATATATATATATATATATATATATATAAGGGGTGTGATGACATCTCGTGTGACAAGATCTTGCGAGATGTAATTTGGCAAGATTTCTCGTCAGTTTTACTGTATTACAGTTGTTTAAAGTTATTTTACTTCAGTAACCTTCAGTACTTCTACTTTTACCCAGGTTTTTGTTTTGTTTTTTGGGCCAGTACCTGCACTTCTACTTACAGAATGTCAGTTCTTTGACCACCTCTGCTAATTGGACTTGACACATTGATGATATATTGATGATATATATTTGTCTAGTTTGAAAAAGTAATGAGTCTATTCTGAGAATGTTACTTCATACTTATTAAATGTAATGTTCCTTTATACTCTAAAGAGTATAAAGTACAGATACAGTAATTATATAAATGTAAAGAGTATAAAGTACATATATTTATATGAATGTAAGTACAGATATTTATACAAAAATGTCGGAGTAGAAAGGAAAAGTTGCCAGAAAAATAAATACTCAAGTAAAGTACAGATACCTAAAACATTTACTTAAGGTCAATAAAGGAAGTACTCGTAGTTAGTTAATTCCACCTCTGCCAATTAGACTATCCAACTAGCTGACTGAATGTCCATTATCAGCTGTCAGTTGTCTGCTGTCTGGAACCCTCAGACCTGTGACATGCTATGATGGAGCGCTCACAGGTCAGATGTGCAATCCTGCTGTCCTTCTCTTCTGAAGGTCAGAAGAATGAAAAGCCTGGCTCTGATGTGACTCACTGCTGGCCCTGACTGCAGGTCATTAAAGCTCTATTGAGTTTCTGCCAAAGCTCTGACTCTCCCAATATCTCACCATGGCTCATCTCAGCTGTCTCTTCCATCAGAGCTTATACCAGGCCCTAAAAGGATCAACACCCAGTATCTGTGTTGACTGTACACTTAAAGCATTGCCTCTTCTAAAAACCTGACCTAGATCTACCTTGATATCAAGCTTTTTTAGCCTCTCTTCACTGTATCGTATCATCCTCTCTTATAGAAAAGTACTATGTGACTGAAAGATAAAGACTGGCATTTTTCCATCTATTGAAAGGCCAGACTTCATTGTGGTTTCTGTTGAGATATCAGAGCACTAGGGTTGGGTACCGAAAGGGTTTCATTCCATACCAAATATGTACATTAACCCTTTTATTAAGGAACCTTTATTTATTATTATTTCTGACTGACATGGAAATAAAACAACAAAAGCCATGAATATACAAGAGAACAGCTCTAGAAAAACTCTCTGTAGTGACCAGTAAAGGCCTGGACTGGCCATCGGGAGGACTGGGACTTTTCCCGGTGGCCTGCCTGGCCTGACACCCCTCCTCCATTAGCGTGCGTGTAAACCACGGTAACATGCTCAGATTGGTAGGGTTTTATTTTTTTTAGAAACACACAGTGATTGGTTTGTCACTTCTTCTCTGTGGGCCCGCCCCTGCAGCATTGACAGATCACTGACCATCATACACAGTAGGCTACATGTAAAAAAGAAATAATGGATGACGAAGCTAAGAAATGAAGTAAAGGAACCTAGTGAGGAGGAGGGGACGAAATGTCAGATATTATTTGTTTTGTTTATTAAATCCAGCAGCAGCCAGAGTGGTACTGTTGCTAGTTCTGCTGCTAGCCCTGCTGCTAACTCTGCTGTCAAGTTTCAAGTTTCCTTTATTTGTCATATGCACTAATTACACATGGTCAAGAATGCAATGAAATGCTTAGGGAGAGAAATATCCGCTTTAACTCACTATAAGAGTACCAGTGAGCATAGTATCATACATACAGTGGAAGATAACAAAATCTACAATAAAATGTATCATAAAAAAGCAATAATATATATATATATATATATATATATATATATATATATATATATATATATATATATATATATATATATATATATAAATGTTCCTCTCGCCCCACCTGGGCGGTGTCTCCTTCAAGCTCGGGTCCTCTACCAGAGGCCTGGGAGCCTGAGGGTTCTGCGCAGGATCTTAGCTGTTCCTAGCAATGCGCTCTTTTGTACAGAGATCTCTGATGTTGTTCCTGGTATCTGCTGGAGCCATTCTCCCAGCTTGGGGGTCACTGCCCCTAATGCTCCGATCACTACTGGTACCACCGTTCCCTTCACACTCCACATTTTCTCTAACTCCTCTTTCAGCCCTTGGTATTTCTCAAGCTTCTCATGTTCTTTCTTTCTGATGTTGCTATCACTGGGGACTGCTACATCTATCACCACCACTGTCTTCTCATGTTTATCCACCACCACTATGTCAGGCTGATTGGCCATCACCATCTTGTCAGTCTGGATCTGGAAGTCCCACAGGATCTTGGCCTGTTTGTTCTCTGTCACCTTTGGGGGGACCTCCAGTCCATACTCTTTACAGATGTTCCTGTACAGTATGCCTGCTACCTGGTTATGCCTCTCCGTGTATGCCTTGCCTGCCAGCATCTTACACCCTGCTGTGATGTGCTGGACTGTTTCAGGGGCTTCTCTACACAGCCTACACCTGGCGTCCTGTCTGATGTGGTAGACCCCGGCCTCTATTGCTCTGGTGTTCAGGGCTTGTTCTTGTGCAGCCATGAGAAGTGCCTCTGTGCTGTCCTTTAGTCCAGCCTTTTCCAGCCACTGGTATGTCTTTTCCATATCAGCCACTTCCTCAATTTGCCAATGGTACATGCCATGCAAGGGTTTGTCCTTCCATGATAGCCCCTCTGGTTCCTCGACCTTACTGAGCTTTTGTTGCCTGAGGCATTCACTTAGCAGTTGGTCATTGGGGGCCATTTTCTTGATGTATTCCTGGAGGTTCGCCGTTTCTTCCTGGACAGTAGTTCTGACACTTACTGGTCCTCGGTCCCCTTCCTTTCACTTAGTGTACAGCCTCAGGACACTGGACTTGGGGTGGAACCATCCATGCATGGTAAGGAGTTTCCTTGTCTTGATATCAGTGGCTTGTATATCTTCCAGTAGCCAGGATATTATCCCAGCTGGGTATCTGATTACTGGCAGGGCATAGGTGTTAATGGCCTGGATCTTATTTTTGCCGTTCAGCTGACTTTTCAGGACCTGCCTTACCCTCTGTAGGTATTTGGCTGTGGCTGACTTCCGAGCTGCCTCCTCATGATTACCATTTGTCTGTGTTTGTAACTTTCCTGCACATCTGTGATATTCCCTTCAGGTAGGTCAACCCCTTCAGTTGTGATCACCTTTCCTCTTCTAGATATCATCCACCCACATTTATCTAGTCTGAATGACATCCCAATGTCTTTGCTGTAGATCCGGGTGAGGTGAATTAGGGAATCAATGTCACGCTCATTCTTGGCATACAGCTTGATGTCATCCATGTAGAGGAGGTGGTTGATGGATGTTCCACTTCGGAACTGGTATCCGAAGCCACTCTTTGAGATGATCTGGCTGAGGGGATTTAGGCCTATGCAGAACAGCAGGGGGGACAGAGCATCTCCTTGGTAAATGCCACATCTGATGCTCACTTGTGCAATTGGCTTTGAGTTGGCCTCCAGAGTCATCTTCCACAGCCTCATTGAGTTCTGGATGAACTCTCTTAGTGTCCTGTATATATATATATATATATATATATATATATATATATATATATATATATATATATATATATATATATATATATATATATATATATATATATATATATATATATATATAAGCTACACAGATAACTCAGTTTTGATTTCCAGACACTTATGCCTGGTTTCGTGGTGGTGGGTCACATATAAATAAATAAATATAAATATTGCACATAGTGGGGGTATTGTACATTGGCACATTGTTGTGTGGAGCAGTTGGTTATGATATGTTGAGGTAATGGAACATGTATTGTTATATAGCATGAAGTTTTTATTGCAGAGTGAAGGTGCTAGCATGGGGCATGGGGGTAGTAGCTGTCTCTCAGTCTTTTTGTGCGGGCGGGTAGGCTCCTTTATTGTCTGCTAGCTCTGCTGCTAACTGCTGCTAGCTGTGCTGCTGCAAAATTTATTATTTAGGTATATATTCAGAATTTAGATCATAGCACTTTATTCCTTGGGTCAAAATACATTGTTATATTTCTGTTGAGAATATTGGATTTATATTTGCTTTTTTATTTGCACCCTGGGTGTAAATAGCGAAATGCACAAGTTTCTTCTATTTACACCGATCTGATGACGTATCTGGCCACATCATGTGAAAAGTGCGGGAAGCTGGATGGGAGAATTCTACCAGAGACTAGCTTATGGCACAGGACAAACTACTTCGCCTGTTCTGTAGCAAATGGGACCAATGAACAGGACAAAATCAAATAGAACGAAATAGGACAAGAGAAATAATTTCACAGTCCCCAGTTCCACCGTGACTATTTGTGTAATTAACGTAAGCACAGCAGTATGGGCATGTTTTGCTCATCCCAGACCGTAATATAGATCAGCTATCTATTCACCAAAGGTAAAACAATCGTAGCCTAAAATTTCAATTGTAGTCCAAATGTAAGCATTTGGTCCCTTGTAGGCAATAGCTAAAATTTGTAAAGAGGTGTGTTAAAGCTGTAAAGTAACATTTAACTGACCAGTGGCCACAGCTCGCAAAGTTAGCTAACACTAACAGCAAATCGGTTAGCTAATCAACCTACTGTCAATGGAGGATAGAACATACAACAGAATGTTTAGGGAAAGCTTTTATAATTAAACTGTTGCAATACATTGGATAATTGATGTGGTCTGGATTTATACTCTTGTTTGTATCTTGGATGGGTTTTAGTGGGTCGCAAACATTGTTAAGGCACCTCCTAAATTTGCTACTTGTCAATGCTGCAACATGGCGTTCGCACTATCACATGTCAATAACGTCGTAGACGCATTGAAATGACATTGAAACAAAACAAAGTGCGATTGTGCACTGATTGAGTATGCGTTGATAAAGGGACGTGAAAGAGAATGTTCAATTTATGTATGGAACAAGATCTCAGAGTGAGCGAGTGACAGGAACACCTAGATCAAGGGTGTGCACTGCATAAGATAACAGTCATGTAATGTGAAATGTTTATATTGTCATTACAAAACAAGACATTGTTTTACTTAGTGCAACTGTTGGACTGTTGTACAGTATAATGAACTGAAAATGGTTAAACATATGGAAATATGGAAAGGTGCAGAGGGCAGAATATTAGCTGTGAAATTGTGGGCCTGACAGTAATATCAGTATAGTCTTATGCAAAGTTGTTGCACAATTGATTGACTTTTTATTATTCAGAAAATCCATGAAAGAAACAGGTGTTCCATCAGGGGAGAGCATTGAGGGGTGGACATTGCAACCAATGACGGGGTCGAAACAGCATGATGGTGTAAGCTGTGGCTTGTTTGTGCTGATGGTAAGTATTGTTTTTAAAATGTCTGACTTCTCTGTTGGGGTAGTTATACACAGTGTGGTTCTCAATTAAACTTGTCTTTTTCATAATTTTTTGTTTCCCTCCAGAATGCTGAGGCCTTGCTGAAGGACGCTGACCCTGCAATGGTCAGCCAGGAGCACATGTCAAGACTCCGTCAATATATTCAGAAGAGACTGATTGAAGCCCACAGGATAGGTTAGTGTATGTGTGTGTGCATTATGTGTGTGCATGCATGCGTGCACATGCCTGCATGTGTGCAGACATCCCAAGTCTCCTGGGAGTCCCGTGAGTCTCCCCGATATCGATAGTGGCTTACTGATGTCAGATAAAATATTCCGGATTTTGGACAATTTGAGGGAGTTTTTGTAATTAATTACTTCAATTACTTTGTGCAAGCATGAGGAAGAGCGAGAGAGAGGGGGGAGGACTGTTGGCTAATAGTAGAACCTGTGCATGCATTCAACGACTGTGGTCACACCAGCCACTCCAACATTTTATGTGTGCTTATATTACAGACTTTATGGCAAAGGCACCTCTCCACCGACTCTCCAAAAGAACGTATGCCCGGTGAGCTGCTTCAGTCTCGTATTTGACAGATGTGCACCTTCTCCACGAGCATCAGCGGCTGTCCACTCAACCTTACCCTACTTGAGAGGCTTCAGGAGCGAACACAGACTTCCTTGCTGTCGGGGAGTTTAGGGACTGTCACAAAGTAAATTGACCGGCAAGAGTAAAAAAAAAAAATACTCCATTAAAGAATTTGATATATTCATCTCAAATGTATGAATAAATACACAAATGAATGAATCAATTGTAATGGAATTATATTGTGTTTTAACATTGAATTACTTTCCTTATTCTTTGAATCATCTTTGTCTTTGAAAATCACAGTGCTTAACCCAGGACATGTCTCATCCTGTAACCATTTGGGGGTCTAGTCATCACACCTATCCAGACTGTATTGTATCTTAACATTGTATTATTTTGTTTATTCATCTTTGTCTTTGTAACTCACATCTGTGCTTAACCCCAGGACATGTTTAAGCTATAGCCGGTGGGGGGTCTAGTCTTCACACCCATCCAGACCCTGTGATCTCCTTTTATTGCTTGTTGTATTATCTTTACCAACCTTTTGTGACCTCCATTTGTTGCTGGGTGTATGGTCTTTGTCAACCTTCTGTGACCTCCTTTTATTGCTAGTTGTTTGATCATTATCTTAACCAACCTTTCTGTATGTTTCCTGTGATTGGCCAGTTGGTATCTGTATAAAGTACCCGTACCTCCTTGGTCTAGCAGAGATCTCTCCACACACATGGTAGCATGTGTGTGTTCTATCTTGAACGAAACTCATTACAATTATTTTTCTAAATATTATTCTGATTCCAGCTTCGTTCTTAATTTAACTGAAATTATTCCACAACACAATACATAAATGAATGAATAATTAATAAGTATTAATTTAATTTAACTAGCAAATGCTTACTCAAATTACACGTTTTTGTTCAATAGTGCGTGGGTTATGTGGGTCATGTGACCTCTAGACTCTAATAGACCTTTAATTTATAGCCCTGGTCTGGGCACACAAGACACACCTTGTATATTTCATTTATATAACTTCTTTGGTTTTCTAGCAAGTTTTTACTCATGAATGAGTTGGGTTGGTAGGGTCGATAAGCATCTCTCTGAAATGAGTTTTTGGAACTTGGGATGTCTGTGTGTGTGTGTGCATGGTCAGGGGACAGTGTTTCTGTGAGGGTGGGGGGTTACTTACATGTAACCTGTGTTTCTGTTAATGCTACTGTATGTTTGTCTACTAAAAGATTGCTCAAACTCTTTGTGGTCTTTCAGTTTTACTTCAGAGCATGTTTATACTGTTTATACAGATGCCGTTTTAAGGTAATTACACATCATTGCTGATGAATGACATGTACTGTGGGCAACATTCGTAGCATACAAAAAGTTTTAGCATAGTGAATTGATTAAAGGAAAACAGTACATGTAACAGTAGATATACATGTACATGCCAGTGGGTATGGTGAGGAGTGACTCTGGGCTAGACTGCAGTTGGCCAATTTCAGCTTTTGCGGAAAACGCTGCAAGTGCTGAGCGAACGGGGCCCTCAAAAATCTTTAAGAACAATAAAACTCCAGGCTTTAACACTTAACAAGGTTTTTTTTTTTACTAGTGAGTGTGATTTTGGGGACCCTGTTGCTATGTATGTCAATATTCAAAAGGCATTATTTATTATAAAGCCTTGGGTATATAACATTACTGACCATGATGACTCAGCTGAAAATAGCTTTTTTTTTTAGTCTAGGAAAACCTGTGTGCAAATCTTGGAACACCCGGGTGCAAATAGCATCTGCCTTTATTTTATTGTGCTCACTCATAAATTAGTGCCAATATAAATATTCTGGAGTGTCACTTTAAACCAGGTGTTTGAAAGTAATTTTCTTTCAGGGGCCACATTCAGTCTGATTTGATTTCAGGTAAAATAATAGAATAACATGTTTATAATAACTCCAAACTTTTGTCTTTGATTTAGTGCAAAACACCCTCATTAAATTATGAAAATATTTTATTTTACAAACTATACAAACAAGAAAGAAAGTCAGGGACCATGTTGGAAACAAGTGTTTACACTTTTACATGTTATCCCTTGGATACCTTGTCATGCTATATCCATACATAAACCAAACCAAAAAAGATGAAAATAACCAGAAAAAACTCACATTTTCTAGGAAAAATTAATACAATTTTAACAATGTTTTGCTTCAACATATCATTTTTATACAAAGAACCAAAACATTTTTCAAAATTGTACTGAATTTTCTTTAGATATTTCATGTTGTTCATACTTGTTTCACATTTTATTGTTCCATTATAGTTAGTAAATGTAAATATTTCCACATTTTCATGTTATTTAAAAAAATGTGTCCCTATTAGCATAATGTAAAATGTTTTTCACATCAAACCCAGAAGAAAATGTGGATTTATAACATTTTATTTTTATGATATTTGACTCTAGATAGAGTCAAATAATAGAGCTAAACTGAGTTCCACAGCCTTGACTGTGGAATTATTTACCTTTGAAAATTAATCCCAGGGGCCATATTTGGCCTCCGGGCCGCATGTTTGAAATTTCAACACCTGTTGCATTTGAAAGAATCTGGTTCTTCTTGTGAACTGTAACCACATGTTCCCCCTTTTACCGTTGTTATCTTGCTGTCTACATCACTATATGACAGAGGTGGGAAATTCCAGGTCCATCAAGTCAAAGTCCTACCATGTATTACTTCAAACCTGTTCACTGAACACAGGTGATTCCACTAATTATCCCATTTACCTTGATGAGGCATTGTGCTCATCAAAATGGGCTGGTTCAATGAACAGATTTGAATCAATACATGGCAGGAATTTGACTTGATGGACCTGGAAATACCCACCTCTGCTATATGAGTCCAGCTGGACATGGGGCACAATTAAACAACTGCATACATGCGTGGTACCAAAATTCACATTAGATTTCGGTGTGGTTACTACCATTAATGTTTGCCCTGGTTCCGTACCTACACCAGAGGTGGAAGTAACTAAGTACAAGTACTTCCTTGACTGTACAGTTGTTAGGTATCTGTACTTTATTTGAGTATTTATTTTTCTGCCAACTTCTTACTTTTCCTCCCAAGATTCTTGTATAAATATCTGTGTTTTGTACTCTTTACATTCTCAGAATAGACTCATTACTTTTTCAAACTAGACAAATGTGACAGTATGAAAAATAAGTTATAATCAGAAATCGTGACTTACTATATCATAATTTTGACTTTATCTCATAATTACCCATTCTCATCTCAGCATTTTGATTTATTTTCACATAATTTTGTGTTTTGTCTTAGAGTTTTGACTTTTTATCTCATGATTTGGATTTTTTTCCTCATAATTATGTGGGTTTTTTGTTAGTTGTTTTTTTTTTTAATCTATTCATGACGTTTTCATTTTTCATAAATGTCCTGTCTATACCCATTAAACTGAGTACCATGACCCAAAAGAAACACATCACCTACATAGTAACTCACTTTTAAAGGCTTTATCTTTTGGGCATCTTGGAAAATTTTCAGTTTTTCAGTTAAATAACTATTATTTCCTCCATATCAAAATAGAGGCAGTTCTACTTTTTACTTTGCTATATTATTTTTTTTTCACTTTTACTTCAGTAAAGGAGTTACATTTTTAGAATAGACTCATTACTTTGTCAAATATTGTAAGTGGCTTCATAGGAAACTGGTGAAAAGGTGGCTTTTTATCTCACAATTATGATTTTTTTTATCTCACATGTGACCTTTTTATGTCATAATGATGACATTTCATCTAAATTGTGTCTTTTTTTTTACATTTTGCCTAAATTTCCTGCCCATACCCACACAACTGAGTAACTGTGACCTGATCAAACACATCATCTACACAGTATCTTACTTTTAAAGGCTTTATTTTTTGGATACTCTTGAAACTTTCCTGTTTTTTCCTGGTTAAATAAGTATTATTTCATCCATGCCAAAGAAATGCCTTTTAACCTCAGTAAAGGAGTAGAATCAGTACTTCTACTAGTATTTTTTTTACACAAGTAGTTTTAGTACACAATGGGAGTACTTTGACCACCTCTGACCTATACTGACTTTCGGTACCAAACCCTACATAGGATGTTCTAACAGTCTTCGTTTTGGGCGTACTGGATCAAATGCCTGAACAGTGAATCACAGGTGAATCATATCAGCAAACTGTCAAAATGTACCCAGCGAATGAGGATGGGCATGATGCAGAGGTGGATATTAGGGGCCGAGGCCAATGACAGGTCTGCGGGTGTCATGTGGCAGGTTAGGAGGTGTAAGGCCAAGCAGGATGATGGGCTGATTAATCTAGCAACACCTCAGGTCCGGTGGGAAAAAACTTGTTTCACAGTCACATAAGCGCCAGTGCAGGGAAGTTACTGAGAATGTGCAGCACCATAGTGAAGAACACAGCATATAACCACGCTATAACTTCCACTGAAACTCTACTTTAAATAGATTCCTGAAACTGGCATCAAGTTTATTTTATTTAAAGCAGATTTTTTTAAAAAGAGCCTGAATGAAAGTGGTACAAACATGATTTGAAATAGTAAAGTGTGTAAGATTTAGGAGGTTATAATTACAAACAAAGCATAATTTATGCCACAAAACTGATGTCAGGATAGATAAGATGAGATAAGATTAAATGAGATGAGATAAGATGATATTAGATAGGATAAGATGAAATAATATAAGATGACATGAGATAAGATTAGATGAGATATAATGAGATAAGATAAGATTATGAAAGACAAACCTTTAGTCATCTCTCAGTGGAAAAATTTACAATTTACAGTGGCAAGAGAAATAAAATATATGAATATAACTTAAGAAATGTAACTGTACGTCTCCTGCTTATTGGAATGAACTCAACTAAAACTGTGTTACTGTGATAATACAGTAGTGGTGTCTTCAGTTCTTGTAGATGTGTATAGTATCATTGTCTATATAATGTAAAGTGTGTGTCTTTCTAAAACAAGTGTTGCCATTACATCAACCTATTGATTGTGCTACTACTACTACTCCTACTACTACTACTACGACTACTACTACTACTACTACTACATTACTGTACTGTGTAAAACACTGTGAGAAATCCAGTATGTAGTGGATAATATAAAAACTGTGTCTATTCCCTGTGTAGTTAATAATCAACCTAATATGCTAAAACTTACAGTATAGGAGTGGAATCAAATAATTTAATAAAGTGCTTTCATTTGATTCTTTGACTGTTCGGATCTGGACTCAATCACCTCCAAAGGCTGGAGCGAACCTCACTTCACCCACATGTCCTTAGCTGGTGAATGATGGCATGTCATCTTGGTAATAATCAGATTAAAAGAACTAACAATTTTCTTCAATGTGGACTGTTTAATATTTGGTCAATCTCTTCCAAATCTCTATTAATAAATGATCTAATCAGTGATCATAAGATCATAATTTTAGCTCTGACTGAAACCTGGCTTCAGCAGGATGAATATGTCACATTAAATGAATCCATGCCACCAAGTCATGTGAACTATCACATAGCCAGAAACAGCGGCTGAGGTGGTAGAGCAGCAGTAATATCACTCCAGTTTACAGTAGGTCTTAACCCTAAAATTAATCACACTTACCACTCCTTTGAAAGTCTAGTTTTTTCCATCACTTTTCCCAACTGGAGAAACCAAAAACCAGTCCTCTTTGTCATAATTTATCACCCTCCTGGTCCTTATTCACAGTTTTTATTGGTATAAGGTGATTTATAGATTAGTTAAAAACAGACCGGTTACTTAAGACACTGAACCCTGACTTATGATCCCAGTAGGACTGACAGAACCTTAGAAACCTACTGGTGTATGAGTGTGTGTGTGAATGGGTAAATGTGAGGCTAATGTAAAGCACTTTGAGCACCATGAAGGTGGAAAAGCTCTATATAAGTGCAGTCCATTTACCATTTTAAAAACAGACTGAAGTCACAGTTCAGTCTAAGATGCCCTTGGAACTAGAAGGCTGGGGGAAGTACAGGCACTGAAACCTATCACCTGCCCCCTGCACTAATCTAAAGTGAAAAAATAACCCTAAATCCATACCTAATGAAATTAAACCTGAAAATAGAACCACCCATCACCTACAAACCCAAACCCAAAATGTAAGAACCTTAATGACCCGAATAAAAAGAATCCTCAGGTCAAAGGAAGGAGCAGGAGGGAACCAGGAAGCATTCGTAACAGTGTGGGAGCAGGAGGGAAAATCAGTCCCTTTCAGACCTCTCCTATTTCGTGGACACAAAATATTTTTTTTCCCACCATGTCATCAGGGGGGCTCCCTAGTATAGAGATTGTTGGGGTTATGTATTGCACTGAGATGTGTTTGAGACTCTGGAAACCTGATTGTGTGGTCTGCACGCCGGTCTCCCAATGTACCACTTGACCGGCTGCACCGCAATTAGACCTGCCTTCAGCTGGTGGGCTTGGCACACTGTCTGCGCATTCTAAAGTCAGCGAATCTGTCACTGCGCCGAGCTGAATCTGTGGTCACCTCCCATGAGTGTACACACCCTCCTTGGCGCACCACAGTCTGCCAAACTACCAAACTCGCACTGCGCCTTTTGCTGATGAGCTCTTGGTGCACTGTCGGTGCAATCTAAAGTCAGCGAATCTGTCACTGTGCCAAGCTGTATCAGTGGTACCAAACTGCACTAGCACTGTACCATGTCCACCAGCTTGTGCACCCTGCTCTGCGCTCGGAAACTAGAGCCACAAGTCTGTTCATGACTATTCACCTGGTGTCCCCTTTCCCCACTCTCAACTCATAGACAACAGGATCTACAGTGACTCACCTGACTCACCTACAGTGACTCACCTGTTTCCTGTGCTGACCTCAGACCCCAGACCTCCTCCCCCACCCTCACTTGTCTGATGGACAGGTGAGGACAAGAAGGACCTGCCCCCCCTCCTCCTTCAGTGTGGTTCTCTCTGAGATATCTTCTTTACTACTGGGTTTTGGAGTTTTTTCTTGCCAAGAAGGATGGTCTAATGACAGGGGATGCTTGGATCTTTTGCATATATTTCTGTAAATCAATGTTCTCTCCAATCAAGCCTGTAAAGCCCTGTAAGACGACAGTGTTGACTTTTTATCTCATGAATTTGACTTTTTATCTCAGAATTTTTACTTTTTATTTCATTAATTTGACTTTTTATCTCATGATTTTAACTTTTTTTCTCAGAATTTGGATATGAGCAAAATAATAATGTTTTTGTTTGATATTATAACTCAACAAAGTTGGGAATTATTGTAACTGTTTACCTTCATTTAATGAACCTTATATTCCAGTGCACCTCATAAATGAAAAAAACTCACAAACAAACCATTCATTGACAGTGTACCTTATAGTGTAGAAATAACAGTATTCAAAAATGGCTATAATACACCAGGACGCAAAAGGGTTAAAGTGATTATATTCCCACGTCTACTGTATGAACAGAGGACAAGTGCACAGCAGAGGTAGTAAAGTACTCACATTCTGTATTTAAGTAGAAGTACAACTACTTGTATGAATAAAATACTCTGGTAAAAGCAAAGGTGGGAATTAACTAAGTAGAAATACTTTGTTACTGTACTGTACTGTACAGATTTTTAGGTATGTGTGCTTTATTTATTTTTTGAAACTTTTTACTTTTATTCCCTAATTTTTTAAAATAAATATCTGTACTTTATACTCCTTAATTCTACGAATGAACTCATGACTATTTCACTTCAGAGGAAAAATCAGTGGAGAAATAATTATAACTTTTTTTTTTATCTTAGAAGTAGGACTTTTTTTTTCTTAATTTCAAATCTGCTCATAATTGTGCATTTCTTATCTCACATTTATCACTTTATATCTCACAATTTTAACTTTTTTATTTCAGAATTATGATTTTTATATCTCATATTTATTACTTTTTTGTCATAATGATGACTTTTGACCTCAATTCTGTCTTTTAAATTTTTTTTTTCGAAATTTCCTGTCTATTCCCACGAAACTAAATACTGACTTGATCAAACACATCATCTACACAATAACTCACATTTAAGGCTTTATTTTTTGATGCTTCTGATACTTTTATGATTTTTCATGATTAAATAAGAATTATTTCATTCATGGCAAAAAAAATGTTTTACTTTATACTTTTATACATTGTTACAGTTGTATTTTTTACTTTTACTTCAGTAAGGGACTTGAATCAGGACTTGTACTTTTAATAATAATAATAATAATAATAATAATAATAATAATAATAATAATAATGCCTCAAACCGATATAGTATAGTATAGTATATATAGTGCTTTTTTGGACACAAAGATGCTTTACATAACAGACAAACAAGCAATGTATTAAAAAATATTCCTACACAAAAGCCAGTTTGAAAAGATTAATTTTAATATTGATATGTTATATATCATTTGAAAGGTGAGATTTTAGGCTACAATGCCAGATCAACCTTTTTTTTCGCAGTCAAAAACAGTTATAATGCCGAGTATGTAAATAGGAATGTAAAAAAAATAGGTATGACGGCGTACTCTCTACAAAGTAAGTTAGTATCACATTATATTTCAGAATACATGCAATACCAGTACTATAAAGAAAGGCAGCCCTTCAAGGATTCTAATGGTGGCATCCGTTTCAAAATCTGATGAATATTTACCGAATTATAACAAAAATACTTAGAAAAGAAGGAATTAGTTTTGTAAATGGTAAATGGACTGCACTTACATAGCACTTTTCCACCTTCATGGTGCTCAAAGCGCTTTACATTAGCCTCTCATTCACCCATTCACACACACACTCATACACCAGTAGGTTTCTAAGGTCTATGGTACTACTACTGGGGGCCTAAGCCAGGGTTCAGTGTCTTGCTCAAGGCATGACAGCCAGAGCCGGGACGCGAACCGCCAACCTCTCGGTCATTGGGCGACCCACTCTATCAACTGAGCCACAGCTCAGTGAGCGTTTGACCCTAAAGCACCGAAGTGTTTTAGGATAGGTCGTAGATATAAAATTCCACTTGGATGTATTGTCCACACATTGTAGAATATGATGAAACTTGTTTTTAGTCTGTTTAGCATAGATTAGCATGTAGAAACAGTGTCGTCCTCCGACACAGCAGCCTGTTTCCATGGCCGGACACTACATGTAATTCCCATTTGACCAGACGTAACTATAAACTCCCAATAAAACGAAGTCACTCTGTAACCCCGCCAATTCGATATGCTTTCATGAGTTTAACAAGCTTTAAATCATTGCAATAGGACCATCAGTTCAGAAGTTAAGCCTGTTTTAAAATGGCAGACTGGGATGAACTAGCGGAACTGGTTGGAGAGCAATAACTGTTTAATTTGGGCATGGAGGAGGAATTTTCCTGAAAACCCTTAACCCTTAAGTGGTTAAACAAGATTTCAACCTGGCTTTAGGGTTAGAATGGCAAATGGTAAATGGACTGCATTTATATAGCGATTTTCCACCTTCATGGTGCTCAAAGCGCTTCACACGAGATGTCATCACACCTCTAATATATATATAAACACAGTACACTGTGACTGACAACCATTGCTAAATTCACAATGCAGAAATAGCTCTCAATTATCCATTATCCCATCTGCAATTAGCGCAGTCAACAGGTCACATAGAAACAGGAAATATTGACAACAGTGTGTGAACACACAAGTATGGACTAACTCCAGTTAATTACACAGGTGTGCCCATAAGTTCTGCACGCAAAGGACACATGGATGGACAGCTAGTCATGTGAGCAGTGTCTTTTTTATCTGGGAGTGGGATGGGCTTGGAGTGAAAATCCATTCCCATGTCATGCTCATACAGGTATTTGGCGACTAGTTTTTTTATGCGAATGGTATATGGTAAATGGACTGCGCTTTTTCACCTTCATGGTGCTCAAAGCGCTTTACATTAGCCTCACATTCACCCATTCACACACACACTCATACACCAGTAGGTTTTTAAGGTCAATGGTAAGTCCTACTGGGGGCCTAAGCCAGGGTTCAGTGTCTTGCCCAAGGACACTTCGACATGTGGACAGCCAAAGCCGGGACGCAAACCGCCAACCTCTCAGTCATTGGGCGACCCACTCTACCAACTGAGCCAGTGATAGCAGGGTCCTCATGATTGGGGTCAGAATGTATGTCACCACCTCTGGGTAAAAGTAGAAGTACCGATTCACCTCCTTTACTGAAGTAAAAGTAAAAACGTACAGTGTCTCAATTGTAATAAAGTGAAAAGTAGAAATGCTTTTTTTACTATGGGGACAATATTTGAAAAGTAAAAAAAAAATATCCCAATGTGTTTTATTGGGTCATGGTACTCACTTTAGTGGATATGGACAGGACATTTAGGAACAATTAAAGTCATAAATATTTTAAAAACATTATTTAAAAAATATAAATTGTAAGATAAAAAGTCAAAATTATGAGAAAAATTACAGAATTATGAGATAAGAAATGGATAATTATGAGATAGAAAGTAAACCTTCTGATATAGTAAGTCACAATTTGTGATTTACGATTTATTTTTCATACTGTTGCATTTGTCTGGTTTGAACTAGTAATGAGTCTATTCTCAGAATGTAAAGAGTATAAAGTACAGATATTTATATAAATGTAAACAGTATAAAGTAAAGATATTTATACAAAAATGTAGGGAGTAAAAGTAAGACGTTGCCAGAAAAATAAATACTCAAGTAAAGTAGAGATATCTGAAACCGGTATTTAAGGAAGTAAAGAAAGTACTTGTACTTAGTTACTTCCACCTGTGGTGCAGTGTTGACTGGTCCCAGACAGCCACACCCTGGAACCATCACAGGCTGCATTTGTCTGCATCATCCTGCCCCTGTGACTCATCACAAAGCATTCTCCTACGCTGGTTAGACAGTAACGGTATTGTATGAAAATATGCAGAGCAGATTTGCGCTAAGTCGCTATTTATGTTGACAACTGATCAAAACAAAAACACAATGTTCTCCCTGCGCTCATGTTTCAATTTGCCCCATGCCAAGTATACTCCGCCCTTTGGAGTGTAGCCCTCGCCAAAGCGGTCCCTTTGAGGCCTGCAGCATAGTCAGTCTGGCCTTTTGAAGTTACGCTGCTTGGCAAATCATCTGCACCATGATCCAGGGTCTGAGCCATGATTGGGATTCACAGGTCGTCGGCACAAGCAGAAAGGCATTCCACATTAATTAACACCTGGCCTCATTATCTGCCCCATGTGGCCCAGTCCCACTGGGGCAAATTTAACACAGCCTTATTACCATTCGGAAAAGTGAGGACACTGCTGAGCATTTATGCGTCTGTGAAGCTATTTATATATGGAAAACTGATGTGTAGATGTTCATTTGTGTTTGGCTCTTTGTACGTTTCTCTGTTTAGCTGTGTGTGTGTGTGTGCGCTTGTATTCCTATCTTTATGGAGACATTAAAATGCTTCCACAGTCACATCAAGGGGATCTCTGACATGGTGGGAACCAAAATTGAGGTCCCCTTGAGGCTTAAATATCAATAAAGGTCCACACTAGTCAAATAGAAATGATGTGGATCCATAAATACATGAATTAGTTTTTTTTAGAAGTCCTCATAAAGCATGGGGGAAACAGGTGCAAAGCACAACATATATTTTTCAAAGGTTTTAAGATGTCTTTCCTTTTTGTAAATTTTTTTGTATTTTTCAAAATATGTTTTAATTGTACTTATTTTTTCGCATTTATTATTTTTTAAAATATTATTATTATATATTTTATTTATTTTAATTTAATTATTATTGTAATTATTTATTATTTGTAAAATTATTTTTTATTTACTTATTCATTTTTATTTATGTTTTAATTTAATAAAATGTTCTAATTTGTATTATTATTATTATTATTATTATTATTATTATTATTATTATTATTATTATTATTATTATTATTATTATTTTAGTTTCTTAAAAAAATAGGAAAGAGAAAAAAAAAGAATACCGTAAATTCCGGACTATAAGCCGCTACTTTTTTCCCAAACTTTCAACCTTGCGGCTTTTTCAGTGATGCGGCCAATTTATGTAATTTTCCTAACGGCCGCCAGAGGCGCTCGAGTAGAAAAGGTAAGATTTAGACCGGTGGAATATATGCGTCGAGGAAGACTGAATGAAAAAGGAACAAATGCGGGGTGACGGGTTTACGGGTTTACGTGGGGAACGGTAAAGTTGACGGACAGGTGAAGAGGGGGTAAAAAGTTGCTTAAAGAAAAACCCGCGGCGGTGTGTGAGAGAAGACAGAGGCTCGACCAGACCCTGTGGATTATTTTTGCACGTTGGCACGGAGGAGTTTGACTTGAACTCTCGGCGAAAGATTAAAGTTATCGCTGACTCCGCGATAGATGAGGCGAGGCGGCGACCAGCCACCTGTTTGTGGATGCGGCGGACAATAGTGGATATATATTTTTCCCTCCCTTACCTTTGGAAATATACACTTTTTTTTCCTTGGATTACTTTCAACGGGACCCGGACTCTGCAGGTCTGCATCAAACCTTAAGTATCATTTTCCGTTCATTTTGCCGGCTGTGATTTTTGGACTGTGGACTTTAATGAAGGACATTTAGTTTCATTCGCGGGACTTGAAGTCGGGTTTGGGTTAATTTTGTGTTTGCGTCACATGTTTTAATGTGGGCACATGCGGCGTATATACAGGTGCGGCTTGTGTATGTACAAAATCGGTTTTCCTCTTAGAATGAGGTGGGTGCGACTAATAATCAGGTGCGCTCTATAGTCCGGAAATTACGGTACTCACTACCCAATGGCTAGTTGATTACAAATTTGGTCCTCATAAGACATGGAAACCAGTATGTGTGTGTTAGTTGCGTCATGTATGGCATTAGAACTTGCTATAATGAGAGAGTGTTTAATTCGCTCTCCCTTTATAGTGCTCTGTATTCCAACGCTGCCACTACTTGTGTGGTAAAAGCTCATAGGCCGATCTGCCCTGTCAACACACTTTACACTGAATACTGCACTGGTGTTAGGGTCTTGGAGGGAAAATAAATACATCAGATGAAACTATTATGATCTTATTCTGCATATGCGTGAATTACAGTCAGTACATTTAAATGTTTTTTTTTAATTCAGAATTATTTATTCTTCATGAAATTATTCCGAATTAAAGCTATTTCCTTTGTGTTTACATGGAAATGTTAATATCAAATAGGTGTCCATGGAAACAGGTGTATTCCGCTTTAACCCTCTATGTGACTGCATTATTTATCAATGAAAAAAACAGCTTTAAAAAATAACACAAGCCTCAAACGAGTCATTTTATATCAAAAAACGTGTCACCTAAAATCCTGTCTAATCAATAAAATCAAAGATTATTTAAAATCCTGATGTAATGTGCTGCAACAAGGAAGTACAGGAGATAAGAGCACATGTTGGGTCACATGCATGACTTACCATGACCCGACTGTCATATGGTAATTTATAAATGATGGTACCCTGAAATAAAGGTCAATGGTCAATTTTGTAAAGTGAGCATAGGGAATTTATTTACACTTAAAATCAAAGGTCATTCTTTTTTTTTATTTTCATGAATTTCCTTAATAAGTCCCATAGAGGGTTAAGAGCTGGAGGTACAGAGGGTTCTGATTGGACAGAACACCCCTGTAATGTGTGGATGCCTAGCAGAAGAAAACAGTGGGGCCCACTTCCTGTTTTGCATTCGTTTCAATGATAAATATGTTTGACCAGATATTACGTGTGATTTTTGCAATAATTTTATTTAATAATTATGAAGCAGCAGCTTTGGTAGGATAATACTTATTTTAGATACATTAGTGTAATAATAATTAATGATTAACAATCTGTTATATATGTTATTTTATCTGTAAGATTAGATTTTATCTGTGTTGCGGTATTGTATATTATACATACAGTACAGTCAAAAGTAATCTCAAACAATGGCTATGCAGTTGAATACAAGTGTGACTAAAACATGGAAACATGAAATGAATAAAAGCGCTGTTTTTGTCATTAATATAAGAAAGAAGTGGTGATGGCGAGGATGAAATTACACCATTGTTCATGTGTGTGTTAGCTCATAGTGTCAACTCATCCTCCATGCTTTCCATCTGCATAGTTATTAGAGGCTTTTATTAATTTGAAATGTCAAAGTGAGGAATAAAGCATTACTGAAATGTCACTCTTTCACCGAGCAACAATAAAAATCACACCAGCCACTTTTAGAAACGCACATTCTTTCTGTACTTTCATGCGCATAAACATCTCACACTTTCTCCCTCGTTGGCAAAGGCTCTCTCACTCTTTTCTCAGAGATCGATACGACCCGACAACATGATGGCTGGGTTTCCTAAGGGGGGAAACGGGGTGGGGGGGTTTCAACAGTTGCTTGTCATCTCACTGTTTTTTTTTCTGTCTTTCAACTCAGTACGTGATTTCTTAAAATAAAAATAAATAATACAAATACATAAAAAGCGTGCCCTGTAATGTGTGACCTTTTAGAAAATCCTGCCAGCAGTTTGAGCTGTTGGTGATTTTTAGAGGTGACACAATGCAAAGCAAACATGTTGTACATACTAATGCCTTTAAGAAATGCTTCACCATTTACATGGAGGTGGATTGTTTTTCTGTCTTTGACACTCAAATATACATGGAATGTCTGTCAAGTAGACCTGGGTGACGTGAAATTATCTGGAATGAAATAAAAACTGGAAGAAAGTGTTACTGGTTTTCTCTAAAGTTTACATTAGACAAAACCAGGTTTAAATTTTAACACTTGTAAACCATAAAATAAAGTGGTATGTCTTTATTTAAACTAGAAACATTAGATTAGATTAAATTAGATTAGATAGTCTTTGTTGTCATTGCAATATATATGTATATATATATATATATATATATATATATATATATATATATATATATATATATATATATATATAAAAATGTTCCTCTCGCCCCACGTGGGCGGTGTCTCCTTCAAGCTCGGGTCCTCTACCAGAGGCCTGGGAGCCTGAGGGTTCTGCGCAGGATCTTAGCTGTTCCTAGCAATGCGCTCTTTTGTACAGAGATCTCTGATGTTGTTCCTGGTATCTGCTGGAGCCATTCTCCCAGCTTGGGGGTCACTGCCCCTAATGCTCCGATCACTACTGGTACCACCGTTCCCTTCACACTCCACATTTTCTCTAACTCCTCTTTCAGCCCTTGGTATTTCTCAAGCTTCTCATGTTCTTTCTTTCTGATGTTGCTATCACTGGGGACTGCTACATCTATCACCACCACTGTCTTCTCATGTTTATCCACCACCACGATGTCAGGCTGATTGGCCATCACCATCTTGTCAGTCTGGATCTGGAAGTCCCACAGGATCTTGGCCTGTTTGTTCTCTGTCACCTTTGGGGGGTTCTCCCATCTTGACCCTGGGACCTCCAGTCCATACTCTTTACAGATGTTCCTGTACAGTATGCCCGCTACCTGGTTATGCCTCTCCATGTATGCCTTGCCTGCCAGCATCTTACACCCTGCTGTGATGTGCTGGACTGTTTCAGGGGCTTCTCTACACAGCCTACACCTGGGGTCCTGTCTGATGTGGTAGACCCCGGCCTCTATTGCTCTGGTGTTCAGGGCTTGTTCTTGTGCAGCCATGAGTAGCGCCTCTGTGCTGTCCTTTAGTCCAGCCTTTTCCAGCCACTGGTATGTCTTTTCCATATCAGCCACTTCCTCAATTTGTCGATGGTACACGCCATGTAAGGGTTTGTCCCTCCATGATAGCCCCTCTGGTTCCTCGACCTTACTGGGCTTTTGTTGCCTGAGGCATTCACTTAGCAGTTGGTCATTGGGGGCCATTTTCTTGATGTATTCCTGGAGGTTCGCCGTTTCCTCCTGGACAGTAGTTCTGACACTTACTAGTCCTCGGCCCCCTTCCTTTCGCTTAGTGTACAGCCTCAGGACACTGGACTTGGGGTGGAACCCTCCATGCATGGTAAGGAGTTTCCTTGTCTTGATATCAGTGGCTTGTATCTCTTCCAGTGGCCAGGATATTATCCCAGCTGGGTATCTGATTACTGGCAGGGCATAGGTGTTAATGGACTGGATCTTATTTTTGCCGTTCAGCTGACTTTTCAGGACCTGTCTTACCCTCTGTAGGTATTTGGCTGTGGCTGACTTCCGAGCTGCCTCCTCATGATTACCATTTGTCTGTGGGATCCCTAGGTATTTGTAACTTTCCTGCACATCTGTGATATTCCCTTCAGGTAGGTCAACCCCTTCAGTTGTGATCACCTTTCCTCTTCTAGATATCATCCGCCCACATTTATCTAGTCCGAATGACATCCCAATGTCTTTGCTGTAGATCCGGGTGAGGTGAAATAGGGAATCAATGTCACACTCATTCTTGGCATACAGCTTGATGTCATCCATGTAGAGGAGGTGGTTGATGGATGTTCCACTTCGGAACTGGTATCCGAAACCACTCTTTGAGATGATCTGGCTGAGGGGGTTTAGGCCTATGCAGAACAGCAGGGGGGACAGAGCATCTCCTTGGTAAATGCCGCATCTGATGTTTACCTGTGCAATTGGCTTTGAGTTGGCCTCCAGAGTTGTCTTCCACAGCCTCATTGAGTTCTGGATGAACTCTCTTAGTGTCCTGTTGATGTTATACAGTTTTAAGCATTCCAGTATCCATGTATGTGGCATTGAGTCATAGGCTTTCTTGTAATCAATCCAGGCAGTGCACAGGTTGGTGTTCCTCGTCTTGCAATCTCGGGCAATTGCCCTGTCAACCAGTAGCTGGTGTTTGGCTCCCCTGGTGTTGTTGCCTATTCCTTTCTGTGCTCTGCTCATGTATTGCTCCATGTGCCTACTCATCTGCCTGTAAGTCTGTCAGCCATTGGGCATTGGTGATATGTGTTGCCTCCTTCTCCCGGATGCTGTTCCAGTATTGCTCAGTCTCCTGGCCTCTACCTCTCTTGTGTATCTCTTTAGGCGGGTAGCTAGTGCTGTGAGCCTTTGCTTAGCAGTCTCCAGTGCCTCAGCTGTGGACAGTTTCTTATATTTCTTGGGCAGTCCTTTCCTCACATTCACATCTCTGCTTAGTTCTGTTAGAACACTGACTTCTCTCCGTGCTGCCATTATCTTTGCCTCTAGCCTTCTCCTCCATGGGGCAACCTTCTGGCTGCTCTGGCTGTTCATCATATAGCCAAGCATCTCTAGGATTACTGTTGCTGCTGTGTAGATCAGCTGATTGGTCTCAGTGATACTAGTGGTAGGGACAGTTTGCAGTGCAGTGTTCAGGTCCTCCAGTAGAGACTGGTCTGGTACTTTGTTCTTTAGCCTTGGCAAGCAGGTAGTTGTGTTCCCCCAGGATTTCATGATTCTCTCTCTCAGGTCAGCTGGTACCCAATCTCGCTGACCTGTTGTCCTGGTTCCCCTTTACCATAGCATCTTTCTACCGTGGATGAGGTACAACACTGTACCTCATCAATCTCTAGCTGAGCTAATAGCTGTTTCTTAGTCAGTGAGAATGTGGGGTTTCGAAGCAACCATTTCTCCCACATCCTCTGCATGTACCCTCTCTCACTGCGGCTACCCCCACAGTAACACTACGGCAGTACCATATTCTCTGCTCCATAAATGTCTTGTTCCAGTAGCCAATTTAACATCAGGGTGTCATGGTTCCTCAACCCCTGATGCGGACCTTGTTGTCCCGGGCGCCGTCTGAGCTGGTATGACTATTTATCGTATCGCTCATCGTGAGGTATAGGCATGGCCACTAAGCTATCCAGTCGCAATATATATATGAACATTTAATCAGAATTAATCAAATTTAATCTGATTACAATATTTAATCATTTGACAGCACTCATTTTAAATTACATTGGGAGTTACTACTTCCTCACATATGTCCATAAAGCAGGATGTCATGACCTCTGCTCCAATGACCTTTCCCCCAGTAATCTCCCCACTCACCTGGCCCCGCACTGCGCAGGTGCAAGCCATTCCTCATCTGTGGCTATAAAAGCAGTGAGGCTTGCAGTTGCCAGTGCGGGACCATTCTATAATGTCACCTCCATAACATGGACACTTTTCACATCTCCTCAGTCACCCGGATATTCATCATCACCACGGACTCTGGCCGTTCGTTCCAAGGTTTTGGTTTGGTTTTGTCTCTGTCTTGTCTTTATGTTGGGTTTTTGCTATTAAATTATTTTCCCTTCAGCACTGTGCAATGGAGTCCTTATTCACCACACCCTGATCCTGACACAGGATTTATATTTCCACCCCTGCCCAGAAATGTTTTTGGCCGATGAGGTTGGAGCAAAGAATGGAAATGAGAAAGACAAGCCTGTCTCATAAAACGGCAGAGCACAAGGGGAGTAAGAAGGAAAAGACAAAAACAGAATTATAAATGTAAACAGAGGAAACAGCCCAAAGGCAGACGTGTACATGCAGTGCTGAATGGGGAATGATCATCAGGGGGTGAAGAAAACGGTTTTTCCTTCACCTGCTCATGATCACTGGTTGATCTCAGACTCACATTCACCTTCATTAGTGAGAGTCAAGTTTCACCTGAGAACAATTTATCACCTGAAGACACAGTATAGAGAACGTCCTCTACAGATGAAAAGATGTGGTTCAACTGTTACATTTAGAGGCAATTAATGCCTGAAACTATTCAACAGAAAAGCAGAGTAACATATAAGGCACACATTATATAAACAAAAGTAATGGGACATATTGAATTCAATGAAAACTTACAACTGCTGTCACAATCAACAAATTAACATGGATTAATCCATCATCATAATTAATTTGACTAAAAAATGCAATAAAATACAATTATCCCTCTGGTATCAGGGTGTACATTTTATGCACACTCTGCACTTCTAATTAAAAAACTGTTATTTTTCAGAATTTAAAGGAGGTCAGAATTCAAAAGTTGGTCATTTTTGCACAATCCCACTAAAATGTATGCATTGTAAGCGAAAGAAAATCACCAGACTCATCTGTACATGGTGGGTATGTAAAATGTACTATTACTGACACTATAACCACTGTTTTTCATACATAAGTCATTATGGCATGAATCCTGATTTTACGGATGTCTGGGCTTTATTTTAGAGGTAAGACTTTAAATTAACAACTGAACCATTTTTTAACCTGTGATGTCTCTCTGACCATATTTGTAAGAAGAGGAAAATTGCTTTTTTTTCTCCACTAGATGGGAGTGTATGGTTCTATTCTGATCTAGCGCTAAAAATAATAATTAAAATAACCAATGATTGTGTGAATCAGTGACATATACAATGCTGTAAACATTGTATATGTTATCATATGTGATGCCATTTTTATGCAGTATACTGAAAAAAAAAATGTTTATTGAGTTTAGTCATTTTGACAACAGGAGGGTTAAGTAAAGCAATTTCTTTCATTTTTATTTTTTCTTTTGAAATGCAGTTACTGCTCTGTTTATTGGGTAAAACCAGACACTCCCACGGATGACTTTACTCTACCACAGTAAAAATCACCATGACCAGAAAAGCATAGTTTTCTATAAATGCTGCTTTAGACACACATACAAACAACAAATGATTTCCTCTGTGATGAGGTGTAAAACAAACATGGCAACTTGCCAGTGAAATGTTCCTGCTTGTATCATCTCCATGCTAGGTAATTGGCTAAAAGGACACTGGTATGTGAGTTTGGAGCAAATTAGTGAAATGTGGTTGAACTAGGAAAAGAAAGGAAGCTGAGTCATTACAAGGTTTTTCTGTGACGATTTTCTGTGAATCATTATAAAATGCCATCCTATCCTGTGCAGTTTGGACCCCAAGGCACGGGCTTGAGTATGCAAACGAGATTCGTCTTTGTCACCCTGCTTTACAATTCAGACCTGAAGGGAGCAAAGATTTAATATCTTATGTAAAGTGTGTTGATGGAACGGAAAGGAGGGCTGCAGTCAAGTGACATTTGGTGTGTTCAATTCAAATGCAAACTTGAAACAACTACATTTTAGGAGAACTTTGGAGAATAAAAATAAAGCTTTTGGATAATTTTTCCATCAGCTATGGAGGGAAAATGAAAAGACATTTAAATGAAGTTATATTATGTGTAGAATATAATATATGAAAAATGATATGGAATAGAATAGAATAGCCTTTATCGCCATAGGGCTGGACCTACTAAATATATTAAAACATGCATTGGACTTGAAAAACCTATACAAACTGATTCACTACAAGTGTGCACTAAGGGTTTAATTTACTTTAGTTTATTGTTGATTTATCATGGACAATTCACAAATACATTATTCTCAAAGGGAAGAGATGCTTTGTACCAGGTATAGCTATAAGCTACTTTCCATCTGCTGCCCCTGGGCAGGTGTGCACAATACAAAAAATTTACATCACATATAACACACAAACTAACCTTAGCTCATAAGTACAATAAAATAACAGCACCAGTTTCATATTTATCATATTGTGTGTTAATATTTGTTTTTAAAAATTATATATATATATATTTATCCTTTCCATTTCCTTATATATATATATATCCTTTCCATTTCCTTTAACTTCACCTGTGCTTAAATCCCAAGAAATCAGCAGACAGATGTACAGCTGGAAGCTATAAATAGCGTATTTAGTGCCACTAGTTTTAACATACATTTAATTTCCTAAACTTTCCTATCCTACCCCTTTCTTTTCTTTCATCACCATGACAGCTTTCCTTGGCCACTGAACAGACATTCCCAACTGCTGGAAGTGTTTTGTAGACAACTATCACCACAAAATGCACCAAAAACAAACAGTGTTGATGTGCTCACAGTGATGAACATGGAGAAATGGGTACACCTCATGACATAACGCAGAACTCTGGCTGCACTCACCGAGAATCAGCAGGATTTCCTGGTGGTTCCTGGTATAAAATCATGATTTTGTCCAAGATTCCGGAATTGTTGAAAGGGTTGCCAATGATAAATTATCTTTATAATTGTATGTACTATCACCCAGTGCTGTTCAGTTCAGTTCAGTTCACCTTTAACCTAGCAGTGCATGTGTTTGGATGGTGGGAGGAAGCCAGAGTACCCGGAGAAACCCCAAACAGACACGAGGAGAACATGTAAACTGGAATCGAATCATGGAACTTCTATCTGTGAGGTACGAGTGTCACCTAAAAGAATTATTGTATTGTCTTTTATTTAAAGCCTACACCAGTGCTGCTGCTAAACTACTCCTGGAATCTGATTCACAGACTTCCAGTCATAGAAGATCCAGCAAAATGAAAGATTTCCCAACTAATATTGGATTCACTTCTATTTGTTTCCACTTTGTATTTGTTATTGGCTGTGGCTCAGTTGGTAGAGTGGGTCGCTCAATGACTGAGACATTGGCGGTTTGCGTCCCAGCTCTGGCTGTTCACATGTCAAAGTGTCCTTGGGCAAGATACTGAACCCTGACTTAGGCCCCCAGGAGGACTGACCTTAGACCTTAGAAACCTACTGGTGTATGAGTGTGTGTATGAATGGGTGAATGTGAGGCTAATGTAAAGCCCTTTGAGCACCATGAAGGTGGAAAAGCGCTATATAAGCGCAGTCCATTTACCATTGTATGCTAGACTGTATATTTGTAATATATCACTGTGAAAACTAAGTAGATTTTTTACCACAAAAAATCCACATGTTAAATCTTAAAGGTGTCATTCCGCTAAAAACATTTTTCCACACTGCTTTTGGAATCTAATGGGTCACCTCAAGTTACAAACACATGCTGCCTTTAAAAGTGGTTTGTCACCTCCACTGGCTGCATACCGCATTCACACAAAACAACAAGAGGAACGAGGGACCGTCTGACGTCAGATGGACTTTAGCCTCACCCACGTGGGGTTAATCCTGTCCCCAGCAGCGAATCTGAAGTTGCATTAGCATTAGCATCTACAAGAGAAGACGGAGCCACATTAGCTGCTGCACAAACTAGAAAAATGGCGGGTCAAACTGGTTCATGTGCTCTCTGTGGAAATAAAACCCCGTTTTTTCCTTGCGCATTTTCAGAACAAGCAACGACACGAAACCTAGCGGGATGCTAGTTAGGTAAAGGTAAATACATACACAGCGAGAGGGTAGGGGGGAGTGTTCCTTCATGCATTCTGAGCCAATAAAAAACAGCTGGAAACAAAACAATCCTGACATTTTTTTTTTTTTACACAGAACCAACACACAATGTATTCAATACCAATGGAGAACACAGTGATATTAATGAAATAACCATGGAATGAGAGCTTTTTTTTATATATAAAACTGTGCTGTACAGTGTAACTGTCATTTGTCCTGTGTGAAAATAGACTAAACATGATTTTTGAGTCTTGCACCTGCCTTAGAAAGACATTAAATTGAATTAGATGTACGCCTATAGAGTTAAATGTGCTCCATTTCAGACAGCAAACATGCATTCAAATGTTAAGCCATTCAGAAAGACTCCGTCTAGTCTAACCTCAAAGCCCATCACTTTCTTTTATATCTCTATGCATAATTCATCTGTCTTTGTATTTACAACCCTGTACGAATTAACCTGTCACAGATCCAAGGGAAAAATGCCGACATATCTCTATCTGTCAAGTGCCCACCTCATATAGAGCATCCAACCTCCACATGTTCAAACAAGGCAGGGATATTATGCATCATCAGCTGACAGAAAACAAGGGACAGGGAAATTAAAAAGGCGAGGAGACAAAAGAGGTGGCAGGCGACTGAAAGAATAAATGATGACTTCCCCTCCTCTTCTGGAGTCAGGGGACATGTTGCATGTCATCTCGGTGTCTTGGTACGCAGTGGTGCGGTGATGATGTGCCGGGCACAGCCAGTTCAGAACAGAGTCAAGGGCACCAGGGTGACAGGAAGCTAAACGCTCCAACTGTTCCCTGTCTACAAACAAATATATGGATGACTGAGTTTACCCTCCTGAAAGAAGGGCACAGGGATCAAAGAGGGGCGATGGCACTTTCTGATATGACCTTTGAACTACTTTGTTATTTCTGCAATGCGATCTTGACATTTGACTCATAGTGATAAAGTTTCAACTGTTCTGCAGTGAATGGAAGCTCTGACTGGAAATGTACTGAATAAAACAACTGCTGTCAACTTACATTTACACTTCCCTTAAAACAGGGGTCTCAAAGTCATTTTCTTCAGGGGCCACATTTAACAAAATTTTACCTCCAGCTGGCCGGATCATTAAAATAATAACATAATAATCACAACTCCAAATATTTGTTGTTGTTTTTGTAGGGAATCTAATGATGAAAACACTTACTTTTATAAACTATCCAAACAAAAAAGATGTCATAACCTGAAAAAAAAATTAAATTTCTTCAGAAAATAAGTGTGTCTCAACTTATCATTAGACCATGTGGATCAGATTGACAAAAACACTGAACACAACACATGCTGAAAATGGATCAAACTGTGCTTACTTTTCTTTAGACATTTTAATTTGTTTATATTTCTTCAGGTTATTCACATTTTATTGTTACAGGATAGTTTGTAAATGTAAAAAAAAAACATCAGAATTTGAAGCTATTTTCTGCAGTAAAACACATCAATTTTAAGTTATTATGTTTAGGCATAATGTAATGTTATTTTCCACATCAAACTGAGTAGAAAATATGGTGTCATTATTTTTTTGTTGGTTATTCTGTTATTGGTCTGTATGTGGAACCAGAACTAAAAATGAGTTCCACAGCTTTGTGTGTGGAATTTTTTGCACTTTGCAAATTCACCTCACGGGCCGCATTGGAACCTTTGGCGGGTTGGATTTGGCCCCATGTGGCCACATGTTTGAGACCCCTGCTTTAAAAAGATTTGCAACTGACCATACCCCGGAACAAAACCCCAAAGAAAACCTTCTATGTCATTTTGGATTTCAGCTACGTACACTCAACAAAAATATAAACGCAACACTTTTGTTTTTGTTCCCATTTTTCACGAGATGGACTTAAAGATCTAAAATTCATTCCAGATACACAATATTATCATTTCTCTCAAACATTGTTCACAAATCTGTCTAAATGTGTGATAGTGAGCACTTGTGCTTTGCTGAGATAATCCATCCCACCTCACAGGTGTGCCACATCAAGATGCTGATCTGACATCATGATTAGTGCACAGGTGTGCCTTATACTGCCCAAAATAAAAGCCCACCCTGAAATGTGCATTTTTTTTGCTTTATTGGGGGTCTGGGGACTCAGAACCAGTCAGTATCTGGTGTGACCACCATTTGCCTCATGCAGTGCAACACATCTTGATTTTTTGATTTGATTTGAATGATTTATTACGAACATGTGCAAATTGCAACAATAATCAATACATCAATAATAATAATAACAATGACATGTCCGAAAAGGAGTAGGATGAAGCATAAGCTTATTTAATCCTACCCCTTCTTCACTTCCTCAACAACCTAAATACATCTTGTAGTAATATAGTGCATAGTACAAAAAATATGATAAATAAAATGATAATAACAATGATAACAATACCAATAATCAATAACTGAAGTACTAAACATAGACATATATACAAAAAAAAAACAAAAAAAACCCAACTATAAACAAATGAGCAGATAGGAAAGTAGGTAACAAATAGAGTTTTTTTGTTGTTTGTTTTCTTTTTTCCTCCCTTCCTTCTTCTTCTTTTCCCTTTTTTTTTCTTTCCTTTTTCTAATTTTTTTGTATTTTGCTCTTATTTTTTATTTTTTATTTTATTTATTTTATTTTTCTATTCATTCACTTATTTTATTCATGTATTTATTCATTTATATCTTTTAACCCCACAGAGGGACAGTCAACAGTGCTCGAGATCAGTGCATATTCCAGTCTGGCAGCCATATACTATACTATTTAGGGCATGTGTGTGACCATCATCGGTTCTCCCCGAAAGCTGAGCAGACATCCCCCATTAGAACTCTCCCTTACAAGCCAGTGAGTGCAGTGCTGCACCTCAGTGATGTGAGGAGGAAACAAAGACTGGACAGGACGGACAGGACGACCGGGGACAGAAACCAACAGGCGGTGCTATTGTAATTAAAGACTGCAAGGTGATGTGTTATTCCCAACCACCAACTGTCCTTCAATAAAATAAATAAATAAATAAGTAGATCAGAAAAAGAGGAGAAAGTCAAACCAGCACAAAAGGAGAAACAAAAACAAAACAAAAACAAAAACAAAAAATGTTTTAAACAATCGGCACCGAGCACCACAACCGTGGATGTCCTGATAGTACAAAACAGAATTCAATGTAATAGAATAGGCCAGAAGAGGACACCAGTGCAGAAGAAAATGAGTTTAGTGGAGAGATTGTGGAGAGATTCTCAGCACATTCTGGCAAGTCCCATCATTCGTTGAAATGGGACTCAGTAGTAGCTGGCGAGACCCGATCAAACATGCAAGTGTGAAAGACCCCGAAGCCCAGAACAGCAATCATGACAAGGCAGGGCCAAGTCAACAGGGCAACCCCCACCTCTGTCCGCAGGAGGCACAGTGCTACTCCCAGAGAGCCACCGGGGCCACTGTGAACGACACAAACCCGGAGAACAAGAGGGAGCAGCTACAGACCCCCCCCAGCGCACCAAGACCGACCCAGGCGGTCCGGGGCACGACGACCCACCCGCCACCCCAACCCCAACCCCGCCCACCCCAGCCCCCACCAACCCCCCCACCCCACCACCCGACCCGCCCAACCGAACCACCCACCCCCCCGCCCACCCCCGAGGGGGCCAACGGCCCCACGCAGCCAGGAAGCCAGACACAGGGAGCGAGCGGCCCACCGAGGGGGCGGCAACCAGCCCATCACAAGGCAGGCCGACACCGGGCCGACACCGGAGGACATCGGAGCCCGGACCCAACGCGAGTCCAGAGGGCAAAATGAAACAACTATAACTCTTCGCATAGAGTTTATTAGATTGTCAATTGTGTCCCGTGGAATGTTGGTTTTATGTCACTCAAAGAAACTTTACATAAAGTACTATGATCCTTACATTGTTTTCCTGTGGGTCAAAGGATAGAATTAAAAATCTTTTTCCTGGTCTATACAGCACTCAACGGCCTTGGACCCAAATACATCTTAGACCTTCTGGTTCCCTATGAAGCATCCAGAGCCCTGAGGTCATCAGGAACAGGTTTACTGTGTGTTCCAAAAATCAGAACCAAACAAAGTGAAGCATCATTCAGTTGTTCTGCTCCTCACCTGTGGAACAAACTAACCAAATACCTGAGGTCTGAGAAAAACTGTCAGGTCATTTAAATCAGGCCTGAAAACATTACTGTTCACTGGAGCTTTTACTTAGATTCTCATTTGCTTTTAAATGTTTTATGTCTCTATTTTAATTATCTTTTAATGCATCTTTATCATTTTAATGTTCTTATATGTTTTATGTAAAGCACCTTGAATTGTGCTGTACATGAAATGTGATGTACAAATACATTTGCCTTCCCTTGCCTATGAAAGCCAACTACAATAAAAACAAACAATGGAAAACTTACACAATAATTGGGGGCTTTCTTACAAACACTTATCATATCACACAAATCTTGTTTTCTACACACTGTGCCTGAAGACTTTATCGACAGTTCATAGCTTTGTGACGTATAACCCAGATTAACCAGGAGAAGCCCTGAAACACTACAATACATACAAACTAAAATATGTGGACACAAAACACTTGAGAAAAGATTAAACTAGAAAAATACTTGGACAGTGCAGACTCCACCAAGGCAGATCAGCCCCATTCACTTCTTTGAGTAATGGTTGTGATGGAAATGTACCATCACTGTCCTTAACTGTCATTGAATGTCACTGGTCACCATGACATATTTATCATGTATTATTAATGGAATCAACAGTAGATCATCTTAATAGTGTTCAACCAGTTTGACTGAAGGAGAAATGGGCAGAAGAATTTTAGGTAAAGACGTCTGCAGGTGAGGGGGCACAGTGGTGCAGTGGTTAGAGAAGGACCCTGGTCCCTGGACTCTGGACCTTTCTGTGTAGAGTTTGTATGTTCTCCCCGTGTCTGCGTGGTTTTTTTCCCACCATCCAAACACATGCACTGATAGGTTAATTGGTTAATCTAAATTGCCCAGAGAGTGATTATCTATATATGTTCAGCCCTGAAATAAACTGGCAACTCATACAGCGTGTAACCCACCTTTGCCCATTGTAGCTGGATTAGGCCCCCACAGACCCCCTTGACCTTAGTGAGGATAAAGCGGGTTCAGGAGACGAGATGTCTGCAACTGAGTTTTGCTTGTATAAACATAATGGTGTCAGACATGTTGTTTTCAACTGTTGTTTTCTACTGCGTGTGTTCTGTGACGTTCTGTAACTACATGAAAGGTTTCCAGTCAGTTATAAAACCACTGTCTCTATGGTCAGAACATCTGATAACAGCTTGTTCATCATAATTGTGGAAGATGGTATACTGTAAATACGGTCCATTTGTTGGAACTTTCAACCCCAGCAAGACCAAGTATGAGAAATGTAAGAAAAGAAAAATATCTGAAGACTTGGTGATGGACCTGGACCCGAATGTAGAGAGATTAATTTGAATTACGAGAATTCAAGATACCCGAATTCACAGCACGCAGGCTCAGAGTGTGGAAAATAAAATAAATAAATAAATAAATAAATATATAAATATATATATATATATATATATATATATATATATATATATATATATATATATATATATATATATATATATATATATATGTGAAGGTAACAGTGGTATCGGAGCACTAGGGGCAGTGACCCCCAAGCTGGGAGAATGGCTCCAGCAGATACCAGGAACAACATCAGAGATCTCTCTACAAAAGAGCACATTGCTAGGAACAGCTAAGATCCTGCGCAGAACCCTCAGGCTCCCAGGCCTCCGGTAGAGGACCCGAGTCTGAAGGAGACACCGCCCACGTGGGGCGATGGGAACATTTATTTATTTATTTTTTTTAATATATACAAAGTCCCACAGGATCAAAGGTTAACCAGGCCTGGAGTGCTTTATACTGGACCAGTGTAAAAGTAAGTAAAGTAAGTAAGTTACAATATGGTCTTCTCTTCATTTTAGATCAGATCATCTTTAACAGGGTCAAAGCACTAATAAGTGTATGACTGAGTTCAACTCCCAAGCATGAAAGGTATTTTTTTTTCTTTTTTTTAAATAAATACATGCAGGGTTTTGTTTTGTTTTTATTTTAGATATCAAAAAGTATTTGTGGCTCCCAGTGTTTTCTTTTGCATGGAAACCGGGTTCAAATGGCTTTTTCATTAGAGTTAGAGCCATTAGAGTTTGGACATGAGAACCCAATCTATATAGGATCTAGAACTAAAAACAATAATGGGCACAGGCTATAATGGTCTTACATTAGATAAAGATGGATGTGTGAATTAACAGTTATATTTTTAAATGGTAAATGGACTGCACTTACATAGCACTTTTCCAGCTTCATGGTGCTGAAAGCGCTTTACTGTAAAGCGCTGTAAAGCCTTTACATTAGCCTCATATTCACCCATTCATACACCAGTAGGTTTCTAAGGTTCTGTCAGTCCTACTGGGAGGCTAATGTCAGGGTTCAGTGTCTTGCCCAAGGACACTTCGACATGTGGACAGCTGAGCTCCAGGCGCGGTTGTGGCACCACATGTACAGACCCTTATAACCTTAACCAGCTGGTTTGTTTGATGTGTTAGTGCTTTTAAGGAGTTTGTTTGGTGGGGACTTTTACTGACCAGACAATTAGCCAATTCATTCATTCTAATACTATCAGGGTGGTCAACCTGAAGCTCCGAAGGTGACAGCAGTGACACCTCTTGGGATGATATTTCACAAAAGTTCTGCTTAGAACAACCGTCAATGGAAAAATGTTCAAAGCGCAAATATACTTTGTTGAAATTTTAGGAATATCGATATTGTTTTGTGAAAAACTGTAATGGAAACGCAGCTAATGATATTCAGATCTTTCTGGGGATATTGCTATGTACCATGGAAACTGTTGACACCATGGGGACTAAAATTCAGGTCCCCACAAGGGTTAAAGCTATTTCCTTTGTATTTACATAGGAAAATAACATTTTACATGGAAATGTGTGCATTCCATTCTAGTTAAGTGATCTTTCAGAGCTGGAGGTACAGAGAGTTCTGATTGGACAGAACGGCTGTTTAACATCTATGCGTCCAGTTCCTGTTTTGTTTTCATTTAATCTATCAACATGTTAGACCAGATATTACATGCAAAACCATTTTAGAAAATGTTCCTACACTAATGCGGGCAGCGCAGAATATGTGCGTCATCAACATGAAATATATGCGTCATCGCAACAAGACCAGGAGCATGTACAGAACAACAGGAATAATGTTAAAGTGGAACTATCTATTTACATATCAGAGGAATTATAGAATTCTGAATTAAGATCAGAATAAACAAGTGAATTTATTCAGAATTCAGTTTAATTCTGAATTATCATTTTCAACTGGAACTAGATTCATCTTGTGGAGTGGGAAGTGGAATTCACCTTTATTCTGAATTAAACAGGAATAAAACTTTCATGTAAACAGGGCCATAGGTTGGAAGTTGCAGAATGTGTGAATTATATTTTCATTTGTACATAAAGTTTGGTTTTACTTGATGCTTGACTGCGGTTTGGAAACGGTAGTTATTTTTGCTCCAATATAAGGAAATGTATTCAAAGCTCAGAATAAATGGTTTGTTTGTTTCACCAAGACTTTTGTGCAGCTTCCAACTTCCAAAAAAAGTTAACTTGGACTTAAATATCGGCTCTCCTTTTATTGGGATTCCATGAATCTGATTACAACTTTTCCCACCGTCAACAGCAGCAGCTCCATAAGTCTGGTGTCATATTCACTTCCTGTAGTTTAACCATTTATTGGTGATCATAGCTAAAAATGTGTTTTGTAAATACATGGTGTCAGTAGTGGCTTTTCTATTAGATATATGGAAATGTAATTAAGGTATTTATAATAATAATAATAATAATAATAATAATAATATTTTTTATTTGTATTGTGCTTTTCATGGCACTCAAACAGTGACAGATGGTTGGATGAGGTGAGCGGCTATAGAAAAAGCTTTGTCCCCACAGGTTTGGTTTTTCCATTTTAACAGAAAATACTGTATATATATATATATATATATATATATATATATATATATATATATATATATATATATATATATATATACTGGACTGAAGTGGTCAGTTTCCATCTGCATATTTTTTTACAGACAAGGATGTTTTGCCTCTGTTGAAGAAATAATCACAAATATTAACTGAATCACACACATGATTTAGATCAGAGGTCTCAAACTAATTTTCTTTCCATTCAGCCTGATTTGATTTCCAGTACAATGATAGAATAGCATGTAATTAATTGCTCCAAAAGTCTGTCTTTGATTTAGTGCAAAATACCCCCATTAAATTATGAAACAATTTTATTTTACAAACTACACAAACAAAAAAGTTGGAAATAACCAGAAAAAAACAAAACTCAAATATCAAAAGAAAAATAAATGCAATGTTAACAATATTTTGCTTCAACATATAATTTTTAGATTTGTGGCAAATATTCTTAAGACATTTTATATTGTTCATATTTCAGGTTTTTCACATTTTATTGTGAAAAACCTTTATCATTTTTATTTTCTTCTGTTTCTGTTTTTTGTGTAAAGCACCTTGAATTGTCCTGTACATGAAATGTGCTATACAAATAAATTTGCCTTGCCTTACATTATAGAAATATTTCCACATTTTCATGTTGTTGTTTTTTTTCTATTAAATCAAAGATACGAATTTGAAGTTGTCATTATCAGCATAATGTAAAATCTTTTTCACATCAAATCCAGAAGAAAATATGAAAACCTACAAAATAAAATGAATCCATATGTCAAATCTAAACTGAAATTAGTTCCACAGCCTTGACTGTGGAATTATTACACTTTGTAATTTCAACCCAAGAAGCAAAACCATGGATAAGGACAAAGTAAATGGTATAATAACTTTATCAAGCCATTTTTATTAGGGCTGTCAAATGATTAAAACATTCAATCAGATTAATCACAGGGTGATTTCATTTGGATTAATTTTGATTAATCATGATCAAAACACTATGTTGGTTGACTGTTCTGTCTTTGATTTTTTTTTAATGTTCAAATTCCCCTCAAAGTGCACAAAATACACTAATACACCAAAAAACATCTAAAAACAAGAGCTGATGCCCACACACACATACCACTGAAAAATGATACTGATCTGTCATTGACTCTGGCCCTTGAACAGCGAAGAAGCTGCTCCAGTAATTCAATTTACATGTACATTTACTAGTTGAATATTTCCTTTTTTTTCCCAGTTTCGCTCTGAAATACTGATAAAACCATAACTGAAAATACTGGACAACAGACAAAATAGTAAAAGGCAGCACATACTGTAAATACATACTGAATGTCTTTCTGTTATCCCATGGAAAAGGATGGCATACAAATGGATGATCAGACAGACAGAAACGCTGATGGCTACTTTTGTTCGCATTATTTATTGAGTATACAAATGAGAAGAAAAAGTCCAAACATACTGCCTGCAGGTATGTTCACATCAAATGTTGTATATTGCATTAATAACTCATACTTGACAACAATCTAAACCTTGTTCCATTTTGAGGATGCCTGCTTGAGTTAGAATGTTTTATTCCAATAGATCCTGGGTGATTGAACATTACACATTTCACACAGACCATGATGTAAACTGTGTTTCATAGATAAAGAGGAGCAGGAGCATCAGTGCTTCAAATGCTTTACTGTACCATCGTCCACTGTCTGTAAGTGTGGACCACTTACAGGACAGACTGAACTCGATTTGTTTGGTTCCTTTTCATTACAAAAAATCCAAGGTATCAGGGACTAAACAGTCAGTGCTGGCACACATCTATTGCAGGGGTGTGGGTAAACAACAGGGGGCGCACTGTCATTTAACAAGTTCGGAGATACACAGTAGATAATTTGCAGTAGAATTATTACCTGACAAATTACAGAAATGACACATTCGCACGGGACAAAGAAATCAGGCTTTCTCTGGAATTATTACAAATTACATGATTAGGTCCCTGGCCAGGGTACTGAAGTGCTGCTGGCTAGGGTACTGAAGCAGAGGAGTGCTCTGGCCTCCCGGTGATATTACAAGACAACTTCCAATTGTCAAAAACAACCCCTAAAATCCCTAAAAGAACAACAATGTGTGTTGAAGCACCGACATGTACACTGAAAAAATTTAATGGAAACAGGTACTATATAATCTATCATGGAAACAGGTACTGTAGTATCTGTAATTGAAACAGGTACTATAGTATCTACAATGGAAACAGGTACTAGAGTATCTGTAATGGAAACAGGTACTTTAGTATCTGTAACAGAAAGAGGTACTATAGTGTCTATAATGGAAACAGGTACTATAGTGTCTATAATGGAAACAGGTACTATAGTGTCTATAATGGAAACCGGTACTATAGTGTCTATAATGGAAACAGGTACTATAGTATCTATAATGGAAACAGGTACTATATTATCTATAATGGTATATGTATGTAATGGAAATACTCTCAAGGAATAGTACCTGGTACCTGTGTTGAGTTCCAGCTGTTTACCCTCTGGATAGCGGTTCAACGTCCGCAGGTGTATTTTGACCGAAGCTTGTGACAGATAGAGAACTGAGACACCAGGGAACTGTGTTCACTGGTGGAAAATGGACTGCACTTATATAGCGCTTTTCCACCTTCATTGTGCTCAAACCACTTTACATTTGCCTCACATTCACCCATTCACACACCAGTAGGATTCTAAGGTTCTGTCAGTCCAACTGACATGTGGACAGCCAGAGCTGGGATGCGGTCATTGGACGGTCATTGGACAACCTGCTCTACCACCTGAGCCACAGCAGCCTATGACATGTCACCTTTAAATCACAAATGCGATGGTTGGTTTATTTAGTATAAACATGGCAATGAACATACAGTAAATATCACATATATTACAGATATGTTTATTATTACTATATATTCTCTCTTTATCTCCTGTTAAATAAAAAATGATGTGGTTTCCTGGTGTATAAACACATATCGTAATATATTTCTTTCAAAACTCTTCTTCTCATCAGCCTTTTTTTTTTATTCACCTGACCGTAGTTGCAAAAAAAGGTATTTCCATCGAAGTGTTGTGTAATATACCATTTGTGCTATGCCCAAAATTAAAACGAACTTTTTGATTATATTTGAGCAATATGAGAATCCATGGAAAAGCGACGACTAATACCCACCACCACCACCACACATACAAAGGTTTCCATGACTCACATGAATCAACATTGTAATCACCACTTGTACAGTAGCTAGAGCATCTATTGGATAGTTATCATAAACACTTTTTTGAATAACTAAATTTAAATAAATAAATACATCTTCAACCCTTGGAAATATACAGTACATGTTTTTCTTTGCACCTGTTTCCCTCATGCTTTATGGCAAGTATGTCCAAACAATTCCACAAAGGGCTGCAGGTTCCAACCAACCAAGAGATCACAATTTGACCAATCTACTCTTAGATCAGTTTATTAATTGAGTCAATTCTGGTGTGTGTGCTTGGTTGGAACAAAAACCTGCAGCCACACCGGCCCTTTGTGGAATAGTGTATGTCTTTATAGGGCCACATCATTAGCATAAATGTGTATGTGTATTTAACCCATTAACACCTGAATTTAAATAGAAATTTTCAAAAAGAAAAAGAAATGCTTAAATCAGTGGTCATTAATTTGACTATAGCACACACAATACATATTTGCAAAAGTAGGCTTCCAACGGTGCACATATGAGCCGGAAGCAGTTGCTCACAAATAGAAGTAAATCACCCAAACCTGCGACTTTCACATCACAACCTTCACTTAATGTATGTAGTTTGACAACATAGATTCTCAGGCATCAGCTGATAAAAGCATTTTCAGATAAAATAACCACAATCATTCATTTGTTCAAACACCAACAGCATATCTGTCAGAGGTATGGTGAGAAGGACCCAAATGCAGACTCATATGGCATGTTGAAGGAGCTCTTTATTGAGCACAACACAGGATGGTAGAAAATGACTCAAACAAATAATGGCACAGCAATGCTGCTCAACAATCTAAAGCAGAAAAGAGGCAATGATCCAAAAGGTCAGGAAACAAACCAGCAGGTCTAGTTGACTGGGAGCTTGGAGAGCCATCTTTGAAGGAACTCAGCCAGTGATAAGTGACAAACCGACAAGGACAGCAGGAAAAAAACAAACTTAAATAGTTTGAAGTGACGAGAACAGGTGTGTAAGCACTAACCGAGAACCAGGTGAATGGAATGAGGGGAAAGGTAATAGTGCAGAGTGGGTATGGCAATATGTTTTACCTTTACCTTTTATGTCTCATACGGAGGAACCATATTTCAACAAACGTGGCCCAACAAAAATGTGTAGTACCAAATGCAGCCCAAAACATTCAAAACATTAATAAAAACAACAAAAGGCATTTAACAGGCCTCACCTCCAATATCTTCATATTTTCATTTATAATATGAGCAAACAACAATTGCATGTTATGAGGTCGGGCAGGCCTGGGAACCACCCCAACAACTTACTTCAGCAGGCTCAAGGGCAAAGTAAGGCGGGATCAGGTCCAACTCGAGGTGCGAGCTGGTGTTGAAGAGCAGCGTGCGAGCCAGTGGGTTGAGCTAAGGCAGCAAGGTGCATGGACCAGATGGGAGGAAGCCATGGACAGGAAGATCTCGTGGACGGAGTTGTGGAGGGCTGAACCACTTCGCATAAAATTCCTGATCCAGTCTGTCTATGATGTCCTGCCCAGTCCATCAAACCTTTTTCTGTGGGGCAAGAGTGAAACACCAGCGTGCACATTGTGCCAGGGAAGGGGAACGCTGGAGCACATCCTCAGCAGCTGTCCAAGAGCACTTGGAGAAGGTCGCTATCGCTGGCGCCATGACCAGGTGCTAAAGGCAATTGCTGAGTCCATCCACTCTGCCATAGACCACAGCAAGCGCCTCCAGCCACAGAAGCACAGCATGACATTCATCAGAGCCGGGGAAAAACCCCCTCCTTTAGCAAAGACTCAGACAGGACTCCTGGGAACTGCAAAGGACTGGCAGCTAAGGGTGGACCTCTGCAAACAACTGAGGTTCCCTGAGAACATCGTAGACACCCGCCTAAGACCAGACATCGTCTTATACTCGGAGTCCTCCAAACGGGTCTTCATGCTCGAGCTGACTGTGCCCTGGGAGGAGAGAATGGAGGAAGCCAGCAACAGAAAGAAGGAGAAATACGCTGAACTGGTGGTAGACTGCCGCAGCAGGGGGTGGCGTGCACAGTGTTTGCCCATTGAAGTTGGGAGTAGGGGCTTTGCGGGGAAGTCTCTCTGCAGGGCCTATAGCCTCCTGGGCATCACAGGGGCACGCAAAAGGAGAGCCATCGGCTCAGCGGCAGAGGCCGCTGAGAAGTCATCTAGGTGGCTCTGGATTCAGAGGGACAAAGAGTGGATGAGAGCTTCTTGGACACAGGTCAGGAGCTGATCACTCCTGGCCGGGTCGCCTGGGTGAGGGGGTCTGAAGTTGAAAGACCCGAAACCCCCCGTGACCCCAGGTACTATCACTGAGGATGTGTCCAAGAAACTGCATCACAAGATGTATCTCACAATCATGAGAATGCAACTTAATTTATGGTTTTTAATTTTTAAGACATTTAGGTGAAATATAGGAGGGACTGAGTGGAAGCTTAAAGGGCTACTTCCAAGTAATTTTATTCAGAATAAATAATTTGGAATTTAAAAACATCATGTAAACGTAGCCAACGTGGTGATCTGTGGGTAACCTCTCAGCCTTTCAGTGGTTTTTGTCTCTATTGCATCAGTTCTTTTCGGGATGCAAGACACATATTCAAAGTTCACAATAGCTGTGGTCTTTGCCAGGGAAGATAAGTCCGTGGCAGCGATGGTCAATAACATGGCAGCCTCCAAGCAGCTTAGTGGGAGCGCTTGTCTCATCTTTTCTTCCCTAAGCCTCTGAGGAGGCCATGTGGTGATATGGCAGTCGCAACCTCCTTCATCCATTCTGAGAAAGCCCAGTAAAGTTCAGAGGAATTACAACAATCTACCCAGTTTGGCTCAGACTAGTTGGAATGAGCAGCATTACTAAATTGGTCTCACAAATGTTTATACAATTGCCAGCGTGATGTGGATGAATCAGCGTGAACGTAGACGCTGTGGAGCATGTGGGCAGATGACACCTAACTCAAAGCCTGCGTTCATTCATTTCAGAAATCTACTGCCAGATTGCTCAGACATTAGATGTTAAAGGGGAAAAAAAAGTCTGTGAAGTCTTTCCTCTAAAACTTCCTTTTCTACATTTCAGATTCTAAACTCCATAGGGAAAAGGATGTGTTTTTTATAATCAGCGAATCGTCCAGACACTACACTATAAAAAGTGTGACTGGGATCAATTAATATTAACAAATATAATTCTATTAAACTCTAAACACTCTATTAAATAAAACTGTGAATTAACAAAAAAAAGTATGTTAACTGTTTCTACTAGAATTTGGAAATTAATCCAAAAGCTGCAGAATTACATCAATTCAAAGTCATTTTTTGAGTAAGTTCAAGTGGCTTTTTGGCAACAACAAAATGCATTTGTAAGTAGCATGAACTTAGCAAGGGATAATGTATTGGCCACTCATTTCTATCAGAAAAATATTTCCTGATGGGGCCGAACAGCACCCCAACTCCAAATTTTACCACCACAATTTCAAAGTAATCCAGAATCCAGGATCTCTCCCGGATCACCACCAAAATCTATTCATTTGCTCCTTGTGACACCCCCAACATGTCATGAAATTTTCATCAACATCTGTCTGTACCTTTTTGAGTTATCTTGTTAAATAACAGACAGACAGACAAACAGAAACAAACTGGCAAAAACATAACCTTCTTGGTGGAGGTAAATATGGAGTCATTATTACCGCTGCCAAGGAGGTATTAAACTCGGGTCCATTTGTTTTTTTTTTGTCTGTCTGTCTGTCTGTTTGTCTGTCTGTCAGCAGGATTACGCAAAAAGTTCTGAGTGGATTTTAATGATACTTTCCGATAATGATAGATAATGGGTGAAGGAAGAACCCATTCGATTTTTAGCACTGAAGGTCAAAAGTCAAGGTCACACTAAAGGTCAAGAAGTAAAACAGTGGTAATAGCTCAGGATTCAGACAAGATAGAAGTGTTTTTTTGCATTCATCATCACATCAACACCTCTGGCTCCATCACATCATGTTTTGATGTCATATCAAGCCTTAGCGGAGGTCTGCTGTCTCTGACTGCCTTGTTTTGGTTGTATTATTTCTATGTAGGTTATTATGTTTTTATTTGACTGTACATCGTGTTGGTCTGTATGTGGAACTTGTACTAAAATCAGTTCCACAGCCTTGACTGTGGAAAATTTGCACTTTACACCTTCATCCCAGGGGGCACATTGAAACATTTGGCAGGCTGCATTTGGCCCCCAGGCCACGTTTGACACCCCAGCTCTAAATGCTGTGAAAAAATGGGCAAAATGACTGACTCACAACATATTTTCTAACATTTATATAATCAAAATGAGAGAAAAAAAAAATTAAAGAATTCCAGATGGGTCATTTTAGGCTTTGGGTTTAAAGGGTTGTCTTGGCTGCTGCTTTGATGCTGCTCTCAACCAGCAGTCCCTTTAAAACAGATTCTTTATCTCAATGGGATTTTTGTTCTGGTTGAAAAAAGCTTTTACAAAAGAAAGAAAAATAGAAAGTTTTAGTTTCATAGCCTTATTTTAGTACATCAATTCACCTAAATCCTTACACCTTGAGGGAAAGGAGTCTTGTGTGAAATGTGGTGATGTAAATTTTATCTAGGTTGCATCAAAACAGAGAGAAACAGAACTTTCTGGATTTGAACTGAAAACTCTGCTCAGATGTGTTATTGGATTTAATGTGGCAGGTGAACAGAGCTCAGGTAATTTTGAGACTGCTAGTTTTAGCAGTCATATTGTATGAAAAAAACAAAGAAACAAACAAGAAAGCAAAACAGATATATGGCTACATTGTGGTAATTTTATTTTTTTTTATCATATATATCAGGGATGTCAGTTTAGTTCAGGTCCACATTCAGCCCAATATGATCTGAAAAGGGCCAGACAATTATTACATTATGATGTGTCCCTCAAAATGTGAAGAACATGAAGATCTTGACATGTTTTAAGAAAAACGAGTGCAGTCTATCAGTTTAAAAGTTACATTTCAATTACAAATACACTAAACATTTAATAAAAGGCAGAATATTGGTAAAATTACACTTCTCTTCAGATATTTCAGCTGCTTCATATTTGTTCAGGTATTTATTCATGTTTTTGTAAAAGGATGGTTTGTTAATGTAAAGATTTCCATGTAATTTGACGTTTTTACATTAAAGGTGTCATTCCATTGAAAACCACGTTTCCATGCTCTTTTTTGAATCTGATGGGTCACCCAGACTTACCAACGCATGCTGCCTTTGAAAGTGATTTGCCACCTCCATTGGCTGTATACCGCAAGAGAAACAAGGGGCCCAGAAAAAGCCGGTCCATCTGACGTCAGATGGACTTTAGCGTCACCCACGTGGGGTTAAGCCCGTCCCCAATTGCAGAGAATCTGAAGTAGCATCAGTATTAGCATCTACAAGAGAAGATTGCACCACAGTAGCTGGTTCATGTGCTCTCTGTGGAAATAAAGCCTCATCTTTTTTTTCCCTGTACGTGTTTAGAACAAACAACAGCACAAAACCTAGGTGGATGCTACTCTGGTAAAGGTAAACACACACATAGAGTGAGAGGGGAGGGGAAGTGTTCCTTCACGCATTCTGAGCCAATCAGAGACGCCTCATCACCATGTCATGGACATGTATGAGGAAGTACAGGTAAACTCTGTTGTTCGACCTCAAGTCATTTTTCTCCCCTCCAAAAACAGCTGGAAACAAAGCAATCTGAACAAGTAATGGCAATGGAGAACAAAGCAATATTAATAAAATAACGATGGAATGACACCTTTAAAATCTGCAGTGTTCATCATTTATAGGTAATTATGATGATATTTTACTGCTCTGACCCAATTGAGATGTAATTATTCTATACACCGTTTATATCCTCATTGTTATTCACCCTACGGGCCAGATTGGACCCTGTGGTATGTTTGACACCTGTGGGGTAGGTAAATGGAGCTCAGGTAATTTTGAGACTGCTAGTTTTAACAATCATTTTGTATGGAAAAAAAGCAAAACAGATATATGGCTACATTTGTGGTAATATATATATATATTTTTTTTATCATTTACGTATAAGTCCAGTAAATGGGATGCACTGATAAACACTGTAAAAGATGCAGTGGAGAATAAGGATTATCATCCAACAAGAACTGTAGTTACTGCATCACTGAGATGTTTGTTTGTTTGTTTTTTACACTAAATGCAACTAAATATGACTGTTGGGTAATAATGTGTTATAACAGAAATTTTATTTATTTATTTATTTTTTATGTATTGCAGTATCAGATCAGGACTTGGATCTACTCATCACTCGAAATCAAAAGACTTGGAGACAAAAAAAAAAAAAACTGATCTTTTCTACTAAATGCTATTTGAGGGTATGAAACTCTAACTTGTCTAACTAATCTTGGAGAAAACCTGACTTAATTTGGTTCAGTGATCACAGAGAAATGTGGATCTAATTTATACGGGTGCCAGTGGGTTTGTAAAGTGGACTGTACAGGACTCTGTAACATGACTCTGTCACATGACTCTCCACCAGTCCACCTGTAGTAGACAGGTGAGGTAGAGTCTGAATATTAATCATTCAGTGTCAACTGTTCTTTGGTGGTTTAGTTGACTTTAGCTTAAATTAGATGGTATTTTGCTAGCACAAAATGTTTCTTCAAAGGTAAATGTGTAAATGTGATGCACTGATAAACACTGAAAAAGATGCAGTGAAGGATGAGGATTATCATCCAACAGGAACTAAAATTACTGCATCACAGATGTTTTTAACATTAAATACGAATAAATATGAGTCATTAAAAATATAATTTGAAATTACAGACAATAATGTGTCATAAAGAAAATTTTACAACCCTGTCCATCAAAATGACAGACAATAAAAATGTGAGTTAGTTAATAAAATAAATAGAGTTAGTTAGTTAGTTAGTTAGTTAGTTAGTTAGTTAGTTAGTTAGTTAGTTAGTTAGTTAGTTAGTTAGTTAGTTAGTTAGTTAGTTAGTTAGTTAGTTCTTCTTCTTAAAAAAATAAAAATAAAAATGTATTATAGAAGTATCAGATTGGGACTTGGATAAGATCATCACTCAAAATCAAAGGACTTGGAGGCAACAAAAAAGCCTGATGAGCGTATGAAACTCTAAGTTGCTATTAAAACCTTGCAGAAAATCTCATTTAATTTGGTTCACTGATCACAGAGAAATGTGGATCTGTGTAAAGCATGTAATAGGTTCATTTCTTTCAAGTTTGGCACTTGGATGCTCCTGGCATATATTTGAATGAAACTATTTTGCTCACAACTGACAGGGCAACTAACAAATTCATTCAAATGCTGTGCATTACATCGTTGCAATGGTGTGAGGTTTTATCGTTGAAAGATGACATGCTTTACACAGACTCACATTTCTCTGTGGTCACTGAATGAAAATTAAATGGGTTTTTTCTGCAAAATGAAGGTAAGAAGTTATAGTTTTACACCCTAAAATAGTATTTAGATCAGGGTTCTCAAAGTCATTACTTTCAGGGGCCACATTCAGACTGATTTGATCTCCAGTGGACTGGACCAGTAAAATAGAATAACCTGTCTTTGTTTTAGTGCAAACAAACTCCATTACCTTATGAAAATATTTTTTCAAATAAACTCTCCAACAAGAAAAATGTGAATAACATGAAAAGAACAGAAATATCTCCAGAAAAATTTACATAATTCTAACAATATTTTGCCTCAATGTATCGTTTACCCACATGCACTATGGATCAGATCTACTACAAGACACTACATTGTTATAATTGTGCTTAGTTTTCTTTAGAAATATCAGGTTGTCCATATTTGTTCAGGTTTTTCACATTTTATTGTTACAGGATAGTTCATAAGTATAAATATTTTCCTAATTTAATGTTATTTTTTCCCACTATAATAAAGACAGAAATTTGAAGCTGTCATTATTCTTGGGCAGATGTAAATTATGTTCACGCCCAAACAAAAAGAAAATATGGAGTCATTCTTTTTTGTAAGTTATCCTGCAACAATTTGACTCTAGATAATATTGGTCTGTATGATGTGCAACCTGAACTAAAATAAGTTTCACAGCCTTGACTGTGGAATTATTGACATTTGCAAATTCATCCCACAGGCTGCATTGGAACCTTTTGCAGGTCGCATTTAGGCTGCATATTTGAGACCCTGATTTAGATAGTTTAAATACACTCAACAAAAATATAAATGCAACACTTTTGTTTTTGCTCCCATTTTTCATGAGATGGACTCAAAGATCTAAAATTCATTCCAGATACACAATATTACCATTTCTCTCAAACATTGTTCACAAATCTGTCTAAATGTGTGATAGTGAGCACTTGTGCTTTGCTGAGATAATCCATCCCACCTCACAGGTGTGCCACATCAAGATGCTGATCTGACGTCATGATTAGTGCACAGGTGTACCTTAGACTGTCCACAATAAAAGGCCACCCTGAAATGTGCATTTTTTTTGCTTTATTGGGGGTCTGGGGACCAGCCAGTATCTGGTGTGACCACCATTTGCCTCATGCAGTGCAACACATCTTCTTCGCATAGAATTTATCAGATTGTCAATTGTGTCCTGTGGAATGTTGGTCCACTCCTCTTCAATGGCTGTGCGAAGTTGCTGGATATTAGTGGGAACTGGTACACGCTGTCGAATACGCCGGTCAAGCACATCCCAAACATGCTCAATGGGTGACATGTCCGGTGAGTATGCTGGCCATGCAAGAACTGGGACATTTTCAGCTTCCAAGAATTGTGTACAGATCCTTGCAACATGGGGCCGTGCGTTATCTTGCTGAAACATGAGGTGATGTTCATGGATGTATGGCACAACAATTGGCCTCAGGATCTCATCACGGTATCTCTGTGCATTCAAAATACCATCGATAAAATGCACCTGTGTTCTTCGTCCATAACAGATGCCTGCCCATACCATAACCCCACCACCACCATGGGCTACTCGATCCACAACATTGACATCAGCAAAGTGCTCACCCACACGACGCCACACACGCTGTCTGCCATCTGCCCTGAACAATGTAAACCGAGACTCATCCATGAAGAGAACACCTCTCCAACGTGCCAGACACCATCGAATGTGAGCATTTGCCCACTCAAGGCTGTTACGGCGACAATCTGGGGTCAGGTTAAGACCCCGATGAGGACGACGAGCCTGCAGTTGAGCTACCCTGAGACGGTTTCTGACAGTTTGTGCAGAAATTGTTTGGTTATGCAAACCAATTGTTTCAGCAGCTGTCTGAGTGGCTGGTCTCAGACGATCTTTGGAGGTGAACCTGCTGGATGTGGAGGTCCTGGGCTGGTGTGGTCACACGTGGTCTGCGGTTGTGAGGCTGGTTGGATGTACTGCCATATTCCCTGTAATGCCTTTGGAGACGGCTTATGGTGGAGAAATGAACATTCAATGCACGAGCAACAGATCTGGTTGACATTCCTGCTGTCAGCATGCCCATTGCACGCTCCCTCAATGCTTGTGACATCTGTGGTATTTTGCTGTGAGACAAAACTGCACATTTCAGAGTGGCCTTTTATTGTGGGCAGTATAAGGCACACCTGTGCACTAATCATGATGTCAGATCAGCATCTTGATGTGGCACACCTGTGAGGTGGGATGGATTATCTCAGCAAAGCACAAGTGCTCACTATCACACATTTAGACAGATTTGTGAACAATGTTTGAGAGAAATGGTAATATTGTGTATCTGGAATGAATTTTAGATCTTTAAGTCCATCTCATGAAAAATGGGAGCAAAAACAAAAGTGTTGCGTTTATATTTTTGTTGAGTGTATATTGAAAGTTATCAATAGCAGAAAATCTTTCTTAGGGGACATACGGTGGTGGGAAAAGGTTTTTGGACTGTGGGGATATTCGTCATCCCTGCGCAGCAGTTTTGCATTTTACTTAGGTAACACGGTGAACAACTTTACCAACTAGCCTAGCTAAGAAAGAAATCACTCAGGACCTTCTTCTCTGTTGGCTGGCACAAAACACAACTGACTCAGCCGTTTATTCAACATATAAAATAAACATAGCGGTAGTGCGCGTGATGCGTGTGTGCATGTGCACCAACGTCATTACATCATATGCATCTTATTGAATGCTGATTACCATGGCTTTGTATTTATAACAAAATATGCTTAACATGGACACCCCATACATTTGTGATATATGTGACCCACCACCACGAAACCAGGCATAAGTGTCTGGAAATCAAAACTGAGTTATCTGTGTAGATTGGTAGAGTGGAAACTAAGGTTTGAGATGGTGAAAAAATTATGTTTCTATCATAAGTAGAACCAAAGTTATGGTCATTTTAATATCCACAGTTGGACATATTATGCAATTTGCATATTTTTAGATATTGTCCGTTAAAGTTTTGAACTGTTTTGGGGTAGGAAGTCTTTAGCAATGCATAATAATTCGTATCCGATTGACAAAAAATATTCACAGATGTTAAAGGACACTCTGATGGACATGTCACAGAAGTTCTATATGTTGTAATAATAGGACAGAATTGCAACGTATTATAATCATTTGGCTTACGCCATTGGACAAGAGCATTCAATATAAGCTTTTACCTCGTACCGAACACTTGGATGTTTACGCACGGAACGGAGACCGGTTTGTTCGGCGAAAAGAGGTGGAAGTCGGCTTTGTCTTTGCTCCGCAATCCTTAAACTTTTGTCACCGCTTAAATAATTGACTCAATAAACACCTTTATTGATTGGATTTCAATGTAATGACCACAGGAACTGAACATAGAGGTGTTACGGTACCGTTTTTTGATATGGTGTAAACACAAATAAGGAATAACCTTCCAGCCTAAATTTGGCTGTAGCTCTGAACGGCTCAGCGCGACTTATGCCTGGTTTCGTGGTGGCGGGTCACATATTACATTAATAATTAGGGGTGTGACGAGACAAATTACAAATTATATGAATGGACAACAGACTTTTATTTAACTGAGTTGCACATGACTTTTATAACTCTGTAAGCACTGACCTTTAATGAACTTATTCCTCTACAAATTGAAACTAAAATAAAATGTTATAAAAGTTTAAATAAAATAATATATTTCTCCTTTTTTTTCAAGTGCAAACAATATGTCCAAAACAAAAAGTACTTCTCTTTCACTACAGTAGTGCAATCCGAGTGTTGCAGCCAAAGTAGACTTATGGTGATATATTTGGGAATTAACGTTTAAAAGGATAAATAATTTCATTGGATTTTGTAATTTCATAGATAAGTATATTTCATGATTAAAATGATGAATATTATATAATAATAATTAATTACAATTCATATGCATAGATTATCTGTTATACATAGACTAAAATGAAGTACTGTCGATTTAAGAACTGGCCAATTCAGTTTGACTGTTGAAGCTGAGGTCCGAATATATTTGTCAGCATTGTGTGGTTTATTGGTGTTTTCTTGGCAGGTGCAGTTGTTGGTTTGACTACTGAGCTGTGGTGGTACTGGAAATGTCTCCGTGTTGTGCTCATATTAGCTGTGATGTACGGCATTGTTTGCGCCTGTGTGCACACCCGGTGCCCACACCACGGGGAAACAACTGGGTAGTGAGGTCCAAATAATGTCTGGTTTAAACAGTGCGTCACAGGAGAGCCATGCTTCACGCACTCCCCGATGTATAGAAACAGAAAGAGAGAGAGAGAGCGAGAGAAATACAGAGAGAGAGAGAGAGAGAGAAAAAGCATGCTAGGGCAGGAGATGATGGGGTGCTTTATGTCTCACCGTCATACTCTGTATATTGTCCGTGACTTATCAGTCACTCTCTTGCCATTTATCATTTCTGCTGGGAACCCAAAATGCTGCCAAACAAACAATTTGAAAGTGGCGGAGGCGTCTTCAATAGTAAAACCTGTGTTTTCCGACATCATTTTGACTGCTTGCTGGATATCAAATCTTGCAAGACAGAATTTTAACACGACGAGAAATCTCACTAAATGACATCTCGTGAGATTTCGTGTAACAAGATCCCCTCACACTCCTATTAAAAGTCCTTCCAGTGCCGTAGCTCCGCAGACGCACATAACGCGCACTGCGTAGGGCACTTTGGTGCCGGCAGGGCACCAAAAGATATCAGGGTTGTGGGGGAAAAAAAGTGTAAATCATATTAATAATATGCGCTAATATATTTAAACAATACAAAAACAACATAAACCAATTTTCCCGAGAAAATGGGGGGATCTGCTCCGTGCCCCTCTCTCCAGTCTCATGGTGCCCCCTCCCCTCCCAGTGGTCTGTTCGATTATGCCTCATTCGCAATTTGGTGAACACCTGTGCTGTGCGAATATGGCATCGAAACGACAGCAAGAGTCTGGAGCTGAGAAGAGGAAAAAAAAGAAGAAGAGATGATGCAGGAAATCATCAACCTTCCTCAGCTTCCACCACAGACGTCTGCCTTGGTCAAAAGGACATGGCCCTCCACTACACATTTAATTTTTGAAAACGTTTCTTTTATTTTGTTCTGTAAGGGATAAAAAGAAAAAAAAACAACGGCAATCAACTGACACTGCAGCACCGTAGTATGTACACAGAACAGCCTCTCGCGTGTTCTCTTGTTGTCTCTAAAATAATACACATAAACAATCATATTACATATTAAACACACAAAAACAATACAGAATACAAGAATTATATGCATACCTGCAAACTCATGAGGGTTAAAAAAGGTGACAAACTAATCGTTGCCCCCCCCCCGCGGGTGCTACCAAACAAAAGACTATATTTCAGTTAATAAATCATGCACTTTTTATTTTTGCAATTTTGAGAGAATTACTTTCATTACTCAAACTATGAACAAAACTGCACAGAAACTGAACATAAATTCATTGATTGTTCTAGGTCTTTTTTCATCCTCAGAAACCCTCACATTGGCGTCGTGGTGAACAGCTCTAATTAAATCATGAAAAGTATGTGAAATTTGTTTAAACCGGGCCGTAGGTTTAATGTAGTCCGCCATGTTTTTTGGACCCCGCATCTCCCCCCGTTGCAGCCCGGGCGCACGGCGAAATCCTCCCCGTGTTCCCCGCACCGCCTGTGCATAAGTCCGGATGAGGGGTTGGGGGCGACCGGTGGGGATAATCCTCCGGGGTGGCACTGGCTCAAGGTTGGGGTTATAGTGGTTGCGGACCCCGGCGTTGTGAAACCCCGGAGCCCTAAATGCACTGTCCGTCCCCCGGAGAAAATCATCCCCACCGCGGCGTCCCGCTTCCCACTCCCCGGGCGCGAAGCGACCTGGCCGTCGTCCCCTGCGGACCACCGTCCAGACCTCTCCGTCCGTAAAATTCTGCATTTTATTTTATATATGTATGTGTCTGTGTGTCCCGTGTTGTGTGTGTGTTCTGTAGTGTGTGTGCGCGTGCGTATTTTAATTTTAACAAAGAAAAGAGAGACAAAAAGAAAAGAAAAAGAAGCTAGCTAACACGGAAATCTCCGCCGAAGCCAGGCGGAAAACTCCCGTGAAAGTCAAATAAAAATAAAAAAGTGGACGACGTTTCGACCTAAATAGGTCTTCTTCAGGTCCAAATAAATAAAAACCAGAAAAAGGAAAGGGTTTTGTGGTGGTTTTCGACCAAAATAAAGTGTGAAAAAAAAATTCGGTCAGCGAATAGATTTGACGGAACAGAATTTTCATTTTTGACGGATTAAATAAATAAATAAAAAAATTAAATAAAAAACTTTATGCGTATTTTGCAGTGATTAATCGTAGCAGCGTAGTTTGGTGTCAAAATGCGTAAAGGTCGGCAGATATGTAATCTATCGCACTCAGTTATGACATAAAACCAACAAAAATGTTTCTGGATTTACCTCAGCACACGTTGCAGTCAGCACAGCAAAAAAAAAAAAATCTTCACAGCGCAGTTGTTCAGGTACTCCAAATCCGAGGCCGCGACAGTGAACGTGACAGTTTCGTTTGTTTGAAATGTGAAAGTTTCATACTCGCGCGTTAACGTTACGAGATCTCGCACGCGACTAGGTTTTAACTTTGTAACTGGCAGTCATGGAATGACCATTGAGAGTGTATGATGTATGTACTGTAGGCTATCTGAGTGGGAACGACAGGCAGAGTGAGACAGACCAACATTATACAATATAGCTCTGTAGTCTGTCTCTGCCTGCCTACCCCCCCCCCCCCAAAAAAAAAAAAAACTCTTCGGATCTACACGATTCACGTAAGTGACCTATTTCAGGATCAAAACGGCGAATTTCACCGAAAGGTGACTAGTTTGCAGGTATGTATATGAATTAACATTATAACTCTAACGGTAGGTTTAACGTCTCGCGCTCGTGAGACGTTAAACCCGGGCTACGACCTAGCCACTTTCCCAACCGTTATGTTTTCTAACAAGTACAACAAACAAACAAATAACACTTCACATTTGAACTACACTTATAAAACAATCTAATACATGTACGGAACAACTCCGACACTTGCTCTTGACCTGTAAGGGATAAAAAGAAAAAAAACAACGGCAATCAACTGGCACTGCGGCACCGTAGTATGTACACAGAACAGCCTCTCGCGTGTTCTCTTGTTGTCTCACGAGACTACCCGTTCCCTTGACCAGTGTCACCAACGCGCCCTCTGCTGGTCGGAGTTGGCTACTGCATATATATATTATATATTTTAACCCAACTATGGCTCTGTATGCCACAGGGATGTGGCTCAGAAGCTGTCATGTCTGATAGCTGCTTTTGCAACAAAGAAATGCAGGTGTGTACCTCTCTAGGGCACCTCATAATTGTAAAAAATGTGTAACATAGTTACTTAAGGAAAGTGCCTTTTGTGTTCTCATTCTTATTTTTCTTATTTAAGTTTCTTTATTGAGAATTTTTATTTCTGTGTTCTGTGTTTACAGTGTTGTTTGGTCTGTGTTTACAGTTTTTACACACCTTTTTGGATTTCTCATGTTTGTTGACAGTGTGTAAACAAATTGCACTGAGAAATTAAAAATTTTTGAAAATTAAATTTTTTTTTTTTTTGAGGTTGGGGTGGGGAGCATTTGTGCTTAGGGCACCCAAATGGTTAGCAACGGCCCTGAGTCCTTCTTAAGTCTTGTCTCGTCATCTGAACTCGCTTCATCCTCACTAGGGTCGCGGGGGTCACTGGGGGCCCAATCCAGCTACAATGGGCGAAGGCAGGGTACACCCTTATGAGACGCCAGTTCATCGCAGGGCTGAACATATATAGACAAACAATCACTCTCACATTCACACCTATGGACAATTTAGATTAACCAATTAACCTATCAGTGCATATCTTTGGATGGTGGAAGGAAACTGGAGTACCCGGCGAAAACCCAAACGCACACGGGAAGAACATGCAAAAATCCACAAAGAAAGGTCTGGTGTGGGATTTGAACCAGGGTCCTTCTTGCTGTGAGGCATAAGTGCTAATCCCCTTCTTAAGTCAGGGAAATCAAAATTAAAAAAAAAAATGGGAGAAAAAATTGTACTGTCAAGTGATTAAAATTTCAATTAGATTAATCACAGGGTTCCTGTAGATTAATTTAAATTAATAGCAATGAAATACCATTCATTTTTAACATAAAAAATATAATGTAGTTTAAAAAATGTTTTTATCTGTATTTTATTGTTCATAAGCAGAAATATGCACTTACATTTTTTGTTGGAAGCTAGGCAATGCTTTAGCTGATATGCTAGCATAATTCCTGATATACAGTACACTTTCAATTAATGTCGTATTCAAGCTGGAAACATTTTAGTGAAAAGAAAACTTTCTTCTGCAGAGCATGGATAATACTTTTTTTGCCAGTCTTCTGTCTTGTTTTTTTGTGTTTTTTTTTTATCTCCAATGGGCTGGACCAGTAAAATGAAAACATAATAACCTATAAATTTTTGTCAGTGTTTCAGTAAAAAAATAAAAAAATAAAAAGTAAGAAAATACTGTTATAAATTATCCAAAAGCAAAAAAAGGTCAATTTCATCAGGAAAATAAGAGCAAAGATCAGATTTCTGTCCCATATATAATTATCACTTCATTAATTACTGGATATGTGCTACAGTCATTTAAACATGCTGTTATTAAACCAATCTTTAGTCAAAGTCACTAATGACTTATTATGAGCCGCTGACGCCGGATTAAGGGGCAGCCATGGCTCAGTTGGTAGAGCAGGTTGTTCGTTAACCAAAGGGTTGGCGGGTCGATTCCCTCTCTGTCCTAGTCAGTCTGTTGTGTCCTTGGGCAAGACACTTCACCCTCCTTGCCTCCAGTGTCACTCACACTGGTGTATGAATAAGTATGAATGTTCGGTGATGATCAGAGGGGCCGTAGGCGCGAAATGGTAGTCACGCTTCTGTCAGTCTGCCCCAGGGCAACTGTGACTACATATGTAGTTTTCTACCACCAGAGGGAGCATGTGAGAGTGAATGAATAATGGAACACTAATGTGAAGGGCTTTGGGTGCCTTGAAATGCGCTATATAAATCTAATCCATTATAATTATTATTCAATTCAATTCAATTCAATTTTATTTATAAAGCCCCAAATCACAACAAAGTCGTCTCACAGGGCTTTACAGAAACACAATCAATTACAGAGATATATGAACAGTCCCAAGCATCCCCTGTCCTTAGACCCTCCTTCTCGGCAAGAAAAAACTTCAAAACCCAGTGGGAAAAAGAAGAAATCTTAAGGCGAACCACATTGAAGGAGAGATCCACTCCCACGTCCATTTATAAATGAAGGAGGGGGGCTGGTCCAGACACCAGACAGGCAAGGGAGGGGGTCCGCGGTCACAGGTCAGCACAGGGAGGTCACTGTAGATCCTGTCGTCCGTGGCTCGTCCATGGCTCCTATTATAATATCGGTCCTGGTGTTGTTAGACCATAGTGCAGCCTTTCACACCATTGACCACAGTATCTTAGTGCAGAGATTAGAAGGTGACATAGGTATTAGAGGAGCAGCCCTCTGCTGGTCTAAATCATATATATATCTAATCGGTACCAATTTGTTAATGTTAATCAACAATCATCGCCATTCTCCAGAGTCAGTTATGGCGTGGCTCAAGGGTCAGTTCTTGGGCCTATTCTGTTTATGTTATATATGCTCTCTTTAAGCAACATCTGTCATGACCTCCGCTCCGGTGACCTTTCCCCCAGTCATCTCCATATCCACCTGGTCCTGCACTGCGCAGCTGCAAGCCGTTCCTCATCTGTGGCTATAAAAGCAGTAAGGCTTGCAGTTGCCAGTGCGGGACCATTCAGTATTGTCACCGCCATAACCCGGACAGCATTTCCATCTCCTCAGTCACCATAACCCGGACATTCATCATCACCACGGACTCTGGCTGTTTTGTTCTGTTCAGGTTTTGACTCTGGTTTTGTCTTGTTCTTGTACTTATGTTTCTTAGTTTGTTATTAAATCTGTTCTTCCTTCAGTACTGTGCATTTGAGTCCTGCTTCACCTCACCCCCTCCACGACAACATCATTAGAAATCATGGTATTAACTTTCGTTGTTACGCAGATGACACACAGCTATATTTATCAATTAAACCTGATCAGACCAGGCAAATAAATAAACTAAGTACATGTGTCCGAGTCATAAACACTTGGATGACAGCCAATTATCTCCTATTGAACCCTGATAAAACTGAAGTCATTATAATAGGCCCGAAAAATGTGAGAGACTCCCTAACTGACCAGATAGTTACTTTAGAGAACTTAAGTGTAACACCCAGTGCCACAGTTATAAACTTAGGAGTTTTATTTCATACAGATCTTTCATTCAAAGCACACATTAACCAAACATGCAGAACAGCCTTTCTTTACTTGCGCAACTTAGCCAAAATTAGGAATATTCTGTCGAAAAATGATGCAGAAAAAATTATTCATGCAGAGATTATTGTAACTCCTTACTTGTAGCATGTCCTAAATATTTCTTAAAAGGTTTTCAACTGGTTCAAAATACAGCAACAAGATTATTAACAGGATCAAACAGAAAAGAACACATCACCCCTGTGCTCCAAACCCTTCACTGGCTACCAGTTGAGTTTAGAATTAAATTTAAAATCCTCCTCCTGACATATAAAACCATTAATGGTATGGGAGCATCTTATCTTAAAGATGATCTGGTTCCATACCAGCCCATTAGAACCCTTCCTTCTCAGAATACAGGTTTATTGAAAGTTCCCAGGGTTTTTAAAGTACAGTAGGAGCTAGAGCCTTTAGTTACCATGGTTACTGTTGTATGGCATCAGCTTCCATTTAATATTAAAGAGCCCGACACAGTCTCGACATTTAAAATGAGGTTGAAAACATTCCTGTTTGAGAAATACTACGGTCAGGTTAGTTAAAAACGGACTGAAGTCACAGTCTAAGCTGCCCTAGGAGCGGGAATGCTGGGGCAGTTCTTTCTCTCTCTCTCCCTCCTTTCCTTTCTCTCTCTCTGTCTCTCATGTCTGTATTTGTCATTTTTATAACCTATCTTACATACCAAGTCTCTTCATGGCTAGTCACCTGATGTCCCCTTTCCCCACCCCTCAGTGGCAGCTCTCTCAGCAGTGTCCGCGTAGGGAGCCATGGACGACATGATCTGCAGTGACTCGCATGTGGACCTGCCCCTTGCACTTGCACTTTGCAAATTCATCCCACGAGCCGCATTGGAACTTTTGCCGGGCTACATTTGGCCCTTTGGCTGCATATTTGAGACCCCTGATATAGCTCCCCCTTTTTTTGTCCATCCTTCTATTATTTTCTGAAAAGAGAGAATTAGAAAAAGCTGAAAATTTTAAAACAACAGTGCATTTGAATGTGTCTGATTCTGCTCACCAATCTCAGGCATATAATGAAACCCTGCTCTTACTGAAGCAGATGATATAGCCTTGCACTTGTATAAATTACCAACAAATCTACCAAAACCAGCCTGACTTTCACTGAAAGTGGGGCAAAGGAGTGCTGTAATTAAAAACACTGCTGTGTCTGTTAACCATATTAAAAATGATTATGTGAGGTTTTCAGTGCAGATGTCTTGGAGCGGGCGGTCTTCTGCACTCACAGCAATTGTTCATTAAGCCTATGTAGTGCAGTAAGGTAATAATTATCTCGCCTGCAACCACTCAGATGTTTGTAATTGGATAATTTGTGTTAATCACTGAAAAATGCTGAATATTAAAAAAAAGTCTTCTTGTCCATTAATTTCATGAGGAATCACAGCTCAGGAATACAGTGTTAAACATATTTAGTAATAACTGCGATGTCAAATTAACCAGCCATAACCTTCTAAATTACATTTTATCAGTTTAATTGTGCATGGTAAAAGCTGTTTTAGTTGGCACACAGTCTTTTTAAAAGCAAGAGAAAAGAGAGAGAGGCTTAAAGCAGTGTTGAGTGATTGTGAGTGACAGTGCCACAGTGCACCACGGGAGAACAGACTTAATACCAACACATTTTGAAGAACCCCTGAAGGTCTGCGGCTAAAAATAAAAACAGGGCTAACTCCCTGATGCTGAACACCTGTCCTAGACACTGTTTTGTCATGGACTCACTTTTGTTATGTGACTAAATATCCAGGTGAGTGAAAGAAAAAATAAATAAATAAAAAAAGAAGAAGAAGAGATTATCTTTATTGTTTCATCTAAATCCTACCTGGTAACACTTTACTGTATATTATGGATTGCTAATAAGGTGGTAATTCTATGTTCATTTCGCAAGGGATAATACATGGAACATAAGTTACTATCAGAAAAATATTCCCCTTCGGGGCGGAACAACACCCCAACGCCGAATGGGAAAAATGCTTTGTGCAATTTAGTACATTGTTATGTTGACTTAATGACATTTAAATTATTTATCAATTGCATTTTACAATTTTTTTTCAATAGTATCAGCTGAAAATCACTGAGTAGAAATTAATTGTATTTCATCAGTAAAGTCAACAACATATAAATCAACACCATACAGATATTTAGGAATATGAATTAATTCCACCTTAGTAAGTCTAAATGATTTTTTGCACGTATTTGGTATATCTGAATTAGTATTTTCCAGATAACTAGTAAATATTGTACATATACAGTTTTCCCCTTAAAATTGAACATTCAAATTCAACATGTGTTAACTGTGAAGTAACTCCAAAATATTTCAACTAATAATTGCATTATTTTGGATTTAAATTATTAAATCCAAAATAATGAAATTATGAGTTGAATATTTCTGTTTAAATTTACCTAATAAAATCAATCGTTTTTAATCAAAGTTGAAATACTTAAAATCTATTCAATTATTTTAATTGTAACTTTGTTGTCATAATGTATTTAAGTAGACAATGGTCAAACTTTTCTGAGTGAAGAAGGCATCCAGGATTCTTTGACCACTTCTATGAGGCAAGGCAATTCCTGGGGAAAGCAATTAGGCTGGTCTCAGAACTGCAGGCAACTTGCCGATTGTCTAAAAGAGCTAATTTGCATGCTCCTCTCATCTCCCGCAAATGCTAAGGAAGCACCAGTGGATAAGGTCAGTAGTGTCAGTCTGCCTGTGTGCCAGCCCAGAATGGAAACACATCAAACACGTAACAGCCATTTAGGAAAGTGCTGCAGGAGCATGTGCTGGGGATCATCTGGACAATGGTGACCTCAAATTCATGTTAGAGGTAACAGACATCGTACCAAACAAATGCAGGGACATCTGAAAAGGACAGGATGAAAACACCAAGACCAATTGATGATACAGCCTCAGTACGGTGCATGGCATCCCATCACAGCTGTGTCATTTTCTCTTTGGGGGGCCATGGCTGAGTTGGTAGAGCAGGTCGTCCAATAACCAAATGGTTTAAATCGTGCACTGTCCTTTTCAGTTCATTGTGCCCTTGGGCAAAGACACTTCACCCTCCTGGCTCCATTGTCACTCACACTGGTGTATGAACACTTGGTGGTGGTCAAAGAGACCATAGATGCAAAATGTCAGCCATGCTTCTTTTTGCCTGTCCCAGGACAACTGTGGATACATATATAGTTTATCACCACCAGAGGGAGCATGCAAGAGTGAATGATGGATGTGAAGCGCTTTGAAGGGCCAAAAAAGTGCTATATGAATCAAATCTATTATTATTATTATTATTTATTCATTCCTGCATATTTGTGCCAACAAATCTGTGTTGCACGATTAATCGTAATCGTCATGCTGTGTGCAATTATGTAATCGCATGAATGACTGTGATTTGCAATTTAATGTAAACACATGCACATGTTTGCCTGTGAAGACTCATTTCTCTCTGGAAATATGCTTTAGATGTGTTTAAATGACAACCGTAAATTACCATTGAATTAAAGAATCGGCTGATTCTCTCGTCAGTAAAGTACTTGGCGAACTCTTTAAAGGCAATAACATGGTAACATTTTCAGGGTCTGTACATGTGGTCCCGACACTGCGATTTTCATAACATAAGATAAACACAACATAACAAGAACATGACAATAACAATAAATTATGTGACTCATATATCATGTATACATGATGTATGAGTCACAGTCGAGGTTGCCCTAGGAGCTAGAATGCTGGGGGAAGTACAGACACTGAGCTCTTTCTTCCCTTTCTCTTTCTCACACCTGTTTTTTTTTTCATTTTTATAACCTATCTTTCATACCAAGTGTGTTCATGACTAGTCACCTGGTGCCCCCTTTCCCCCAACGTCCCCTGGGGGGAGTGGTGGCTCTCCTGACAGTGTCTGCGTGGGAGCTATGGACGGCAGGATCTGCAGTGTCTCGCCTGTGCCGACCTGTGACCCTGGACCCCCGCCCCTGCCTGTCTGGACCAGCCCCCCCCCCCTTCATTTATAAATGGACGTTCATCTAGAGCCTGTCCGTCCATGGGAGTGGATCTCTCCTTCAATGTGGTTCTCCTCAAGATTTCTTCTTTTTCCCAATGGGTTTTGAAGTTTTTTCTTGCCGAGAAGGAGGGTCTAAGGACACGGGATGCTTGGGACTTTTCATATATCTCTGTAGTTGATTGTGTTGTTGTAAAGCCCTGTAAGACGACTTTGTTGTGATTTAGGGCTTTATAAATAAAATTGAATTGAATTGAATTGAAAGAACATGTCCTGTCCGGTGGTGCATGGGACTGTGTGTTATATGGACTCAACAGCACCACCTGCTGTTGTGGCATGCAAACTACACTACTGTTCTTGCAACGTACACTGGCATTTGTGAATAAAAAAGTAATGCGGATGTAAATCAGAAAGGTGCAAATTTACTCCCAAAAGTCACGTGACGGCGGGAGCCAATTATTTCTCCAACCTGCAAAATTGTTTCTCCAACTTGCAGTACTTGTGAATGACATTTTGCTTTTGCAAAACACAATGAGCTTGTTTGTGAATCATTGGCTGTGAATAAAACACCTTTTTGTGTTTGTGAGGTTTTGGCAGAAATTTCACCCCATAAGATGTAGCCCATTACACTAAGTTGGTACATTTGCTAAAAATAATTACAACACACAAGGCTACATTCTAACAGATGCTAGTCCTCACCAGTTAGCAAAACACAGAAGCTCTGAGTCCGCTTTGATGAAGTGCCATTCAAGTGTGAATGTGTTTGGTTCAGGTGTTGTAGCAATACCACACTGCTAATGCTATTATTTTATAATTTTTTTGTTTTTATTTTGCCACCCCAACTTCTTTATTGCATTTACAACTTGTATTTAAGTAATAATTTCCAACTTGCTTATATATACATATACATATAGTACATATACATATACAAATGCACAGAGGGAGGACTCTAATAGTCAAAAGTGCACAAGGACAAGATGAGACAGGACAGTGGGACAAACCAGTTGAGTGGTTTAGTGTTAAAAACAAAACATATAAAATACATAACACAAAACAACACAAAAAACAAGACAAAACAAAGAAAGATAAAAATTACATATTCATCCTTATACATTTGTGTGTGTGTGTGTGTAGGGGAACAAAAAGTGGTGCTCTACTGCCGGGTGTTGCATGGTGGGTGGTCATGTAATGATGAAATGAAGTCATTTTTGTGATGAGTTTAAGTCGCGTACACCATCCACACGTGACTGGGATCAGGTTGGTCAGCAGTGCCGATGGAAATAACTTTTAGAAAGTAGCAATGATGACAGTGTGCAGTACAAGACATGTACGCTGTACAATGTACAATTGCAGAAATACCTTTATTTTCAAACTTTTTTTTATTTTCTATTTCACATTAATAACAGTAATTAATAGAACTATAAACTTCAGGTTTTGTATTTTTTGTGTTATATTTGTATGTTATAAACTATTTTAATTCTCTGTGTTGTCTAATACTCATGTAATCACAATATAGTCCACAATAAAGACAATGGCACATTTTCTTCAAATCGTGCAGTCATAGTCATTTTCAGAAGTGAAAGAAGAAATGCTAATCCATAGGAGACTGCATCTGCAGAAGAAATCACAATGATGATAGAAAATGAAGTATCGTTTTACTCTGTAGACTTCTCCCTTTCTTTGTTAAATGTGATGTAAGCTTCCTTCCTGTACTACAGCTGCTTTCAATAATAGGTGGCAACTGTGAGTAATCCTCTGTGGAAAGAATTTAAATAGTGACTCACATGGTAGGTACTACTCTAAAGTACTTCTTCTTGGTGTACATCAGAGAAAATTTCTCTTAGACAAGGAAAACTCAACTTCCCCTAAAATGCAATAAATTAAATTGTCAAATGTGTACAGTTGTTTTAACGTTTCATCCACTACAAATGTGTTAGAACACATTCATCTTGAAGATAAATAGACAGACAGACAGACAGACAGATAGACAGATAGATAGATAGATAGATAGATAGATAGATAGATAGATAGATAGATAGATAGATAGATAGATAGATAGATAGATAGATACACATAACCTATTATTAGATCACAGATGCATCACACTATATACTAGGAGGAGCCAGCCGTGTCCTTTGGTGGAAGAATTGGAAGTGATGTTGTCGCTGTGTGGACTCAAACCATTAAAATAGAGAAACTTTTTATGAGATATATCTGTCTATGCTAGTTTGAGATATATCTCAAACTAGCATAGACAAATGTTACAACTGTAGACATGTGTCCAAATATTACTTATATATACCCATATTTTCATTTTAGTTTAATGGGAGATGATCAGTGAATTAAGGGAAAATTGTTTGGGAAGTACCACAAAAGTAGCAGTGGCTTGTAACCTTTAGAGACCTTTTTGACAACTTTTTTTTGACTGGAAATACTGCAGGTGTTTTTTTTGTGTGTTCCAGTTGCTCTTGTTCTGCCCAAACACAGCTGTATCTGTCTTTTCATTCTTTTCCTGTGGGCAGTGATGTTAGGCACAACTGATTCAGGCAAACTGGTGGAATATGGAATTAAAGTTTGTGATTAAAAAGTGTAGTATGTAAATCTGCAGCAGACATTTCACATCTGAAGATTACACTTTATTGGTTCCGAAGGAAATTGTGATGTAGTTGACTTCTCATCCATTCCCACTGTTTCCTTCTACAGTCAATGCATTTGTCCATTGAAGGTCAGCATCTGCACTCTAATGGGACCAAATGGAGCTGGGGGTTTTTCCCATTGCTTCGAAACTTGATTAAATAAACGCCATGATTTTGTCCCACTCCAAGATGATCACCATCTCTGGGGATGAATGGAGCTGGGGGCAGGGCCTCAGCCAGCCTGGAAGCTGAATGACTCATGGCTCAGTTGGTAGTGCAGGTTGTCCAATAACTGAAGGGTTAGTGGTTTAAATCCCACTCTGTCCGAGTCAGTCTGTTGTGTCCTTGGGCAAGACAATTCACACTGAATATTTGGTGGTGGTCAGAGGGGCCATAAGGACAAGTGCCAGCTACACTTCTGTCAGTCTGTCCCAGGACAACTGTGGATACATATGTAGTTTACCACCACCAGAGGGAGCATGTGAGAGTGAATGAATAATGGATGTAAAGCACTTTGAGTAGCCAAAAAAGTGCTATATCAATCCAATCCATTATTTTCAGTCAAATCCATCATTATCAGTCAAAAGGCTGAATGTTAATTTTGCTTCGTTTCAGTCGCTTGAACCCCTACTGAGACTGATCTTGGACAACACTGTCCTGTAACCTCCCCATCAGATACCTTCATTGTGTGGAAATGTGGTCAGTAATTTTATGTATTTTTTCTAGTACATTGTCAAGTGTCAAGTATCTTGACTGCTGAACTTTTACTCCTGGAGGAAGGCTGTGCCAGAGTATAGAAGTGTCACAGAGCTGATCAAAGTTTCAACCAGAGCCATGACAGTGTGGGTCATAAGTGTCCCTGAACCAGTCGAGTTTTCATAGACACTGAATCAAAGAACAGAAAGAACATGAGAAAAAAATGATGCTGTGTGACATAAAACACCTGAGACAGACTCCCAAATGGATAAAATGACTACCATATATTCTGCACTATAGCGTGCACTGCCAATTAATTGATTACTTTCTTATATATATATATATAAAATACATAAAAATATTCATGTTAGTTATGAATTCTGAAAACTTGATGAAAATAAGGTTGAATGGATCATTACAAATATAATGTGGTTCAACTCCCCACAAAACTCAAAAGCAGTGCAATTAGTTGTTGTTTTTTTATATAGAGTACAATATGATTGGTTAGAGGCTTGTGTTATTTTTTTCAAGCTGTTGACAGACGTCACAACAAAAGGACAATAAGAGTTTTAAAAGATAACATTTTGTCATATGTGTGGACACACCAGGAAAGCACATCTTTTTAATTTATTAGGAGATAGAGGGAAAATATATAATAATAATAATAATAATAATGGAATGACTTCTTGTGACATGTTGCAATTATAATTGAATAAATGATTGCAATTGTGATTTAATTGGGAAATTTAAATTACATGCTTCTGTTTTTCAACATGAAATTTTGCATATGTCCAATGGAAAAGTGATTCACAGCAGTACTTTTACCAGAAATAATGTGACAGGGGTTCAAGGGTTAACTACTGCACTTTTCATGAAATGTGGTACAAGGCTAGGGCAGGAGAAGAGAATAAAGCCACAGGAAGAAGATACAAAACAGCTCAAAGGAGTGGTTTGGTTTCTAGTTTAAAAATAGTGTGAGTAAACTATTGACACTAGAGGAGGTTTTTGTTGCTGTTTGCTTAAAGAAGAACCAAAGAAATCAAACCATCTGCATCATTTTATAAAGCAATGTATCATATTCTTGCATCACATTTCACTGAATCACATTAGCTTCAATCAAATTACATCAGACTGTTGAGCATCGTGACAGGAATTAATCATATTGTGCTAAACTAGAAGTTGCTTCATGTGTGTCTTTCATGCACAGGTGTCAAACATAAGGCCCGAGGACCAAATGCTAAAGGATCCAATCTGGCCAGTAGGATGAATAACAATGAAGATATTACAGTGTAAAAATGATTTGAATTCATGTTCTACATAAAGAATACTGTGATCTACATTGGGTCAAGAGCACCAAAATATGATCATAATTACCTATAAATAATGAAAACGGCAGATTTTATTTTTGTTTTAACATAAAAACAGTAAAATTACATGAAAATCTTTATATTAAAAAACTATCCATTTACAAAACTGTGAATAACCAAAACAAATAAGAGCACCCTGAAATGTGTTCAGAAACGTAAGTGTAATTATATCAATATTCTGCCTGTTAGTCAGGGTTCAATGCCTTGCCCAAGGACACATCCAGAGCACGAACCACCAACCCCTCAGTCATTGGACCCGCTCTACCAACTGAGCCACAGCCGCTCCAAGTTGCTGATGTTATTAACATTTCAAGGGAAACATTACAGATGTAAATATGATCATGATCATATTATTATGTTACTGGTCTAGCCCTTTTCAGATCATACTGGGCTGAATGTGGCCCCTGAACTAAAATGAGTTTGACATGCCTACTTTAAAGGATTCGATTGTGGTATCACCTAGGTGTGTTGATGAAGCTGCACAACACTGATATACATATGCTGGCTTCTGGGGACTGTAAACCCTGTGTTCTAACTGAGAGGCAAACAGGATGACATGTGATCTGTTAGATGGAGCTGAGCTCATTACATAACATTGTCCTGCAGTGATTCACCCAGCATCACTACACGAATCATTTCAGCCCAGAACTTCTCCATTTATTTTAGTTTACAAGAGGCACTATCCACATGCAAAGCTGCATAAACCCATAAAACTGGTCTAAAAGTGCAGATTAAATTAAGTTACATTTTAACAAATTTGATTCACAATTCACACAGTTTTATATTTTACTAGTGGGGGCCTACATTTATATTTAACACCCATGGGGACCTGAATTTTGGTCCCCACAGTGACACACAAACACACACACACACACATACATACACAGGCACCTAAAATGAAAAATAATTGAATGAATGAGTCATGTAATACCATCTATGACAAAACTCCAGCAGTGTTACTTTTCCTTGATCATTCAGTCACATTAGTACTGGCTGATCCCAGAGCAGTTTTTCCTCGTGACTAGAAAAGCTTCGGTTTCCCCATGACCCAAAAACATGTTTGGGTGCAATCCTCCAGGCAGGTGATTCTGACCATTCGCCTGGATCTCCATCTGGAGATGGGTCCCTGGGCCCTGCACGTGGCTGTCCACTGCTCCTTACGGGTTGTCCCAATGGGATGGGTCAAATGCTGAGGACAAATTGTGCTGTATAGTTGTTGTAAGTACCTTAACCTTAATCTTAACCTTAGATTCTGGAACACAGGTCCACTGTGGAAAACTCCAGCCTGTCTCACCTCTATGAATACATTGCAGGGGTGGTGCTAGGGTCTGTTGGGCTCTAAGAAGAACCCTCCCAACACACACACACACACACACACACATACATACACATACATACATACACAACTAACCACACACTCACACAGACACAACTTCATAAAAAACAACACAACTGGACACACAATTACACATTACTACACTCGATCTAATACTTCTTTTAAACATTATGAAATGAACTAAGAGCAAAGAATGAGATCCAGGAGTCCCTTATTTTTATTTTTTTCCACCAACTTCTATGAGGTAGGTTGAATCACAGTCTCAAGTCAGAACAACAGAAAAACAATAAAATTGTCTTCACATAAGGAGTAGTGCAACATTAGAATGTAGTGCAACATTAAAGAAACTCTTCTGTGTGTGTGTGTGTGTGTGAGTGTTTGCACAGATCACACACACACAGAATGTTGTGAACATTGGTAGTTAAAAAAATACGATACAAAATAGGGTTTTGATTTAACTTAGGAGTGATTATGGTTGTCAAGTTTTGTTGTTTTGGGTTTGTAGGTGATTGGTGGTTGTGTATTTTCAGGTTTAATTTCATTAGGTATAGATTTAGATTTGGTTTATTTTTTCACTTTAGATTAGTGAAGCGGGTGGAGTAAATGTTCTTCACTTATATAGTCCTTTTCCACTTTCATGGTGCTCAAAGCGCTTTAGCTTAGCTTCACATTTCTAAGGTTCTGTCAGTCCTACTGGGGGCCTAAGTCAGGGTTCAGTGTCTTGCCCAAGGACACTTCAACATGTGGACAGCCAGAGCCGGGACGCAAACCGCGATCCTGACATCTTCTTTTCCTTTATCTCTGCTCCTCCACCTTAGAGGCCGTCAACAGGACGAGACTCCTTGGGATGTGGCGCAGGTCATTATTTGACAATGTGAGTGGGTGGGAATGGAGAGGTGTGGTCGTGGAGTTCTCCAGTGTCCTTCTGTATTCCTTACCGTTGCAGTGATTATTGTCTAATGGAAGGATTTACTTTGTTAACTCCAGGTGGAGACATTTTTTAATCTGTGTATTTCTTCATCAGGTTGTAGAATTTTGTGGTAGAAATATCTAAATCAGGGGTCTCCAACCTATTCCACAAAGGGCCGGTGTGGCTGCAGGTTTTGTTGAAACCAAGCAGCAACACACCAGACTTCAATCAATTAATCAACTGATCTCAGTCTGCAGAGAGTCAATTGGTCAAACTGTGAACTCTTGGTTGGTTGGAACAAAAACCTGCAGCCACACCGGCCCTTTGTGGAATAGGTTGGAGACCCCTGATCTAAATGGTCTGCACTTATGTAGCGCTTTTCCACCTTCATTTTGCTGAAAGTGCTTTACATTAGCCTCACACTTCAACATGTGAGCCGGGACGCAAACTGCCAACCTCTCAGTCATTGGGCGACCCACTCCACCAACTGAGCCACAGCCGCCCATATCTGAAATGTGTAAATTGTCCCAAGTGATTAGAAACACATGTAACCAAAGCAATAAACATGGTCTGACTAATGATGTGTGACTGCATCAGCTTTGTGTGTAATTTCCTCTTGGTTGTACATTTGTTAATTTGGCCTGTCTGAATAAGCCACTGGGGTGACAAAAGGTCTCTGTTTGTTTGGATATCAAGCTTCACACAACGACACACTTCGATGGAGACCAGCTCCTTTTTCATCCTACAGTGGCATTAAATGTCTCAATGCCATCTGGATGTGCAGAAAATAAAAAAAAGTCTCCCATTTTAATTGGTAAATATTTACTTCTAAAATCTCTCTGCTGCTACAGCCAAGACTTCTAATGATGCATTTGAAGACCTACTGGCTCTTGCTGCTTACTTTGAGTGTGATTCTAAACAAATGTAACCTGCGGATGAACCTCTTCCTAATGGCTGATAAGGGACAAAAAAACATGATGCTGAACACAGCAGCAGGCACGCATCAAATAATATCTCCACCAGCGCAGTTATACGGTCATTTTCCATCGTAAATCCTCCTTCTGTGCTGTCTGTAGTACAGATATAGTATAGCAATAATAATTACAACACGACAAAGGCTGCAGAGTGGGTGACAATTCCTAAAATAAAGCAAACTAACACTTACTTATTCTACGGCCCTCTAGAATGTTGCAACAGCTCCCATTCACTTTTAATGGATGTTCCCAGCGTTCTGCGGGCTGATTTTTTTCGATAACCGCCCGCTGCGCCATTAACGCCCGCTGCGCCATTAACATCCGTTGCCAATAGCAACGAGTTTTGTCACTTCAGATTCAGATCACTATGCAGGTAGTTCGGCCACTTTGAAAGTAAATATTTGCTACATTGTAATGGCTATTTTATCAAGTCTGTTAGAGTAGTACAGTAATACTGGTACAGTAATGAGATGTAATAATAAGTGGGGAAATATTTTTCTGATAGTCACACGTGGGCAATACATTATCCCTTACAAATGGAGCTGAACAATCTATCATTTTGGACCCAAAATCGCGATTTCAGATGACATGATTTTGGAATTGTCAAATCATGTTTTTTTGCAGCAGTCTTAACTTTTTTATCAACCACTGGATTTAATTAGTGAATGACTGATATGGATATTTTTAATAATAAGAAATATGACCAAACATCTGCCTTCTGTTTTTTTCTTCCTTTCTTTCTCTTACCCGACATTTTGAGCAATGAAAGTCAAAGGTCAAGGTCACACTAAAGGTCAACAGCTAAAACACATCAGTGGTAATATCTCAGGATTCAGACAAGATAGAATCTTGCAGTTTTTTGCATTCGCATTATCTCACCTTCAGACATCAGATGGGTTAACACATCACATCACGTTTTGACATCATATGATGCCATATCAAGCCTTGTTGGAGCAGAACAAAAAAGTCCAAACTAAATAAATTTAGAAAAACACTCAGAGAGTGCAGAGGCAGATCAGTCCCCACCACCCTTTCACTGCTCCAAGGTGGGCCGGATTAAAAGAATGGGCTGAAACGGCTGCAGCCCCCGGCCTCACCACCAGGTTGGGGGGAGGGGGTCTTGTGCCCCATGAGGGAGAAGACAGATTCCGGGAAACATTCTTTATCATAACAGGCCGACTGATTAGTGCATTACAGCAGAGACACCCAGTGTACAAAGAAACTTCCACATACTTCGTATTTCTAATGCAACTGGTCAAACTGTTCCTCAAGTCAAACACGAGAAAAGTGTCAACTTGCAGGAAAAATACCACGAAGACCTTTATGGTCTAATGTGGTCTCCCTAATGAACTGTTGCAGTTCGTGCATTTCGCAAAGGTTTCCACTGAAAACAGACAGCTGGTGACTTACTGTCATTTACGGTGGCCGAAATGCAAACGCACTGCATTGTCAAAACGCTGTAAACACAAGAAACATACACAACCAAAAACACACAGGAAACAAATACAACAGAAATACAAGGCAAGAAAAAATGCTGCAGTAACAGAAATGAAGCAGAAGCAAAAATATTCAACCCCACCAAAACAAATGTGAAAGAAAAATGGTGCAAATAGCAAAACACACTAATGCACTCCACAACAAAATGGAAGTTCACCAAAATAAAACAGAAGAAGAAGACAATGCTGGATGAAGATGAAGTTGAAGTTCATTAATTTAAGAGATTAGCGTGAAAAGGTACATTCCCTTTGTCTTTTTTACACACTTGGCCATAATCTGCGACAGTATTTTTATTTTATAATTTTATATTTCATATTTTAATTTATATTTTATTTTATTATTATTATCGCTTACATTAAAGAACTTCATCTTCACCCACCATCTTCTTCTTCTTCCATTTTATTTTGGTGAACTTCCATTTTGTTGTGGAGTGAATTTGCAGCATCTCTCTCTTGCAGTTGTTTTGGGAGCCCAACATCGTTTTATAGTTTTTGATGAGTTAAAAATACAGGATGTATATTTCAATGAATTAAGTAACTTTTCAAAATCAGTTTATCTAATATTGTTTGGGCTTAACTTGCTGTACTTGATAGCAAATCAACCTTTTCTGAGATGATTTGCCAAAGTCACCAAATCACTAATTTCTTATTTTCTTTTTATCCTACATTTTCAAATAGGTCTATTACGTTTATTCAGATGTTTTGTTTTCCATCCTCATTCTGTCAGCTTTGTCAATGTTATTGCAATGACAATAAAGCTACCCTTGAATTGAAATAGTTTGAATTGAGGTGAATTGAATTTAAATCATATTGCCAGTTCACTTTAAACTGTAGTATGTCATAGTGTAGAAAATGACATCAGGATTTTAAATAATCGTTGATTTTCATTGGGTAGACAGGATTTTAGGTTTTTATGGTACAATATGATTGGTTAAAGGCTTGTGTTATTTTTAAGCTGTTATTTTTAAGGGTCATTTATAAATGATATAGTTCCATAGAGGATTAATGTTAAATTTACATGTTTAAAAAGTTAATTCTACATGTTAATTTTCGAAATGTGTTCATGGTTAGATGTGTTTTTTCAGGATTATTTTTACAACCACGGTTGCTAGTTTTTTTGTTGTTGTTGTTTTGACTACAACTGCAGGTGTGTCACCAAACAGACAAAATATTACATGAATAATGTAAAACATTTATCTGGCCTGCTAATATTAACAATTGTGCTTATCAAAAAATTCATTTCACCCAAAGATGCTGCAAATATTACTTTTCTTTTCCGAGTATTGGCATCAGTTGTTTTCCAACTATAGTGAAGTTTTTTTATGCAGTTTTCTGACAGACTCATTTTTTGTCCTGGTTGTGTACCTGGTCTTGGCTCTATCTCACCTTGCCTTGGGCTTGAACTTGACTTGGACTCAACCTTGTTCACTGGATATACACTGTGCCATTTTGTTTTAGCCCACACAGAAAAAAAAAACATGTCTTTGGTCATTCTATGTCACACAGTTTTAACACATGAAGACCTAGTTCTATTTCCTTTTCTTGACTTTTTATAATGCATAAAGACCCAATGTTACTTTTATGGCAGTTTCAAAATATTTTTTTCTCAATAATTCAACTCTTAAGTGATTTATCACAATTTATTATGCCATAACCCTCTGTATATTTTGCGTTTTTTTCAATACACATAAGGTATTTTCCTATATTCAACATAATGATCATGCAAATGTTCATAAAAGCTCATGTTAACATTTATTCAATGAAAACTTAAAGTGACTTTCTCAGCAAAATATATCATTACGTGAATAGAAACTGTTTCCATCCACTGTCATTGATCCAACACTTTGCTGGTGAATCAATGATGGAGAAGATGACAGTGCTTCCATGGTAACTACGGAGCCTCCAAACATCCAAATGGCTCCTATCTGATGACCATGAAAAGATGGCAAACTGCATTTTACACCAATAATTAACATGCATTGATAGGTTTAGTGGATCAAAAGTTATTAAACATTTTAGATCAGTAGAAGGTTTTGGTCGTCAGTGGCTGTTTGGGTCTTCAGTGATTTATCACTATTTGTTATATGATTAGGGCTTTCAAATGATTAAATATTTAAATTTGATTAATCACAGGGTTACTTTGATTAATTTTGATTAACTCCATCTTACAGAGTGTACTTTATGTACGTTATATAGTTGACTGTTTTTTCTGTGGGATCAGGTCACAGGGAGTATGGCCAGAAAATTTTGGAAAAATCAAGAAAAAAAAGTCCCAATTGAGATTTAAAAAACGTGCATAGTGAGATAAAAATGTAAAAGTATGACATAAATTCACAATCATGAGATAAAGCAAAATTATGATATTGAAAGTCATATTTTCGCTCCTCCAATGATTTTCCCTCTGAAGTGACTTTTTCTTACTGTCACATCTGTTTAGTTTGAAAAAGTAAGGAGTCTATTTGGAGAATGTAAGTTTTGTATGATTTTGTAGTGAATCTCTTCTTCATTAATATATATATATATATATATATATATATATATATATATATATATATATATATATATATATATATATATATATATATATATATATATATAGAGAGAGAGAGAGAGAGAGAGAGAGAGAGAGAGAGAGAGAGAGAGAGAGAGAGAGAGAGAGAGAGAGAGAGAGAGAGAGAGAGACTCTCGTATTTCAGACCCATCTCCCGCCCCCCTACTGTTTTTTAATTTCTCCCGGTAATTAAGTTATTAGGGCTGAATTTCAAAAACAAAATCTGAAGACGTAACATTTTCCAGTTTCCACAGATCATGTATGGAACGTGTACACGTATATATACCACACCTCAAACTAATATCATTGGTCACCCAACTCAATAGACTCACCGCTGACCTAACATCAGGTTAGCCAGCTAGCTATAGTAATATGGAGGATTTAGCTATTTCATTCATCAATAATATTTTTTATTCATCATGCTTTCGTGCCAACACTTCCAGCAGCCAGGAAAGGGAGAAGTAGAAGCACGGACAGGAGAATGTTCACTTTTGGAAGTGTGTGTGTGTGTGATTAAAGTTAAAGTGAGCAGACATCCCGGTTTTACCAGGACAGTCCCAATTTGGGGTTGTGTGCCCTGAGTTATGACAAAAGTCTGTCCGGGACACAGATGTGTCCTGGTTTTCGCCACATTTGAGTAACATGGGAATAATCATAGATATGAATACTAAACACCACATTGACCACTGTCTTGTATATTGTGACAAATGGCTTCAGTCGGATATAACACTGCATTTGTCACATTCTCAGTTGCTATGCTACAATAAAAACAACATTGCCATATAACACCAAATATAGCCAAGTTCCATATAGCCGCTAAGTTCCATTGAAAAGCTGGGTGCATTTATATTTTGACAAATGAAGGCCAGTTCCAAATAAGCAGGGTCTAATTGATTATGAATCAAGGAAGAAGGTTTGACCACTAGTGCTGCAGGTTTTTCCTCTTAGATTATTTTGTTTAGTTTCTAGGCTACGTAGAACCTACTGTGTTTTTTCACTCAATTGCTGCATCAGTGGAACGAAAAGTAAAAAGAAAAAAAAGCTTCTGGAAAATATGCATTTGAAAACTCGGGGGAAGCAGGTGTTATGGTTTCTAGTGGCTAAATTAATCATTTAAAAGGAATAGCTTGTTTCTAGGACACATTGTTATTTAAAACACAACTACAAACAAAAGGCCTTTTAAGATAACGAATTTCATCTGAGATATTGATAAATGTGGGCTTCAACAAAAGGATGAGTACTTCAGTGCCACATTTACATAAAAATGGTGTGTGTGTGCACAATGACATACCAATTTACCATCATTTATCATCATAAAAAAAAATTTGCTCACTAGTGTCACCCACCGCCACTGCAAAAAACACCCAGATTCTGCTACTCTAATGTTGGCAGGTATGGGCTAGTGTTAAGATAGCACATCGGAGTTAAGGCACAAAATGGTGACAAATGCCAACTTTGTTACATGTCCCAAGATTTTGATGGTAACAATTTGACAATAACTAACATGTCACATGTTTTCAGTCACTTCAAACCATTTTGCTTTAGTTTATACATATATTGAGAGTTCTAGGTATGTTTTTTTTTTTTTGTAAAGGTAGGATTTGTGAAGTCAGCATAACAGAGTTGACAAAATATACTCTTAGTTCACTGATTTTCAGTTAAAATATAAAAAAATTGTATATGTTTAAACTTGGTAGATTCTGCAAGTGTAAAATTTAAAATATATATATATATATATATATATATATATATATATATATATATATATATATTATTTTTATTATAATTTTTTTTATAACTTTTGTACCCACAATTCTTAGATGGCCTGTATATTGGCATGTGTCGGCCAATATTTATGTGCGCCAATCTTGTAGAAGTGCCGCTGTGTTACAGGACTGGTATTGGAATACTTTCATCCTCCAGCTCAGTGTACATCCATCTCTGCTGCAGCACTAGCATATTGCCTTGTACGCACTGCTCTCTATCCCTGACCCAGTATGCTGTGTGATCCTGCCTACAGCCTCATTTGTCTCCATCAGGGGACAGGCGAGGTTACGACTCACCAAAGCGCAGTACGTTTCTGGCGGATCTCCACACGTGATATTTGGGGGGTCGAGGGCCACTCGCAGGTACTTTGTCATGTCAGTAGCTTCCGGCTGACAGGCCATGTAGTCCCACGCCAGACCCTCCTCCGTATAGATCTGGGACTTGCACACATCATAGTGTCCCCAGGCCGCTGGGTAATGTTGCATGGCATGTGCCACGCTGGCGCACACGGCTTGCAGAGTGAACAATAAAGACCAAAGCATTGCTGATCTCATTTTGTATGGCCGTTGTAGTTTTTTTTCTTTTCGTTTTATCTATACAGCTGCTCCTGCACCAATATCGCTGGAAATGTTCTAAATTAGCTGCAGTTTTGAGCCATGCAATAAAGCATTTGGGAAATGTGGCAGCATCATGCTACTGTTCTAATAGCAGCTTCAGGCAACGATTAGCCCCCATTCAGTTCTTTTGTCTTTGATTGCCACCACTTGTGCCTGGCTGATGATGGCTGTCAACAAGTGAACGTCTTCACAAGTGTTGAGTGTTCAAAGGGTCAACCAGAGGTAAAGACGGCATCCACAGAGGGGTGACACTCACAAGGCAAGTGGCTGTCAGATGGCCAGGCTTGATTTTCTGTCAGTTGTGGTTTTGGCAACAGGCATCATCCTAAAGGACAAAGGAGGAAAGCAATTAGAGGAAGAAAACAGGTCATATACTGTGAAAAATGTATCCATGGTTTTACAGCATTCAAAAGGAAGAGTGAAAAAACTAAACTGATCTATAAGTAAAATGCTTCAGGAATCAAATTAATGAAATGTTCCCACATGTATGTTAGTGACAAAGAAAACTCAAGTCTTAAATGCTGGTTGGATCAAGTTTCCAAGATAAGTCTGGGCTCAAAATGTGAAATTGTTTGAATGAACAAGAGAATAGGTTTTTAGTCCAAAGTAACTTTGGTCTTATATCTACCAGATCTACTTCAAAACACTGTCTGCACATAATGATCCATTCACTTTAAATGTAAAAAAAAATCATATAAAAAAAAAAATCAAGACATTTCACAAAAATAAACAAATTAGTGAATAATATATACAACATATAGAGGGAAATTTTAAAAAAGCAAGAAAATTGATGAATGAACAAATTCTGAAAGAAAATTAACAAAAAAATTTACAAATAATGACAAAATAATGAAGACAAATCACAAAAATCAACAAATTAGTGAAGAAAATGAACAATATATGGAGGAAAATTAAAAACAAAACTAACACTGGTTTACAAGTGAAATGCTTCTGCAATAAAACAACTGAAAAGTTCCCACATATGTTTGTGATAAAGAAAACTCAAGTCTTAAATGCTGGTTGGATCAAGTTTCCAAGATAAGTCTGAGATCAAAATGTGAAATTGTTAGTTCAAAGGAATATTGGTCTCAGATCTACTTCAAAACACTATCTGCACATTACTTTACATGTAAAAAAAAATAAAAAAATAAACAAAATTCACAAAAATACACAAATTAGTGAAAAAAATAAACAACATATGGAGGGACTTTTAAAAAAATCAAGAAAATGAATAAATTCTGAAAGAAAGTGAACACATTTTTTTATTTAAAAAAAATCATAAAATAACAAAGAAAATTCACCAAAATAAACAAATTGGTGAAGAAAATGAGCAGTATATGGAGGGGAAAAAATTATAATAATACAACTTAAAGGAACAAAATATTGAGGAAAATTAAAAAGTGAGCTAACAGTGGTCAGTCAAATGGACCCAGAATTACACATTCCTATGAATACGTATGTATTCACAGCAATGTGTAATTTGTAATACACAAACACACACACACACATTTATGATCTCACTGGTACATTTTGGAAATTGAAGTAATAATGCAAGACAGACTGTTGCACAAAAATGGCCACTGTTACAAAATAATGTGTCATTTATGTGTTTAAACAGCAGGTTCTGCATGTAACATGAATGGACACAATGGGTTACACACAAAACCTGGAAGAATGTCAATTCATTAAAAAAAAAAAAAAACAGATGTCTGGATTACAAAAGTCACTAGGAACATGATATTTAATATTATTATTTATGGTTTAATGAATAATAATGTTTAATAAATTATAATGGTTTAAACACATGCATTACTACAGAGGGGTCGATTTTCCGTTTGTATCTTTATTACTACAAGTGTCGGTCAACACTTTGGACAAAAATTAACAACTCAAAAGGCCTGAGAACTCTATTAGCATCTATGCAAATGTAGCCATTACCTGAAACCGGCTAGAGTGTGTCGGGGAGGGAGGCACAGTTTAGGGCTCTGAATTCCTAACTCCTCAGAACAAAACACACTTTTACACAACTTACCTATGCACTAGTAAAAGGCAGAGTGTAGTTGTGCACCTAACCCTAACCCCAACCCTAATATCTAGAAATAATGTCATTATCAGTAAATTTGCCTTTATGTAGTTTGGCTATTGGTAAATCTTTCTAAATTGGATAACTGTGTAAGGACAACTTAGCTGGAAATATCATTGCTATAAAAGACACACACACTTTTGCCTAGTAATGTTTAGTTTATAATTGTAAATATGCATGGATTTGGTTTTATTATTTATATTTTTTTACTAACTGGAACTGTGCAAAATTTGTATCTGTGATAAACTAATGCAGATTTCACTTATTTGTGGCTCAATTGGCTGACTTTAGCAAAAAAAGAGATGTGCAGAGATGTCATTGGCAGAATATCGTTCATCCCAAACATTGGAAAAATAGGAAACCCACGGATCATTGGAACTATGTCCCGAAACCGCTTTCAATATATCATGCATGTATATCATGCTTTGATGATTGGCAAAAAAAAACCTTTGCTGCAATTTCTGATGTGTGGGGATGGTTTGTCACTAACTGCATCACATGCTACAACCCTGGTCAACATTTTACCATTGATGAACAGCTTTTCCCGACAAAGACTCGCTGCTGTTTCCTGCAGTACATTACAACCAAACCTGACAAGTGTGGGATCAAGTTTTGGGTGGCCTGCGACTTGAAGTCCAAGTACATTTTCAATGTCATCCCACATCTTGGAAAGGACCCCAGCCATCCCAATGGGGAGAGGGTATCTGAGAACGTAGTGATGAGGCTGATGGAACCATTCCTGGACTAGATGTTTGATTAGAAGAGCTGGATTCATTGATGTGTGGATTTTGATTTATGACTTATATTTCAGCCTAACAACAAACATGAAATTCTGCGTGTACGCTTGTAACGTGCCACCTAAACACCTGAGTTTGGAAGCTAGGAAACTCGCACCCACTCTGAACACAAAACATTGTACGCTCCAAATGTGCAATGCCCGAGTATAGATGCTGGATAACCACAGATAAACAAAATGTGTCCCTCCAGTTCAGTCTGTCAACTATGGCTCAGATCATTTGGATTACTGCCCTGTACCTGCTCTGGACGTCCATATGAGGCCCAGACACAGTTGCTTTTGGGTTCACCTGGTTCTGCAGAAGCACCTGCAGCACAGGGAATTCCACCACCTCCTCCAGGAACTCTGTCTGATTGATGTCATCTTTCACCGCTATTTCAGGCTCAGTTTTTCTTTCTGCCATCTTCTGGGTTGGTCAGAGAGTCGTAACTTGTAACTCCCCTTTCCCCCACATACAGTTTCAGGTAATGGCCACATTTGCAATATTCAGCGAATTGAGCCACTAACAACTGTTAGTAATAAATCCAAATCCATGCACATTTACAATTATAAACTATGCATGTGTGTCTTTTATACCAATAATATTTCCAGCTTACATAATTATCTATTGACTAAAGCTTTTTAGAAAAATTTACCCATGGACAAACTACATCAAGGCAAATTTACTGACAATGACATTATTTCTATATATTTTTTAGGTTGTGCACAATCACACTCTGCCTGTTACTAGTTTATAGACAACTTGTGTAAAATGGTGTTCTTCAGAGTTAGGAGCTGACCTAAGCTGTGCCTCCCTCCCCCACACACTCTAATAGAGTTTTCAGGTAGCTGCCTTGGCTTTTGTGAAGAACCTGTCTGTCCAATTTGTCTTGGCTGTTACCACTGTGAGGTGTGGCCTCCTCACCCCACCCAACAGCCTCATTGCTATAACAAAATGACTGATTAGTGTATTCATAAAAAGCAAGAACGTCAAATGACCTTTTCTACGATTGCTAGGTATTTCAGAGATTTCATTGTACAATACTGTGATGACAATAAGTAAGAATAAATGAATGAATAAATACATGAATGAATATCCTTTATTTAATGTTACATTTAAATGTAATACAAGATAAAACAGGATCAAAACAAATAATATTAAAAAATAAGACTGTAAAATATATCTATTCTATTCTATGACTATCTTAAACCTTGTTTTCCAGATCACATCTGCTGATACTTAGGCAGAGTTTCCCCTACTAATATTGCTCTTATTTTCGGCCCCAATATTTGATTAAAAATTCATTCATTTTGGAATGGCTCAGAGCAATAGTATAATTTTGTGCATTTATCTGTGATCATCATTAGGTACATCCTGGGGGGAAATATGTCTTCATTTGCCTTATTATTAATATTGGATCTAACATGCTGGTAAAAAAGCCAGACACCAAAATGGACCCAGTTTCATAAAAGTATCTACAGTATATCAGAACAGATAAAACTGAAGATAAAGTGATTTATTTCAGCAAATCTGACTTTTCCTTAACATAAACCCAGTGTCTCCATCCACTGTTATTGAATCAACTCCATGGGTTTTACTGGTGAATCAATGTTGTAGAAAATGAAAAGATGACAAACTGCATTTTACACCAATTACCATATTTTCTGCAGTATAAGGTGCACTTAAAAGAATTTTCTCCAAAAACAACCGTGTGTCTTATACAGTATTCCAGAGCACCTTATATATGGATTAATCCTGTGCTTAGTAACAGCTTTTATCTGATCTTTTGAATTTTTATCACATAATTCTGACTTTTTATCTTGCCTCGTCATCTGAACCTACTTTATCGTCACTAGGGTCACAGGGGTCTGTGGGGGCCTAATCTCACTACAGTGGGTGAATTTCACAGAATAATAGTATGTTTTGTTTTGTGTTTCAACTCAACAAGGTTGGCAGTTATTGTGACTGTTTAGCTTCGCCTAATGTGCCTTATAGTGCAAAAAATATGGTATTACATGTATTAAAACATTTATATCAGTATATGGTTCTGGTAGACAAAGGATGTTTGGGTTAATTTACTGATTATGTATTGATAGGATGAGTGCATCAATATGTATTAAACACTTTAAATGAGTTTCTGGTTTTGGTTGACAGTGGATGTTTGGGTTGTTATTGGTTAAAACTATGACATACTTAGTATTGCATACTGAGTGTAATTTTTATAGAACTGTTACTAACATTCCCAGTTGATTTTTATTAAGATTTAAGTTCAGTATGTAGTATTTTCTGGCATCTAACAGTGAGCAGCTTACAAGCACACGAATACTCCTCATCTTATCCTCTTTGCAGTTTCTACAAAAAATGTGCAAGAGAAACTCAAGAGTACAGACTAAAAGCCTGGAAAGAAAATCTCCAAATAGAAATTACAGACAAGGGAGTGAGAAGTATGTGTTGCAGCTCAAAACGTGTCCATTAATTAAAAAAGTTAATACAGTACAAATGGTTAATGTCAGAGGTGTAAGAAACTAAGAAAAAGTACTTCCTTTACTTATGGGGTTTTGAGCCCTCATCCTTTCCTCCAAGGCAGCTGTGTCTGGAAGGCACTCCCCGCCCCCCACCGGCTCTAGCCAATCACAGCACTCGAGGTGGATTTTTGTATTTTTCTCTGAGGTGGTACTGAGGTGGTTGTACAGTTCAGCCGAGGTGAGTCGTCTGTACCTTGATTAATTCAGAATCTAATCTTTTCCAGATTTCCCCGACACAAACAAACAAACCAACCAACAAACAAACCAATGAACACTGGCAAAAACGGTAAAAATCCTCCTTCACTTAATTGTCGCCTCTTGAACCACATTTATTTGTAGTCGTCCATTCAACCCTATGTTCATCAACTTTTCAGAATTCATAACTAACATGAATGTTATAATTTTTTTATCATTTTAGAATCAGAATGAACTGACATGTTTTTCAGTCAAAATATGTTCATGCCATTGTTCTGTTATCAATTGTTTTTTTGTTTTTTTTACATTAATTCATGAAAAAATATAAAAATAGAAAGCCTAATGAGGGTGGCATGGTGGTGCAGTGGTTAGCGCTCGTGCCTCACAGCAAGAAGGACCCAGGTTTGATTCCCACATCAGACATTTCTGTGTGGAGTGTCAGTGTGGGTTTTCTCCAGGTACTCCAGTTTCCTCCCATCATCCAAACACATGCACTGATAGGTTAATTGGTTAATCTAAATTGTCCATAGGTTGAATGTGTGAATGATTGTTTGTCTATATATGTTCAGCCCTGCATTGAACTGGAGACTCATACAGGGTTTCCCCCGCCTTCGCCCAAAATAAAGGTCAACGGTCAATTTTGTAAAGTGAGCATAGCAAATTCATTTTAGGCCTTAATACACTTAAAATCAAAGGTCATTCTTTTTTTTGATGAATTTCCTTAACAAGTCCCAAAGAGGCTTTAAAAAACCCCAGTATCTCACATACAGGACACACAAACACAACATATATTTTACAATCAATCAGTCACAATGTTACTGAAATAACTGCATGTTATTGAACCTTTCTCACCTGCAAAGTCATATCTGCATCTGACTTTCATTTAAAAGAATGTCTCATCTTGCAGTATTTAAATGACTCCTACTTCAGCTCATGCATCTTCATATCTGATTTTGAAGTTCCGTTTGTCCTGATGCCTTCAAAGGCATTTGGGAATATTAAAGTAAGATTGGGAGACAGAAATGGTCTATTTGAGGGATTGTACGTTTCTCCGAGCTATCACAAGCCATCAGTCAGATGGCCTAACTCGTCAGGTAATGGTGCCTGGCAGCAGTCTTTGGAGACTCGCACGACCTCAACAACTCAAATAAAAAAAAGTGTATGTGGCAGCAGGTAAAAAATAAAATGTATCTACAGCTGCCTCCAACAGAGTAATGATGCTGTAAATAGGAGTTAAGTTACTGTTGACTGTCAGTGTGCTTGCATCTTTACTTTATAGATAGCCTGAGGTTCTGCCTTAGAAATCCCCTGAAGTCGCTGTTCAGTAGGGGAAAATAGTGCTTACATTTCATATCCAATCATAGCAGTCTGTGTATGAAGTATAATTCAAGTGCATCAGTTCACATTGTCTCGTGAAGGACTCCAGTTTAGAGGGTATTTACTATTTTCATTGTCCTACTCGTCCCACTACAAATCTGTGTTGACACATGTGAGTTTGTTCTTCGCTGCCTTAACATTGTGCCTGTGTTATTGACGAACAACAAACAGGACCTCAGCTCTTCAAAATGCTCTGCAAAGCTTGTTCCGTTTTCCACCTTGTACCAAGAAAAGAAAGAATGAATTCAAGAGATGGTACAGCTCACCTTCAAACTGTCAGTTGATAGGACACTTCCTAATCAGCCTATAATGAAATATCAATTTCCTAACTGATAAATAAAGTGTATTTGATTTGATTTGATTTGATCTGAAGGCTCCAGAAAGTAGGTGAATTTATACCTTTATGACAAACAGCAGTTAACTGGAAAGTGCCTTTAACCTGGATTTCAGGTTCATCAGTAACACAGACTGAATGACCCCAGTTGAAGCCCCTCCCATAGACTGAATAACCCCCTGGCCCGACATGAGAAAAAATAAATCTGAATAAGAAAAAAGACAAAATGTGTGAATATGGTTACCTAACTACAGAACAAACCAAAGTCACAACTTTTTTTATATAGAAAGCGTAATGCATTGTGGATATTTTAAAACACACAAAGATGTAAAAATATTGCAGGAAAAAAGATGTGAAACTTAAAAATACATAAAAATATTAACATGTTTATTCAGCACTTTCAATAGTTTCAACAAAACAACTCGAAACTAAACAACTGTAAATAATTGTTCCATTTAATTAACATTTTTAATCAGAATGATGGATTAAAGCATTTATTTCGACAAACCTAGTTCATAGGGGTCATCATTTTCATAAATTTCCATACTTCTCACACATTTATATTTTAGTCGTGGGGACCTAAATTTATATTTAACCCTCATAAATGTTGGTTCCCTGAGGTTGTCAAAGCACTCACATTCTGTACTTAACTAGAAGTACAGCTACTTGTGTGAAAAAATCAGAACCCGCTTTAATCTTACTGGGGTCACGGGGGTCTGTGGGGGCCTAATCAAGCTACAATGGGTGAAGGCAGGGGACACTCTAAACATCAGTTCATCTCAGGGCTGAACATATATAGACAAACAATCACTCTCACATTCACACCTATGAGTAATTTAAATTAATCAATTAACCACATAATCATGTGTTTGGATGATGGGAGGAAACTGGAGTACCTGGAGAAAACCCACACAGACACGGGGAGAACATGCATATATATATATATATATATATATATATATATATATATATATATATATATATATATATATAAAATTAATTTTTTGCTATAGATGAAGCATATAGATGATTTGTTTATTGGGTCATGGTACTCAGTTTAGTGGGTATGGACAGGATATTCAGGAAAAATAAATACAAGATTTTTTTTTTAAATTATGAGATTTTTAAAAATCTAAATCAATAAAAAGATAAAAAGTCAAAAGTATGACACAAAAAGTCACAGGTATGAGATAAGAAATGGATAATTCTGAGGTAGAAAGACAATTTCTGATTCACGACTTATTTTTCATTCTGTCCCATTTGTCTAGTTTGAAAAAGTAATGAGTCTATTCTGAGAATGTAAAGAGTACAAAGTACAGATATTTATATTAAAATGTGGGGAGTAAAGGTAAAAAGTTGCCAGAAAAATAAATGTAAAGTACAGATACCTAATGGATGGCACCGTACAGTAACATGTCCTTCTACTTAAACACTTCCACCTGTGTTGGTTATGGTGTCAAAGGTCCTCATGGTGTAACTGTGTAAACAGATCAATGTCCCCAGAAAGATAGAAATACACCAAACACACACCACACACACACACACACACACACACATACACACACAGGCTTCACTGCACCCTACCAACATACGGGGACATTGTGATTCAATATTTTACGTTGGCCAACTTGTCTTCGGCTAACAATTGTGTCAGTCTGAAAGAAGTTTTGACCAAATCGAAGCCAATTACTGCCTTCCTTGTCTCAATGTAATACCCCTTTTACAAAATGACTACAGGCTTGAATACATTCCATCTGAATGAAAGATATTCATGTGAGCCTGAGAAATGATCTGCGCTGCAATTTGGACTCTGCAGACCCTTCAAAGTGAGTCATGTCAGGGGGTATGGATGGCAGGTTTCATAAGACTAACATCCAGCAGGAGGCGGACATGAAACTGGTACATGGAGGGGGAAAAATACAATGGGGAAAATTTTGGCTCTTTAAATGTGCTCATGTCAATCAACAAAACTCCTAAGAAGAGGCCAATTACAAATTCGAAAACATCACTTGATATTTGACTGATGAATAAGTCATTTCTTTATGAGTAAGCCTGTATCAAATTTAAATAGAAATGTCAGCCCCTGATCTGAGATGCATGGTAGGATCGGTCGCTCGTTGCACATGCTCACACACTCATGGACACACACATATACCAAGATAAACCCTCCTTTCATAACACAGAGGTTGACTTTCATTATAAGACAGTCAAATTAGGTGCCAGCAGAAAGGTGGGAGAGGTTGCTTATCTTATTTTTATTTAATAGGGAACATTCAAAGCTAATAAGTGATGGTAAATGGAGCCAAACAAAGGGATATTGGATTTAATTCATACATACTTGGAGTAATGAAATCTATATAGATGAAAAAAAGGGGTATGAAGGGTAAGAACCTCTATGGACTAGCAGCGTTCAACATTAGAGAACAACTAAAGTGCGTACAAGACCTGTATGCAAAGACCTGATATATATGCTGCATATATACAGCATATACATATCATATATACACACACTCCTCTAACCTCCCCCTCAGATACATTTAGTTTTGTTTGTGTGTGTGTATATATATATATATATAGAGAGAGAGAGATATTTGACTCCAATGACTGTCTCCCTGGTCTATACCTGTTTGTCATATGAAATTGTTATTTCGCAGTATAGCGCCCATTACATATTTGCCAAATACACTGTTAGTAAAATGGCAGTAGATTGGACATACTTACACAAATTTGGCTGAAATATGACTCAGATGTCTATCTCTCAGTCCTACACCAGTTTATCAATAGGAATTGTGATTTTACTCTATAGCGCCCCCTACAAAATCGCCTTTCCTAAAATGGCTGTAGCTCGGGCATACAAACACCAATTTGGCTGAAATTTGACTTGGACGTCGCAAGGAGAGGCGGTCACAAGGGATGGTGAAGGCCTTTGAGGCTGCTTGCAGTTTTTATTATTATTAGTAGTAGTAGTAATAGTAGTAGTAGTAGTAGTTGTTGTTGTAGTAGTAGTAGTAGTAGTAGTAGTAATAGTAGTATTATTAGTATTATTATTATTAGTAGTAATAATAATAAGTATAGTCAAAAAACCAAATATTATGGTTTGGATAATGTTGGAGCATGCCAACTTGGATCAAACAGAACAGAGTCTGAACCTGTTTCAAGTCCAACATCATGACTGCACACATGAGGCACCAAAAGAAGGTACAGAAAACCCCGCAGGTTAAAGTCAACAATCCAAATACTTTTTTTGGTACTGCAGACTGCAAAGAATCACTGCGGACAGTTACATAAAACTCCCCAGCAGCGCTATTGCTAACGATTACCCATGATACAATACTCCGTGTGAATTTACCCCACTCACCAAACACCCAAAAATTATATTAAAAAAACTAAACATATGCAAAACTATGAATATATATGCAATTAATATGCTTATTGAACACCTTTAACAGTTTCAACAAAACAACTGTAAATAACTGTTCCATTGAAATGTGTTCAAATGTTTAATCATGATGAGTTCATCTGAGTTACTGTGTTTATGTTGACGGACCTGGTTAATAGGGTCACATCATTTACATAAATTTGCATACTTCACACAATTTTATATGTTACTCGTGGAGACTTACATTTTTTAACCCTTATGGGGACCTGACTTTTGTCAGAGGTCCCCATGGTGTGACTGTGTAAACAGATCAATGTCCCCATGAAGATAGGAATACAGACACCCCCCACACATACAGGTTTCCAAGTCTCATGAGGATCAAGTTTACAATCATCACTTGGAGGTAAAGTACCCATTGGGTGCTAATAATTAATTAATTAATTTAAAAACATGATAAAATAAAATAAAATAAAAAAATAATATATATATATATATATATATATATATATATATATATATATATATATATATATATATATATATATATATATATATTATAGAGTCACATAATTTGTATACATTTACATACTTCACAGAAATTTCTATTTTACTAGTGGGGACCTTTATCTCTATTTAACCGTTGTGGGGACCTGGATTTTGGTCCCCATGGTGACAAAGGTCCCCATGGTGTGACTGTATAAACATATCCATGTCCACATAAAGATAGAAATATAACCACACACACTCACACACACACTGCAGTCCACCCAAGAAAATAACCAGCTACAATATTATATTTGCTGCTGTGTCTATATACTAGTTCTTTCCAGGTGTCTTCTTCTGTTTTATTTGAGACACATTCATCATTAGGTCCTTAACTATAGTCGACTACATGTGAGTGTGATCCACACTTAATATCCCTTTTATAAAAAAGAGCCTGTATACATTTCTTCTTACAAAAAAGAAATAAGTAAAATCGGCAGTATATTACATAAACTACTTAATTGAAACTGAAATAACATGTCTTGCATGAACTTTTGCTGCATTTTACGCCACATGTCTTTAACACAAGCCAAATGTTTCTTATCATTCAGTTACTTTTTGTCATGGAAACAGAGGCTGTTCTAAATACTGATTCTAATCTGTGTAAAGTTTTAAGTTGTGATATATATTCTACTTTGATTAGTTTGGATTTTTTTTTGTTTCATTTGACATAATTTCTATCTTGTATTTTAAGAAAGTGCCTGAGAAGTTAACATGTACACTGATTACTGATTTTCTGCAACAAAGATAGAGTAGAATAATTGCACAGAACTATACATTCTATAAAGTCAGTTAGAATTAACCGTTGTTAAACACCTAAATAATAAATAAATAAAAGACATAATAATAATGGTAAAAAAAAATGCAATAAATAAATAAATACTTTTTTAAAAAATACATGAAAATAAATCCTTCTTTTCTTTAAACTAAACACAAACTCTTTAAACCTTTGAAAAATACATGTATCACTTTGCACCTGTTTCTGTCATCCTTTATGGGGACTTCTGGAAAATAACTAATTCATGTAGCTCAGTTCATACAGACACACAAGCATACAACTCTCCAGTTATCATGAATGCAAATTATAATGAAAATAACACAAAATAGAAGTCCAAAAATATGTTGTGCATGGCCCTGCTGTGATCAAAATATGTGATCAACAATTTGGGAGAAAAAAAAACCCAACTTCCTTTAATAAACAAGTCAGATCATTTCTATCATTTTTCACTCTCATTGGTCCTACTGCAGTCCATCGCGCACACACTAAACAGATTTACATCATATTGTGTTTACAGTACAATGCTTCAGGAATAAAACTAATGAAATATTCCCACATGTGGGTTAGTGATAAAGAAAACTCAAGCCTTAAATGCTGGTTGGCTCAAGTTTCCAAGATAAATCTGGCCTCAAAATGTGAAATTGTTTGAATGAACAAGATAATAGGTTTTTAGTCCAAAGTAATATTGGTCTTATATCTACCAGATCTACTTCAAAACACTGTCTGTACATTTTTAAATTCCCATCATTTTGACAGACAGGGTTGTAAAAATTCCGTCATGACAGATTGTTTTCCGTTGTTCCAAATGTCATTTTTAATGAGTCGTATCTACTAATATTTAATGGTGAAAAACATCTAAGTGATGCAGTAACTGTAATGTAGTTCCTGCTGGATGATAATGCTCATCTTTTTTCACTGTGTTAATCAGTTTGTCACATTTACTGGACTTTTGACAAGAATTGTTTTGACATTTAGCACTAGCAAAGTACTATCTAATTATAGCTAATGTCAATTAAACAATCAAACAAGAGTTGACAATGACTGACTAATAGTTAGACTCACCAACAGGAGGTCTACTACAGATGGACTGATGGTGTCATGTGACAGAAGTAACTGTGTTACAGATGTATGGTCCATTTTACAATTTTACCACTGGTACCCACATACATTAGACCCTTAACCAGATCCATCATTAAACACAGTGTCTACTTATTAACTCACTTTAAGGGCTTTATTTTTGTCTAAAACACACACCATCAAAGCTGCTCAGTAATATAATATATATAAAGCTCCTTCAAAATAAAAGGGCACAGTCTACCAACCCTCAGTTGGTAGATCGGCTCGTCCAATGACTGAAAGGTCGGCGGATCATATCCCGACTCTGGTTGTCCACATGTCAAAGTATCCTTGAGCAAGACACTGACTCTCCCAGTAGGACTGACAGAACCTTAGAAACCTACTGGTGTATGACTGTGTGTGAATGAGTGAATGTGAGGCTTAAGTGAGGCTAAAGTGCTTTGAGAACCATGAGGGTGGAAAAGCACTATATAAGTGCAGAACATTTACCATTTACAAGAAACTGGCTGTGTGGATCAACCACAGGTCCACGGTTTCAACTATGAATCTTCTTTAATTTTTGCACTTCCTGTTCCACTACCCACCCATACTTCCTTTAACTTTATGCTTTATACTGTATGTATCCCTGAATGTATTTTAATATTTGCCCTTCCCCGACTCCCCGCATGTAATTGCGAATTATCCCGTTGGAAACCAGAGTCGGTCCAGCACTGTGTGGTGTTGTATTCAGTGTAATAGTGAACAGTCTATACAGGATATATATATATATATATATACACATACATATATATAGCCTGAATGGGCTAACAATATTCAGATCCAACAGAAGCCATGCTCTCACAGATAAAACCCGGGGGGTTGTTGTTTGTATCTACACTAACAGCAGATGGTGTTCGCCTAGACGGGCTAAAATCTACATTTTCTTTTAACACATACTTCATACAAAATCAGTAAATTTTTATGATTTTTAAACGGCTTGAGGAATAGTGTTGGGGCCTTGGAACAAATTAGGCCCTTTACATGTAAAATGCAACTCTATTTACGAAACATTCAAGGTACAAAAACACTTCTGGAACAAATGAATTTCATAAGTAGAGGTACCACTATATATTTAAAAAAATTAACAACTAACAACATAACCTAGCTGTAAAACATCTACAAAATAATACCAAACCAAATATGCAGCACATCCAAAGCTGTCCGTGTTGTGTGCATCCTTTCACTGACCCTATTCTGTATGAATGATGCACAGTATCTTGTATCTTGAGTGTCTTACTCGCCGCTCTCAAAATGCAAGGAAAAGCTCAGGGATGTCATAATTTCACTGGGAAAAATATGAGGTCAGATTCTATATTAAAAGTCATCAATATTTTAGCAGCTCATCGTACGCAGAGAGAGAGAGATGGAGAAAGAGAGAGCTAGAACTAAGGCTGACCACCTCATCTCTCTCTCTCTCTCTCTCTCTCTCTCCCTCTCTCTCCCTTTCTCACCCTTTTCCCTCACTTGTTTTTGAAGCCTCTGAAACACCCCCTTGTGTTCGCTTGCATTCGATCCCCTGGGCAGCTCAAGCATGAGCAGAGTGTTTTAAAAGTCAGCAGGCAGCCGTGCCCCGTGGCTTATATTGGTTACAAACTCCCAGACAGACTCTTAAAAAAAAGGAGAAGAAGAAAATTGCGGATGTATTCCTGTTCATTTTGTAGCCATCCTGTGAAAGTGTGTCTTTGCTTTGTCTCATTTCCCTCTTCTTTTCTTTTCCTCTTCTATTGTTCTTCTTCTGTCTTGGATGTGGCTCCCTCCACACTCCTAGGACACGAGGGCGGGGGACCTGTCCATGGTGCTGAAAAAGCAGGACCTGTCCATGGTGCTGAAACACAAATCTGCCCCACTGAACCCTGCAACTTGTCCTGCCAGTACCCCAAACACTGATACTGATTGGAAGATTGTAAATGGTAAATGGACTGCATTTATATAGCGCTTTTCCACCTTCATGGTGCTCAAAGCGCTTTACATTAGCCTCTCATTCACCCATTGACACACACACTCATACACCAGTAGGTTTCTAAGGTCTAAGGTCAGTCCTACTGGGGGCCTAAGTCAGGGTTCAGTGTTTTGCCCAAGGACACTTTGACATGTGGACAGCCAGAGCCGGGACGCGAACCGCCAACCTCTGGGTCATTGGGCGACCCACTCTACCACTGAACCACAGCCGCCCAAAGATTGTACCTTTATTGACTTTGAAATAAAATAAAAAAGGACAGTGACAGGGCAGATTAGTGCTGGCTCTTTATCTACTGTAATCGTTTCTCATTTTCCCTGAGCCTTTTATTATTATTATTATTATTATTATTATTATTATTATTATTAGGCCTGTCAATTTTTTTTTTTATCAGATTAACCAAAAGACTTGCTGTGGATTAATGCTGATTAATCATGATTAAATATCATTGAAGTTTAATCTATACACTGAAAAAAAAATCTAGATTTTTTTCATTTCTTGTCCAAATATGTCATCACACTTAAAATAAGAAAGAATCACCTACAGAAGAATTTTTTGTAAGATATAAAGACGTAATTTTTAGACAGTAGAAAATGGAAAATCTTATTTAAAGACATCTGACTAAGATCCTTTTCATTTGTTCCATTTGGATTTTTTTTTTTTTTGCTTAATTCAAGAATATTATTGCTTAATTCAATATATATTTTTCATTCAATAAAATGTATTTAAAGAAAGAAAGAAAGAAAGAAAGAAATAATAATAATAATAATAATAATAATAATAATAATAATAATAATAATAATAATAATAATAATAATAATAATAATAATAATAATAATAATAATAACATCTTGAAACCTTTGAAAAATAAATGTTCACTTCCCCAGTGCTTTATGGGGACTTCCAGAAAAAAACAAGTAATAAGTGTTTACAGGGGACATAATTTGCATAAATGTGCATATTTGGCACAGATTTCACCTACATTTATATTTTACCCTTGTGGGGACCTGAGTTTTGGTCCCCATAGTGTCAGAGGTCCCTATGACATAAGTGTGTAAATATATCAATGTCACCATAAAGATAGGAATACAAGCACACACACACCTTCTTGTGTTAATTGAATTAGTTGATTCCAAACCAATAACTTGTAATCCATGTCCAGTTTCAGCAGACTGATGTGTTGTTTGGCTGATGGTTGTAACAGTAAAAGGGTTAATGCTTCCAGTGCAGTAGCAGCGCATCCATATGAGTCACACTGGGATCAACTGGCAGGAAAACAAATGTCTGTACTGGCACACAGTTGTAGTCACATTGTCTCTTCTCTCTTTGGTTTCATTCAGTTCCTGTCCCTCTCTCTTTATCACTGCCCCCCCCCCTCTCTCTCATTATCCCTGTATCATACTCTCAATAACAACCTTTTCTGAAAAGATTCGTTTTGAACATAATAATAATAAAAAAATATCATGTCCCGTTTCAGCACATTTAACTTTTATAACGGGGGGTCACATTAGCCTCATACTGAGACTGCTCCTTCTATAGACAGAGCATCAATGGTGGGGCTTAAGGACAGGCAAGCCAGCCTGTTGCTTGGAGACCCCCCCACCCCCTCCGCTAGCAACAACAACAATGGACAATTTGTAAGTACATAAAAATCGCCCCCTCTTCCTTCAGTGTGTGTGTGTGTGTGTGTATATATATATATATATATATATATATATATATATATATATATATATATATATATATATATATATATATATATATATATATATATATATATATATATTTATTTATTTATTTAATTTTTGGATTTTTTTAAAGCACAAAAAACATTTAATTTTCATATTTCCTCACATTTGTATTAAAAATGTACATATTATTTGTTTTAAAATGAAAAGAAGTATATATAAATATGTACTTACTTATTTATTTATTCATTTATTATAAGGGGACGGGCATCTATTTTTTCAGTTTTCATCTGAAGTGCCCCAAAAATGTGCTTGTATTCCTATCTTAATGGTGACATTGATATGTTTACACAGACACCCTATGGGGACCTTTGACACTATGCGGACCAAAATCAGGCCCCCAGGGGGGGGTGAATAGTAAAATAGAAATGACATGGCTCTATAAAGACATTTATTTGTTTTGCTTGTTTTTTTCCCCCTCCAGAAGTCCTCCTAAAGCATGGGGGAAACAGCTGCAAAGTGAAAGGTACTTTTTAAAGAACTTTTAAAAATGATTTATTTATCGTATTTATTTTATCATTTTATATGGATTTATTATTTAAAAATACTGTTATTATTTTATTTATTTATTCATTCATTCATTCTTTTTCATAATTTTTTTAATTACATTTTCAAAAGGAGAAGAACATGTTTACATTCACTACCCCAAGGGCTACTTCATTACAAACCTGGTCCTCATGAGACATTGAAACCAGTATACGTGTGTGTTCCAGATGACACATGGTTAACAGCTGACCACAGGACAGTAACTTCTGTTAGATTAGATTTTTAAGATGACATTGTTTAGTTCTTTGCCTCTGAGAAGGTTTACACTGAACCCTTTCACTTCTACTGGTCACTACAGTGTGAGGGTCCCTGAGTGGAGCACAGTTACCCAGACTCCACCACCACTGCAACATAGAAAATGCGCTACCATGCATTATTTACATGTCTTCTGCTAAATCACTCTCGTGCAAAAATGCAGAGCATGTCGCAAAAAGTCTGAAAGCCAAACCTAGTGCAGTAAGAAACATAAGATGAAGCAAAAAATAACAGATACGTTGTAATGAAATTACAATAAATAAAGAATTAAATATTTGAAAACCTAATATTAGCGGTTATATGTGCGCATATGACTAAGAGAGAGTGAAATTTTGCAGGGGGAAAACGCCACGCGCCCCTAAACTGGACTTTATACTTTTTACTGACCCGCAACGCAACAGGTTCAAGTGGTTCCGTTAATAATAAACAATTGAAGTGAAGCGTCGGAAAGAACTTCAGTGGTTTCCAAAAGATATGTTTGAAGGAAGGGCTTTTGAATATGCATGCTTTACTGGACTCTGAGGTGGTCTGTGAAGGAACAATGGTCTTTGTGTGAATAACTAAATGTTAATGGCAAACAACCAAACTTATATAAGGGAAAGTGAGACGGGAACGGCATTTTGGGGGGTTTCAGATTGGCCAACAGCCAGACCACGGTGCCTGTATGATACTGATCTTTTTTTTTTTTTAAATAAATGATGTTATCAAATTAAGACGGTGTCGGAAAAGCCTTCTTCATCATCAACTCATCATCCTCATCTGAAGAGACACCACAGAAGTCTAGTCAATAAAACCGAAAGGTGATCAAATATCTCAGTCAAATCCATCCACATCTTTTTTTAAACCCAAAGAAAGTCGAACTCCTTACATGTGACGTTTTAAAATATAAAACATCTAAACTGTTTTATTCTATTTTTGTCTCCGTCATATCTATTAAACCCACTTTAAATAGAATTACAGTAAACGACCCGCCCAAACACATCGTTTTAGTGCACATTCAACCAGCAGCATGCGTATTATGAGACGATACATGTAGAATTAATGGATGAAAATACAGAATCTAATTCAAGGTTTGGAGTTTTGAGGGTTTTTTTCGGCAAATGTCGCTGCTATAGTACTCACATTCAACGCGCTTCCTACGGCGACGGTGAGCTGATCATTCAACAAGTTTACAGCAGACACACAGCTCCATCCGAGTTGGACTGATCCTCTGTGTTTTCTTCTAATTTTGCACAAAACAGATCAATAAAGCACGTGCGTTTTCACCTTTTGGCTTAAGCTTCAACAACTTTTGATTCAAGTTTTACGATGGGTTAAGACTGTTTTTGATGTTGTTGTTTTTAATCCAAAATAAAAACCGAAAAAGGCTTCATTCAAGACTCGTTGACATTATAATCTTTTTTCTTGCCGTCTCAGCCGAGTTTCCACTTTACGCAGCGCTTGCTCATCTTCTTCGTCTTCTTCTTCTACTTGGCGCAGCGTTCATCGGAATGGCGCAAGACAAAAGCACTTAAAGTAGCAGTAAAGGTGGATTCACAGTGATGGCGAATTCATCCAAGTCAATCAACGTGTAATAATCAAACACTGTCCCGATGGAGAACAACTCCTGTGGGCTTGTTTGGATAAGGTTAGTGAGATTTCTCAGCCAAAGCCGAGTTGTGGACGGAAGAAGAGAGAGAGAGAGAGAGAGAGAGAGAGAGAGAGAGAGAGAGAGAGAGAGAGAGAGAGAGAGAGAGAGAGAGAGAGAGAGAGAGAGATAAGCGATCTTCCTCAAATGGAGCCACTATGCCCAGTCACACATCCACGCTCCTCCGGGTCCTAAAGGTAACGCGGACTGCTTCGGGAGAAATCAACTTCAACCTCCTGCTTTTTACGCAGCTGTATTTGGAGCATCAGTTTATATTCCAACGTTGCTTTTCTGCGCAAACTCTATGTTATGTTCCCATGAAATAAACACAGCATCGAACAGATCAACTGATTTGATCTATTTTAGCTTTTGGTGAAAAAAAACAGCGCTGTTTTTATCCAATTGTTATTTTATGCATTTTCTATCTGCTCCCAGACTCCTGAAACTAAGATTTGTGTGTTTAAGTGGGTGGATAATTTCCTTTCCATCAGTTGGGATAGATCTCCATCAGTGGCAGTATAGTCACATTAAGCCCAAAAGTGTGGCTGTCATTCATAAAACGCGTAAATATGCGACAGTTCACACCTATTTATCACAATTATCACTCAGAAATAGGACTGAAAAGTCAGCACTTCCACTTTAAAAGAGGATAAACAGAGTAAAACACTGCCTAAACTGCAGGGAATACCATCGTTATAGATAGTAATCATTATATATGTTTTGATTTTGGGGTTTTTTTGGTCATAAGATTGTCGCCAGACGCACGCAAAGGTCACACACATATGCACACTCACGCGCGCACAGAGATTACACCGCTTTATGAAGCAATGCTTTTGAAAAACACAAAGATATCTTACCTTCCATCTAAGAATGTCGGGAAGTGCGCATGTAAAAATGGAAGAAGGAAGAATAGGTGGTAAAAAAAAAACCCAAACAAACTCCTGTAGTCGGAGCTGAAGTGTAATAATTCGGTGATTTTTGTTTATGCAGGAGCTGGATAAGTACAGTTCAGGTGCGTGTAGCGCGGCTCCCTGGGCGCGGAGTCACAGATGTTACCCTCTCCTCTACAGGGTGCCAAGCCGCGTGGAAAACAACCGCGGTGACAGGTCGCTTTGAACACGCATTTTAATTGTGGTGTAATGCCAACTGGTGGAGATTGCAGGATAAGAGCAACCGCGCCCACGCTGAAGGTCACCACGGTAATTGAGCACACCCGTATCCCGTGTCCGTGATACGAGTGAAACGTTTCCAAACTACATTTAGAGTTGGAGGATCAGTAACTCTCTCCAAAAAAAGATTTTGTTTCTCCGCAGACACAGAGCTCACAGGGAGGGATTTTTTAATGAATTGACAGTCTTCCAGGTTTTGAATGGAACCCAACGAGTGTAGAACCTATCTATCTATCTATCTATCTATCTATCTATCTATCTATCTATCTATCTATCTATCTATCTATCTATCTATCTATCTATCTATCTATCTATCTATCTATCTATCTATCATGTAACAAACATATTTTTGTATGTAATACAATGTAAAATAATATACATATCAGTTTTATCTGAAAAAAACTTTCTCTTTTATCTCAGTACAACATATTTTTAACATCATTTTAAGAAAAACTGCAAAGTTGAATCAACTGAGGTGTCTTCTTTTTAATTGTCAAATCAAACCCAAGTTTATTTATATAGCACTTTACAACAATATAAAAGAAGACCAAAGCAAAAGAAAGTCAAAGGGGTAGCTTTTTTGCATTAAACAATTATATTGATAGGAAACTGCATAATGCAACAGTTTTTTTTCAAATACATTTTAATATTTGTATTTATTCATAATATTTTTTTAAAGCAATGAAATTTACAATGGACATAATTTGTAAGTAAAATTGTCAAACGTTCACCCCCTACAGAGAACAAAAATGCATTACTGGGTGTCAGGAGTTAAATTCATAGTGTTCTGATATTGTGTTTTAAATACACTTTTTTTCGGTTCCAGCTGAGTGGACATATTTGTAACTCCATAAAAAATAGGTTCATTAAAAAGATTTCAATCACATTGTTTGTTTGTTTTTCAGCCTAAAGAGGAATAAAAGCATTTAGGAATAAAATCTTGACTAAGATTTTCATAATTCATGCCTCAAAGGCTAAATATTTAGTTTTCTTATCCTATTCTATACCACAACGATGCACCAGGTGGGAAATTTTTAATGAAGAAGTTCCCACAAGTTTGACCATTTTAATGCTTTATATAGTAAATATTTCTAGTTGTCCAGTTGCACATCATTCCTTTACATTCATTTATCATGATATGCTTTTATCCTTTTCTTTTATTGGAGCACATAATCTAAAAACAAACTCCCTCAGGATGATTCATTTTGTTTAGACATCCCTTCCTTCTTTGTTTTCTTCACTCCTCCCCTTCTCCTTTGCAAACGCGCACTCTAATAGTATTTTAATCGCCCTGTTCTTCATCACTATTCTTTACTCATGTGAATGTTTAAGAATGGCCACAAATAGAGCCACTAGGGTATTGATTTCTACCTAATTAATATGCAAAGAGAGACTCCTAATCCTATTAGAAAGTGACAATGCCATTTCTGTTCTGATAAAGGCAGATTTTTAGTCTAGACTGGAGCGGAATTACAACAAGTCTCTTATCCGGCAGAAGTCAGTGGCTCACATTGTATCAGAAGGGTTCAGCCTCTGCTTGGAGCGACTGCTGCTCTTGACATTTCCATTAAATCATTCCTTCTGGAAATATACAGTCCTGAAAGCGCACACACACACACACGATTGTGCAGCCTCATTTTAATATAGATAGATAGATAGATAGATAGATAGATAGATAGATAGATAGATAGATAGATAGATAGATAGATAGATAGATAGATAGATAGATAGATAGATAGATAGATAGATAGATAGATAGATAGATAGATAGATAGATAGATAGATAGATAGATAGATAGATAGATAGATAGATAGATAGATAGATAGATAGATAGATAGATAGATAGATTTTTGTGCTATTTTCCTATTTCTTCAATGCCACTGAAGTTTGTTTGGATTTCTGTAAAGAAGCAATAATATGGATGTCCAGTTCTGGTCAGCTGATGTCTGTGCTCTCCTCACTGTTCGGGCAGAAGACTCTTCAGCAGAAAATTGCAGAGGTGGTCAAAGTACTCACTTTCTATTCTCAAGTGGAAGTACAGCAACTGGTGTGAAAAAATACTCTGGTAAAAGAGAAGTACTGATTCAACTCATTTATTGAAGTAAAAGTAAAAACATACAACTTCTTAATTGTAATAAAGTTAAAAAGTTAAACTGCAGGGTGTTTTTGCTATGGATGGACTAATACTTATTTAAAAAAAAAACAAAACAATAAAACAATAAAATGCTGTTGCGGAAAAGCGTCAACACAGTAAGATAAAATGGATAAGAGACTACACAACCTACCTGATCCATTTCCCAAATATATTTAACATAATCTGAAATATTAACCCTTTGATGCATGAATTATCAGAACCTTAGTCAAGAAATTTTCTGTTTTTGTTCCTCTTTAAGATGGAAACAAAAAAACAATGTGACTGGAATTTTTTAAAGAACCTATTTTTATAGAATTACAAAAATGTCCACTCAGCTGGAAAACATGAAGCAAAGCAACTGATAGGAACTGAGAAACACAATGGACAAAATACAAAATAAATAACAAAATAACTGTTTTTTAAAAAGGTTTATTATAAAAACGGTTCATTTCAGGAACCCAGGTTGTTGTATGCTGTCACAGTTGGGACAACAACTAGGGGGCAAGGCAGAGGAACAGTCAAAATCTAGGCACAAGTCAACACCAGAAAAAACAAAGTACCAAAGCAAAATCCAAATCTCTTCACCAAGGTCCAGGTGGGGGTCACAACAAGGGTCCAGAGTCCAAAACGAGGCAGATGAGGACAAGACAGTCTCAGGGTCCAAATCAGGCAAAAGGTCAGATACCAAGATTCATGTGACAAGACAGACAGGGGAAAAAACAACAGAACTAAGCCAGAGAACCAAAGCAAGTCATGTGCAGATAAACCAGGACCAGACAGTAAAGTGCTCATTTGTTTCTTCCAAGGTGAGACAAACTCGCAATTTAACACATGAGGGGAAGGGCCTTATAAAGGACAGAAAATAGGTGGGACACATCAGGTAAAATGAAAGGGGTGTAACAAACACCAGTGAACAAAGGAAGTAAAAAGAAGACAGCGTGAACAAGAACCCACATCTCAAAATAAAAGCCCAAACACTAATAATGACAATAAAAACAGGAAGAAAAACAGAAAAACTACAAGACACTGAAAGTCCGGAATGTTACAGAGACATGTATTTAAAACACAATATCAGTGCACTATGAAATAAAACATTTTAATGCAGTATTTCTTTAAGAAGACTTGATTTATTTATTTTTATTAATTATTATTTATATTTTTTAAAAACATTTTTCATTTCTACATTTTTTATTTTTATTATTAAACAAAATATTTAAATCTTTTAAAATTAATATAAAAAATACATCATAGTGCCATTGAACAGAGACAGAGAATGACATATTTTTGACAATGTTCTTCCATCTGAGAAATTCGTATTCATACTTAAGACAGTGTACTCGTAACTTTTCATTTCGTAAATGTAATTTTTGATGTTGTAACTTTTCAATTTGTATTCTTACAAGTATCAAACACACAACACATCATAAGTACAAATATATATTGTATGGTGAACTACATCCAAAAGAATCATGCATATCCCAAACTTTCCTGTGAATATGCTTAATTTTCTCCAAAAAATTGCTCCATATAATTTATCCATAAATATCACGATGAATAGAAAGCAATCAGGCTGTGACTGAACCATTGACGAGAATAACAAGCCATTAGCATGTTTCCTTAAAATACATTTATGTCTAATGTCGTCAACCGGCTAAAGCATCTTAATCTGTTTTGAATGAAGAATTATGGCATCTGTTTAATCTCTTTAAGGTAGTCCAAGTGGACACCTTCTATGTAGTGACAGTAATGCTAACCCAGTGCTATCATCCGTTAACTTATTTTTCAGATAACGCTTGTATGTGTGTGTGTGCCTGCCATGAAGCTGTTCCATGACAAAAAGATTGGAACAGCCCTGGGTTTTAGGCAGCGATCAGTGACATTCCCAGCATGTAATCTTCAAATGTGAAATGTCTGCTGCAGATTTACATGCTACACTTTTTAATCATAAACTTTAGTTCCTTATCCCAACAGTTTGCCTGAATCCATTTGTGCCTAAAATCACTGTCCACAGGGAAAACATTAAAAGCCACATATGGGCGTTTGGGCGGAACAAGAGCAACTGGAACACTAAAAACACAGCCAAAAACGTCTGTAAAGGGTTAACCCATAAAGACCTAATGCTACTTTTGTGGTACTTCTCAAGCGTTTTCTCCTCTATATTCTATATTTAGCTTTTCTTAAGTGATTTATTATCAGTTGTTATAACATTATCTTCTTCACCCCCCCCAGAATAAATCTATATAATAAATATATTTTCCTACAGTTAATCCACTGATCATGTAAAAACTCAGATTAAAGTTGAGTGTTATTATGTCACAAATAGAGAAAACTGAAGAAAAAGTGACTTTGCAGCAAAAATACAATGAACTGAACATAAACCCAGTGTCTCCATCCACTGCCCGTGATTCAATTCCATGGGTTTTACTCGTAAATGAATGTTGGAGAAGACTACAGTATAGTGCGGTAACTACAGAGCATCTATCTGTCTATCTATCGCTTTCTTTCTATCTGTATATCTGTCTGTATGCATGTCTGTCTAACATTGGTTACAGTCAGAACTACATAAAAATAAGTTATTAAAGGATACATGTAAAGAAAAATGACTTTTTCCTTCTAAAACAACTTGGAAACTCCAACTTGAGCAGATTTGCAAGAGTATTTGTCTCCACAGGAGATCAAAAACAACCCAGCGGAGGCAGGGATATGTAGACCAGTAAGAGGGGATATAGCCCACCCATCCCTCAGGCCAAATCAGAGGGGGCTCTGTTGCTTTGCATCTTTTCATCATGCCAGGATGCTGTCTGTTGGCAAATTTCCACATAACGCAGGTCAGCACATCTTTCTATTTTTGGGCCCATGTCTGGTAACCTGGATTCAAGTTCAATATGAAACATGTTTTTCAGTGTGCAACAAACAAATAGGAAAGAAAATAAGCTCTCTGCAGGCGTACTGTGTTTTAAAATGAACAAAATAAGTGCCAAAAAAAAAGAATTAAAAAAAGTCCTGTGTAGCTATAGCAGAGGTTGCTGCTGGACCCTCTTTGGAGCATAAAAAATATCCTGCCCCATCACTCCCCAACTCCAACACAGTCCAACAAATCTGTAACAAAAGGTGCAAAATATAACTTTTATTGAAAGAAACATCAATATGGTAATATGCTTTTTCTTGAATAATTTGGAACAATTAAAAAAATACTTAGATTTTTGCTTGAACAATATCAATGAATTCAACAAGACTGCTCCATGAGACAACCATTTTGCAAATGAAAACAGGAAAATTGCCCCTTTGGGGATAAATAAAGTATTTTGAATTGAATTGAATCGAACCAAATAAAAACAGGAAACGAATTGTAATGCACAATGATCACAATTGCTAGGGCCAAAAAATGCACATGAGCTGAAACTAGACACTTGTCTCCTCAGGGAACTGGCCTTAACAGAAGAAGGTGTAACTTTGTTCCCTGAGTAAGGGAACAGGTGGTAGCTGTTCAGTGAACAGAGGTAGCTGAGCTCGTAGAGTGGGTTGTCCAATAACCGAAAGGTTGGCGTCCTGGCTCTGGCTGTCCTTGGGCAAGACACTGAACCCTGACTTAGGCTCCCAGTAGGACTGACAGAGCCTTAGAAACCTACTGGTGTGTGAATGAATGGATGAATGTGAGGCTAATGTTAAGCGCTTTGTGAGCACCATGAAGGTGGAAAAGTGCTATATACGTGCAGTCCAGTGGCGGCTGGCCAATAGAGGGTGCTCAGGTGCCCCACCCCCACCCCCTGGTGTTTTTGATATTTTCAAAATTAACAATAATCACTTATTTTGAGGACCATGTGTGTTTAAATTGTCAATGACATGTCTTATACAAAATATAAATTGAATTTTCAGCAAAAATAGTTTCCTGCTCATTTCTTCTGTGTTGCTGGGGCGATAGAAATATTGTCCTGCCAGTTCAGCAGAGCAGCCAATGTCATAAGAGATTCAACATAGCAACAAAAATGTATCCAATCAGTGTCATCGACACTGATTGGATACAAAGGGCCCCAAATGGCGATAAATATTTTGCACCAAGCTGAGTGGGCTCTGTGGGAGTAGGTACGATATTTGTGATAATGGCAATGACAATGATGGATGACTCGAACAGTGATGCACATTCAATACGATCTCTTCTTCAAAATCCTTTTGAGAGGAAAACATTGGTGGAAAACAGTGAGGCCCAGATCAGCCTAACATCAAAATAAGGCAACAAGCAAGGTAAAGTTTATAGTTTCTCTCGTAACTGGTACAGCAGGAATGGTAAATGGTCTGCACTTATATAGCGCTTTTCCACCTTCATGGTGCTCAAGGCGTTTTACATTAGCTTCACATTCACCCATTCACACACCAGTAGGTTTCTAAGGTTCTGTCAGTCCTACTGACATGTGGACAGCCAGAGCTGGGATGCGGTCATTGAATGGTCTTTGAATGACCCACTCTACCAACTGAGCCACAGCCGCCCTGTGGCTGTAGGAAGGTTTGGCTAGCTGGATGTAGTCATGTAAATGCTTTATTTTGCTTCCTGTGTTTGCTCTTCAAAACGACTGGGACAGACACGGCATGGGCTGTAACAGGAGTAAGGGATATGAAACATTTATCTGGGAAAATAAAGGAACACGAGAGTAGGACGGCACATATGGAGAACACAGTCAAACTAACAATGCTAGGCAGTGCTAACATCGCCACGCAACTGGTTGAAGGGCACAGACTGGGTGTGAGGATGCACAATGAAGAGGTGGACAGGAACCGGCACATTTTGTCAAAGATAATTGACTGTGTTAAATTCTGCGGGGAGTTTGAGCTGGCTTTGCGTGTTCACGATGATGTGTTTCTTCGTGTATTTTTATGTATTTTCTGGGAAATTTGGGTCCAAAACCCCTTTTGAGACAGAACAGTTGACCTCCATAATATTTTGACAAAGTTTTCTTTTCACTGAAGCACGTCCAGATTAAAATACCACAATAACATGAAGTATACATTAGTTAGGGTTTCTACTAGCACTAGTCTAATGACAACATGTTAAATACAGATATATTTCCTTCTTTCTTGAGTCTGTCATGCAAAATGAAAAGCAATGAATACAGATTAAAAATGAATATTTAATCAAAATTAGGAAGGAGAAACCCTGGCTTTGATAATAAAATTTTCAAATTTATAATCATTTGACATCATTACCCTGCCCCCTGAAGGGGAGATGGGTATTGTTTTTTGTTTGGTTTGTCTGTCAGCAGCTTTACATAAAAACTACTGTACAATTTTCCATGAAAGTTTCAGAAAAGGTGCAAAATGGTCCAGAATAGATTCCGTGACATTTTGGTGAATGTAGGTCAAAGGTCATAGTCACCAAACATGCATTTCCACAATAAGAAATATGGCAAATCAGGTAAAATTTAATTTAAATACATAGCATGATGCATATGTGTCACTCTGGTTTGGTTTCTTTGCTCATTTTCCTTTACACTTTCATTGTAAAGAAATAATTTTCAGAATTCACATACTTATGTGTTTTATTTCATCCTTCTTTTTGTCCTCCGCAGGGGACACAAGTTTCACAGTAATACTTAGACCCCACACACTCCAATGCAAATGCTATTCCATTAAAAAATACATTAAAAAAATGTTGCATTAGGCTTTTTTTTTGTTTTTTTGGGGTTTTTTTTACAGTCAGGGCAATTGTTTAATGTAAAAAAAAAATAAAATTCACTTCCCTGGGCCTTGGGAGGATATTATATGATATGAGCTTTTGTGCAAATATTATACATGACCTCAGTGCGGTAGTGATATTGTACAACCAGAGGACAGTCTTGGAGCAACATTGCAATTAAAATTTTTTTTTAGGCCTGTGATCTGATTAAGAATGTAAATGGTAAATGGACTGCATTTATATAGCGCTTTTCCACCTTCGTGGTGCTCAAAGCGCTTTACATTAGCCTCTCATTCACCCATTCACACACACACTCATACACCAGTAGGTTTCTATGGTCTAAGGTCAGTCCTACTGGGGGCCTAAGTGAGGGTTCAGTGTCTTGCCCAAGGACACTTCGACATGTGGACAGCCAGAGCTGGGACGCGAACCGCCAACCTCCCGGTCATTGGGCGACCCACTCTACCAACTGAGCCACAGCCGCCCAGTTTTTATGATTTTAGAATCACTAAAATCTTCTGTTTTTAATCAAATATGATCATGGATAATGAAGCCATTGTTCTTTTATTTAATTTAATAGTTTCTTTACATTAAGAATTAATAAAAAAAATATATATATATATATATAAAAATACATACAGTACACTAATGGGACAAAGTCATTGTAAATAACGGTACCCCCAAAATAAAGGTCCCAGGTCAAGTATGTAAAGTGATTGTAGGGCTTAATACACTTAAAATCACAGGTCATTCTTTTTTTTTTCAATGCATTTCCTTAATAAGTCGCATGGAGGGTTAAGTTGCAATCAGATGTATTTTGGTGTATTTGTGCTTATTTCTGAAGAATTATATTTAAGGATTAAAAAAGTAATTAAAGTAAGTTTTATGTGCTATATTTCTTTCACGGAAGTCAGTTAGGATCTTTGCAGATTTAATGGATTAATTTGATGCTCAGTGTCTCGAGTGAGCATTGCTTTCCTCAGTATAAACACACACACACACACACATGGAAACACCACAGTGCTTGAACTAATTCCAAAGAGTGTTTCCTGACTCTCCCATCTCCTTCCTTACCCCTGATCACTTCCTGTTCTAAGCTTCACTGCAGTGGCTTTGGCATACTCTCCAGAAAAGTGTCATATGTTCCCTTGTACATGGAGACTTTTATGTGTGGTAACAACCCACTCAAAACTCACAACTGTGTCTCACTGGGTGAAAAGCTCCACTGTCATATGCCACCATAGGTTGCTCGGCTTGTCACTTTGAAGGTGGAAGTTTCACTCCAATTATCAGTTGGCTTCTCGTGATGCAATCAGCAAAAAGTCAACAGTTACAACAACCTTCTCACCCCAACTCTACAACAGATGACTGTTGTTTGTCAGTGTTATGTGTGAACTTTGCTTTAATTATAGCTTTAAGTGCTCTGGAGTCTTTATGTAAATTACAAATACCTGAAAAAAACAACTTTTGGGTTAACTTTCACAGGCAATTGGGAAGAGATCTAATATTTATATCCCCTCTAATTGCATGCCATAATTACAACCTTGGCCTTAAGAAAGGCTTTGGAATAAATTGAATTAATTTGGCAGCCATAAGTTGTGCCTGCATGCTGATTCAGTCTACTTTACCTCTGGAGAGAAATCTGATAAAATACACTAATAATACATTTTAAAACCTCTTAGCAGCCTTATGTCCCACGCCTGGCACATACACGACATTATTTTAATAACACATATAATGTATATACAGCTCCCACATTAATGACATCATTTTAATAATACATATATATATATATATATATATATATATATATATATATATACAGCTCCCACATTAATGACATTATTTTAATAACACCTATATATTCAGCTCTCACATGAATGCACTTACAGTTGTCACACATCAAATGCAATTGAACAAACTCATCTTTCTGAAAATATAAACCATTCTGAAGTACAACAGTAACATGACATGCACAAAAGGATGACTTATACGAAAGATAAATAGGAACAATTTATTTTAAATTTGAAGGCTGTCATCTGATCAACTATCTACCAGTCCGGACAAATCTGGTGTGGTCTCTATGCTAATACTCCAGTGAATATAATATAATAATATACGAAAGTATTTAGGTCCAAAACACACATCAGATCCACAAAGACAGAGAAACTGCAAGAAAATTAAAAGTACAACCTCGAGATCTTTGCTGCCCCCCCCCATTTTCATTAAAACAGCCATCAATTTTTGCTAAAGTATGTGTATTTTGAAGCATTCAACAGTTTTTAATTTTTCTTCCCCCTGTATGAGTCACCAGTTCATCTCAGGGCTAAACATATATAGACAAACAAGCACTCTAACATTCACACCTATGGGTGATTTTGATTAACCAATTAATCTATCAGTGCATGTGTTTGGAAGGTGGGAGGATGCAAACTCCACACAGAAAGTTCTGGTGTGGGATTTGAACCAGGGTCCTTCTTGCTGTGAGGCACGAGTGCCAACCACTGCACCACAGTGCTGCCCCCACTAGTACCCCACCAGTTGGGGATTCTACTAGTACTAGACTGATGTGCCACATAGCTTATAACAAACATGTTACGTACAGATATATCACCTTCTTTCTTGAGTCTTGAATTTAAATTGAAATTTTGGGGGGAAAAAATTAATAAATAGTAAATGGACTGCATTTATATAGTGCTTTTCCACCTTCATCGTGCTTAAAGTGCTTTACATTAGCCTTACATTCACCCATTCACACACACGCACACACCAATAGGTTTCTAAGGTTCTGTCAGTCCTACTGTGAGCCTAAGTCAGGGATCAGTGTCTCGCCCAAGGACACTTTGACATGTGGACAGCCATAGCCGGGACACGAAGCACGACCTTTCGATCTTTGGACAACCCGCTCTACCAAATGAGCCACAGCCGCTCAAAATGCTTCAAAATACACAAATTTTACCAAAAAATTATTTTAAAAAGTATTTTATGGAAAATGGAGGGGGAAAACCACCATACATAGAGTATTTTTTTGCAGTTGTCACTTGGAGAGGAATTTTTCACATGCTTTAAGCTAAATTACCCCAGAATGGTAAAGGGTTAACTAGAAAGAAATGCTTCATGGAAAAAAAAGAGGCAGAAAAGAAGCCAAGAGCTGTGAGGAATCAAAACAGTGTTATCCCACATTTCAGTGTGAATGTGGAGAAAGTCTCAACCCACACAAGGTTTGATGACAACAGGGTTGAAAAGTGAGGCAGACAGACTCCTTCTTTTCTTTCTCTATCTCTGCTGGTCTGAATGCTTCTTGATCTTCTGTTTTTTTCTCTCTTTCTCCTTCCTGCTGAACATACGACATGCCAGTCACACACACATATACACACTGCTGATCCCACAGCCACCACCCCCTCCCATGGTCCAGCCGACATGCAGGTGGGGTCATGGATGATTAAAGCAGTGGCAGGTGGACTCCACTTTGAAACTATCAATAGACCCCCCGAGAGCTGAATCAAACAGCAGACCCTCCATCTCTGTCAGCCCGGGGGCTCTCGGTGGCACTGAGGGAGAGGATGTGTGGAGGGTGAGAGGCCAAGAATCTACTGCTGGATCTATCTCATTGTAGACAAGAGCAGGCTGCAGAATAAGGTGGACTAGCTATGGAGGAATTCCTGTGTCTCTGATGTGATTTCATGTGGGCTTTGTGGATTTCATTCAGCTGACCCTGCAACCTTTGACCAGAGGGGGCTTGGGAGAGCCACAGTGTCCCTTTCTGCAGCATATTTTATCCAACCAATGCACTTTACACTCTCAGAAATAAAGGTACACTAAGAGTACAAATCTGTTGCCTGGTTGTCAAAACTTTATGATACTCTGCGAGGTCTGGCCAACATGTTAAGGTGAACCAAATCCCAAAGCATGTGTATGACCCACCTCCCTCAAATGCCTTAGTGTGTTACTAGTTGAAGCTTAAACCATTCACAGCACTCTTTCCTCTGATGTATACAACGATGCTAAACTCTTACCGAAGTTGGTCGGGAGCAAGGCAAAAACGTCTTCATATAATAAATGCCTCCAAGGCTGGTCTGTTTTCAACCAGAATTTCTAGTTGAAATCTTTCACTACAGCATCTATGACTTTGTCAAAGGCTTGCCGCTGCTCCATGCTTGGAATGAATGAATCGCTTCTGCAAACAATCCTGGGGTTCTTCTCGCAGTTCATCTCTACCTTGAACACACCTCTACCCAGAGCCAGTGGAGATGCTTGATGTTGATTGGCTTTGGACAAAGAGGGTTGAGTTCCCAATTTTTCTAGAGTTTTGAAATCTGTAGATAGCCTGCCTGGCCAGACTAGTAGCAGCAACACAGTCCAATGTTGCGTCAAATTAGAATGGGCGGGCCCAGGCTAACAAATCTGTTAGCCTAAGGTACAATAAACACCAATGTACCCCGTAAAGGTTAATATTTGGACCTTAAGCTACTGATTTGTACCTTTTCAGCCATATAAATGGTGTACAGTGAATGGTACAAATTTGCCCCTCGAGCCCCTGAGGGCTTGAGTGCCTGTGATCACAGTTGGACATTGATCATTCCATGTTCGTCATATATGTTTAGATAGATAGAAAAAAATAGGAAAAACTGGGCAAAATAGGCAAGAAAGTGAACAAATAGAACACAAGAATGAACAAAATATAAAATAAAAAATATCAGATTGATAGATGGATAATTAAATCAAACATGGAAAAAAACCCCCACAAATGGCTCAGTTGTTAGAGCAAGTCGTCCAATGACCAAAGGGTTGGGCTTTCACATCCCGGCTCTGGCTGCATATTGAAGTGTCCATGGGGAAGACAGTGAACCCTGAATTGGTCCCAGTAGATTTGGCAGAACCTTGCGTGGCAGCAGCATCTACTGGCGTGTGAATGGGTCAATGTGAGGCTAATGTAAAGTGCTTTGGATGAAAGTACTATATAAGTGCAGTCCATTTACTTAAGGTACATATTTGCCATCATAGGGTACAAATAGTAAAAGTACAAATCTGTACCCTGCTTAAAAAGTACAATAATGTACCTTTAAGTATACTGCCAGTGTGACAAGCCTAGAGGTACAATTCTGTACTTTCTTTTCTGAGAGTGTACATAAATAGAACCACTGTCCCTTGTCATGGAAGAGTGTTAATCTGATAGCTTTCTGGACACGTCTTGATATAAAACAACACACAAAGTTACTGGTATTTGGGATTATGCAATATATATATTTATATATATATACAGTGATACCTCTACTTACGAAATTAATTCATTCCAGAAGTGTTTTCCTACGGTGAATTTTTCATAAATAGTCGCATGTTACATGTAAAAGGTCTAATTCGTTCCAAGGCCCCCAATACTACTCTTCAAACACTTTAAAAATGATTAAAAAAAATACTGATTTTGTATGAAAGATGTGTTAAAAGAAAATGTAGATTTACATTTCCATGTAAACGTGAAGGACATTGTTTTAATTCCAAATTAAATAAAACATCATGTAAACATAGCAATCCTTACTTCATGTCTCTAATGGAATTCTGAAATAGCTTTAGTCTCAACAGGTGATGAGAAACTGGCTTGAATAACACTCATCCAGTATCGTCATTCTCAAATTCTGTCCCCTTAGAGTTGTATTAACATACTTGTATTTAAATAATTATAATTAAAAAAGAAAGAGTAAAACTAATTAGTAAGCATTGTTCCTTCTCACCCTGCATCTCATGTGTTCTCTCGTGGTCTGTCTTGAATCATTTCAAGTTGAGTTTGTGAGACTGTCAAGTTCTGCTGCTGTGGTGGAGTCTTGTGGTGATGATGCATGAGATCAATCTACCAATAAAAAGTAGAGGAGGAGAAGAAGAAAAAAGGGTTAGGGTTTTTTAAATTTCAAATATGCCAGTGGACAAACAACACAGCATTGAAATAATTACAATATAAAGAAAACAGAAAAGAAAATGTAAAAAAAACCATAAATAATATTTGAAAATGAGTGAGAAGAAGCATGACTTACTCACCACCCCCATTGTCTCATCTTGTCTCATTATCTGAACCCACTTTATCATCACTAGGGTCAAGCGGGGTACACCCTGTATGAGTCTCCAGTTCATCTCAGGGCTGAACATATATAGACAAATAATCACTCTCACATTCACACCTATGGACAATTTAGTTTAACCAATTAGCCTATCAATTCATGTGTTTGGATGGTGGGAGGAAACTGGAGTACATATATATATATATATATATATATATATATATATATATATATATATATATATATATATATGTATGTATATATATTTATTTATTTATTTATTTTTTCAGGTATTTATATTCTACTGGAGCATTTATTTTTCTGGAAGCTTTTGACTTTTCTTCATTACATTTGCTTATGAATACTCCTTACATTTATATAAATGTCTGTACTTTATACTCTTTACATTTATATAAATATCTGTACTTTATACTCCTTACATTTATATAAATAGCTGTATGTTATACTCCTTACATTTATATAAATGTCTGTATTTTATACTCCTTGCATTTATATAAATATCTGTATGTTATACTCCTTAAATTTATATGAACACACCTGATTCAAAGCAGTGGGTTGCTTCAGGCTTCAGCAGAGCTTTACGAGTTGATCATTTGAATCAGGTGTGTTGGAGCAGGGTGACATCTAAGGACCAGGCTTGATGACCTCTGCTGCAGCACACAATGAGCACAGGCACAGGTGGGAGGGAGTTGAGAAAGTAGAGGCCGCAATGAAAACTGACTAGATTTTTTATTGTTTTTTAAGTTGATACAATGAGTGAGAACAGAAAACAATGTGTACTAATTTCAATTAACCAAACAAAGGCCAAATACAGTGTGAAATAAATAAACAAATGGATGCAGGGTTCTTAAAGGGGAGATATCATGCCAATTTTGCACAAGTTAACACAGTCCCCTGGTGTTTCAGTGACCTGTCTGTCACATACTTTTGTCAAAATACCATGTTGATGCAGAGATACTGCAGCCTCTTCAACCTGGTAAGACCGCCCTTTTTAAAACGCTCGGTTTTTTAGTGGGTTGTGGCTTCTTGTGCAAATGAGCCACAGCTGACTCTGCCCCTCTCTTCTGCGGGGTGTGCCAAAACTAGAACAGCATCATGTTACCATGGCAACTGCATTGTGCTGTGACAGCCGGTGAAAACTTTGCCGTACGACCATATACGTTTAAACTACAGTCAGACACCGAACAAGAGGCTCCAGAACACATTTAAAAACCAAGGATACAGCAAGATGTTTCTACATGGTAAGTTCACTTTGTCACTTTTGATGTTTCGTTTTCATTTGTTGCTACACTGACTATAGTGTTGCTGAACTACTTAGCTTAGCGCACTGCTAGTGACTCCAACTAGCTTAGTGGGTGTTTATGTGTTAGTTAGCAAAGGCTAACCTCTAAAACTAACCTGTTCCACTGGTAAAAGGGATGTTCAAATATAGTTAACTGTCACCAGTGTTTACAGGGTAAAAAAAAAATACTCCAGAACTGTCCAAGATGTTTGACAGCTGTAGTAATTTATTTGATTAAGCATCTAAATAGTATGTATTTAAAAAATCCCATATTAAGTGACATATACAATATCAAAGTGGTCACCTTTTAGTTGTCTCTCCTAACACAAGTGTATTTTATTTATGCATCAATGCCTACAGAACCTGAGAATATCTGCTGCAGTTACCACAAGTAAAATGACTGCTTGTTGAATTTTAATTCCATAGTCACTATATTTTCTATATGTCACTCACATAATACATAAGTCACCTAATAAACTCACCTTTCTAATGTACTACATTAGAAGAATACAACACCTTCAGAACCCACCATCATGCATAGTTGACCATCCAGGGCTTGAGCCTGTGTTTGAATGTGTTCTCACTACAGAATATATTCAACATATACAGAGCAGACTATGGGCCTTCATGTCTAAGACGAATAAATGAGTAAGTGTTATTTAATAGAAATGCAGTCATTGTAATACAAATATGATTATGGAAGAAAATCTAATAAATAACTGTACCCTCCATTTGTGAAAATGTTGAATGTCAAACACCGAAAGCACATAGAATGGTTTATATAGACTTGAGTTTTATGAAACAAAGACATTCAATGTAACAACGAACACAAAAGTTAAAACTATAGTGAACAATAACAAATGGTTAGTATCAATTCAATGTTATTTATAGAGCCCTAAAAGACAACAATATGGTCTCACAGGACTTTACAGGGTTAATTGGAGAGAACAATCAATCACAGTAATAGATAAAGTGTGAAGCATCTTCTGTCCCTGTCCTTAGTATCATCACTTAGGTTTGACACAAACCATAAAGACATGAACAAATGTATGTCTGCATGTATTGCTGCATGTGTGCTTTGTTCAGCTGTTACAGAAGCTTTGGAAGCTGGTGTTGGAGCTTTCTGGGACTGAGAATCAGGGTGGTCCTGCCTGCCTGCGTGGTCCTCGAATACGGTCAGAGTTCCCTGACTCTCAAGGACAGTATGTGGGGTTCAGACCCATCCTTGATTGAACCTCCACACGTAGATGGTACCACTTCCAGCTGGTCTGGTTTGTCACACTGGCCAGAGAGATGCTCGAGGATGGGTATCTTTAGCACGTCATCGAAGAATGGACCAGGGTCCCAGAAGACCTGGTCAAAGATGAGGTCCAACATGTCATCCACATAATCTGCAATTCACAAATGAAATATGTCTATACTTTGTGTACCTTTCAATAACCATTAAGTTATGTTGCACAGTTTTTGGTACTTGATTTTTTATTATTCATAGTCTATTAATATGTGTATTTATAATGAAAGGTATTCTAAACAGTCACTTTAATTAAATATATAATATAATAATAAAGTTAAGTGTTATTTATTTTTTGTTTGTATGCATTTCTACACATTTTGTGACTGCAGTATTTTCAATAAAAGCTTGGTAAACTTATTGAAGGTTGGTTCAGTTTTAACTGGCTTTGCTGTGGCCCCTCCTTTCTTGGATTTGGGGAAATTTACCCAGAACAACGGTTCACCAGCTGATGTTGTTGCTTGGGGACATCCAGCATGTTTATTGAAGTGCAGCGCTGCCAGATATAGTCTGTGGAGAGAATATGTCATTTATAAATATGATGGAACCATACATGCATATACACTGGACAATCATGGCTTATTTACCTGCATAACATTCCAAGAAAAGAAAAGACCACATTCTTGGCTGTAAAATGCACAATGATGCTGTGAAAAGCCTCCAGTGATGATGTCTGGTACTGACGGCTCAGTTTGTCCACATCTTTCAGAACCTTCTCTAATCTGCAGAGGGCTGGTGTTCCTGTCAAATAAAATTGAAATGACGACAGAAGAGAAACAGTTAAGAAAAACAAGAAATTTACAATTTAACTTTTTACTAAATTAATGAACACACATGCTGTCCACCATTTGCTCTTGTCCCTTTAGATGTTCTGTGGACACAGACACTGGGGGACAACAGGGTCTTCATGGGTATGGATGTGTTGGACATGGTTAATGATGCAGGTCCACTTTGACACTTTCTCTGGCTCTGATGAGGAAGAAGCTGCAGTCCAGTAGATGTGTTTTAATACTATGGAGACACTTCTTCAGCTTTCCACATTCTTTGTTCTGTGATATCTTCAACAGTTTCTTAGAGTCCTAATAAATAAGAAAACAAAACTTATTACAACAACCCCCAAATTCAACATAATAATAATCTATATGCGATTACACAATATTTATAAGATTTCCATTTTCACAGATATTCAATTCAAAATTGGTGTTCATTACAGTTTTGTTTTTATTTGATTTATACTTTGTTTTATTAAGAAACATGGACCTTTGAGATGTGAACACATGATAAACTAGTCTACTCTATTTTCTGGAAAACTGGCAATGATGGCATTGCTATTCTACAGAGATGAACGTACCTAACTGTCTTGTATGTACATTTGACACCCGCTGACAAACAGCTCCAGTAGGCAGCTTTCATACACAATATATGTAGGTATCTTATGGATGGGGCTGGAAGATTCTATTCTATTATAATAACAAAATAAGACACATCAACTTCTACACTGCTAGAGCTAAAACGAGTAATCTTATGGAACTTATTAAAATGTTCATGTGAAATATGAAGTAACTCACATCATGGACTGACTGTGATGCAGTTGTGACAGAATATGCAGGGTCATACATGATATCCTGTGGATCCAGAAAATCCAAAAAATGAGCTGCCCTCTAAAGTGTTTTTCTTCTAACCAAGGTTATTTTACAGGGTCTATTTATTGGTGTAGATGTGTTTGTCTACACACCAGGGACAGTAATATCTGTAGTCGGTATCTCCAGTTACATTAGCAACATTAGCATGTGTGCTACAGCTGCTCTTACACCTATCATTGTGCTTTAATCAGCCCGGAGTGTCGGCAACGCATGTAATTGTCTGAAACATGTAGAGAATCTCTATAAATTTACCAACAAGTAACACTAAGCACTTTTACACCGTCTGTTGTTTCACTGCTGTAAAGTTATGTAACTAGCTAGCGGCAGTCACGGCTCTTGTTAGCATTAACTTACGTTACTCCAAATACAAACACAGACCATATTATATAAATACTTACATGTTCCTCCTCTGCTGTTTTGCTGTGGACAGTTGGTTCTGCTCCAGGTTTAAGGCACAGTCTTGATACCAGTTCTGTTGTACTGACCCAGGTTAGAAAAGCAGTCCGTTGTGAAGTGGACACTAACAAGGTCTGTGGTAAGTTTCTTTAAAAAATAAATCCGATCCACTTCATCTTCTGAAGATTGAAGCCCATGTATCGACTTGTATTTTTCCTTTCAACCAGGAACAGAAGTGTTTTGCCGACACATTCCTTCTGTGTCTCTGCGATCAATCTTGAATAATGGCAGATCTCTGAGTCCGAGCAGAGGTCATGGGTCAATAGGTGGGGTTAGCTGAGCAGGTGGGGTGGGATGGGGTAGGATTTTCAAATTAAAGTGCGTCTGTTACGTGTGAGGCGCAGCAAATCAAAACGGAGCGTTTACCGCCCCCTCCAATAAGACACGGATCAAGTGAAAAGGCGCGTGGATGTTTTTTTTTCATGATTCCAGGGTCTCCTAACACGCAGACAACACATATATGTGCTGTAAAAACGTTAAAAAAAGTCAATTTTGCATGATATGACCCCTTTAAATGTCTCTGCAAGTGAAGCCAGTTTTATGGGGGGGGGGTTATTATCACATGTGGCTTGGGGGCCAAATGTGGCCCACCAATGGTTCCAATCCGGCTCATGGGATGAAGAGCATAATAACCTATTAAATGACTCCATATTTTAATTTTTTTCTTTGTCTACTTGATTTACTGGAAATTATTTTTCATTAGTTCTAACATGTTTTTATTCTTTATTTTTTGTGTGTATTGTTTATTTCTGAGTAGTTGTTTCTATAAATCTTTTTTTGCTTCTATCCACTCCAGCCCAATGGTGTTAATTTTGTCCATGTTGTTTGTTATGTGCACATATGTAAATAAATAAATAACAATAAATAAAGTATTCACATGTTGGGGGTATATTACTATATGTTGCATCATTCCATCTATATTAAAAAAGCCAATTGGCCTCTTTGTGTGTGTGTGTCTGCGTGTCTGTGTATGTGTGTTTGTGTACTTGTGTGTGTCTGTGTGTATGTGTGTGTGCACCTGGTGGAGTTGTCCCTGCATCATTGCATTATCAATGTGTGACCTTCCATTTTTTAATAACTACATTTGGATTTACAGTAAACAGAGCATTCAGTTAAATTCCTTATGAACTTTATTTTGCCTCTATTCATCTGTATTTGACACAATTATGCAAGTACTTGTTTAATATATGTAAGTAAAATTCAATTCAAGTAATTAAAAATGGCCTACATTTTTTTTCTATAACCATTTATTTTATGGTTTTCAGCAGAATTTACTAACCTCATCAATCATTTTTAGAGCATACAAAGAAAGAAAGAAAGAATTACTCCACAAAATTATGAAATAAGGGGAAAATTGAAATAAGTAGCACAATTCATGACTAAAATAAACAAATTAATAGATGGAAGGATAAAAAGGATCTAACAGAAAAATATATTTGAAAAATTTGAGAAAATTAATAAAAAACTGATCAAAATAGGATAGATAGATAGATAGATAGATAGATAGATAGATAGATAGATAGATAGATAGATAGATAGATAGATAGATAGATAGATAGATAGATAGATAGATAGATAGATAGATAGATAGATAGATAGATAGATAGATAGATAGATGTTGAGTGGGTGTACACTTCCATTCGTTGCCAGGTCTACAGTAGCCCCTCCACTGCACAAACAGAACCAGGCCATAGCAGCAGCTGGAGCTCAGCACATCCTGCTCTGAGAGGTGCAGGCAACATGCCAACCTCTGTGGGAGCTGTGCTACATTTTACAACATGATCGATGGCACGAGTCAGCTCTCAATATGTTGGAGCATTCTTTTAGGATCAAGGCTAAAATTTAACTCTAATTAGGTGATGATGTAGTAGTAATTCCCAATTCAACTACTGAGATAATTATTGCACTGGGAAAAACATATATAGATTTTGTTTTTGTCTCATTTCTAGTCCAAATATGTCATCACACTTCAAATCAGACAGAATCACCTAAAGAGAAAGTTTTCAGTCAGATATAAGAACTGATTTCTAGATAATAGATCTGGAAAATCTGATGTAAGAAATCTGAATTTCACAGATTTTTTTTGTTGTTCCTTTATTCACGCTGTTTTTTCTTTATCTTGAATGAAGCAAAACATCTTGACTTAAGCAAAAAAAAAAAATGTAAATGATCCTGGTCAGATTCCTTAGGTCAGGTCATTTAGGACTAATGTGGTCCATTGTAAAGGTGAACTTATTTTTAGACAAAATATCTGGACAATATTATCTTAACAAAATAATGTCCACTTGTTTCATTGGTAGATGTATTTATCTATTTATCTATCGCTTAATTTCAGAAAAAAACATCCTGTAGTATTGTTTTTGTTTCACTCGGTTTCAGAGGTGCTTTTTTTCCCCAGTGTTATGACTTCAACAGACAGACTCTTTATTGTGGCTTCATGTTTTGCACACAGCGTGTATTTGCCTCAAAATTATTCACATTTCCATGACAAGATGACCTTGAATAAAAATTCTATTCATTATGAATCAAAGTGTGTATCATATTACGCAACAAACTTGAAAGGAAGACAAAATGTGCAGCTGGCGACGGGATTAAAAAAAGAGCATTGGTATAAAAGACTGCCTTGTCATTTTTGAAACACTAAAGCATTGTGTTTGATAGCTCAAAGTTTTGATTCACATGCCTACAAACTCAAGTGAGCCTCTTGACATTTATTAGGTACGGCATGCCAAAAAGTCCACATATTCCCTCAGGTTCTTTTACTGTGTCTTGACAAGGTTTAGGCTTTTTTTCTGTGGTGCAGAGCTGAGATTTCCACTCAAGAGGTGGAGTGGCATCTGAATAAACAATCTGTGTGTCTGTGTGTCCTTGCATTCTTATCTTTATGGGGACATTGATATGTTTCAGGGTCACGCTATTGGGGACCTTGGACACTATGGGGAACAAAATTCAGGTCCTACAAGGGTTAAATGTAAATAAAGCTCCCCACTAGTAAAATGTGTGTATACATTGTTATATTACATTATGTGTATACATGAATATAATCATTTATTTTCTCCGGAAGTTCCCATAAAGCATGGGGGAATCAGGTGCAAAGTGAAGTGTGTATCTTTCAAAGGCTTGAAGATTAAAAATGTATTATGTACTATATGTATGTATATATATATATATATATATATATATATATATATATATATATATATATATATATATATATATATTGTTATTTATTTATTATTGTTTTCAAATTTTTATTTATTTTATCTTGTTTTACTGTGTGCTTGTATTCTTATCTTTATGGGGACATTTATATGTTTACACAGTCAAACCACGGGGACCACAATTCAGGTCTCCATGAGCGTTAAATATAAATGTGGGTCCCCACTAGTAAAATTTAGAGGAAATGATGCAAATGTTTTAGCCCGATAAATACTTTTTTTTTTTCCAGAAGTCCCCACAAAGCATAAGGGGACTGTTCCTGGTGTTGGCTGGTTGACTGCTTTTTGAAAATCTCCTTCCTTTAGACAGAGCTTTATAGTCCAATATATGAGCAGCTGCAGCTGTTATGTGTTTTTTAACACCCCGATATGTTAACCTTGAGGAAATGTAGATTAGACCTGGATGAGTGAACACTCAGTCAAGCAATTATACAGACAAATCCAGATAGTGGACCTTATATTCACGCTGTTTTCTAACCTATTGAATCAATATTCTTTATGTGTGCCCTAAACATTGAGAAACTGTGGTCTGCATTAAAATATGCTCCCCCTTCAATCAAAAGTAGATTAGGTAGAGGTCAGTCACTACCTTGTCGGCTGCCAATGGTCCATGTTTGAAATAATGAACCGCTCAGAACATGACAGACACAAATAGCATGATATATGATAGCAAAGCGCCTAGCGCAGGCTGCACAGGCTTAATTGATAGTCAGGTGATTAATAAGGCAGAACACAAGAAAAGTGCAATCAATTAATAGTTCCATGTTTGTGAGATAGCACACACATGCACTGCCTGGGAAATAGAGAAGTCCTCACAACAAAGAAAAATGGCCGCCTCTTTGGAATATAAATTAATGAGACTTTGTTTGCACTAAACCATGTTAACATGTGGCCTGTGCTGGATGGTTACACTCTGCTGACTGTCTCATGTGTGTCTGCTAAGCAATTTCTGTGCTACTGTTCTCTCAAATACAATCCAATTTACAGATAATTGATTCTGGGATGTTTTCCATCTAGCTGTGCCTTCTGGGAAGTTGACTGGTGGCCACAGCGCTACAGTAAAACCCTAAGTGTTGAGCCAACAATCTCTGTCTTGGCCTGATTAATTCAGTGCTAATGCGCTGTTTCCTGCCCAACAAGGACAAGTGTTTTAATAAACTTTATAATACTGTTAGCCTCGCAATTGCCCAAGTCATATACTATATGGACAAAAGTATGTGGACACATTGAATTCAGGTTTTTCTTTACTTACAGGGGTCTGGGATATAAAACAATAACACGTGTCACAATGTAGTTTTATAATGTGATAAATATATTAATATTGGCGTTTTATGTGGAACAGACAATAAAGCTATCTATCTATCTATCTATCTATCTATCTATCTATCTATCTATCTATCTATCTATCTATCTATCTATCTATCTATCTATCTATCTATCTATCTATCTATCTATCTACACTCAACAAAAATATAAACGCAACACTTTTGTTTTTGCTCCCATTTTTCACAAGATGGACTTAAAGATCTAAAATTCATTCCAGATACACAATATTACCATTTCTCTCAAACATTGTTCACAAATCTGTCTAAATGTGTGATAGTGAGCACTTGTGCTTTGCTGAGATAATCCATCCCACCTCACAGGTGTGCCACATCAAGATGCTGTTCTGACATTATGATTAGTGCACAGGTGTACCTTATACTGCCCACAATAAAAGGCCACCCTGAAATGTGCAGTTTTGTCTCAGAGCAAAATGTCACAAGCATTGAGGGAGCGTGCAATTGGCATGCTGACAGCAGGAATGTCAACCAGATCTGTTGCTCATGCATTGAATGTTCATTTCTCCACCATAAACCGTCTCCAAAGGCGTTTCAGGGAATATGGCAGTACATCCAACCGGCCTCACAACCGCAGACCACGTGTGACCACACCAGCCCAGGACCTCCACATCCAGCAGGTTCACCTCCAAGATCGTCTGAGACCAGCCACTCAGACAGCTGCTGAAACAATTGGTTTGCATAACCAAACAATTTCTGCACAAACTGTCAGAAACCGTCTCAGGGAAGCTCAACTGCATGCTCGTCGTCCTCATCGTCCTGACTCCAGATCGTCGCCGTGACAGACTTGAGTGGGCAAATGCTCACATTCGATGGCGTCTGGCACGTTGGAGAGGTGTTCTCTTCACGGATGAATCTCGGTTTACATTGTTCAGGGCAGATGGCAGACAGCGTGTGTGGCGTCGTGTGGGTGAGCGCTTTGCTGATGTCAATGTTGTGGATCGAGTGGCCCATGGTGGTGGTGGGGTTATGGTATGGGCAGGCATCTGTTATGGATGAAGAACACAGGTGCATTTTATCGATGCCATTTTGAATGCACAGAGATACCGTGATGAGATCCTGAGGCCCATTGTTGTGCCATACATCCATGAACATCACCTCATGTTTCAGCAAGATAACGCACAGCCCCATGTTGCAAGGATCTGTACACAATTCTTGGAAGCTGAAAATGTCCCAGTTCTTGCATGGCCAGCATACTCACCGGACATGTCACCCATTGAGCATGTTTGGGATGTACTTGACCGGCGTATTCGACAGCGTGTACCAGTTCCCACTAATGTCCAGCAACTTCGCACAGCCATTGAAGAGGAGTGGACCAACATTCCACAGGACACAATTGACAATCTGATAAACTCTATGCGAAGAAGATGTGTTGCACTGCATGAGGCAAATGGTGGTCACACCAGATACTGACTGGTTCTGAGTCCCCAGACCCCCAATAAAGCAAAAAAAATGAACATTTCAGGGTGGCCTTTTATTGTGGTCAGTCTAAGGTACACCTGTGCACTAATCATGATGTCAGATCAGCATCTTGATGTGGCACACCTGTGAGGTGGGATGGATTATCTCAGCAAAGCACAAGTGCTCACTATCACACATTTAGACAGATTTGTGAACAATGTTTGAGAGAAATGGTAATATTGTGTATCTGGAATGAATTTTTGATCTTTGAGTCCATCTCATGAAAAATGGGAGCAAAAACAAAAGTGTTGCGTTTATATTTTTGTTGAGTGTATCTGTCTATCTATCTATCTATCTATCTATCTATCTATCTATCTATCTATCTATCTATCTATCTATCTATCTATCTATCTATCTATCTATCTATCTATCTATCTATCTATCTATCTATCTATCTATCTATCTATCTGTCTGTCTGTCTGTCTGTCTGTCTGTCTGTCTGTCTGTCTGTCTATCTATCTATTTATCTATCTTAATCAGCATCTTACAGCTGTTGACAGGATTTGTCCTGATATTTTTGTCCATACAGTAGGGCATTAACGACTTCAGTTTTTTTTAAAGTTGACTTATCTGTCAATGAAGTTGGAGTCGAGTTGACTTGTCGTGATGACGTCATGACATTGTCAGCTGAGGAACAACACAGACACGCAGCTAAAAAACAACAACACACGGACAGACGTACACACGGATGTACGTCTGTCTGCAGCAGCCACGTCTTGTTTAGGTCTAACTGTGTTTACGTGCCGAGACAGAGAGAGAGACAGAGAGAGAGAGAGACAGAGAGAGAGAGAGACAGAGAGACAGAGCTCAGAGACAGAAAGAATAACTTGCGACTTGTCGTTCCTCCAAATTTAAGTCGACTTGTGCTACGGGAGTTGACGTATCGACTAGTCTGTTAATGCCCTACCATACAGTTTATATTTGCCTAACCTTCCTATTCTGCTCAGACCAAACCCTCTTACTTTAGTGTTCCTGCTCAGTTTTAACCAGTCTTCTTCAACTGTTCTGACTTTAAAAGGAAAAAAAACAAAAACAGGATCATAATCCCACTTTATCACATTTTAATGTAAACAAAGATATCCAACTAGTTTTAACATGAATTACTGCAAAAAACACAGGGTTTCCCCTGGAAAACTTACTAAGCCTGGTGGTAGTTCTACTCGGGTAGAACTACCAGGTCGGGTGGGGGGTTGGGGGGTTTGGTGGGGGCTGGGGTGGGGGGGGGTGGGATTAGGGTGGCGGGTGGGTCTTCGTGCCCCGGGCCGTCTGGGTCGGCCTTGGTGTGCTGGGGGGGTTTGTAGCTGCTCCCTCTTGCTCCCCGGGTTTGCGTCGTTCACGGTGGCCCCGGCGGCTCTCTGGGGGCGGCACCCTGTGGCTCCTACGACCCGGAATGGGGGGTGCCCTGTTAGCTTGGCCCTACCTTGCCGTGATTGCTGTTCTGGGCTTCGGGGTCCTTCGCACTTCCATGTTTGATCGGGTCTTGCCAGCTACTGCTGAGTTCCATTTCAGTGAATGATGGGACCTGCCAGAATGTGCTGAGAATCTCTCCAGGATTTCTACCCTAAACTCATTCTCTTCTTGCACTAGTGTCCCCTTCTGGCCTGTTCTGTTCTATTCTATTGCATTCTATTTTATACTATCAAGTCATCCACAATTATGGTGCTCACTACCGTTTTGTTTAATTATTTATGTAGGATATAATGATGAATGCTGGTTGTACACCCCCTGGCCTAATTCTTCGGTCAGGAAGAATGCAGCTTTCTAGAGATTGGGTCTTTATTTCTCATTTATTTTATTTGCATCCAGGTAAATGTGCTGTCATTAGGTTGTGTGTGGTTTCTAAACAAAGACAAAAATAAAGAAACAATAGAATGCTATGTATATACACATATACACACATACATATACATACACATATACACACATGTATATATATGAAGATAATTAAAGGAAATAACACTGAATGCACAGTATCAATAATAGGGTGATAAACAGTGCTGAGATGTTCTATAAAGCCTCAAACCCCCCACTGGATATCATACTACCTTACTTATTATTTAGTGCAGATAAACACAAAGTGTAGTATTTCAATCACAATATTGCTAAGTCACAAACATTCTAGACATTTTAAATACAAACTTAGAGCAGACTTGAAGTGAAACAAGACTTAGCCAGGAAATGAAGGTACTTACATATACATTTACGCACAACAGCACTAAGAGCCATTCAAACGAGGCATGAAACCAAGGATGCGGCGATGTGGCAAGGAAGCCTCCGTATGAGTTCGCTATCACACAGCTTACGTGCATTCGGAGCTTCTTAAAGGGGCGGTGCTGCACCTCCTTAAAGGCACAGTATTACATGATGAATGACATAAGGTCAAATTAAACAGAAGAAGGCAGATAATTTTGTACAATTTATTTATTGAATCTCTCTTTCTTTCGTCCTGGTTTGGTTTTCTTCTCTTTTTTCGATTTATTTATTTATTTTTATTGATGAACAGTTAATAGTTGGGAATAACACACCACCTTACAATCTTTAACTGCAATAGCACTGCCTGTTGGTTTCTTTCCCCGTCCGTCCTGTCCAGTCCCCCACACATCACTGAGGTGTAGCACTGCTCTCCCTGGCTTATAATAGAGAGTTCTAATAAAGGATGTCTGCTCAGCTTTCAGAGGGAGGACCGGTGATGGTCACACACATGCACTAAATATTAAAATATTTGGCTGCAAGACTAAAAAATGCATTGATCTCAAACAATGTTGACTCCCCCTCTGTGGTGTTAAACAATGAGAACAAATGCAGACAAAAAAAAGGAAATATTCTATTCATAAACTATATGGAAGTGTGTACTGTAGTCACATGGATCAGTGAGCCAATCGGCGCATGTGTCCCGACTCTAGTCATTTGTTAACTGCAGTTCCTGATGGATGATAATCATCATCCTCCATCATATCAGTCCTTCTTTCACAGTTTTTCAGTTCATCACATTTACTGGGCTTTAGGAATAAAACTAATGAGACTTGTCTTTCTGACATTTAGCGCTAGCAAAATAGCATCTAACTTCAGTTAAAGTCAAATAACAATAGAACAGGTGTTAATGTCTAATATTCAGACTCACCATCAACAGGTCTGCTACAGGTGGACTGACAGTCATGTGACAGAAGTGTTAAAGGGTCCAGTATGGTCCACTTTACAAACCTGTACCTGCGTACATTAGACCCGTAATCCGACTCCTGATTAAACACTTTGAACTCACTTTTAAGGGCTTTATTTTTTGGCTAAAACACACACAGTCTGTGCTGGTCAGTGACATCTGTAACTGGATATAATGTTCCTTCAAAATAAAACCAACTGGTTGTTGATCAACTGTGGATCCATGGCTTCATCCACGAATCTGCTTTTATTTTATCACTTTTTGTCCACTACCAGCCTGCATTTCCTTTAACTTTGCCTATGGACATACAACAAAAAATGCTTTTAACGTGGGGGGCAAGTTAGCTCTGGCGGCCCACTAGGCGTATGATGCACTGAAGGAAACCCTCAAACAGGAAAACAACATTAAAAAAAGAATAATGTATCAAATAATAAGAAGACATCCAATGTGTGTGTGTGTGTGTGTGTGTTTTAGTAGTTGTGTATATAAAGAGATGAACATAATCTTACTCATTCATTTTCTCTGTTGGTCAGTGTTAAACAGGAACATTATGGCTGTGACACAGTGTATTCAGTCAATTGTAAATTCACTGAGCGTGGTGATGAGACATTTTCTCTGTTCATTTACTCAGTGTGGAGTCATGATACCTTGATATAATTAGAAAGAAAATAGATATTTTTCATTGAATTATGAAGTTGTAAAATGGTCAGATTTGACCTGAACATTGTAGGAAGGATAAAGAAGTGATATTTTGATTTCTTAAATGGCATTATGCATTTTAAAACATAACATAAAACCAGAACTTTTTCTGGTAAAATATAGTCCAGTGTTTATCCTCTTTATCAAATTGGTGATGACATTAACAACAAGCATCTACTGATAAAAAATGTAAACTAGAAATAACTTAGAAATAATGTTCTTTTTTTGTCATGGAATTATGCATTTCTAAAGGTTTCCCTGTGATTTACATGAATTGTAAAATAACCGAAGTAAATTAAAAGTAATTAAACTAAGTTTTCTTCTGTTCTGTTCCTTTCCAATCAAGTAGATTGGATGAATCAATGAATTAAATGAAATAAATAAATGAAATATTAAACGTAATAAATGGACATGCTCTACTTAGGTCTGAATTCTTCATTAATTCAAAACCACAGGTTCATCTTCAACGCTATTTGTGACTGTTGACGCCAGAAAAGTTATTTTGAGCGCTGGCCCTTTAAATGTACATGAGCCACATAAGGCCCCATCCCCTCCAGGCTGATGACGATGCTTTTAGCCAAAAACTGAACATCAGAAGTAATCAACTTGAAGTTTGGACATATTTTCAGATTTGATTAAAACTGCTGCTGTTGATAAACAATGATGTGGTAGTCAGAGAAATGTTCAACAGAAGTCTTGACATTATTTGTGCAAATGTCAAGTTCAACTAGATACAAAACATAACAAATTAAACAGGAGTTGAAACAAGTTCCTGAAATCCACTTGATTTTTGAGCAAATTCATATACAAATAACTTTGCAGCACCTGAGGGTTCAAATTTAAAGTTTTGAAGTTTTAGGGTCCAAATACACAAATAAATGAACCAAATAATTATAAAAATGTTTCCTTACTCAGGGACAAGTGAAGAAAGCGACTGGGTAGTTGTGGTAGAAAGTGATGATTCAGAGTCGCAGCTTGATTTTTCTGCTGCCCCCTGAAGGAGAAGCAAGGGGTGGTGTTTTTTTGTTTGTTTGTCAGCAACTTTACATAAAAAAAAACTACTGGATGAATTTTTAAGAAATTTTCCGTAAAGATGTGAAGTGGTCCACAATAGATTCATATCTATATTCATATCTATTTGAACATAGGTCAAAGGTCAAGTTTTACATATAGCTTCTTTTTGCTCTCACTGTTGATGTGCACAGACATCCCAAGTCTCCCGGAAGTTCCGAGAGTATCCCTGATTTTGATAGTGTCTCACTGATGCCCGTAAGTCAGATAAAATATTCCGGATTTTGGACTATGTGAGGGAGTTTTTTTTAACACTGCAAGTGACAGCGTGCAGGCACGTCTCCACCGATTCTCTGATCAAACTTATGCCCGGTGAGCTGCTTCAGTCTGATATTTGACAGATGTGCACCTTCTCCACAAGCATCAGCGGCTGTCCGCTCAGCCTTACCCTACTGGAGAGGCGTCACGAGTGGACACACACTTCCTTGCTGTCGGGGAGTTTAGGGACCGTCAAAAATAAATTGACCGGCAACACTAAAACAAAACAAAAAAACTAGACTTTTCCCCATTCAATCAATTGCATATTCATCTGAAATAAATCCACAAATGAATGAATCAATGCATAAATAAATGAATAATTAATTATTAAAGTATTTCAATTAAAGTATTAATTTAATTTAACTATCAAATGTTTACTCAAATTGTATGTTTTTGTTCATTACTGACAAAGGTCATGTAAAGGTCATTACTCTCCAGAGGTCATGTGACCTCTGGACTCCAATAGACCTTTAATTCATAGCTCTGGTCTGGGCACACAAAACATACCATACGGAACAACACCCCTCCTATGGCGTTGGAGTGCTGTTCAACCCCGTCGGGAAATATTTTTCTGATAGTAACTCGTGAGGAATACATTATCCCTTGCTAATTCAGAAAGGGGGTGGGGGGGTTCGAAGGGTTGATAAGCATCTCCCTGAAATGAAACACTTAAATGCTGTTGGGGTGTGGAAATACCTTGTAGCAGTGTAGGGTTTAAAATGGGGTGGAGGTGGTGGGCTGGGGAGATCAGGTCTGAACCAAAATGCAACAGCAGAACTAAGTCCTTGGAAGCGGTTTCAAACAGAGCAGGTAATCCAAACTGATCTGCACAGAAACACAGAACAGTGAAGTCCTGTCAGTCACTGTTCCCACTTAGAGGACGTGCATGTGCTGCTCAGTTCCCTTAGGTGCTAAAGTGCAGCAGATACATTTAAAAGAGTGGAGGGATGCAGGTTTACAGCTCTGGGCTAACACAATATTATCCACATGGCTGCCATCCTCAATTACGTTCAGTGATGACACGTCACCACTTTCACCACTATCGCCAGCCTGTAAATTGCCGATATACAATGAATTTTTTCTGTTATTTATTAGTCAACATTATGGAGGACTAAAAGTGACAAAATTAAATAAATGCATAAATGTATACATCTTTAAATAATTAATTAAATATATGAATAATTAATTCAAATTTGAATTAAATACATAAATGTGTAATGAATTCATTAAAATACCAAGTCATTTTAGGTAAATAAAAAAAACATTATTTCAATAATTAATTAATTAATTGCCTTTTTGTTGCAGAGGATCATGCATTCATTTTATCTGTCATCCTCATCTATCAAAGTCAGTGGGCGGGTCTCTACAGCTGATTGGTTTCCCTGCACATCAAGTCCAGTCAAATGGATTCCAGATAAAGGATTCATGCAGAGCTTTTGAAAACATTCCCATACACTGGGTAACCTTTAACCTCTATATTTGTTTGGATAGTTTCGGAAACTAAACTTTATTGGCAACTGTTAAAAATCCAGACTCTCGGTCCGACACTCCCAATGAAGTGGATTTGACTAATTTTGTGTTAGCCCCACCCATTGACTTTGAAGGGAAAATTTGACAAATAAAATACATTTATGATCCACTGCAACACACCCAGGAAATTTTAATAATTTAATGACACATGTAATAACACATTTATCTATTTAATTCCAATTTTAATTAAGTTGTGACATTTAATTAATTATTTAATGATGTATTTATTTATTTGATTTTGGCACTTTTACTTCTCCATACTATTAGTTCATCACCACCCAGATCCTTCTACAATTACATTTTTAATGGTCGATATATATATATATATATATATATATATATATATATATATATATATATATATATATATATATATATATATATATATATATATATATTGTGGAGGACGATAAGGGGCAGGCCTCTCACCCAGCAGGACTCAGGGTTGGGGGGCGTGGTTGGAGTTGAGTTGTTCCGGTGCACTTGTCCTTTGTTGAGTCTGGTTTTGGTGGTTGAAGAATAAAGAGCATCATAAGCTTCAGCTCATGTCGTCTCCTCATTCCTGCCACATTGGTGACCCCGAATTGAACATGCACGAGGCAGTAGAAGAATGTGATTCCACCGAGGCCACTTCGCTCCAGCTTCCGCGGCAGGTAGTGTGCACCGCGGCCGTGAGGCTTCCTGAGTTCTGGCTGAATGACCCAGCTTCATGGTTCGAGCACCTGGAAGCGTTATTCCATCCGCACATTCAGGACTTTTCCGTGCGTTTGGCAGGTACCGCTATTTTTTCGAAGGTGGACCTGGTGCGTGGTTATCACCAGGTGCCTGTACAAGCGGAGGATGTACCAAAGACTGCAGCCATTACCCCATTTGGTCTTTTCGAGTTGCTGCGCATGCCTTTTGGCCTCAAGGGGGTGGCTCAGACTTTTCAGAGACTGATGGACTCTGTGTTGTGCGACCTTGCTTTCATCTTCGTTTACCTCAACGACATTTTGGTGGCCAATGCATCAGCTGATGAACACCTTTTACACCTTAAGCAGGTTTTTCAACGCCTCGATGAACACAGATTGATTGTTAATCAGGCAAAATGGCAGTTTGGTGTTCCAGTGATCGATTTTCTGGGCCTCCGCATTTCATCCAAAGGTGTGGTCCCACTGCCTTCAAAGGTGCAGGCAGTGGAAAATTTTCCCCGCCCATCCTCGGTTAAGGCACTGCAGGAATTTTTGGACATGGTTAATTTTTACAACCGGTTCCTTCCCCGTGGTGCTCACCTTTTGTAGACGCTGCATGGGGCTCTGCGGCTCAAGAAAAGTGGTGACTCTATGGACTGGACGCCTGAGCGGATTCAGGCCTTTGAAGGGGCTAAATCTGCCCTTGCCAACGCGGCCCTCCTGGCCCATCCTGCACTTTCAGCAACCATCGCTTTATCCACTGTTGCATCCGACGTGGCTGCTGGCGTGGTAGTCGAACAGCAGGTGGCGGGAGTGTGGCAGCCCCTTGCGTTTTTCAGCCACAAGCTTCGAAATAGCGAGCGTAAATATAATGTTTTTGACCGTGAATTGCTGGCACTGTACCTTGCAACCCGTCACTTCCATTTACTTTTGGAAGGCCGTTCTTTTACAGCTTACGTGGATCATAAACCGCTGACTTTTGCCATGGCCAAAGTGTTGGAGCCTTGGTCCGCGCGCCAACAGCGCCACCTAGCATCTATCTCCGAGTTCACAACGGACATAGAGCACATGGCTGGTAAATCGAACCTCGTTGCTGACTGTCACGTGTGCTTGTGTGCCCTGTGCACCTTGAGGTGGATTTCTGTGCTGTGGCTGCTGACCAAACCAGCGACCTGGATATCTTGGCTCTCAAGTCTTTGGGTACAGGCCTCAGGCTTGAGCATGTAGTGGTGCAGGATGGTGGTCCTGCCCTTCTTTGCGTCGTCTCTACTGGCCGTCCTCGCCCCATAATTCCTGGGGCTTGGCGGAGACGTGTTTTCGATTCTGTGCATTCGCTTTCGCACCCTGGTGTGCGGGCATCAGTGAAGTTGGTGGGATGCAAGTTTGTTTGGCCTGGCCTCCGTAGAGATGTTAAGGGGTGGGCAGCTGCATGTGTGGCGTGTCAGCGTCCACCAACACACTAAGGCGCCGCTCGAGCTATTTCCGATTCCAGTCAGACGTTGTGACCACGTCCATGTGGACCTGATGGGTCCCCTGCCTCTTTCACAGGGATATACACACCTTTTCACGATGGTAGATAGGACTACCAGGTGGCCAGATGTGGTTCCTCTGTCCTCCACGACTTCCACGGATGTAGCACGAGCGTTTCTCTCAGCCTGGGTTTCGCGTTTTGGCACTCCATCTGATATCACCTCTGACAGAGGCCCACAGTTTGTGTCGGAGTTATGGTCAGGGATGGCGAGGGCTTTGGGAGTGCAGGTTCATCGTACTACCACTTACCACCCTCAGGCCAACGGCCTTTGTGAACGTTTCCACCAGTCCTTAAAGGCATCCCTGCGTGCTGCACTCTCCGATGCTAATTGGGTCGATCGTTTGCCTTGGGTCATGCTTGGTTTGCGTTCAGCTCCTAAGGAGGATCTCAATGCGTCATCTGCTGAGTTAGCACTGGGTCAGCCGCTCTGTGTTCCTGGGGAATTTTTGCTGGAAAGCACCGCACCGTGCTTCAGCACCCCTAAAACTTTGCTCAGCACCCCCTGGTTGCTCCCTTCAAAAAAAAAAAAAAAAATGCATTATGAAAAATCTTCCCAGCCTCAGAGTTTGGTCTTCATAGTGTCTGGCTAGTTTGAATCACAATTAGACCAAATTAAAGACCTTTAAGAGTTAGTATGGATGTTTATATTTGAACAGTATACTATTCATCTGTACATTTTTCTTGTATGAATTTTACCAAGACACCTGTTATTATTAAATAGTGAGAAAATTAAATGTTAAATTTCCCCCTACCTGCTTTAGAGGAATTATTGCATTTGAGTACCTATGTGTGTGAGTAGGCCAGGAGTTGACCTGCAGTGAGCTAACACAGTAGCAGCTAATGACAGTCTAGTGGTCTATGGGTCATTTTTTTTCTTGCCACCTTATCACCACCACAGTTCACCAGAACATCCCAGAACCAGACAATTTTTTCTCATGCAATAAGCCTATACATTGACATGGAACTTGTAAGTTTGTAAGCTAAATCTTCATTTCAGTGTTTGTGGACGGTAGATGATAGTTTATTGGTCAATTTAAAAAAAAAAGTTTAGAAATTGATTCAACTCTTTCGTTCAAGACAGGTGCCACTGTCAGCACTGGGGGCTGAGCACCCCTAAAGGTTAGATGCTAGAATCGCCCCTGGTTCAAGTAATGCAAAGAATGCACCTCAATGCATTGCATGGCAATTTACATCAAATTCAAAATGCACAAAATACCTTATGTATAGTGTTCTAGAACACGACTCAAATAATAGTGCAGTCAGCCTATACCCTATAAACAACTGTATTGTTATATTCAGCAGAGGGTGAACAACTCAGCCTCCATTTCTTCTCTTTTTTAACAGACCAAATTATTACCATTATCAAATGGGCTGTGTTGTAGAGAAACGGTGCATGAAAAGCTCGGCACATGTACTGGTGAAGTTTTGTTCTCTGTTTTCATAACAGTTAGAACCCGCAACTAAAGTCCCCTCTCTTGATTAAAATAATGCGCTTGTGACACAGAGATAATTGTGATTACTCAGTGAGTGTCATGTCTGTACTCTGTCTGCTCTTTTCTTTCTCTCTCTGTCTTTCTTCTGTTTCTCTCCAATCCTCTGTCTGTGTGTGACCTCTGTCCTAATTTTCCAATGCAAGCCACCTGAGTAACCACACCTGTGGTTACTCAGGTGGCTCTATATAAGCCTGCCCTGTCAGTCTGCTTGTTGCCTGTTTGTTTTTGTCCCTACCAGACCTTCCAGCATTCTTCTCTGCCTGCTTTTGTGGTTTTTGACCTGTTCCTGCTGTTTTGCCCAGTTTCTGCTTGCTCTCTACTTTGACCTGTTTCTGCCTGACTCCATCTTCTGTCTGCACCCTTCGGATCTGAGCCTGCCTTTCCTATGACCATGTCTTTTGTCTGCCCTCCCCGGAACCTGACCTGCCTTTTGGACCCTGACCTGTCTTACTGTCTGTCTCTGCTGGATTTCTGGTTACCGAACCCTGAGTTGGACTGTTTTCCCTTTTTGCATAATCCCCTTTGAACTGTGTTTAAGCTTTTGGTGTTAAACCTAGTTTGAACTTTACTCCTGGACTGCTGTCTACATTTGGGTCCGATACCTGATGATCACACTGAGGTCCAGTAGTCTCCTGTCAGCACCACTGTCCTAGTCTGTTGGCAGCATCAACCTCGGTGCATTGCTTCCGGTTTTCGGTTTAAAAATAAACCCAAAAAAACAAATAAACTATTTATGAAGTAAGGCATTGACAACTTCAGTGTTTTTCAAGTCAACTTGTCTATATAAAGTCAAAGTTGAGTCTACGGGTCATGATGAAATCATTACATTGTCAGCAGAGGAACAACATGGAGACAAGTCTGTCTTGTATTACAGTTTACCTAAAAGACACAAGCGTCAGTATTTTATCCAGGACAAAACAAAGGCTAATGGCTTGAGTTTTCTTTTAAATTGAACTGCACAACATAAGTAGGGTCCGGGTTTTGTCTGGACTGACGGCTCTAAAACCAAACTGTCTGGATGGTCTGACTTTTTCCACATCATGTTTGGAAAACGAGAGCGCATTGTCTTAATGTGCATTGTCTGCACTGCTACTCAGGTTAGCTAGCGGATGCCTCTTCAGATGGATGTACCGTTTTTTTTCCCCATTGAAGGTGAAGTATTTCCACACATGCATTGTCTGTCACTCGTTTGTTTTTTCAGCCCACCACCCCCTGCTTTAACCTGCAGCAGCCATGTCTCCTCTGGTTTAGGTCTGAGTGGTCTGTGTTTACGCACAAAGGGAGAGAAAGAATAACGTGTGACTCCAAATTAAGTCAACTTATGCTATGGAATTTAGGATTCATACTGCCAACCCTTTTGTCATTGGACGACCTGCTGTACCAACTGAACCGCAGACAACTGCTATTTTACAGATTTAAAATCTGTAATTATGAAATGTTTACTTTATTAGTTTTTTATTTAGTAAAAAGGCCAATAGGCTATTTTATTCAACAAGGTTCATTTAATCAGCATTACATTGTTTTTAATTTACAGTTTTACAGCTACTACAGCTACATTTGATTTAATCATTAACACAAGTCCTTTCAAATAAACAACTTTGCATTGTATTTTCACATACAGTATTTTTTTTTATGCTGCAATTCTATAACTTTTTGCTATTAAGTCTATAGTCATTTTTTACAGTGTAAAATTAAATCTGAGCTTTTCAAGAAAAATCTGAAATTTTCTCTCAAACAGCAGCAGTAGAAGGAAAAAGACTAAATGGAGCATCATTTGAACTTTCTCCTCTGGGTGTTCAAGTCTTAAATATTAAAACAGTTAACTCTTGTTTTCATTTGAGGCTGCTATCAAGAGAAAATTTTGCCGTCAATGTTTAATTTAACATCGAACCAGCTACAGTTAGACAACATATATCTATGAATATGCTGAAGTAGCTTGGGAACATTTTCCACAGACGTCACTATTGAAATAATTTCTAAATTATTACATTTTTGATTCCAAGAGCGATTTGAACAAACCACAGAAAAAGAAGGTTAAAAAGGAAGCAGCAGGGAGCGTAGTCTTTGCAGAAAGGGTTGTAATTTTGCTAAGTGAGTCATCAAAGATAGTCATTTAATCCTAGATCTGTCCCAGACAGGGAAAGAGAACTCTTTTGATCAGGAAAGGAGGCCAATGCTGGGCCTCCAGAGAAATACCCAAATCCATTTTGGGGATTGAAGTCAATTCAGGGAATGAAAAGATCAACAAAGAATCTATTTGTCAAAAGCAAAGCCTGTGGTTATCTAATTAAGTAAAACATACACAAATAAGGCAACTGCTGCACAACAACAGTGTCACATTTAAATACTCCCAATTTAGTCATAAGGTAAAAACACAATTTGTCGACTCAAATCAAAATAGAAGATAAACAGTATGTTTGGAAGAGAAATGTGGATTTATTGTGCTTCAAGTCAGTTCGTTGTATTTTTCTGTCCACAAAATACAAAAATATGTTGTAAAAAGGTAACTGTAATATTTCAGATATGGGGCCCAACATTAAATATACCATAATTATATCAAAATATCCTATGTTATACACTATATGCAGGGGCATTGCTAGGGTCTCTTCGGGCTCCAAGAAAGAATTCCCTGAGGCCCCCACCCCACTTGTGCAGGAGATGAATGATGAAAAAAAACAAACCACAAACAGATATACTTCACTCTCAGAAGTAAAGGTACAGTAGGGGTGTAAATCTGTAACCTAAGGTATGACAAACATCAATGTACATCCACGGGTTAATATGTACTTTTTTAGCCATACAAAAGGTACAACCTACCCCATAGGCCTTGGGGATAGGAGTTAGGGGACCTGTTGTGTGAACCCCTTCTTTGCACGTGCCTGTGTTACCAGATGGGCATGCATGGAGCTTTTATCATTTCATATTCCTGCTTTGGAAGAAGCTGGCTGTGGTTCAGTTGGAAGAGTGGGTCGTCCAATGTCTGAAGGGTTGGAGGTTCACGTCCCAGCTATGGCTGTCCATATGTCGAAGTGTCCTTGGGCAAGACACTGAACCCTGAATTGCTCACCGTAGGTCTAGCCAAGGGCCATACACAGTAATCTTAAAGAGTAGTTGCTCTGAACTGAAAGGGTACCCCCTACCTCCCCACATAAAAACAACCTAACAGCTTGAAATGGGCGCTCATCTGATTTTTTTTTAAAGGAACTTGGTCACAGGACAATGAGGGTTAGGGTTATTTATCTTGGGTGAAATAATTCATGTGATGCATTATTTCCATCACTCATATTGCTGGATAAAACATCTTTAGGCTATGTATCAGCATGTAGGCTAACTTTTATGGTTATTCTACAATTGAATGGAAACTAGCTAGCTGTCAGATTTTCAGATTCAGAATTTTTGTCAATTTGAATATCCAAGGAGAACAAAACGAAATGCACTTTGACCAAACCCTCCCAGGCTGAACGGGCCCTGCAGCCATGTATGGTGCTACCTTCAATATTGATCACCAATCGATTACATTGATTAGTAATTGAAAAGAAACACAAACAACTGCACACATAGCAAGCACATATATACTTTATACGAAAACAGACCATGTTACTCAAGGACATGACCTGGGATTTTTTCATTTATACAGAATGTTCACACAAAAGATAAGGCACAAACAGCATGGAAACACAGGAATTGCGAGTAGGAGATGTACGTCAGTTCATTGATAAGTGTGTGTGTGCGTGTATGTTCCAGCGCCCTTGAGCACTGGAATGTTGCAAGGACACATGAGGACAACAAAGAACCCAAAGATGACAGCAAGTATTTCTGCTCTACTCTGGGAGACACACACAATTTAAATTTTTTGTCTAAGGATTTGTTGAGCACCCCATTTAAATTTAGATGCATCGTCCCCCACAGAGCTCAGCAACCCCAGTTTTTTGTTTTCCATTCATCCACCTCCAACTTTAGTATTGATAAGGATCTCAAAGCTTCACCAAGCTGTCCAGAAATGTAATCCAGTCTCCTTTGTAAATCTGCAGAACTGTTCAAGTGTTCAGTTCCTGAACTTGCTGACTGAGTGACCACGGAACTAAGCTGTCCCACACAGTATGCAAGATTGCCCTGGGACTGGGTCATAGATAGCTTTAGCCCGGTCACAATGTGACTGAGTACTATAAAGTGTTCCCGAATTTCTTCACACAGCATCAATAGCCCTTTCAGTGCTGCTATCTTCCCACTTTGCAATGAATCAACAGTCCTCCCAAGTCAAATGTGAGGAATGTCACGGGTAGCTGTGGCTCAGTTGGTAGAGTGGGTCGCCCAATGACCGAGAGGATGGTGGTTCACATCCCAGCTCTGGTTGTCCACATGCCGAAGTGCCCTTGGGCAAGACACTGAACCCTGACTTAGGCTCCCAGTAGGACTGACCTTAGACCTTAGAAACCTACTGGTGTATGAGTGTGTGTGTGAATGGGTGAATGTGAAGCTAAGTAAAGCGCTTTGAGCACCCTGAAGGTGGAAAAGCGTGATATAAGTGCAGACCATTTTACCATCTAAATAGATACACATTCTCCTTGATGCACAGAGGTGTCAGGCAAACAAGCTGCCCTTTTCAGGCAAATCTGCCATTTTCACCTGGAATCCAAGCTGTAACCTGCGAGTTGCACTCCATCAGGACATGTTGGTTCTCCCGGACCTCTTTTTCTTGGTGAATCACTTTGAGTGCCCAGCTGATTAATTCCATCATGATTCAGTAGAGAAGCAGGCGATGGGGGGTTCAGAAAGTGTCATGATGGGTGAGGGGGAAGGAAAGGACTCAGATGCCTGGTGCTGAAGGGATATGGGGGTGAATGGAATGTTAAGGGAACTGGCAGAATGTTCAGGTTATAGAGGTGACAAACTGAATGGTCCCGTGCCTCACTTCTTAAAGCTGCAGATCAGCAATGACTTGCAGCTGCATGGGGCAGGCCAGGTGTAACTGGAGTGAAACTAAGGGAAAAGTGACTGGAGAGGTGAGAAAGGTTGTGACAGAAAGAAGAAGTTTCATGACACTGGCACACAAGAGAGAGACAAGCAGTAGAGGTCAAGCTGCAGCAGAACAGATAAGAGCAAGGTCAGGGAGAGAAGAGAAATGTGACTGCTCTGTTTGCTGGTCAGAGGAGAAGCTTTTGCTACCTAAATAAATGTAGCAAAAGCTACGCAGTAGTTGGCTGTAAGCTTACTAAATGTCACAAACTGGACATTAGATTTTTTTTAATGGATAGTGACCCTTTGTTTTACTGTGTGTAGCGCACAAGGGCTAACGACCAGACTATGGTGGTAATTTGGATCAGAAGTCATTTCGTCCACTGGAGCCAAGGGGTGTGAATAATAAGAAACATAGTGATTTCCATTCAAAATATATATATTCAATTATTTTTCAGTGTTACAAAGAGTTATGACATAGAATAGATATAACAATGTGATGTATGTTTAAGAAGATATACTAATATAATAATATACAATATTGTATTGTTATGATCTGGATCTGATGAAAGCTCCTGAACTGGGTCTAGATTCAGGATTAACTTGAGTCAAGTCATAGAAGAAGTCTGGATTGTTCAGTCTAATTTTTAGGGCTTTATTGACAACACATACAACAATTCAAACAGCGTTGATCAACCCCATGAACCCAATGTGTGTGTTTGTTTACACATAATCCGTTAATATGTTCCTCCATTGTCTTTCTCCCCACCCACAGGTGGAGCTTGAGTTACCGCTTCACGGTCAGCTCTAATTGGTTCCCTCGCTTCTGACGTGTGATTAGGTTCGTGTCAGTTCTCTAGGTTCTGCTGTCTTTATTGTAAATAAACACAGACCTGGGCTCCTGTACTTGCCCTTGGTTTTGTGGCTATAGATTAGTTTGTTCCCAAACAATTTTATTCCCATCTAATATTTTTGGCGCTGTTGCTCCATCTTTGTCCCCCAAGTATTATATTAATAAATTAATATAGATCAAGCATGGGCAAACCATTCCCAAAGGGCCGGTGTGGCTGCAGGTTTTTGTTCCAACCAAGCAGCAGCACACCAGACTTGATTCAATTAATCAACTGATCTCAGTCTTCAGAAAGTTGATTGGTCAAACCCCCCCCCCCCCCCTCAGGTTAAGAGTCTGGGTGTCGTCCTCGACAGCACCCTATCATTTCAAACACACATCAACAACACCATCCGGTCTGCCTATTTTCATCTCAGAAACATCAACAGACTCCGTCCCTCACTTACCCCACACAGTGCCGCAATTCTGGTCCACTCACTCGTCACCTCCCGTTTAGACTACTGTAATTCCCTGCTTTTTGGTCTCCCCCACAAACTTCTCCACAAACTTCAACTGGTCCAGAATGCAGCTGCACGCATCATTACCAGAACCCCCGTCATCAACCACATTACCCCTGTCCTCTATCAACTCCACTGGCTACCCATCAAATTCCGCATAGACTATAAAATCCTCCTTCATACATTCAAAGCCATTCACAACCTCGCCCCCCCATACCTATCTGACCTTATACATATCAACATCCCCACCCGGTCCCTCAGGTCTGCCTCCTCCGTCACACTACAAGTCCTCCCAGACCGTCTGGCTACAATGGGGTCAAGGGCTTTCAGTCGCTCTGCCCCTCACCTGTGGAACTCTCTGCCCCCGGATTTAAGAAACTTGGACACTATCACCACATTTCAAACTCACCTCAAAACACACCTGTTTAGGCTGGCTTATAGCTGACATATATGCTTTGTACTGCAAGCTGTATTTTTTGTTTTGTTTTGTTTCTGCTTTTAATTTTGTCTCCTCTTAGTTGTTTTTACTTGCTGCTTTAGTTGTTTTTTACTTGTTGTTCGGTGACCTTGAGTGCCCTGAAAGGTGCCTTATAAATAAAATGTATTATTATTATTATTATTACTCTTGGTTGGTTGGAAGAAAAAAACGCAGCCACACCGGCCGTTTGTGGAATAGTTTGCCCATGCCTGATGTAGATAATCAGACAGTACTATGAATGCAATATTTGTTATACAAAAAATATCGATTAATATAATATTAATATTTATAATACTATTTATAAATACCTAGTACAGTTAATGCAATACAATATGCATTAAATATATTATATATTAACCATAAATCAAAAACACCAGAGCAATATATATTTAAATTAATATAATAATGTAATATTTTTTAAAATATTATATATAAATTATAAATCAAAAGATTAATAGGCAAACAATATAACTTAAATCAAAAATCACAAGATTACAATCCAGAAAACAGAACACAATGCAATTAACCCTTCAAGCTTCTTTTAGGTTCAGTGATTTAGGACAATTGAGTACTTAGGTTCAGGGGTCCTGTCACAGGTTCATTTTTTTCAAGGATGGTATTGATGGCTCGGATGATGAGACTTCAACGTTAAAGTGAAATTTTTTATTTACACTAAGTCCAAAAACCAGCAGTGATGAGGAGTGCTCAATATGTGAGAACAGTGAGAAAAAAATTATTTACAAGACATCTCAAACAAAAATAATATAACTTTATCCTAATCACCATTCAGCACGCAGATTTCAGCCACACACTTAAATTCTCCAAACTCAGAAAACAGCCACACTCTATCAAATCAGTAACTCTAAATTTCAAATCTCCGCTCTAACTCTATCTCCAACTAAATCTCTGCAGAATCTCCAACTCTATAACCCACAATCTAACTGGACAAAATGCACCCTCTATATACCCCCTAATCTCCACCTACAGTCATACCCATCACCACATAATTCAATTAACACACAGTCTCTCATATTTACATATCCCACAACCCAAGGTGAAAGCATACCACATCCTACACAATGACACAAATGACACTCCTTAAATTAACATAACAGAAAAAAAAACATCACAATATATGAATGTTTCCTGTCAGTAGTGGTTCAGTCCGTGGTCATGTGTCCTGTTGAAGCACACAAATTATGGGTATTTAGTGGGTGAGGCGGAAGTGTCGTTCTGTAGCGTGTGAGCGTGTGTGTGTGTGTCCATCACCGGGAAATGTCTGTATATGAAGTCCAGTTTAAACAGTGTGGGAGAGTATAAGAAAAAAAAGACGAGGAAAAAACAAACAGAACAGGGCAGGAGTTGACTGCGCGCTAATGCCGCACCGTCACACGTTCATATAACAATAATTGTCTTACCAGGATGTTGGGTAGGCTGGGCCGCTCGCCATCAAAATAATTGATGACAAGGAGAATGAACAAGACAAGGGGGAAAAAATGGGAGAACAAAAACACTCATCCAATTAAAAAAAAAAACTCACTTAAAAACGATCTGAAACAAGATCAAGAAAAAAATCAAAGTGGTAAAACAACAACAAAAGTTAAATTCACACATTAAATTAAATAATTACAATAAACTTGTACAAATAACACAAGACAAAGGCAATAACTAATAATCAAATCACTATAAATGATAGTATACACAAGTACAGGTCCGGGGGAGCAGGACCAGTGGGTATTGCGGTGAATCTTGATAGTTGTTATTATCATAGTCGTATCCTTCATATCTCTGATCTTCTCCAAATCCCTTCAGTCTGTTTCATTCATCTTCTCTCTATATGAACCTCTTGCTTTCACCTCCGCCTTACATTTTTAATCTTAAATCTTGATTTATTCGATTTAACTATGATTTGGACAGAAAGTGATATATCCTTCTGGCCCACAGTTCATTTTGACAGAGATTTAGCCCCCTGGCTCACGGTTCAGATTCGCAGAGGCTCAGTCCCCTAGCTCACGGTTAATTAATAACTGTTTTACATGGGTTACATGTGTACATTTCAAGCTCACTTTTTCAGACCCACCATTCGTTCTACTATCACAGCATCTTTAGAAACCTTGGTCACCTCTCGAGTCACTATGCAGGCTCAAGTGTCAGTCTGTACAGTGCTTTTTTATTTCAAGTTATGTGTGCCCCCTCTTTTGCCTTTCTTTGATGAATCTGAATGATTAACTCAGACAACTTTATTTTAGGAAACTTGTGAAAATTATAGAGAAACTCCTGTTGAAATCTGAAATCCTTTTTTTATATTTTTCCTCAGAAGGGCAACATCAGCTGAGGAGGGCAAAACGGCAGTTACCAGGACAACCAGTACCATATAGTATAGCTGTGCACGTCCATAGGTCTGGCAGAACCTTGAATGGCAGTAGCACCAACTGGTGTGTGAATGTGAGGCTAATGTAAAGTGCTTTGGATAAAAGTGCCATATAAGTTCAGTCCATTTATCCTCAATGGTACATAATTTCAAGCATCTTCACTATTTGTACAATACAATGTACATATTTGCTACCATAGAGTACAAATAGTAAAAGGTACATCTAAATACACTGCTTAAAAAGTACAATTACAGGGGTGCAACTACACAGTTTTTTGGGTGTATGCAACATCAATTTTGCCCCCCCCCCCCTCTGTTTTACTGAAACAGACTTCACATATTTCCATACACTATACATATAGTATACTGTATACATGTATGTATGTACAGCTGAGGTAGTTTACATTGCAAATGTACGGTAAGTACTGTGGATAGAAAGAATTCCAAAGAAAAAGTCTAAAATGTAAATATTTCAGTAAAGTCCAGGTGCTTCAAAAAAGGTACCTTATCTAATTACAAGCTCCTCCACCTGCTCTCCGCCTGTTCCTGTCTCCTCCTCCTGCTCTCTGCCTGTTGCTGTCTCCTCGTCCTCCTCTCCACCTGTTTCTGTCTCCTCCACCTGCTCTCCGCCTGTTGCTGTCTCCTCGTCCTCCTCTCCACCTGTTTCTGTCTCCTCCACCTGCTCTCCGCCTGTTGCTGTCTCCTCGTCCTCCTCTCCGCCTGTTCCTGTCTCCTCCTCCTGCTCTCCACCTGTTGCTGTCTCCTTGTCCTCCTCTCCACCTGTTGCTGTCTCCTCCACCTGCTCTCCACCTGTTGCTGTCTCCTCGTCCTCCTCTCCACCTGTTCCTGTCTCCTCGTCCTCCTCTCCGCCTGTTTCTGTCTCCTCCACCTGCTCTCCGCCTGTTGCTGTCTCCTCGTCCTCCTCTCCGCCTGTTCCTGTCTCCTCCTCCTGCTCTCCACCTGTTGCTGTCTCCTTGTACTCCTCTCCGCCTGTTGCTGTCTCCTCCACCTGCTCTCCGCCTGTTGCTGTCTCCTCGTCCTCCTCTCCACCTGTTCCTGTCTCCTCGTCCTCCTCTCCGCCTGTTGCTGTCTCCTCTTTCTCATTTCTCTCCTCTCTCTCCCTCATGTCTTGTCCACTAGCCCATATTAAACAATCAGCTTAATGACTTTGCAGACTTTCAGCACATATTACACATCTATGTGATTCCGTCTTACCAGTAGGCCTTATCATTCATAATAAAAGAGTTAATTAAATTCAGAACATCTAAGTGACTGCCCTACACTTCCACCTCGTATTAGACCTACCTGCTACTTCCCCTTTCATTTTCCTGCTCCATCTCCATCCTCACACCTGAAAAAAATTGTTATCATTAAATACAGTTGATTTACACACATAGGCCTGGTTGAAACATGCATTAGTTCACTAAATAACTACACGTTGTTTTGTGGTGCAGTCTACTCTTAAATATCACAATTAGAAAACAACAAAAAACTGTCTATTTTGCACACCATTATATTGAAGTGATTCTCTAGTTACATCTGGGCATGAGCTAATGTTGCCTCTGGCAAGGGAATAAAGGTATAGGCCTACAGTAGTATTTTGTCAAGAAGATTCATTGTGAGTCATTTTGGCTTAGCCTGCTCTTGGTGATATTCATGAAAATGTCAGACCGAGCAAGTAGTGTTAAAGATAATAAATAAGTACATCTTTACATCTGATTTCACACATATCATGTAGGCTACGCAGCCACAAACTCCAAACCACAACACTCATGGCCTGGCAATAGAAACGCCCACCTAACGTTGGGTATTATTGTTAGGTGACCTGCATGTAACGTTACTTTCATCCGACTGTTAGTGATTATCATGAATCATATCAGATGCTAGTCCGAACATTGTTTCATGCATAGGCTAATGCGTGCCCCCGCCCCACATAACAATCAATATGACAGACGGTTTCTAAAGCCTTACCTATAGCTAACTGTGTGTGCATCAGCATGAAATCACGGTTCACTACAATTTCTGTTTGTTTGACCCAACGAAGTTATGTTAGCCAGCAGCATCTAACGTTAGCTTTGTTTTCATTTGTCATTTGTTTCATTGTAAATTAGTTCATACCTGTTGCTGTCTTTCATCCATTTCAGCCTTTTCTGCCGCATTCCCTCAGACGCCTTCTCCTTTTATTTTTTCCTCTTCCTACACTGTGCACCTGACAACTTTTTTGCCTTCTCCATCTTTCTTCAAAACACGCCTCACCACGTCAATGTCAACTATCCAAATCACTACAAAAAGTGGACCCTCAGCAGCACCCCCTCCCCACTTCCTCCCTTAACTTGAGCTTACAAGCACTAAAAGCCTTAAGGCGATTGAGGGCGCCCACCACAGTAATGTCGCTGATTTTATAGCACTTTGCAAATTTACCAGTGGCCAGGCCTTATATTTTAAATATTTTTTGAGAATAGTTAATTAAGAGCGCAAGAATATATTTGATCCCATCCTTGTTTTGGTGCCCCCTCTGGTGGTGCGCCCCTATGCACCGCGTATAGTGCATACACCCTTTTTGCGCCATTGTACAATTATGCACCTTTGAGGGTACTGCTGGTGCGACAAGCCTTTGTACCGCTAGAAGTACAATTCTGTACCTTCTTTTCTGTGGATTTCCAAGGATTATTAATAATCATTGTTGTAAATAACTTGACACTTACAAGAATATTTAAAATATGAACTTTTGTTGATTCCAAATGTGCACTACAAATTACTAGAACTTCAAATATAAAAAAAAGTTTTTGCACTGTACAGGTGAAGACTGAAGGCAGAGGAGGCGGGACTCCACAAGTGTGGTTTGCTCCTGCAGAATCATGTCATTCAGTACAGTACGTCTAAGTCCAGCTGTTGGCAGTAATCAAGGTAAGGACTGAACTGGAGTTTCTGAGAAATCTGTTTACATGTAAGCTAACATTACAGCCATTGTTGGACTCCCAGACACTAGATAGCGCTACACACCATTTCGCGTAAGCATGGTTTTGGTTGGCACAATAAAAGAACAATCAACGAACAAATTCTCAGTCAGGTTTGAAGCAGATGTTGTAGGAGGACAACAACACCCAGAGAAGATATGGATCACAACCATGAAGATATGGACCACCACAATGGGGATATGGACGGCAACCATGATCACCTATTATACTCAGTTTGAACTATCATTATGTGAGTTTTGAGCACCTACAGAGTAGTTTTGCATGATTTCCAGCTCAAAAATTTCATACTGACATTCACAAGAGTCCCGAGAATGGACCAAGAAGTGACTGGTAGTTTGGTAACTATTAACACAGCTACTTTGCTATGTAATTCCAAGGAAAGTGAGAATTATATGCAGGGTGGGTGTGTTTTGGGGCTGGATCCATGGTGTTGGAACATTCATCTCAAGTGGACGCTTCAACCTGAAGTAAGGTTTTGTACACATCTCACAAACATCTTGTAATGAGCTCTTTTAGAGTAGTAGGAAACCACGTTGCACGATTACTACATAAACATTATCCATCATCATGATTAATCTGATTGCAAATTTTAATGTAATTAAATCAAACAGTTGTCTTTTTGTTGGAATTGTTGAAAGGGTTGAATAGAGTCAAGGTTACATAACAGTAAATGGTATAAACTGTATTAACACAATAATCAGAGTCTTCTGTCTGTAGAAATGTAATAATATCAGTCTGGATGGATGGAGAATGAAAACATGTACAATTACGTCTGATCAGAGATGGCAAAGTAAATACAGGAAAACATCCATCAATAATACATCCTCGGTGGTAATAGAAATATGTGATGGTGTTGTTGCAAGTCTAAAAAACAAAATATATTTGTAGGGCTGTCAAAATTAATACATTAATATAGATTAAGCCATCATCATGATTAAAAAATGTTAACATAATTAAATATAACAGTTTTTTTTACTTTTTAAGTGTTGAATAAACATTTTCATTGCATATATAATTTAGCAGTTTTTTGTTTCTTCTACATTTTAGATTTTTTTTCATATATTTTGGATTTTGTGTTAATTTTTTAAAATGAATTTCAGTGGACTTTAGCATGAGTTAGATTTTTTTTCTCTCCACATTTTATTTAGTGGGAAATCTGAGTATTTAAAAAACGTGCGAAAACATTGACTCACATGAAGTGTTTTGACAGTTTTATTTTCACTGAAGAAAATAAAACTTAAAATACTTAAAGGAGTCATTCCAGTCATTACTGTGTTCTCCATTGTTATTAAATGCACTGTGTATTGAATCTATTTTCAAAGAGTTCCAGATTGCTTTGTTACCTCCGCCAAGGAGGTATTAAATTCGTCCATTTGTCTTTGTTTTTTTTTTTTCTGACTTTCAGCAGGATTACACAAAAAGTTCTGAACAGATTTTGATAACTTTTAGGAATGATAGATAATGGGTGAAGAAAGAACCCATTAGATGTTGAGCAATGAAGGTCAAAGGTCAAGGTCACACTGAAGGTCAAGATCTAAAACACCATATCAAGCCTTGGTGGAGATCTGATGTCTCTGACTGCCTTGTTTCAAGCTGTTTTTGCACAGTAGAAAAATGACTTGAGGTCGAACAACAGAGTTTACCGGTATTTCCTTATACATGTCCATGATGCAGTGACGAGGCGTCTCTGTTTGGCTCAGAATGCATGAAGGAACACTCCCCCCTCCCCTCTCACTCTTTGTTTGTGTTTACCTTTACCAGAGTAGCATCCGGGGGAAAAAACAGGCTTTAGTTCTACGCATCTGCACATGAACCAGTTTGATCCGCCATTTTTTTCAGGTTTGTGCAGCAGCTACTGTTTTCCCTTGTAGATGCTAATGCTAATGCTACTTCAGATGGTAGCATGGTAGCAATGGTGGACGGGCTTAACCCCGTGTGGGTGACGCTAAAGTCCATCTGACATCAGACCGATCAGCTTTATCTGGGTCCCTCATTCTTCTTGTTTTCTGTGAATGCGGTATGCAGCCAGTGGAGGTGACAATCCACTTTCAAAGGCAGCATGTGTTGGTAACTTCAGATGCCAAAAGGAGCGTGGATGAGTGGTTTTCAGCTGAATGACTGATTTAAAGATGTTTTATTTAACAGTGTTCTGATATTGCATTTTAAATACATGTTTCTTTTCTTCAAACTTAAACACAGGTTTTCCAACTGAGTTGACCTTTTTTGTAACTCCATAAAAAATTGGTTCATTAAAAAGATTTCAAGCACATTGTTTTTATTTTCAGCCTAAAATAAAAATACATTAAAAAAATCTTGACTAAGGTTCTCATAACTCATGCATCAAAGAGTTAATATACATTTAATTCAGTTCAGTTCAATTCAACTTTATTAAATAGAGCCCTGAATCACAACAAGGTTGTCTCATAGGGCTTTACAGAGTTAGTTTGATACAAAGAAAATCTGTGAAATAAACAACAAATTGTTTTTACCATGATTAATCAAAATTAATTGAAAGCAGCCTTGGGATAAATTTGATCAAAAAAGCAATCATTTGAGAGAACTAAATACTTCCGCCAAGGAGGTTATGTTTTTGCCAGAGTTTGTTTGTCTATCTGTCTGATAGTAAGATAACTCAAAAAATCATGGACAGATCTTGATAATTGTATGATTTGTTGGGGGTGTCTCAATGAACAACTTACTAGATTTTGGTGGTGATCCAGAAGAGATGCTGGATTCTGGATGATTTTGAATTTTATTTTCCATTTACTGCAATGTAAAATTTCAAAGTGATCCAGAATCCAGGATCTCTTCTGGATCACGACCAAAATCTAATCATTTGTTACTTGAGACACCCCCAACACTTGACATTTTCATCAAGACCCATCCATAACTTTTTTAATTATCTTGCTAAATAACAGACAGACAAACAAACTCTGGCAAAAACATAACCTCATTGGCGGACTTCTCTTCATTCGGAGGGGCAGGTCTGCCTTGGCAGATGTATACACTCTCAGTGCTTTTCTTGTTTATTATTCAATATATTTATCCCACTATAAAACTATATTCTGACATTAGTTGTTATTGTTTTGAATTCCAGAGCCCTGGAAGGAAAGAAATACTTGAATTCAATGTATCCCAATGTGTTTGTCCATTTGTGTATGAGTTAGGCAGTTATGCTATGATATATTAACCCTTAGCTGCATACTGGTCACTACAGTGGACAGTTCTTCTACAGCTGTTCTCTTGTATATTCATGTTTGGTTTTTTTTTAGTTCCATATCAGGCAGTTCATATCATTACTGTAACTGGTCTGTTCTTAACACCTGTTCTTTTACCTGTAAATCAATTATGTGTTATTAGACTGTAATTAACAGTCTCTTCTTAAACAAAATCTGCATTAAAATTATTTTATTCATAGTGTTTTGATATTATGTTTAAATACACATTTCTGTGGTTCAAAACTTGAACATGTTTTCCAGCTGTGTGGACATCTGTAACTCCTTAAAAAAGAGGTTCATTCAAAATATTTCAATCACATTGTTTTTCAGCCTAAAGTAGGAATAAAAACACGCAGGAAACAAATCTTGACTAAAGTTCTCGTAATTCATGCCTCAAATGGGTTAACCAAATCTCCAGAAAAAATGGTCCTGTTTTATTCCACATTTCCTCCTTTTATTAGAACATGTTATACCCCTGTTTTCTGTTGTACTTAAGTTTCTTTGCTGTTAACGCAGACAGTCATCCTCCTGCGGTCTTGATAAATTTAGTGAACATTTCGACATCATTGCCTCATCATTACCGCTCTGCTAGTATGGGGATATTTCTTCTAAATGGGTATTTTTCTTCTCCATTTTCACAAAATAGCGACAACAAACCGGTGCAAATGTGCAGACGAACGACTGTTTGCAATGGACTTTAAATGGTGGATGCAGCAGATGCAGAGGCTTTAGTCTGTTATGACACTGAGCAGCAATGTTCTAAAACATCAAATGAAGATAAAATCGTTGGTTCATGTTGTTGAAATGTTTTCTATTCATTCTTTAGATTTCATTCCAACACCAGTAAACATGTCCATGCTGACCTCTGTCTGCAACACATCATACACTGACCTATGGGACCTACATTTTATGTTCCATGTGTTTGGATATTTTCCCTATCGCAACAGTAGATCTGGGCATGTTGGCTTGTGATGTTTTCTCATCTTTGTTTTCCATGCATGAAACCAGTGCTTCTGAAAAGGGTTGGAAAAGGCTGTTTACATATAAGAAGAGGAACAAATATAGAGTAAACAAGTGGTGCCAGAAACAACAAACCCTGCCCCCCTCAAACATTGCAACTCTTAATGGACATCTCCCTCTCAAAATATGAGAATATGGGTTTGACATTTCAGGGTCGCTCAAGGTCAAAGGTCATGATCAAAATCAGCAGACAGACCTATGGTTTGAAGCCTAGAGGTGGGAAGTAACCAAGTAAAAGTACTTCATTACTGTACTTAAGTGGAGGTAGACATGACCTATGATCTATTTGTATGACAAGACTAAAATAATCACATCATCCTCATGTTGTTTAGACCTGCCTTACCTGGTCTTCTTCACTGCCTGTCCTCTCCCTCCATACAAGTTACTGTCCCACTCCTGGTCTTGCTGTTCTGTCTGCATCATGACCACATAACCATCAATGTACCAATAAAGCCATCTTGATTGACCAAAATTATGATATTCTTTTGAATATTAAGTTCTTATTACTTACATACTGTTAATATGGTGGGCCTACCTGCACTGAAGATCAGGTAAAATAAACAATGGTTCTATCTGTGTCTCCTCTACCTCCATGCATGTTACTATCCTTTAAAACAAATGTCGACATAAGCCACTGCCTGCTGGACTACAGTGTGGACAGACATGCAGCGGCTTCAAAACCAAGCATGCGTTGACACTGTCCATCCGCAAACAACATAATGCCTGAACAAGAACCCACACAGACATGGGGAGAACATGCAAAATCCACACAGAAAGGTCTGGGTGGGAATTGAACCAGGGTCCTTCTTGTTATGAGGCACAAGTACTAATCACTGCACACCGTGCTGCTGTTCAGAAAAATAAATATACAAAACATGCTAAAATCCACAGAGATTCATAACTTAGAAATTCAATTTGAATTGAATTGTATTTATAAAGCCCCGAATCACAACAAAGTCATCTCACAGGGCTTTACAGAAACACAATCAACTACAGAGATATATGAAAAGTCCCAAGCATCCCCTGTCCTTAGACCCTCCTTCTCAGCAAGAAAAAGGAGGAGAACCACACTGAAGAAGAGATCCACTCCCATGGACGGACAGGCTATAGATGAACGTCCATTTATAAATGAAGGAGGGGGCGGGGGATGGTTCAGACACCAGACAGGCAAGGGAGGGGGTACGGGGTCACAGGTCAGCACAGGCAAGTCACTGCAGATGCTGTCGTCCATGGCTCCCACACAGACACTGTCAACAACAGTAGCTTTGAAAATCAGTGGTAAAAAGAAGAAATGTTGAGGAGAACCATACTGAAGGAGAGATCCACTCCCATGAGAAGTCAGAGGTCAGTACAGGTGAGGTTTTTTTTTTATGCAATTAACATATATTAATCTGCATCAATGCATTCATTTTTATTTTAGATTTGCAAAAACACTATCATGTATTTCTGTTAAAACTGAGAATTTATTATTGATGGCTGTTTTACTGAATTTATTTTCCTATCGCTGATCAGAGCTCATTGTACATGTTTTCATTGCCTATCCATCCAGACTGATATTATTGCATTTCTACAGACAGAAGTGTCTGAATAAAGCTTTATTATTGCAAAAACTGTTTATACCGTTGACTGTTATGCAACCTTGACTATTCAACACTTTTAATAATTTAAAAAAAAAATATTTGAAACTGTTCGATTTAATTAAATAAAATTTGTAATCAGAACATTTGTAATCACCATGATGATGGATTAGTCTGTGTTAATATGTTAATTTTGACAGCCCTATTATTAATATTGATGTGTATATCTCAAATCGGCAACAACAGGATATCTTACAGCTGTGGGCATGATGTGTCCGTGTATTTCTGTCCATATATTTAAAAAATTGCTTACATTTTATTGGGAAATATTTCATCCTATGTGAGATGTGAAAAAACATTAATAGCCAGTTGTGGTAGAAAATTATTATTTACAGTCAGAACAGGAGAATCATTTTACTAATTTAGAGGTATAACATTTATAATCATAGCCTTGGATTTAAAAAAAAAATGCTGAGAGAAATTAAGTAAAAACCTTCTCTGAGGCATTTTGGAAGCAAAGATAACAATTTAAACCAAACTAATGGTATTTATCCCCAATGAATATGCTATTTATCCAAATAAAAAAATATATTAAACACAATAATACACAAACATACTCTAAGAAACACTAATAATGTGAAAAATCTTTTTACAAAACATGTTAAACTCACACAAAAAAGAAATTAAAATAATAATTATATATATATATATATATATATATCATATATATATATATATATATATATATATGATTTACATATAATATTTTCAACAGTTTCAACAAAACTGCTCCATTTAATTGCATTAACATTTTTAATCAGATACTCATGATAATTAATCTGCATTAATGTGTTAATTTTAACAGCCCTATGAAATGTATTTTGTGTCTTAGATTTGCAACAACACTATCATGTATTTCTGTAAAAACTGAGGCTTTATTATTGATGGGTGTTTTACTGTATTTATTTTCGCACCTCTGATCAGAGCTCATTGTACATGTTTCCATTCTCCATCCATCCAGACTGATATTACATTTCTACAGACAGAGGACTCTGAATGCAGTTTTATTATTCTGTTATTGACTGTTATACCATTGACTGTTATGCAACCTTGACTCTCTCACTCGCAGAAATATCACAGCTTCGACGGCTGTCCTCTATTATTGAATAGAAAGAGGGAGAAAAACTGCAGGTGGTTGGCGTTTAATATTTAAGAGGTTTTGCTGGATTCCAGCACCTGCCATGCATACTGAGGAAAAAGTGAGGGTTTCTCTCTCGGCAGACGTGGCCTGTGGACCCTGTGGCCTCTATTCTGCCCTCTATCCCACCCCCTGCAGCACCACCACACCACCCACCATCTCCCCCTCAACCCAACCCTCTCTTCTCCTGGTCTGCACCCAAACACTTCGCCTTCATGCGTTATTCATTTTCCATAACATGAACATCACAAGTAAGTCTCTGTCTGTCAGCCCACTCTCTGGATTCTAGGATTAATGTAAATCCTGACAAACAAAGAGGATTCAGCGGTGAATGATAATGGATAGATGCTATTTACATTGTAATATGAACTTATTAGATGTGTCTATATCCAAGAGGTGGTCATCTGTTTCAGCACTGATGTGATGTTTAACCCTTTGTTGCATACTGGTGACTCCAGTGGACAGTTCTTCGACAGCTGTTCCCTTGTATATTCATGGGTTTTGTTGTTTTAGTTCCATATCAGTCAGTTCATATCATTACTGTAACTGGTCTATTCTTAATACTTGATCTGCACTAACATGTTTACCTGTAAATCAATTACTTGTTGTTATTAGATTGTCATTAAACATTAAACAATAGTCATGAAAACATAAAAAAATAAAATAAATGTAATTAAAAAATAAAAGAATGAAAATATATTACAAATGAATTAAAAACCTTTTTTAAAAAAAGCAAAAGCAACATATTAGTAAGCAGAGGAAAATAAACTAACCAGGATTTACTCAGTAGTGGCGGGTGAAGAGGGAAGAGCCCAGCACAGAATTCCCATCCCATAGGTCATGTGGGCTACAGAAGACTGCTTGCCTCGTTATTGTCGTGGGTTCGGTCTTCTCAGCTCCTTCTCAGAAGTTCAAGAGGACATGAAACTGTTGAGAGGTAAACAGATGGGGTCCACCTAGTCCGTCCCCAGGATTCAACTTCAGTGGGTCTGGGTCAACCGTTAGGTTAGTTGTCTGGCGTGTGCCTCCACCAGGCGCATTCCCTCCGTGGTGTTGTGCTTCTACTGACTCTGGGTCGACCATGAAGGGTCAGTGGGTGAAGGTGGCTCGTGGCTCCAGCAGCGAGCTTTACAGAGCCCTCTGCCCAGACTTTGACACTTCCCAGGGCTCTAGGCTTGCTGCGCCTTTTCTCCCAAGGTATAGACTCCTCAGACTCCCGTCCCTTCCAAGTCAGGACTCCTTTTCTTCCTGTGCGACAACTACGCAGGAGGAAGATGCATGCGTACAACAGGGGGCACCCCAGCCGACCAAAGTGGGTCCAATGCGAGTCAGAGGGTCTCCCAGAAACTGGCATAGAAGGAAAATTAGTGGACCCTAACAACGGACAATAATGGTGGTGTCCAAAACCAGAGGGAGGGGGGATGACCCCCCCCACCCCCGGCAAATCGTACCCAGTATATATATATATATATATATATATATATATATATATATATATATATATATATATATATATATATATATATATAAAATCCATATACATTAAAAAAAATTTATCGCATTGCTCTTTTCAGGTTAAAAATTTTTTAACTGTTATCTTAAGTCATGCATCAATGAGTCAATTTTCATGAAAAAACAACAAAGGAGTAAAAAACAAACAAACACATAGGTTCTTCCAGATGAGGGGAAGAGATGGAGGTGTCCATGTTCATCTGGGAAAATGTTTATCACGATTTCAGTCTTGTCTTTTCTGACAAATCAGTCACAACATTTTTACAACGTGAGCTTCCCTTAGGACTCACCAATTCTGAAAGCCTCTGGTTTTCTCGCCCTCTCTCCGGAGCGCTCAGCAGGGGAGGATGCGATGTTTTATCTTTAAAATGAAAAGAGGTGTCATGAGGCATCACCAAATGCACAGGGACTGTGTTTGATTGCTTTGCTGTGGTATGAGGGGCTGTTCTTGTATCTGTTTGGTGCCTATCACTTGCTGCTGGTTTGCCTCATCATAAATAATGCAGTCTCCACCCAGCCCACCCAACAAACACCTAAATGAAGACAGCCTGCATTGCAGATTCTCAGAATGAGAAAGGTTACTTCAAGGAGCGTGGCGAAGCCAGATGAGGGAAAACAACAGGAAATGTTTGACAAGGATGCTTCTGTTTAAGGGTGTTGTTGCACAAATATGTGTATCCTTGTCTATATAATGTGTGCGTGTGTTTGTGTGCACATGTATCTGCCTGTGTGGGTGGAATCAATAAATAAATAAAGGTTCCATAGATATCAACTGGGTAGTATAGACGAGAACACAGCACTCTACAGGCAAGTGTACGTAAAGCCTTTAGAAAACTGGAGCTCTATCTCCCAAAATATCATGTTTTAAGGCAGACAAGATTGGCAGGAAAGAATATATGATAACAGCTATCCACCACATAAAAGTCAGCTCCAGCAATGCTCCAGAAAACTGTGGCTGAGACATTTCAACAATCGAAAATGTGCTTCCCCTCTACATTTAATCACCTGAGTTTGTGATGAAATACCTTAGCTGGAGGCATGTCTGCGCCTGTTAATACAGAGTCAAGACTCCCGCATACCAATGAATCTATAATAGAGCTGTATGTGTTTATTAAAGTTAGAAATCCAACCATAAATATTCATGGATTCTTTTTTTTAATATATATGTAAGGATGATAAATGCAGTTAAATGCATTTTAATCTATTAATAGGTGTTGGGGAGTTCTCTTTTTCTAATATGTAATAGATGGAAGTGATACAGCAACAAATATGCAATTGTAGCAGTTAATGTTAGTTATTAATGGTTAATGGTTTGAATAGTTAATTAATGGTTCAAATTTTCTGCAGTAAAAAGAATGTGATCTGCTGTATATGGAAACCTGTTTCCACCACTTGAAAAAAAGTTTTTAGATTAGTATCTCACAATCCTGACTTATTAGGGGCGGCTGTGGCTCAGTTGGTAGAGGGAGTCGTCCAATGACTGAAGGGTCGGAGTTTCGTGTCCCGGTTCTAGCTGCTTACATGACAAAGTGTCCTTGGGCAAGACACTGAACCCTGACTTAGGCTCCCAGTAGGACTGGCAGAACCTTAGAAACCTACTGGTGCGTGTGTGAATGGGTGAATTCAAAGCTAATGTACAGTAAAACGTTTTGAGCATCATGAAGGTGGAAAAGTGTTATATAAGTGCAGTCCAATTACCATTAAGTAATAATAATTAGTGCCTTATTTTTTTATTGCATTAATCTCATTTTTAATTTCTAACTCTACTGTTTGTGTATGTGAGTTTCCTTTTTGATGTGTTAGCTTAAAACACTGTGACTGATGGATGTGTTTGATTATTTGACATTATCTGAAGCAGGCAACGTTTTGAGCATCATGAAGGTGGAAAAGTGTTATATAAGTGCAGTCCAATTACCATTAAGTAATAATAATTAGTGCCTTATTTTTTTATTGCATTAATCTCATTTTTAATTTCTAACTCTACTGTTTGTGTATGTGAGTTTCCTTTTTGATGTGTTAGCTTAAAACACTGTGAATGATGGATGTGTTTGATTATTTGACATTATCTGAAGCAGGAAAAGCAAGAAGTTTAGTGTTCAATTATGTTAATGTACAGCACTTAATATGAGTGTCATGTTTTATTTTATTTTTATTTTCTAAATATTTGCAGATTGACAAAGACAAGATGAATACTACCCCAGTGGTAGAAACTAAAGGTTACAGGCAGCACTGGGATGACAGCGACGACAACGACAGCATTTTTTCTTATATTTCAGTCTTTCAATTTGCCACAATAATGTAATGAAATGAAATTAAAACACCACATGTTGTGGACTTTTCTCAGCAATTTTTAGGTGAGATTAATCAATTAATTATAGATCATAATTAATAATCATATTAATTAATTAATTAAGAGCAGATGACAGATGACAATTGAATAGCAAGAAAGCCCCCGGCATCTGTGCCATCAACGGTGAGATGCTCAAAACCGGTGGGGATGGAATGCTGGAGTGGCTTACCCACCTATTCAATTAGGTGTGGGAAACAGAGCAGCTGCCCACCGACTGGACCAGAGGGGTCATCCTGCCCTTCTGGAAACGCAAGGGTGACAGGCTTGTCTGCGGAAACCACAGAGGCATCACCCTACTCTCCATCCCTGGCAAGGTCTTCACCAGGATCTTGCTTACCCGGGCCCTTCCAGTGATCAGAAGCCGACGTCGTCCCCAACAGGCTGGCTTCATCCCCAATCGCTCCACAATCGACCACATCTCTGCCGTACGTCTGCTGATAGAGAAGACCCATGAATTCAGAAAAGGCCGGCATCTGTTTCTCGCATTCATTGATCTGAAGGCGGCTTTTGACACCGTCCACCACTCTTCGCTGTGGAACATCCTCCAAACCCTCGGAGCAGCACCCAAGATTGTCACTCTATTCAAGCTGCTCTACAGCAATGCAGAGAGCTGTGTCCGTATTAACGGCACGGACTCCGACTGGTTTACCATCTCCAGCGGCGTTCGTCAGGGCTGCGTGGCTGCTCCTGACCTTTTTAATTGCATCATTGACCACCTGATGTCCAGGGTCTGCGAGCGCGTTCCCGGAGTGTCCTTCGGCAACTACCACCTGACCGACCTGGAGTACGCTGACGACACCATCCTGCTCAGCACAACCTACAGTCAGCTGAGAGACGCTTTGGGCATTTACAGTGAGGAGGCAGCACGGCTTGGTCTCCAAGTGAGCTGGACCAAAACCAAGTTCATGTACGTCGGGGATGGACCAGACCCACCTCCCATGCAAATTGGAAGCAACACTGTAGAGCCTGTCAAGAACTTTGTGTACCTGGGGTTAGGGCTGGGCGATTTTCTCTTTTAAAAAAATCTCAGATTTTTTCCCAAAAAACTCGATTCACGATACGATTTTTTTCCCACGTGGGCTAAATGAAAATGAAAACACTAGAAACGTCTTTTGTCTTCTTTTTTTTATTAAATAACATGTAAAACAAAAATACTTCTACAAATAATTGTAAATAATAAATCAGTTGTGCAAAAGGTGCAACTGCAACCTGAGACTTTGCCTACATGAACTGTAGTAAGTCGAGACATATCCACCACTGTTACAGGAAAAACAGTGCAAAAAAATAGTGTAAAAGATATATTTTGTTGGAAAAAAGAAAGCTTAAAATATTTTAACAACTAAAACAATATACATTAATACTCATATTATATGAAAAACATTGCAAAAAACGTAGTAGTGCAAAAGTAAGATAAAAAGAAAACTAGTAACATTTTTACTTTGTAAGGGCAAAATAAAACAAAACCTAATTATCAATCAAGCTACTTCAATAAACCTGAATATGTTACCAATATTTTGGATATATGATGTTATTGTGTCTGTTATCGCTCCCCATAATGCTCCATGCAGAGTCCTGCACGGGTTCGGGTACCCGTGGGTGAATAGTAATGTAAGAATTTTCACGAAACGGGTGAAAAATGTTGTGCTGTGTCGGATACGGGTTCGGTTCGGACGGTGATCGCGGGTCTAATTTGCAGTTCATAGGATGAAAACATTTTTATTTGGCTCTGCCTTGGCTATGTCACTGTTCACTATATTCGTGGCAATAAATGTTTGTATTTAAGTTTGGCTATCTGACATTTTCTTTCGGGTTCGAGTCGGATATCGGGTTCATCTATAGCGGGTCAGTTCGGGTGCGGATTATTATTATTTTTTTCGTCGGAAAACTGGTCGGAGTTTAAACGTGACGGGTACGGGCGGTTGCGGTATGTGAAAATCAGAACCGTGCAGGACTCTGGCTCCATGTTTATCATAAGGTGTGCCGCGAGAAAAGCTTTCAGTCAGTGTTTGTTGAACATTTTGAAGAAGTGCTGGCAGCGCTAGTCTCTGCCTTTTCTAAGAGTTCTGCCCCCCCCAATGGATGCTTTCAGTTCAGATGTGCAACTACAGAAAGCAGCCTGGTTCATGGTTTTCTTTTTGCGAGGAAAAAAAGTGCGTGTGGAGGGGAATCGGATTGCACGATTTTCCTAAAATATGAATCGATTTTGCCATAAAACTCGATTTTAAATCTAAATCGATTTTTTGCCCAGCTCTACCTGGGGTCCATGGTGACTGACAACGGGGACCTAAAACCTGAGATCGATCGCAGATGAGTCCTGGCAGCATCTGCTCTGCAGTCTCTCTGGAAACCACTCTGGCGGCACCAGACCATCTCACACAAGACGAAGCTCCGGATTTACAATTCAGCCGTACTCTCCATCCTGCTTTATGGCTCAGAAACATGGCCCCTGAACGACAATCTGGCCACAAGAATCGATGGCTTTGACAGCAGGGCTCTTAGAACCATCGAGAACATCAGGTGGCCCCAGCGTGTTTCCAATGAAGTGCTTAGAGCCTGCACATGCCAGCCCCGAGCATCTTCCTTGGTTGCACAACGTCGCACCCGCTGGCTCGGCCATGTCCTCCGACTACCTCCAGAACATCCGACACGAGCCATTCTCCAGTTTGACCCAAAGGCAGCAGGCTGGAGACGACCTCAAGGGAAGCCCCGCACCCGATGGCTTGACGTTGTTGCAGGCGACCTCCAACAACACAGAGTCGCCGTGGAGGATGCAGAGCAGCTGGCTCTAGATCGCCAGCAATGGAAAAATCTGGGTGTTCCTTTACGCATTCTGAGCCAATCAGAAATGCCTCATGACTGTGTCATGAACATGTATGAGGAAGTTTTTCTACTGTCCAAAAACAGCTTGAAATTAAGCAAACAATAATTTTTAAATTAGAACCAACACACAATGTATTCAATAAAAATGCAGAACACAGTATTTTATGGTTATTCCATGGTTATTTATTAATTAAATAACCATGGAATGACAGCTTTAAAGGGTTTTAGGGGTAGTAATGGGGGCTTTTGAATGAATTAGATCTTTTACATGTAAAATGCAACTATTTACGAAAAATTCACGTTACAAAAACACTTCTGGAAACAATTCATTTCGTAAGTAGAGGTACTACTGTATATTACTGACTCCCTGATGAAGGCCATTTATGCCGAAACGCGTTGGGGTTTTTATATGTTTTTTATATGATTTTATAGGTTTTTGTAACCAGGCCAGTTTAATAAAGGCTTTTTATTCTTCACTTTTAAGAGAGTGCCTTGGATTTTTTCTTTCTTACTACTGTATATGTGTTTGATTAACTTAAAAAAGTTGTTTAATCAATGTTGAATTATTCTGACTGCAATTGAAAAATTATTTTACCTATAAATCTGTTGTAAAATCAACCCCACTATGCAGAGTGCAAGTGTAAGTGAGAATTTGAAGTATAAATAACTTGTCTTTTCAACTTAATAATTTAAGTCCAATACATTTAGTATTAAAGTTGAATCTATTAATTAGTTGATCATTACTCAAATATTTTAAGTGCCATCACTTGCCTCAATTTGTTTTGAGTAATCTGTACTACATTTTGCACCAATTATTTACAAATGAATAATGGCTCAACAGTTAAGTTTTTCAACCTGTGAATGCTTTTGGTCACCAGTGGACATTTGGGTCTTTGAGTTAAAGTGGATCTTTGAAGGATATTTCTCTTAGCTGTTTGTGAGCTACTGTCATATTTTTTTTAAAAAAGAGAAACAAAACAATCAACATTAATTTCCATCCAAGGTATAAAGCAGTTGTCACTGTGAGCAAAATAACTTAAAAATCACTGTTTTTTTTTGTTGTTGTCATGTTCAGCCTGTTTTATCTGTTACATTATTTATGTCATTGTTGTCATGTTACATTTGTTATGTGCGTGTGTTTTGTATACCAAAAACATTTCAAGGTATCACAATGTCTACAGTAAATTAAAACAATCTATTGGATGAGGGTAATAAAACTAGGGGAGGAAATTCCACCTAATTAAATTGCTTTAATTTAGTGACATGCAATGTTGTTGAACAAGCTAATTGTACGTTTTTTGGTGTTAATTTTATGTGTCATGTATAGGTCCAACTTACCCCCACTCACCATATGGGAGATAAGGTTTTTTGTTGGGTTTATTTAGGGTGACCATATTGTCCGGACATTCCTCATTTGATCGATCTCTGATCATTGTGAAAACACATTTTTGGTGACCTTGACCATTGACCTACATTCACATTATTCTGGACCTCACCTCACACCTTTCCTAAACATTTCATAGAAATTGGTCCAGTAGTTTTTGTGTAAAATTACTGACAGACAGACAAACAAACAACAACAAATAAACTAGGGTGACCATATTGTCCGGGTTTTCCAGGACACACGGCTCTAAAACTGGACTGTACGACATCTGATACGCATTTGCACTTTTTACATTTCATCCTAAGGACCTAAGGACAAAATGTAAAAAGTGCAGACACGTGACAGACATCCGGGCAGTCCAGTTTTAGAGCCATGTGTCTGGGAAAACCCGGACAATATGGTCACCCTAGTTTATTTGTTGTTGTTTGTTTGTCTGCCAATCAACATGCAAGGCTGCTGAATGCTGTGAACGGTTTCAAGGCAACTGCAGTGCAAGGTTCGGTGGGAGTATTTGAAACAGATAGAACAGTGATCCCCAATAGGCCGGATGTGGATACAGACTGGCCCACACCAACTAGTGAGCAAAACTATTCTTTTTCTAAAATATTGTAATGTTGCGACATTAGTGGCGTCATCTCTGTTTTTCTTTTTTCTCGTCTTTTTTTTTTCTCTCGTCTTTTTTGGAGTGTGTGAAGCGCGGCTCTCCTGCGAAATATGTTTAAACTGGACCTTGCCTGACTACTCAGCCATTTCTCTATGTGGTGGGCGTCTGGAGGTGCGCTCACACAAGCACGCGCGCGTGCACACACAGACACACACACACCTGCTGCAGAACCGGACCACTGTTATATCCTCATAATTCACAGGCTTCATTGAACACATGATCAAACCACCTCAGCAGTGGTCCCCAACCCCTGGGCCGGTCCGTGGATCACTTGGTACTGGGCCGCCGGCCTCCTAATAATTACTTAATTCATTCATTAATTATTTCTCTTGTATTTATTATCCGAGCCTAAACAATCTTTTATTTTGAAAAGTGACCGGATTCTCTCGGTTACATCTGTCACTCGAATATTTTTAAAATTGTATTTAGAGTTAACTAGCTGCTGTTATAAATCTGTCAACTTTCCAAGCAGACTGTAATAACCAAATATTTATTTTGAGTAAATGGTTGGTTCTCAACTTTTGTTTCCAGGGTCCAATTTGTCTTTGTGTGACCCTGACAAATAGTATTCCTGAATCCTAGGCATAACTAATAATGTTATAATTCACTATAAGTGCAGATTCAACATTGTTATCAGTATTGTCACTGGAGTGGGGCTGTTGTAGTGCCCCCCTCCCCAATGCCGTGTGCCCCACAGGTGCTGTGGCCCTCGGCTTGGTGCCCAGGTCAGAATTTGGCCCTTGATGAAATCTAATTGGGGAACCCTGAGATAGAACAAGCTCCCTTCAAGGTAAGCAGACACGAAGCCTCAGCCAATGCAATAAGTCACAAACACCAAATCATGGCATCACAATGTTTAATTCATGTTAATGTTCACTAGGTTGCTATCATATCACTCTGTCACCTCTGCTATGATTTTCCCTCAGACTGTTTGAACTGAAGTACTGTCTGTCTGAACCCATCAAAGATGTTCAACAACACAATTCATTCAAATATGTCTATGTACTCAACTGTCATGGAAGAAAGTAGCAGCATGCGTAAAAAACAAAACATATCAGAAGTTTGGGACCACTGTGCGAACTGCAAATTAGGATTATTATTATTATAGCATTATAATCTCATCTCATCATCTGTACCCGCTTTATCCTCACTAGGGTCGCGGGGATCACTGGGTGCCTAATCCAGCTACAATGGGCGAGGGTACACCCTGTATGAGACATTATTATTATTATTATTATTATTATTATTATTATTATTATTATTATTATTATTATTATTATTATTATTATTATTATTATATTTCTCATTTTATTCTAAGTTACAAATGCTGTTGGCAGCTCCCTGCACTTTTCATTTTTACACTTAAACATAGTTAATGGATATGAAGGTCTGTATCAGTGTGTGCTATTTTTAATTTGATGTGAATAATGTTTCTATCTATCAGTTGCACATATATCGGCCCTCCATTATTATCGATATCTGCCCTTAAAAAAACATATTGGTCAACCCCGAGTTTCAAAATGGTGTCATGAACTTTCACCTTGAGGTTAGCGATGTGACTTTTGCTCCAAAACAGTATTCGAAATTTGCTAGAAACTATTTGAATATCATTTGAAAATCGAATGTATTTTAACTGAAAGTAATTTTAACAATTTCAATATAGTGGGTGGGTTGGTTTTGATAAATTAAATGTGTTATTTGGCTTAATGTATACAATAATAAACACATGCATTAAATATGACCACAAATTGCAAATTAAAAATCACAACACTGAATTGAATTTCAAAAACAATCAGTATGGTGCGTGACCCTCACACAGGCAGGACATCGTCTCCTCATGGACCTGACCTGTACATAGTTTACTTGGGGGAGTTCTTGCCACTCTGCCTGCTGGAGCGTTCTGGAGTCGCTCCCTGGATTTAGGTCTGGGTACTATTGCTAAGAGAGCTCGTCCCAGTTGGTCCCACACATGTTCCATTTACAATTGACAATGTTTCTCGAGTGTCTTTTCTCATGTATTTAAATAGGGACGACAACCACTCCATTTCAACAACTACCCCTACAGAACTCCTAATTCCATATGTTGGACTCAAAAAGTATTGTTAAGAGTACAACTCAACATGTTGATCTACATGATGACCATTAATGTAGAACAAGATGCCCATTGTGACTCCAACTGTCACTGGAGAACTCAAATTAGAATCTGAGTTGATCCTGAACAAAAATAAACCAAAATTTTAAGTGTTGCATTTTCATTGTATTGTCACATCTGTTTAGTTTGAAAAAGTAACGAGTCTATTCTGAGAATGTAAGGAGTATAAAGTTCAGATATTTATATAAATGTAAGTAGTATAAAGTACAGATGTTTATGAATAAATGTAGGGAAGAAAAGTAAAAACTTCAAGTATAGATACCTAAACAGATCTAAAGTACAGTAACAATGCACTTTTACTTAATTACTTCCCACCTGTGGGTGTTGGTACTTCCCAACAATGATACCAAGCAAAGGGAGAAGCTGCAGCTTAAACAAACAAATATATACATATCTAAATGAATGTTAAATCACTGATATGATATAATAAAGGCACTTTTTTTATTAAAATATTAGCTAAACATTAGTTATGGACAAAGTTATGGCAAATGTAACTTATTGCAAACACAATGTGATCCATATTTGTAATGATCACATTCAACACAATTCTGAATTATTCATCACCAGGTTTTACTGCATAGCTCCAAATTATGGATTGACAAAGATGATGAAATAGGAGAAAAACATCAAACCCAAAGACACAATAAAAAGCTGCTGTTCATGAGTGAGTGCTGCACACTTGTACGAACTGGATATGCTAAGTAGCCGTAGCTTGTTACCAACATCTGTACAGTTGGCATAGTTACAAAACTGTTGGGAGCAAACAAAGAGACGCTGAAAAACAAATACTCTGCTGTTTTATAAGCAACAGCAATCAGTCAGACAAACTATGGATTGTGTAGGACTTTAAACTATGGATGGTTTGGATTTAGCAATGCTGGATGCAGCAGAGGATGTACAAGCCAGGTTATTTTTTTTGTCTTTAACGGTTTTTTTTTTTTTTTGAGTTTATATATAGTATTTCTAAATCAAACAGCAGACTGTACAGGTGAAATATACATCTGCTTCATCAAAGAGTTTGCAAATCTAATATTTCAAGTACACTCAGAAAAGTTTGACCATTGTCTATTTAAACAATATAGACAATAAAGCGTTATATAAGTGCAGACGATGGCCTGCAACAATTAGTCAATGTTGTCGACAAAAATCGATAATAGAAATAGTCGCCAATGAATTCCATTGTGTTTTTCCAACAGAGTGAGGCATCACACTTTATTTTTAATCTCTGCCGAGAGTCGCTCATGTGCAATAGTGTCTGTGAGTGTGTGTGTGTGTGTGTGTTAACATACAGTACAGAAATGACAGCATCGGAATCAGGTACGAGTACCAAAGTACAGTTCTCATGGTGTGAAAGGCGTAATGACACGAACCAGGAGAAGGATGTGAGCAAGCAATAAACGCCCATACAGAAGAACAACCTGTGTCCTGTTGTGAGAGAGTTATGATAATATTAATGTACACTGCTTCAATACAACAACTGCATGTCAGAAAAAGTCTTTTCTTATAATAGGCTACAGGTATTAAGCCTGTCGCCTCTGTAAGCTAGAGCCTGTCACACAGCAGAGAACTCCAATGCAGACCCGAGTTCGAATCAGATCCGCATAGTTCTAGCTGTCACATTCGTATTAGCTCCCCCTGCCGGATCAGCACCACCACCGTGTGCCACCATCTACTAACCACTAGTGGTAATGAAGTGTTATATGAAGTATTACAGTTCAGTCTCGAATTCCTGTTATTATTAGGTCACAATATTTTTGCAATGCAATTAGAGCCAATGGCAATAAAATAACATTGACATATGACATCTGACACAAACCCTTATGTCCACACCATAGCCATGTATTTGTCATGACCCACCCTACTGCAACAGTTACAAGTATAATAAATAAGTTCTGTTTTCAGGCTGCACGTGTCATGTGATTTATAATATTGATTTGTTATAATATCCTGCTAGATAAAAAAAACGGGTGGCTGTGGTTCAGTTGGTAGAGTGGGTCGCCCAATGACCGAGAGGTTGGCGGTTCGCTGTCCACATGTCGAAGTGTCCTTGGGCAAGACACTGAACCCTGACTTAGGCCCCCAGTAGGACTGACTGTAGACCTTAGAAACCTACTGGTGTATGAGTGTGTGTGTGTGTGTGAATGGGTGAATGAGAGGCGAATGTAAAGCGCTTTGAGCACCATGAAGGTGGAAAAGCGCTATATAAGTGCAGTCCATTTACCATTTAAAATAACATAATTAACATATATATTTACATATGACATATTTTGGATGTGGGTAATGTAAAAATAGCATCTACTGAAGAAACAGAACAAAACAAGAAAAACAATGTTTTGCAAACATATAAAGCATACAAGCTGTGTTAAACGATGCTGATTGAAGTGGAATAATTGTGAGATGTGGAATAATTGTGAGATGTCCTGTGACAAGGTAAGACAATTTGGTTATTAATTTTGCCCGCCGTGGCATATTTACTTGGGGGCCTGTGTGGACATTACGCAGGAGTCACTGTTCACAAAGAGTGCCCTTTTCTGACTTTGATACCCTGCCCTTCTGAAATCATCTGCACATGTATGCTCCAGAAAACATGCCTAAGCCCAGCTCCCGCAACCACACCTCTCCATTCCCACTCCAGTTACAATTGTTCATGTGAGATGCTGGTTTTGTCTCCCTGCAAAGTTTGTTTGTTGGTTACTATGGTAATGACAACTCAAACAACCAGTGGAACACTTCAGTGTCCTTCGTTAAGAATAATTTCAGATTATCCAGTATGTTAAAGCAATCAAAAGGTACTTAACCCTCCTGTTATGTTACAGGTCAAATTCACCTGTTTTAGAGACTGCCAAATAATGATCCACACCACATGCTTTTGTGCCACATCCCACGGTTCCCGCAGGAGTCCCTTCTAGTTGCAGGCCTCTAAGGTGGACGAAAAGAAGATGTCAGGATCATCACTGCCCCACACACCTCACCAGTATTCGTATTTCATGGCCAAAAATTAGAATTTTTTTCCCACCATGTGAGGCTCTGTGCGACGATGCTACCTTAAATACTATTTAAAAACGAAGTAAACAAAAAAATTAAAATAAACAACAGCAGCAAATATCCAAAGGAGGACGTTTTCATGGTACGTGTCGACTGCACTTGTTTAGACTTCCTGGCGAGTCGATGTATAAACAACCCACAATCAACCAATTTTTTTAACTAACCCACCCGCAACTCAGACCGCAAGAAATATATGAAAAGGATGGACCCAACCTGCTTCTTGACCCACATTTTAAAAAACTAGTGAATGGTGTTTATGAACATCAAATGACCTTACTCACATACCTGCATTTATTTCTGTGTTAAAATTCCATGGAATTGCTTCCAAGTTAATATGTTGTAAAGATATTTTTTCCTGCTTCAGCATTCAAAGGTTATTAACACGCAGCATCTAAACCAGGGGTCGACAACCTGTAACACCCAAAGAGACATTTGAACCCAGTTTCCACAGAAAAGAAACCATCGGGAGCCACTCATCATCTTTGGAAATCTCAGCGAATGTGTCCCAAACCTTACTTTTTTGTTTGGATGTTTCTGGAGCTTCCACTCTCCCAACTTTATTTTCTCTTTTGCCCTCTCCATACCGTTTTACGTCACCTTCACAGAAATTCAGTTAATAAAAGGTATCTTTTAATAATAGAAAATTCTACCTAATATTTAAATTACAATGATTTACCGGGTTATTTTAATGTTTACCTCAAACGAACCGACCGAACGACCACAACCCAAATATCATTAAAAATATTTTTCAATGACCCGCGACTGCGGATGGTGACTGCAGGCGCCTGCTCACTTCGGGTCAGCCCGCGCATCACTGCTGGCTGCCGAAGCTCGCATGGTAAATACTGTACCTGTTCAAGAACATCAAATATGAATTTCAGTATTCAAATAGAATTGTAGATAAAGTGTAAATAAAAGACAATTTTACTCCAACCTATTTATATATTTTTTAAACTTGTACCTATGGCTTATATGATCAACTCAGCCTTCTCTCCACAGGATTAGGACTTCTAGGAACAAAGTACATGAGTATTTTCCCCCTAAATGCCACTTTATATAAAACTCCTTTAAATCTGTACAGTGTAACAGAGAGTAAGCTGAGAAATTTGCATTCACAGCATTCAATCACTTCTTTTCTTCTTTTTTTTTCTCCTAAATGAGTTACTGAGCAGTTCCTGGTGGACACTTCCCTTTGTCTTACTTGGGCGCTAATGGGGAGCAGAAAATAATGAATCTGGGAGGCCTGATGCAAACACAGAATGTCATTTATATGAATGTTAAAAGTGTAAGAAAGTGTGTCTGTGCCCCTAGTGACGATATAGACAATGAATATAACGGGAGTAGAGTCTCCACTCTCAGACAGGGGAGGGCCAAGGGGACAGGAATATGCAAATGAGCTTCCTTAAGGCTTTATTTCTTTGTAATATCATTGCTGATCCAGAATTAGCATGTAGTAACCAGTGGGAATATTGTGCTTCATATTAACTGACAGTTTAAAAGCCCAGCAAACAGGATTGTATGAATAAGTGTCTTTGAAACATTGAGTATCATAAGGCATTGGGTCAGTGCATCACTTGGTAATTGGATTTTTTTTTCTTCTCAGAAACAAACAAAAAACACGTGGTTAATTACCCTGACCCCAAAGGGGAGAGGGGTATTGTTTTTTAGTTGGTCTGTTTGTTTGTCTGCACTCAGAAAAGTTTGACCATTGTCTTCTTAAATAAATTATGACAACAAAGTGACCAAATAATCAAATAGATTTTAAGTATTTGAACTTTGATTAAAAACGATTGATTTTATTTACTAAATGTAAACATAATAATTATATTTACTTCAGATTTAGCACATGTTGACTAAATCCAAATCAATTTTAAGGGGAAAACTATCCAATATTTACTAGTTGTCTGAGAAATACTAATTCAGATATACCAAATATCTGCAAAAAATAATTTAGACTTACTAAGGTGGAATTAATTCATATCGTAAATATCTGGATGATATTTAATTTATATGTTGTTGACTTTACTAATAAAATATAATTAATTTCTAGCCAGTGATTTTCAGGCTGTGTGTGAGTACAGAACATTTAGCAGCGACATGCTTAGATTTGGTTTGTTTCATAAACATCCAAAATAGGGTGTGAATATAAAATAGAAAGCTTATGTTTTTGTTTTTTTTTACACCATTTTCTGTTTTTCAGTTTCAGTTGTTCGCAATGTTGTTGTGATTGTTTTTAATTTTTAATTTTTTTTTTTTTTTTACCATGTTTTAACACTGTAACTGATTTTTGTAGTTAAATCAGGTACCAAACAGCAGCTAAATTGATTTAGGAAAAAAACGTAAAAATTACAATATTTGTTGTTCAGTTCATTCTAGTGTCCAGTTCATGTTCAACATACTAGATCTTGTACTGAAGCGCATTCTGATCATCATATTTTGTAAAAACCTGTAAAACTTCAATTATTATATTTTCTGCTATATGTTTTAGCTGTGGTTATGTTTTGTTTGTCTTTTTTTACTTTATAACAGAGAAATGCACATTAATTCCAATGTAAATAGAAAATAAAAAATAACATTCTGTTCTATTCTGACAAACAAACACAAATTCACAGCAGCACATTTACCTAAAAATAATGTCTCAGTGGTCAAAGGTTAAGTCCTTCATATTAACCTTCTGACGGCCTGAGTCCTCTTTCAGGGGCAAGACTGTCAGTTTTATTGAAGAAAAAAAAGGCAAAAGATGTTCTCCACTGCAAGGGACATTTCATAAAAAATTTAAAAGTGCATCTGAAAAAATGGTTGTATTGTACTGTTTCCAAAAAAAGACAATTATTTAACATAAAAAATGTAAAAACTTGTACTTTCCAGGGTGTCAAGAGGTGAAGTCCATTAGACATAACAAAGACATCCTCTTATTCAGAGAGCTGCTATCCTGTTAGCATCCCAGAAAAATCTCAAAGTAGTGTCATTTTTCACTGAGTTTATAGAAAAAGAAGTTGCATTCCGGAGTTGCTTTAAAGCACAAGGTGAATTTGCAGACTTCAAGGAAATCACTTGAATTACTTTTGTACAGTTGTTTCACCAGCACACAGGCTGCAGACAGTTAGCAGTTTATTCTGTTCATCCTCTTCCATGTCGGCTCAGTCCACTCCTACTCGAGGTGCTAGACTGTACACAACTCAACTTACACAACTAAATGCAAATCACGTACTCAGTCACTTTACATGGAATCACAGAAATAGGAACAGAGGTGGGGAGTAGAAGTAGAAGTAGAAGGACTTTGATTTTTCAGGTAGGCTATCTATACTTGAGTATTTATTTTTCTGACAACTTGACTTTCCTCCCTACATTTGTTCATAAATATCTGTACTTTATACTCCTTACATTTGTATAAATATCTACTTTATTCTCCTTACATTTACATAAATATCTATACTTTATCATTTTTACATTTACATAAATAATGGTACATTATACTCCTTACATTTATATAAATGTCTGAACTTTATACTCCTTACATAAATTAAATGTACATTATAGGTATATCAAGATCAAAGGTCATGATCAAAATCAGCAGAAGTCAGAAGAAGCCAAGTAAAAGTACTTCATTACTGTACTTAAGTAGGTTTTGTTAGGTATCTGTACTGTACCTGGGTATTTATGGCAACTTTTTACTTTTGCTCCCTACATTTGTTCATAAATGTCTGTACTTTATACTCCTTACATTTATATAAATATCTGTACTTTATATCCCTTACATTTATATAAATATCTGTACTTTACACTTTGTCCAGTAGTTTTTGTGTAAAGTTGCTGATAATCAGACAGACAAACAAATACATCCAAAAAACAATATCCCTTTCCACTTTCAGGGGGCGAGGTAACAAAAAAAGGCCTCCATGTGGGTGGATCTCTAACCCAAATAGTAGCTGGTCCTGTGTATAGTCCTTTCAGAGCCTGTTGATGTGTTGAAGCTTTTAGTTCCATCCCTTTTCCTCCACGCTAACACTAGTCTGGATTCACATTCATTGTGGCTGGAGGCTCCTTTCACATCAGTACATTATGTCTCAACACTATCCCCTTTAATGGAGCAGTCCATCAATTTTCCACCAAGTGTGTCATCCTAGATGTGTACTTAAAAGTTAATCCCATTTGGACAGGCCAGTTGTGAGCTGCTGATAGGCAATAAAACCTTTTGTTGGGTAAGGGTGATAGTGCTAACCAGACTCACCAGGGCGCTATTAGGGTGCATTTCCAGTGTTGCCACCGTGTCATTGTGCGGGTTGACAGCTGTGACTGGCACAGACAGAGAGGTCATAAAAGAGAATTTCATCCAAGGGTCGAGCGTAGACATGTGCACCTCTGTCAAGGCAATCCAGAGCTCCGCTGACAGATAACTGATACCTGGGCTTTAAAAGAAATGAGAACGAGAGCGAGTCTAGGGCATCATAATCCCTTTGGAAAGGTTTTCCATCTGTCACAAACGGTGGTGACCGGGCTTGGGTAATTTCCCCACAGGATTTACAGAGAACATTAAAAAAAGGAGCCCCTCCCCCCTCCCCCCAGAAAGGCTGTCGGGTACACGATGAGAGTGTGGGAGCAATATGAGGATCCACTCTTTTCATTCCAGGTGAAAAGCCAGAGCATACATTTGAATGGCTCCACAGGCTTTCATCTGCAAATCACATTTATTTGAGCAGATCAGGAATTACATTATATCCAGACTTGTGCCTCTCTCCCTATATGTGTATATATATATATATATATATATATATATATATATATATATGTAGAGAGAGAGAGAGAGAGGGAGAGAAGCACAATTCCACTCCATGTATGGATTTCACCATGATCAACGTCCTCTTACATCCAAGATACACTGATGATGCATGTAATATCGTGCATCGATTCTTATATGAGTCTGGCCTTTAGAAATAACTACCATATATTTTATGAACATACAGTATTTGACAAGAATAATAAACATACATAAACAAAATATAGGCACACACACAGAGAGAATGGTTTTATTCTTAACATTAAATTGTATGTGAAAAAAAAAAGTTTTAGTTCCAAATTTCAATCATGATTTCTGTGGATTCATTTTGAGCAGGGTTATTTTCCTGGTCTTGATGTGGTCCATGGTTCGCCATATTAGAGTAATCACACGTAAATGCAATTTCTTGTTAATCCAAAAAATTTAATCTAAGTTTAAAAGAAAATATATTTGGCATTTTATTTTTCATGAGTAAACAGACTCCAGACTCAACATTTTTGTTGAAAGCAAGGCAGCATGTTATAGCTGCAGTGTTAGCAGAATCCCTGAAGCTCACAAATGCGGACCACCTATGTTTCCAATGTGACGAGTGTTGCACCGATCGATCGACTGCCGATCATAATCGGCCGATATTGCCTAAAAATAGCCTGGTCAACGATTGGAAAAATATGCCGATCAGGTAACGTAAATTACTAGCAACCATTATTAAACATGCTACAGAACCGGTGCATCTCATCTTTACTGTTTAAAATATAGTTAGTTAATTAATAGTAGATGTTTGGCACAATTTTACACCATGGCAAAATAGCATTAGCATCCGAACCAAACGTATCCACACTTCAACGGCACTTTGTCACAGCAGAGTCAGAGCATTTTGCTAACTGGTGAGTACTAGCATCTGTTAGCATGTACCCTCACGTGTTGTAATTATTTTTAGCAAATGATTGCAGGTTCACCTGAGTCCAGAAGTCGGTGGGTAATGTGTGTGTGAATAAAGGTATATGTGGATATCTCCTCTGTGCTGATGTTCAGGGTGGTTGGCTGTCACAGCAGGACGTTTGTCCAGAACATCAAACACTTACGACCTCCAACAAACCTTACCGCCAATGTCGGACCTTGCAGTGGCCCTCCAGGTGAAAGGTAACTAGTTACCCTGTAAAGCACAGAGCTGTGCATAGGCATTACAACTTTTTTTTTTTCTCACCGGATAAGTGACTCGTCTTACCCACGTAACTCTCACCCAGCCCTTCAGTGGGTGAGTGCTCTGACTCTCTCTCTTTACTTTTTACAGGCAAACTGAGGGGCCTTTTTTAATCGTTGTTTTTCCTTCTTAGCAGCAGCTCCAGAAACACTGGAAAACAGCGTGCCTCTACTTTTCCTCCAAGGCAACAGGCTGAGGATGGCCTGTGTAGGCTCTAATTGGTTGCTAAGCATTACGTATCCTTATGTGGGATTGGGTGATCCGAGTGGTGCATTCAAATGCAGTGGGGCAACTGACACCTTGCCACTGCAAAACAAATAGAGACATAGGAAAGTGTGAAATGTGCGATCTTCTTTGAATTATCTCAGTGTTGAAATTGCATCAAACGTCCCGAGGAGAACATCCTGAGCACCACACCTGTCGCGTCCGCCCACCCATTCCAATGTAGCATCTACTGATAATAATACCCTAAAATCTGCTATAGTTATTCTTGGTCAAAAATGCAATGACATCACATCAGTTTAATAATGGTAAATGTGTCTATGACAACTCCATATTTTTGTCTGTGTTTTATTACAAAAAATAACATCAAATTACATTTACAAAGTATCTTGTAACCATAAAATGTGAATAACCTGAACAAATATCAACAACCTGAAATGTCTAAAGAAAATTAAGCAGAATTTCCAACATTTTCTGCTTCTATCACTAAGTGTTTAGTATCCTTGTAAATCTGATCCATAATGCACATAGACAAAATTAAATTGTGATTTAGAAGTACAAATGCAGGACCAGTCTTTCATGTTAATTATCCCACCTGATAAGAAGGAGCTTGAGACCAATGCTGGTTTGCAGTGGTGGAGTAGTAGCTCGAGCCTGGGTCCATGTTCATCAGCAGTGTCGTATAAAGGCTTTGGCAGAGGGACAGGCAGATTCCCTCTCCAGTGCTGGAAACAGTGGAGGCTGAAAACCACAAGCACATTGAAAAGGAAGAGGAGCTGATGAGGGTATTGTGGTCATATTCTACCCACAACAGTTCTTTGGCCCAAGTTGAAGGGTGTTTGGCCATACAATGGAGAGTGGTTTCCATCTCCTGATTCATCTTTTCAGACTGACTATTGGACTGTGGATGGAAATCAGAAGACAGGCTAGGAGAAGCTCCGAACAGATGACAGCATTCCTGCCAGAATATAGTGGTAAACTGGGGACCTTCGTCAGAAACTACACCAATGCCAAGCCATGGAGATGAAAAACATGAAAAGGCAGAAGGCAGTTTGGGCAGAGGAATAAAATGTGCCACCTTGCTGAAGTAGTCAACAACAGTTAGAATGACTGTTAGCTTCTGACGGTGGCATTCCTGTCACAAAATCTAGTGAGATGTGTGACCAGGGCCGATGAGGCACAGGCAAGGGATGGAGAAAACCAGCTGGCGGTCGGTGAGGAAACTTGCTGATAGCTTACAGGACAGGCATCGACAAACTCCGTAGCATCTTCTGCCATGGAGGGCCACTAGAACCGCAGTTGGAAAACCTCCACTGTGCACTGAATCCCTGGATGACAGGTAAGCTGAGAGCTGTGTACCCACTGTAGTATATCTGACCTCAGGTCCTGTGGGACAAATAGACAATTAATGGAACAGACACGAGGACCAGGCTGGTCCTCCAATGCAGATTTAACCTATTCCTCTATCTCCCAGTTGAACACTGCAATACGGGGAGTTTCCGGTAAGATAGTATTGTCATGTATCGGGTCTGCCTCACCGGCCTGGAATTGACGAGACAGAGCATCTTGCTTGATTGTCCTATTGACCAGGTTCACAGGCTAAGAAAAATCAAAACATGTTAAGAACAATGACCAAAGGGGCTTGATGGGAGTTAAGTTTCTTTGCCAAGGGATGTATTCCAGGTTTTTGTGATCCATTCAAACCATCCACACATATATATATATATATATATATATATATATATATATATATATATATATATATATATATATAATATACATATGTTTGTATATATATATATATATATATATATATATATATATATGTGTGTGTATATATATATATGTGTGTGTGAGTGTGTGTGTGTGTGTGTAATCAACATGTTTATTCAACATCTTCACAAGTTTCAACAAAATAACTGTTTCATTGAATTGTGTTAACATTTTTAATCAGATGAATAATGCCTGTCTGTTTGTCTAACTCGCTTTAATACATTAATTTTGACAGCCCGATTTAGTGTATTTCATTTTGGCTTCTTAATACTAATAAAAAACAAAACACATGGGCCAATCCCAAACACACTTTTCACTAATAGTGTGCTCTGTGTAATTTTGCAAAGTAAAAATAAAAAACACTTATAAAACTCAACTATTAAGCATCAACAAGCAACAGCACTGGAAGATCCACCTGTTTTTTTTTCTAGTGCTGCAAGACATCATCATTCAGAGCTAAACAATCCCTCCCCCTGGACTTTAAAAATCACCAAACTTTGGACTTGTGTGTCTTCTGAGCTACGCTGAATATCTCCTCTCCACCTGTTGTCTCGCTTCCCTCTGTTTGCTGTTTACTAAGTGCAGCTGCACCATCCAGCTCCCATATGATTTAATAAATAAAACACCAAAAGGTAGAGATGGTGTATTCAAGGCACCTCGAAAGCACAAGAGATAAACTCAGTACAATACTACTGTACTACAACATTTTATGAAATATTTTGTATTGGTAGGTTTTAGTGTGATTTCAGTCAGTGGTGGAGTTCAAAATTCAAAGTAGGGCGAATGGTCAGGGTGACGGATAATGTTTGTTGTGCATTGGGGTTCAAATGGCTATATATATATATATATATATATATATATATATATATATATATATATATATATATATATATATATATATATATATGTATATATATATATATATATATATATATATAAGGGCATTAAGTGACGCTGACCCGAAGTGAGCAGATGCACACGGTGGCCCGCGGCCATCCGCAGTCATGGGTCATTAAAAATATTTTTAATGATATTTGGGTTGTGGTCAGTGAGGTCGTTTATCGTTTGAGATAAACATTAAAATAATCTGATAAATACGCTTCATTAACTGAATGTCCATGAAGGTAACATACAATGTCGTCAGTATCCTACAGTATGGAGGGAGGAAGAGTGAAGTTGGGAGAGTAGAAGCTCCGGAAACATACAAACAAAAAAAGTAAGGTTTGGGACACATTCATTGAGATTTTTAAAAATAATGAGTAGCTCCCAGTTTTTTCTTTTCTGTGGTCTTTGGATATTACAGGTTGTTGACCCCAATGACATTGGATTTTAACACGGAAATAAATGCAGGTATGTGAGTAAGGTCATTTGATGTTCATAAAGATCATTGATTACATTTTTTAAAATGCAGGTGGAGAAGCGGGTCAGGTCCCTTCTTTTCAAATATATTTATGCAGTCCGAGCCGTGGGTCGGTTGCGGGTCATTCATACATACATACACTGCCCATCCAAAAAAAAAGTTGCGCATGCAGTATTTGACTGCACCACCCTTGGAAGTCCAAGATTACACTACCTGAACCACCAAACAGTTTCACTGGATACAGAGTAAAAACGAATTATGTCTTACCCAACAACGTATCTGAATACTGCTAAGAAAGTATCATAACAAAATGATGGAATCAGGAGGCTATCTTTTTTTTTTTTTCGGACAATGTGAAGGACTGCTGTCCATTTCAGAGCTTCAGCCATCACCTTGATAGTATTGAAATGAGTGATTCGGCTAATTCTCTCATCAGTGAAAGTCCCTGGTGAACTCTTTAAAGGCACTGATATGTCAAACAAATAAACTGGCTGTCATTTTCAGGGTCTATACATGTGGTCCCCGACATTGCCATGTCGAAATCGCCGTCATTGTCTCCCGCTTATCCGGGTCGTGGGGGCAGCAGCTCCAGCAGAGAAGCCCAGACTTCCCTCACCCCAGCTACCTCAGCCAGCTCCTCCAGGGGAATCCCTAGACAAGCGAGAGTGTACATGTGGTCCCTCCAGCATGTCCTTGTTGAGCCCCAAGGTCTCCTCCCGGATGGACATGCAAGGAAAACCTCCCTTGGGAGGTGCCCGGGCCACCTCAACTGGCTCCTCTTGACATGGAGGAGTAGCGGCTCTACTCCAAGCCCCTCCCAGATATCCAAGCTTCTCACCCTATCTCTAAGGCTGAGCTCATTTCGGCCACTTGTAACCATGACCTCATTCTTTCGGTCATTACCCAATGCTCATAACAATAGGTGAGGATCGGAACGTAGTTTGACTGGTAAAGCGAGAGCTTTGCCTTCTGGCTTAGCTCCCTCTTCAAAATATTAAGTGTAAATATTGATAATAAAATAAAATCTTCAATCTGTGCATAGTGTAGGAATCATCCTCATCACCAATCCAAGATGGTGGCCATAGTTCTCGTGTCCCAGCAGCCAATGCTGGGTCAAGGTATAGTATGTCTATGCCATCTACTACAGCCAGAAGATAAGATAAACACAACATAACAATAAGAACATGTCCTGGCCATAGCCAAGGGTGCATATGTCTAAATGGTAAATGGTCTGTACTTATATAGCACTTTTCCACCTTCATGGTGCTCAAAGCGCTTTACATTAGCTTCACATTCACCCATTCACCAGTAGGTTTCTAAGGTCTAAGGTCAGTCCTACTGGGGGCCTAGTCAGGGTTAAGTGTCTTGCCCAAGGACACTTCGACATGTGGACAGCCAGTCATTGAGCGACCCACTCTACCAACTGAGCCACAGCCACCCCTATGTGTTGTATGGCATCAACAGCGCCACCTGCTGTTGTGGCATGCAAACTACAGAACAGTTCTCAGAACATGCACTGGCATTTGAGAATAAATCATAACTCTTGCAGATGCGAATCACTCAGGTATAAAGTTACTGCCAAAAGCCACATGATGGTAGGGAGTCAATTGTATCTCCTACTTGCAGAATAGTTTTTTGTACTCAGTGTGGAGGGGGGCTAGAACGATTTTGTTTTGTACTTGAAGGATATTTTTTTTAAATTTAATTTGTGGAGTGTTTTTTATGTACAAACTTATGTGCATTAGTTGTGAATGACATTTTGCTTTTGCAAAACACAATGAGCTTGTTTGTGGATTGGCTGTGAATAAAACAATTTTTTTTGTGTTTGTGAGGTTCTGGAAGTAATTTCACCCCATATTTACACTGTTACAACAAACACATTCTCCTACTCATATTAGCATCAGCACCCCATATTAGCAAAAAACAAGAAAAAGAAAAGACAAACAAAAACCAATGAAACCAACATACATGTACAAGTACATAGTATTCTGTATTGCCTTATGATATTATATTAATAATATATTTATATAAACTACATATTATTTAGCACATACATGTCAAAGCCTCCCTCTGAAAACACACTCACTTTTACCTCTGTACATTTTTGTTAAAAATATCCATTGTATTTATTTTTAAACTGTTTGATGTTTGGACATTGTTTCATCTTATTTTGTAACCTGGAAATAATCCAAGTTTTATGACAAGTTTCAATAGTTTAAAGTGTTATTTTGTGTCCTAACTGTTCACTCTTTGTTTCTGGAGCTAAACAGGTAAATATGGTTCAGAATAATAATGAGACCAATGGTGCATGGCCTTGAGATTATGCCTGTCTGATGCTCACCCTTGAGACACAGTTGAACAGTTCAGTGCTGAACCAGAGCCGAGTAGCGTGAATGAATATGCACTTTGACTGGGTGACTGGAAACTGTAACCCCTTCAGCCGACCCGTCTGACAGCCTCCTGCTGTTTGCTGCTTGACTTGTGGCAGATTACAAAGTTTTTGTTTTTAATATGGATGATATGTTTCAGTAGATCCCAAACTAAAGCCACACTAAATTGAGGTGAGCAAAACTTAAAAAAAATAATAATAAATTAAAGTGGCAAATGAAACCAGTTTCAGCTGTTAATTATCACCAGACTTTGAATTCTTATGAATTCTCTGCTAATGTTGATCCATGTCAAATGTGTTGCAGAATTTTGAGGAAGTCCATGAAAGGAAATCTATCTCAGACTCAGCTTCATTGTCTTTCAATCAATGCTACATAATAGAATAGAACACATTTACCCAGGAGCATATGATAATGACAAGAGACAAAAAATGAAATAAAATGCAATGAAGGCAAATAAGAATTATTAACAAAATAATGAAATACCTTCTTAAAAATAATGATAAAATGATAATAATGCAATAATGAATGCAAATGTATACAAATTTCCCCCCTCAGTATTGTCTCACTATTAAATACTTTGTTGAATTTCATCCTGAGGCATGAAATATTTAATTTTTATTATGTATATAATTATTATTATCATTATATATTTTCTTTTTAAAACCTGTCCTGTCCTTCGTCCTTAACAGTAGAATGTTGGTCTGGCTCCTTTTGATGCTAAAGCTAATTAGCTTTGCCAAGGGAGACTTTATACTGTGTATGAGGCTCAGCTTGGTTTAATACTGACTATAACATGGGTTTTATTTAAACCACATTTTGATGCTGGGGTGAAAGAGAGTAAAGAAAAGAAAGGAGGGGTAGGAGGTGGGGGTGCAGGGGAGAAAAAGTTCCAAAAACCCTCACAAGACAATATCAACATTACAAACAATACCAACCATGATAGCAACAACAATATGTATGTAAAGTTTCGATCCACTACTGAAAAGAGGGTGTAAAATAAATCAACTTAATTCACAGGTCCACTATAACATGAACAAGCTATGAAACAGGGCAACACAAAATCACTCCAAAAAAGGAGGTAAACAATAACACATCTGAACTAAGAAATGTTTAACAACAGAAAATCACCCAAAAGTCAGGAAATTAAGAAAAAAAATCTAAAAGCTATGAAAGTTCAATAAAGAACAATAAAAAGACTCACAAGGAGGAAAACTACAGTTATAGTAGTATATAATATAAATATATAATACTTATAGTTAAGTTTAACTATATCAATTGGAAAAGTAACAAATCCAACACAACATAACTCAGCAGGGGGAAGAAATCAAACAGTAATAAAATGTATTTAACTAAGGCAGTAAAAAAAAAATGTATACGCTGAAAATCACTCTAAACAAAAATATAGCAACAAGGCTGTGAAATACTTTAACATTTGTCAACAATGCTGGAGATGCATGACAGGATGAAGACACTCATGATACAATTTTGGAACCTACATGTAGTTTCTTATCTGTCAACAATAGTAACTGAGTACTACCAACCATTTAATATTATGTGACCTGGATTTTGAACTTTCAAGGTCACTCAAAGTTAAAGGTCATGACACCATTTTGAAGCACATGCTAGTTGTCCAACATGTCAATAATACTGAGTCTGTATTTGAAGTCATTTTTGCTTTACAGTACATTTTAGTTTTTTAGGTATTCACCGAGTGACCCCTGACCTCTTGGGCCAACAATAGGTCACAATTCATACACATAAGATGCAGAATTGAAAACTTTTCTGAAAATTTCATGGACATTGTTCCAGTAGTTGTGTAAACTTGCTGAAAATCAAACAGACAATCAGACAGATGTATAGAGACGGACAAACCAAGCTTAGCTTATATAAATGTATTGACATTAGGGGTGGCCATGGCTCACTTGGTAGAGAAAGTCATCTGACAACCAAAGGGTTAGTGGTTTGAATCTCACTCTGTCCTCGTCAGTCTGTAGTGTCCTTGGGCAAAAACTTTTCATGTTTGGTGGTGCTCAGAGGGGCTGGAAGTGGAAATGTAAGCCCACTTCTGTCAGTCTGCCCCAGGACAACTGTGACTACTAATGTAGTTTACCACCACCACTACAGTGAGAATGTGAGAGTGAATGAAGAATAAATCACTAATGTAAAGCACGTTGAGTGGCCAAAGAAAGCACAATATAGAATTATTATTATTATTATTATCACCATCATCGTCATCATTGTTGATGTTGAAATGACAGGTAGGGTAGCTTTAGCGTACTTGACTTCTGTGAGTTACAATGACCTGTTTGTGACTGAAACAAATATGAAAATGCAAATGACATATAATTTCAAGTTACAAGGCATTAATTTAATCACTCCAAATTGCATGACTTAGTGGTTATGGAGTGTCTGGAGATCCATAGTAAACTGGAGCTTTAGAGAACCGTCTTCCTCCACAGACACCCACCCAGACTCATCTGTTGTTAAGTCAGGAGGCAGAGGAAGAGGGAGCAATGAATAAATTAGTCTAAAACTGTGCACTTTCACAAAGTTTTTCCCATTTCATATTTTAATGTAACACCCTTTTTTCACCCCTCCACTAACACAAAGGAAAAAACAAAGTTTCACAGTCAGATGGGTTATTTCTTCAGTCCTAATTTCTTCAGTCCTAATCACAGTTAAGCAGGTACATTTATCTATATCCAATTACAGAATGTGTTATAATTTTTAACACCTAATACTAGTGTTGGCAACAAATTGAGGTCTGTCAACATAATTTATCTGATTAAAAATTTGAACGCAATGAAATGGAACAGTTCTTTACAGTTGTTTCATTGAAACTGTTGAAGGTGTCGAATAAACATGTTAATTGCATATATTGTCGATCTTTTAACACATTTTTTTTTTAGTTTTTCAATATGTTTCAGATTTTTCATTGCTTTTTGTGGGTTATTTTTTGTGTGGATTTTAGCATGTTTTCTAATTATTTATTTATTTATTTGAGTTTGTTAGTGTATTTTTTGGGAAACTTGAGTACTTTGAGCATTTTTAAATCCAAATTGAGAGTTCTTGAAGCCAATTCTATAATTTGAACGTGCTTTTTTTTCAATCTTCTTAAATGTTGTCTTGTTTTCTTTTTTCATTTTATATTTTTTTAATCAACTGTTTATTGTGGAATGTGTATATTCCTGTATTCTATGGGATGTTCCCTAGTTAAAAAAGTAAATAATAATATTTTTTTAAAAAGCTTCCAGAAAAATAAATACTCAAGTAAAGTACAGATATAAATCTACTTATGTATAGTAACAAAGTATTTCTACTCAGTTATTTCACACGATTGCATAAATGAGTGACATACACTCAGAAAAGTTTACCTACTTGAATACATAATGACAACAAAGTCACAATTAAAGTAGAATTGAATAGATGAATAGATAAATAAAAAAAATAAAACAATTACATCCATAATAATGAAATTATTAGATTAATTATTTTGGATTTACTTAAAGGACAACACCATTTTTTTTTCTTTTTTCTTTTACAATTGGGATGATGATTTTTTAAAATGTTGATTCCACTGGAGCTGTATTATTAGTATAAGTGTTGTGGATATCTTTCACAAAAAGATATCCACAACACACCATACAATGAGAGTTGGTGGGTTTGGCAAGAGATTGTTCCACTGGTGGATAAATAAATAGTACCAGTGCAGAAGCCCATGGTTATTGTGGTACCCCCCTGGTCGTGTTGGTAGAGGAACGGATGTTGGTAGTTAGTGTTCTGTAGCCCCGAATCATGGCTGAAGGATAAATAGAGAACCATGCTTTCCTACGACATTTACCAGAAGAACTTGGTGAGCATCATAGTAGTTCATGTCACGTATAAATGGTAAGTTTAAACCCCTTCTGTTGATGTGTATATACTTGATGCTAACTATTTTTGCTGATTAAACGGCTTGACTTCAACTTGAGTGGTTGAAGTGGCTGACGGACAGATTTTTCATCTAATCACATGCAAGGACTTTAGATAAGCCCCCTCCCTTGAAAATGGATCGGTTGCGGAAAGGTCCCAGATGGTATTGTGAAATACCATTTGACGACAGTCAGGTTACACATTCCGGCTATTGTAGCGATAATGAAAAACGAGAACTCTGAAGTGATTTTTTTGCTATCAGTGTCAAGTTGCTAAGCTAAAGAAAATAGCTAAGCCATAGATATAGCCTACATAAACACTAGATACGACATGTCGCTGAGGGGGATGTCCCTCACTGGCCGCCATTTTGCCTCAGTCCAGCACCTGAGCTGAAGTATAGAACGTAAGAGAAGGTGAATGATCTGAACAAATTAATGATTTAAATACGGTTTGATTTCTTAAAAATGTTGTCAATGTGGCTGTAACTGTGACTGTAACATGTTGAAAGTGCAGTTTTCTCTTCTAAAAACCACGTAATTGTGCAAGAATAACTAAGTTATCGAGGCTGAGACCAAAGTAAAGATTTGGTCATTATGTTGTGAGGTTTTACAGAAATCAACAGTGATTTAACCTGAGTTGGTTTCTAAATGAATTGCTTTGTTACATGTTGCATAATGGTTTCTACAGGAAATCACTGATATTGTGCAGTATGTGGATGCAGCGTTCGATGATCCAAAACAACAAGAGATCTGGGAATCACCTTTCATCTGTAAGATATTGTTTGAGCTGTTTTACATTATTTAGCACTGTTTAGTTTGGTTCACCTATTGTTAGGAATGTGATTGCTATATTCCCTCTTGGAGATGAATAAAGAATATTCTATTTTAATGTCGGTGTGTATCTCCACTTAATGTAAAAGGAAATCAGGTGACGGTGAGGCTTGGTGGTGACGTAATATTTGTGAGACGAACATTGTAGTCCATTACTTACTCTCACATAAAACCTAACGTAACTTTTGATGCCTCTCCAAAGTGAGTGCTTTCTCAATGTGAAAATGTATCTTTAAAATTCACAGACATCATATGTGAAAACCGTAGCACATTTCAAACGGGACCAGAAATGTACTTTTATCCCTCCATTGACTCGCGTTTTTTATGGCACTTAGGCCCCATTGCCCGGAATCACTTAGGCTCCCTATTAGTGTCATTAAAAACATTACTCTTGTCGTTGTCATCTGAACCTGCTTTATCCTCACTAGGGTCTGCTACAATTGGTGAAGGCGGGGTACACACTGTTTGAGTTTCCAGTTCATCTCAGGACTGAATATATATAGACAAACAATCATTCTCACATTCACACCAATGGACAATTTAGATTAACCAACCAATTAACCTATCAGTGAATGGGTTTGGATGGTGGGAGGAAACTGGAGTACCTGGAGAAAACCCATGCAGACACGGGGAGAAAATGCAAACTCCACACAGAAACATCTGGTGTGAGATTTGAACCATGAGTGCTAACCACTGCACCACCATGCCGCCCTAAAAACATTACTATTGCTCTTAATTGTGATATTATCATGTGTATATAATCAAAACACACACTTTTCTGTTGTCATTGTATTTCACTTTTTGTTTTTATTATTGTCATGCTGTAAATTAAAAAAAGGTTAAATATTAGAATGCATTATATATGATATTTCTTATACAGATTTATTTCTCCATTTTTAACACTGAGGTTTAGTAGCCTATTTGATTTAACATTAATTCCTTGTGTGTGTGTGGGTGTGTGTGTGTGTACATTTACTGCACCTTTCTCTGCTATTTTCATATGAAAGCCTATCATTATCATTATTCTTAAGTATGCAGTGTCATAACTACAAAGACACTGAACCCTGACTCCCAGTAGGACTGACAGAACCTTAGAAACCTATGAGTGTGTGTGTGTTTGTGTGAATGTGAGGCTAATGTAAAGGGCTTTGAGCGCCACTAAGGTGGAAAAGCACTATATAAGTGCAGTCCATTCCATTTATAACTGTGATGTTTAAAACAAATTGGACCATTTGAAAATTGGTTGAGAATTGAGAAATTTGGACAATTTATTAAAGACCATGCACCGTTAAAATACATTAATATATGTATATATATATATATATATATATATATCTATATATCTTTGGAAGACCAGAAAGTAGAGTGTTGGCGTAAATGTATATGTCCATGTAATTTAATTGTAATATCTGAAGTATTCATTGAGTTATAGCATGATATGTCACTGCGGACACACACAGACAGGCAGACACACACACAATAATAATGATCTCTTGGGCAATATTTATGAAGCAGAGTTTGAATAATTTTCTGCCTGTTGCTATATGTTTATTGTCTTTGTAGGCCTGATCCATAATGCACATGTAGAAATAAGTTAAGGCATAATATTGTTAAAATTTCACTTATTTTTCTGAAGAATATTCAGTTTTTTAGGTTATTTATCATGTTTTTTGCTTGGATCATTTATAAAGGTAAGGACTTTTTGCACAAAAACAATGACAAAAAATTGGAGTTGTCATTATTTATATGTGATTGTGTTATTATTTTACTGGTTTGGCCCATTGGAGGTCAATGGAAAGAAAAAACTCTGAGACTCCTGATGTAGAGTTTAATAGAATTTATTTTGTTAATACTAATTAAGCCCAGTCACACTTTTTAGAGTGTACCTAAGTATAACAGTGCATTCATTTGACCAAGAGAAAGCACAGTAGCCACAGTGGGAAGACATTGAAAATGCTGCATATTTATTCCCTTATGTGTTAAATATAGCACTTCTGCATGTTTGTTCCCATTTTTTTGATAAGTGATAAACAATACATCTGTTGTGAAGTGGTGCTTTAGCTGTTGTCATCAGCACTTTTATCACTTTCTTGGAAATGAAGCTGTTACTGTAAAAGTGAAAGTGGAGCGACTGTAATGCACTGCAACTGTACCCATAGCCTGTCACGGTGAAGAGAAGCTCAGCAGAGCGAGAGGAGAGAGGCGACCAGAGGGGGAGGACTGAGGCTAAGTGTTAGACGCAGACAGGCAGTGACCTCGTGGGAAAGGTACACACCATCTCAGTTCATGAATTGGCTCCAGATGGGAACTGGCAAGTGGGAAATGCGGAAGAGAATTGTATCGACAAGCTGTGCCCGGGCTGGCCCAGAGTGAGGCCATTAGCCACGTTGCCGTGCCACCAGGGAAAGCTCCGTCAGACTGAGATTTCACTTTTGATGGGCATTCCCTTCAGCTCTTCTGTCCAGCCAAACACGGGACTAGTACAATCCAAATCAAGGCTCTCATGAGAAAAGCCTGAGAAAACTCAAGTCATAATAAATACTCCTAATGCAGACAATATTTCACTTATGGTGAAATATTTTGCTCCTGGGACATAGTTGACAGTATTCCCACATTAATGATTTTATTTTAATAACACGTATATATTCAGCCTCCACATTAATTCACCTTACATCAAATGAAAGTGAACAAAGTCATCTTTCTGAAAATATAAGCCATTCTTAAGTACAACAGTAACAACACATCCACAAAAGGATGGTTTACACGAAAGAGTAACAGGAGAAATTTGGTTTTGAAGGCTGTCAACTGATCAATCATCTATTGATCTGGCCAAATGTGATGTGTTTTCCATGGTAACACAGAAGTATTTAGGTCCAAAACATATGTAATAATGGTATTTTTGGACCATAATACTAGTTTGGACTTTATTGATTGATTGCTCATCTTGTATGTGAAATATTTATTTTCATTACTTTTTTTAATAAATCTGAAGAATTCAACTTTCTTCCAAAAATTTTCCAATTGTAACCACTTTGAAAAAACTGATAATTCCCCAAATTCCCCCTCTATAAAACACATAACACACATATGGTAAAAGTAGGTGGTGTATAACATAACCACAGAAAAAAATGTTGTAAAACTGACATTTATACAAATAACATAGTGAATTTTAAAGGTCACAAACATTGGTCAGTTGGTAAATGGGGTGTTTCAGTCAATACCTAACAAATGCAAACAAACACACCCTGAGAAACATTCAGGTGATCGAGGAAAAAAAATCTAAATGTATTAGTATTGTATTGTATTGTATTTTTCAGTCTCCAACTTTTGACCTGTTAAATAAACAGTAAAATTGAGTGTTTTAGTCCAAACTCCAGGGTGTTACCTTTACAAAGAGCCCTTTTTTAAAGCTGTAACAGATGGAGTTTTTATTTAGTTATGTATTTTCCAGGTCTTTTAAAAGTGCCATTCCACTGAAAACCACTTTTCCATGCTCCTTTTGGAATCTGATGGATCACACCGACTTACCAACACATGCTGCCTTTGAAAGTGGTTTGTCACCTCCACTGGCTGCATACCGCCTTCACACAAAACAAGAAGAGGAACGAGGAACCTACAAAAAGCCAGTCCATCTGTCATCAGATGGACTTAAGTGTCACCCACGTGGGGTTAAACCTATTCTCTGCAGCGAATCTGAAGTAGCATTAGCATCTACAAGAGAAGACGGAGCCACAGTAGCCGCTGCACAAACTGGAAAAAATGGCAGATTAAACTGGTTCATGTGCTCTCTGTGGAAATCATGCCTGGTTTTTTTCCCCTGCACGGTTTCAGAACAAGCAACGGCATGAACCCTAGCAGGATGCTAGTTGGGAAAAGGTAAATGCATACACAGCGAGAGGGGAGGGGGGGGAGTGTCCCTTCATGCATTTTGAGCCAGTCAGAGATGCCTCGTGACTGCATCATGGACATGTATGCAGAAGTACCGGTACACTTTGTTGTTCGACCTTAAGTCATTTTTCTATTGTGAAAAAACAGCTAGAAACAAAGCAATCTGGAAGTTTTTAAAATAGAACCAGCACACAATGTATTCCATAACAATGGAGAACACAGCAATATTAATGAAATAACCATGGAATGACAGCTTTAAGCAAAATCACCCCTGAATAGTAAAGGGTTAATGAGATTATTACAAGGCTCTATTACCCCAATGACTCGCTCTGTCCTTCCTTAACTTTTACTAATTCACACCATCTATTAGTACCTGAAAGTGGGAAGCCTATTATCACCACAAGGCTCAGCAGGAACACAGCAGGTACTTTGAGACTTACCTGCTGGCTGTCATATGTGAAAGGAAATAGTAATGAAAACAAAAAAGTTGTTATGACTATAGTGAACTTCACATAGATTAAAGGTTCATGGGGGATTCAGGGGGGAAATGGAATATAAAACTCATGATTGTTGTTTCATTGGCATATAATCCTCTGAAACTGGAGTGGCGGTGTTTTGTGTACATTATTCAGAGGTGGTCAAAGTACTCCCATTCTGTAGAAGTACAGATAGTAAAAGTAGAAGTACTGATTCAAACCCTTTACTGAAGAAAAAGTAAAAGAAAAGCACAATTATGCAACTGTAATAAAGTATAAAAGTAAAACTGATTTTTTATTTTTATTTTGCCATGGTCACAATAATACTTAGTTTCTAAAGTATCCAGAATAAGATATAAGAATGAGATAAAAAAATCATCATGAGATGAAAAAAAAGGTATAAATATGAGATTAAAAATGTATAATTTTAAGAAAAAAAGTTCAAATTGTGAGATAATAGTCAAATAACTATAATATATAACATCCAAGTTTCTCTCCACTGATTTTCCCTCTGAAATGACTTATTTTCCGTACTGTCACATCTGTTTAGTTTGAAAAAGTAATGAGTCTATTCTAAGAATTTAAGGAGAATAAAGTGCAGATCTTTATATAAATGTGAGGAGTAGGGGTGTGACGAGATATCGCGAGATGTACATTTGCGAGATTTCTCATTGCGTTAAAATTCTGTCTCTTAGGGTTCCAGCAAGCAGCCAGAATGACATTGAAAAACTCAGGTTTTTGACCTGTTTCCGCTCTACTTCCTGAAGTCCTGTTGAAGCTTTTCACTTCTGTTCTGGCGGCCTACAGTTTGTTTTGCTAGCTAGCTCCGATATTAACACGCTGTTTCAATGACAAAATGGATGGACAACTTCAGGAGGAAAAGTGGTTCGGGAACTACGTGTGCTGTTGTTGGTTGTAAAAAGTCAAGAAAACACCTGAATGAGTGGTTAGATAGAGAGTTTTGACCACAAACCTGCCACAAAGAGGCAATGTTCAAGCCGTCCATGTTTTAATTTTTTCACAAGCCTGATGGTGAGTCAGAATCATGGGCCTGGCTGAAGGCGTTGAATTTAAAGTATCCACCCCGCAATGTTTTTGTGTGTTTCCATCACTTTGTGGACAAAGGACCAACCAAGCTCCTTTCCAGAGTTGTAGTTGGGATACACTTAACCAAAGAGGAGACAAGTCACCGAGCGGACCACTGTCTTTCCAAAAAAACTTAAACTTCTGACGGTAAGTTGAGCAACTTTAGCAATGAAACTGACAATCCTGTTAGCTGTGAAGAAGTTGTCATACATTAACATTGCTAACATTAACATTGCTGAAGATTGTTTGTCACATCAACTGTTTTGCTAAAACAGTTGATGTGACAAACAATCTTCACCATATATGCTAATGTTAACAGTAGAGCTAGTGTTACATCACTGTATGTGTACGTTGGGTTGATAGATAGCCTACCGTGCTTTGATTGTAGGGTTGACAAGCGTCCCTTGAAAGGTACTTTCAGATACTGTCGCGGCGAACGCCTACTTTTCACATCAGCTGTTCAGTGTAAGCGTGCTCTTACCTCCGTACAGTCAATCATAACTAGTTGTTCTCACTTTGTGTTTGGAGAGTATGCACTGAACCAGCAGAAATGCCACCACAACATGAAGTTTCAAAAGCTTGGCAATCTATTCCACCAAAAAAACCATGCTGAATTAAAGGAAAACTGAACAGACAGCCGGTAAGCTGACGTCTATTCCATTTGTGACCAGTTGGGGATGACAAGGCTTTGAGACGGGGCTTACTGCTTGTTTGTGTCTTGCTGTTAAACACGTAAATGCTCACGTTGTGTATTGTGTGAATGTTTAAATGTTGTTAGAGATTTACTGAAAGTTCCTTTATTTGATTGAGTAAACGCTGATGAAACTTGCTTGTTGTAGCTTGTTTCAACCCGCAGTTGAAACAGTCTAAATCAGGGGTTTTCAACTCTGGACCTCGAGCCACACTGTCCTGCATGTTTTAGATATCACCCTGCATAAACACACCTGACCCACAGCAGTGGGTCATTATTAGGCTTCAGCAGAGTTTGATAACGAGCTGATCATTTCAGTCAGGTGTGTTGGACCAGGGTGACATCTAAAACATGCAGGACAGTGTGGCTCGAGGTCCAGAGTTGAAAACCTCTGGTCTAAATTAATGTGTGTTTGATGCACAAGTACTGTTATGCTGAATCATTGCAAGTGGAGACTGTTTTAAGACATGAATCTTTCTACTTGTTCATTTACACATGGTTGAAACTGACTTCTGAGCATTTTATTGCTAAAATGAAAATGCTTGGTTTGGGAGATTGTAAATATGTGGATTTAAAAGGTGATTTGAGTTTCCTATTTATAGTAATTGTCTACTTCACTGGGTTTGGCTAAATTCATTGTGCTTCCCGTGATTTAAATGTATTAATATTTTTCATGCATTTTCATGATAATTTAAAAACTTGCCATGAACTAAAAGTAGAGTATTTGTGTACATATATTTCATGCTAAATATTTCGCAACTATTTCATGTCTTGTACCTGCTTTTATATTGTGCAATAGATTTAATGTGTGGTGCTTTTTGTTTTGTCTTTTAAAGGTTTTTCACCTAATTACCTACATATGTCCAAATTTAAATAATTACTGCAGAAAATAATTTGGAAAAGATGGAAAAACAGTCTGGTCATTGAGTGGAACCCAGTTTAAAGTTCAGCTTTAGTTAATACCCTTTGAAGTGTGGGGAAATCACAAAAAAAAAAAAAAAACTTGACAGGTACACAAGTGCCAGATTTGATTTTGAAAAAAAGGAGAAATATATAATTTTATTTAAACTTTTATAACATTTTATTTTAGTTTCAATTTGTAGAGGAAGAAGTGACATACTTGTCAGTGCCATACTTGGTCAGGCTCTGTTCTTGTCTGTATTGACAGAGAAAAACTTTTAAAAAATAAAATATAATAATAATAATAATAATAATAATAATAATAATAATAATAATAATAATAATAATAATAATAATAATAATAATAATGATAAAAGTTAATGCATAAAACAGCAGAATAAAATATTGTTAAAAGTAATAAGAATTAAAAGCTAAGTTAAAAAGGTTGGTCTTCAGGTTAACTTTAAAAATATGAACATGGCAGTGGACCTCAGATTATCCGGTTGACTGAAATAAAAACTGAATGATTCCTCACCATGCATTTTAGTGTGAACTCTTGGAGCAATTAAAAGCTTTTACTACCAGAGGACCTGAGGGTCTTAAAGCACATCCGATAAATAAACACACAACCATAAAGATTCTTAAAAACCAATAAAAGCACTTTAAAATTTAAAATGTTTTGATTAATTTAATTAAAGTATGTAAGACTTAGCACATTTAATGTCTGAAGAAGGTACTTTCTGAAAAAGTTGTAGCACAGTGTTACTTACCCCATGTCAACCCATAGAACTAATCCCATCCAAAAATCACATTTGTCTTTAACAGCTTTTACGGAATCACCCATAGAATTGTATGATCAAGATTATACCCCTGCTTGAGTGTGTGGGGAATGCTTCTAACCTTTTCCACAATATCTTTATGTGAAGTAAATTACTTTTTTCCTTGCAATAAACAGGAATGTAATTGCATCTGGATGATTCAAAGTAATAAAAATGAACACAGGGGTGATTCTGTGAATTGGGTGCACATTGGACACTGGTATAAGAACAGTCCAACCTACAGCCCTGTAACAAAGACTCATCCCCATAAGTTTTTTTTTTTTTTGTTATGGGGTTGAGTATTACAGGGTTGAACATTTCAGCTACAAATAGTCATAGAGTTAGCTAGGGTATAGAGCATTAGAAAGTATGAGGAAAGCAAAAAATGAATACAGTTTTCCAAGACCATTATTATTTATTTCCTCAAACAATATTAATATATTTTGTGGTTTTAACAGTGTTGAAAGGTTGAGCTCAACAGTGTCAATCTGATGATAAAAACAATGAAATATAGGTCAGCAAGTGAATTAATACTGACCTGTCATGACAGTTTGAGTGGGAAAAGTTCAAAGATGTCACTTCCTGGGTGCATGGGAAGTTGGACTAAATCATTATTTTAAAAAAAGGTGTGATTGATATGGGTTGAATGAAACTAGGGGAGAAAATTAAGTAGTGCTATTTTATACATTCAAATATTATTTTCATGTTTCTGATATTAAGATTAAAGTAGACAGATAAATTATTATATTAACAGAAGAATCTGTGGTTACTGGCTATTTTTATTTGTTTTATATTCAATAAAACAGTATCTTGCTCAGTGGGGACATGATCATTTGGCTGAACCCTACACCTCAGAAACCCATAAAATGTTTAAAAATATAATATTTAAAATGTGTTTCTGTTTTATAATGCAAAGACACATGGACATTTTCATTTCATGTTTTAGAATGTGTTTTGTGGTTTAGTTGATATGAAAATATTTGAGGTTAAACCTGTCGGATGCAGAGTGCACCAGATTCAGAAAATCACCCACACGTATTAATTTTCCACTTTGCTTCTGATGGCAGGATGTGATGTTTGAATAGAAGATGGAGGGTTCAGTTCACATTATACTCAGGTATTTCTAACCATTTCCAACTGAGTCAATTGAATATTATGTGAATAGCAACAACACTTTCAGACAAAAACCCAACAAGCACAAAAAAAAAAAAAAAACATATTCGAGAGTTTAACAGAACGTTACAGGCCATTGCCATGTTACAAAGTGAGCATCCAAGTGGAGACCTTACTCTTTGACAGTGGTGACAGACTGATGTGGAGCTCGCCTAGCAGTGCTGAGAGAGGCGTCTATTCTGATCAGCTCCGCTCCAAGCAGGATATTTGGAGTGAACACTGTCATAACCCTCTGCAATGCATGTCTCAGCCAAAGACAGCCAGTGCCACAGCATATCAGTCAGTACCTCTGAAAATGTACTGTGAGAGTGTGAATACATAATAAAAGTTAGTAGATGACATATGTCTTTAATACAGAACAAATACATCTGGCTAGACGAGTTCCAATCAATTTTAATAAAGGCCACCACACTCAACAGAAGCAAGTTTGGTGATCAATGTATTTAACCTCTTACCAGACTTACATCCCAGTTTTGGCATGTAGATAACATTATTTTAATAACACCTATATATACAGCTCCCACATTAATGGTATTAGTTTAATTAGGGATGGCAAAATCTATGAAAAATCTTGACCAATCACTGAGCCTCATTAACCAGTTAAAGTCAGTCACAGAGAAAAGAAAATAGTCTGCACTTACATAGCGCTTTTCCACCTTCATGGTGCTCAAAGCGCTTTACATTAGCTTCACATTCACCCATTCACACACACACACACACACTCAAACACCAATAGGTTTGTAAGGTCAGGGTTCAGTGTCTTGCCCAAGGACACTTCGACATGTGGACAGCCAGAGCCGCCAACCTCTCGGTCATTGGTCGACCCACTCTATCAACTGAGCCCCAGCCGCTCAGTTGGTAGAGAAAAAATAATTTGCTTTGCCGGCTCACACCTACAAGCATTACGCACACTTCAGTCACTTCACTTTTTAAACACGGGTCATACTGCGATGTCGAGCAATGTTAGCTTTAACATAACATCGTATACATCATCACATTGATACACGTCATACGCATGGCTCGACATCATCATAAAGTGATTACTGTTCGTGTCAATGGTTCAGTAGCGTGATGGAGATCCAACTTGACGACACTATTGTAATGACTGTTTTTTTTAAATTCTGAGTTATCTGCAAAGTAGTCAGCCCTCTCCAATTTTCAGATGTTACTGCAAGGCGACACTCTGGTTGTTGTATGGAAACATATATAATCGCTTGCTTTATACGTCATTGTACGTGATTACATCATGGTTATATTTCGTGTGTCACATTCTCGGTGAGGGACTGAGCTCAAGCTAGGCCCAGGCCAACCTCTTTCAACTCGGCCAAACGGGGACCACACCGCGCCCAGGCACAGCTCGATTGTGGTCATGCTGCCTTTAGAATCCGGACTTTAGAGACAACTGGGCCTGGGCGCAGTACAACGGCCCTAGTGTGACCGGGCCCTACAATGCAAAAGAGCTTGTGCAGTGTTTTGGTTTTTTTTTAACCGACCAGACAACATTGAAATGGTCAACCATCAGTCAAACAGTAATCAGTTAACATCCCTAATTTTAATAACACCTTTATATTCTGCTCCCACATTAAACACACTATTTTAATTAAATCTATATATAAAGCTCCCATATTAATGACACTATTTTAAAAACACCTATATATTCAGCTCCTACATTAGTACACCTGCACTTGTCTCACATCAAATAAAAGTGAAATATAATCCATTCTAAAGTACAACAGTAACACGACATGCACAAAAGGATGTTTACACTAAAGACTAATAGGAGAAATGTGGCTTATTGCACTTTTGAAGGCTGTCATCTGTTCAATCATCTATGGATCCAGACAAATGTGATGTTGTTTCCATGGTAACACACCAGTGAACATAATCTCGTAAAGTATTGAGGTCCAAAACACACATCCACACCATCCACAAAGACACAGAAACTGCATTAACAGTTCAAAAGTTCAATCTCAAATCTATGTTGGGGATTTTCTCCAGGTTGCACTAAATATTTTTCATATTTTTTTGCTAAAATATGTGTATTTTATGTAATATCTGTAAGGTCACAGATAAATGGTGTGTTTCAATCCATGCCTACCAAATCCAGACTAATACACAAATAAGCACCAAAACATTGAGGCGAGGGAGAGAAAACAATTGTAAATGTATTGGTATTTTTCAGTCACCACATTTTGACCTGTTAAATAAACAGTTGTTTTAGTCCAAACTATAGGGTAGTACCTTTACAAAGAGCCCTTTTTCTTTTGAGTTTTCAGGCATTTTAAGCAAAACCAGCCCAGAATGATGAAGGGTTGAGACAACTTTGAGGTGGCACAAACATTCCTGTCATATTGTCAGAGGTTTTTTTGTTCAATAGGATTGTTTTCTTGTTTGATTAATCGCAAAGCAGAAAATAGGAAGTGCACTAACAGCATATTTGCCTTTTCTCTGTTTGTAAATCCTCACCCATCCTTCTGCCAGCAGCTGTCCACATGCATGCCTGTCTCTCACCTTGTACAGTATGTGTTTGTATGTGCCTCTGCCTATGCATGTGTTTGCTGTCTGAGTCTATAAGCCAGGGGAGCCAGGGGAGTTGTCAGAGGGTGGTTGCCCTGGTTTCCTTTGCAAGAAAGATGAGCATCTCCAGCACAACCTCAGAACAAAGAGGCAACCTGCATGACTCTTGGAGTGAAAAAATAAACCATCGCAAACTGGCTCACAAACCACTCAAATTTACCACTGAACAAAAATAGACCATGGGCTGGTAATAATCTATAACAGGGGTCTCAAACAAATTTTTTTCAGGGGCCAAATTCAGCCTCATTTGATCTCCAATGGGCTAGACCAGTGAAATGAAAACATATTAACCTAAAAATAAAGACAACTCCAAATGTTTGTCATTATTTTAGTGCAAAAAAACAAATAAACATTAAATTATGAAAATACTTTTATAAATTCTCCAAATTAAAAAAAAAAAGTTAAATTTCATATGGACTCATTGTCCATATGAAATTTAACTTTTTTTTGCCCAATGAGGGCAATTTAAAATTGCCCTCATTGGGCAATTTTAACAATACTTATACTTATTGTTAACTTATCATTAGTCTGTTTTATTATGGATCAGTTCTACAAAAACACTAAACTCTTAGACACACACACGTTGAACCATTTTCTGCTTATGTTACTGTCTGTGTGTATGTGTGTGTGTTTTCTTCAGACATTTCAGGTTGTTCGTATTTGTTCGGGTTATTCACAATTTATTGTTACAAGATAGATTGTAAATGTAAATATTTTCAGAATTTAATATTATTTTTTGCAGTAAAACAATGACAAAAATTGGAAGTTGTCACCATTTATAGGCAAAGAAAAAACTGAGGAAAAAATATGGAGTCATTTAATAGGTTATTATGCTCTTCATCCCACAGACCGCATTGGAACTGTTGGTGGGCTGAATTTGTCCCCTGGGCGACATATTTGAGACCTGTGATCTATAACTTATGCTTCATTTAGTCCAATTTAGACAAGACAGACAAAAACAACATTTCACAAAGTTAAAAGAAAATAAGTCAAATTTTTAGTACAGCTATCCAAAGTAACCCTTTAACTGATGTGTCAGTGCTGACATATTCTGAATGGTTGATTTAGTTTAAATATTCTGAGAATTTCAATAGTTGTTTTTTTTTTTACTGAGTTTTAGCGAGCGAATTAGCTTAGGGTATATATCACAAAGCAAGACATAGTTTAGTTAACTTAGTTTAACAACTGCAAAATTTGTCATTACTTGCTAGTTGATGACTGTTTGCTAATACCACAAAGAAGAGCTGTTCATTTGGCCCGGGAACTGAGGTGCATTTCATTTACTTATGCTGGTGTACCACGAGGGCGGGTAAACAGATTAAACCATAGATATTGTAACAACTCTGCAATATTATTGCTGTTTGTTTGGCGTGATTGTGACTGATGGTAAATGGTCTGCATTTATATAGTGCTTTTCCACCTTCATTGTGCTCAAAGTGCTTTACATTAGCTTCACATTCACCCATTCACACCCACACTCATACACCAGTAGGTTTCTAAGATTTTTGTCAGTCCTACTGGGGGCCTAAGTCAGGGTTCAGTGTCTTGCCCAAGGACACTTCAACATGTGGACAGCCAGAGCCGTGACACAAACTGCCAACCTCTCTGTCACTGGGTGACCGACTCTACCAACTGAGCCACAGCCGCCTGCCGGTAACTGTTTTTCCTACAATAAAAGGAATATAAAGTATTCGTTTCCTGGATCCAGTGGGACACTACAATATATAACCTCAGGAAAAAGTGGGGGATAACACCCCCAACGGTGCAACGCCTGTGGACACCAGAATAGTGGTAGTAGCAGAGCTGCAGTCACTGCTGTGTTTACTGGTGTTATAGAAGGAAAATCTACAGGTGTTAAACCAACAAGATGAGCAGCAGACACGCCTACACACACCGTCTTATTGTTTAATACAAATAACGAGTGACCTCTGACGCTCCAGACCAGACAAAAGGCACCTCTCTGGTAGCCTCCATGTGTGTTTGAAAGTGATTTTAACTATACAGTTGTGATATCGTGTTTGAGTAGTTTAAATTATTGATCGATTAATTGCAGTTCTGTCATAGCCTGGCTAACCCAGTTGTAAACAATCGGCTAACGTGTAACTTTTTGCTAATCTCCTCCTTCCGTGAACATGTAGTTGATACGTTTTTTTTAAACTGGGTTCAAAGTTGATATCATTAAATGCATGCACTGGATTGTCTGTGTTATTAATGTGTAGGTTTGGGTGTGTGAAAGCCAGATATTTTAGACAAGTAAGCTTATATCCTTTTTTTTCTTTCCAGGTGGGTCATCCTGTAAAATACTGTCAGCTGCACCACTACATGCCTGTTCTAAGGTTGTGTTGTATTGAGACGAGATTGGGAGAGATCTCTGTAGAGATGTGTAATGTACTTGCAATGGCCACTTTGTTTTTTATGCTGCAACATTGAAACCTTGTTTATTATTTGTGTTAAATGACTGTTGGTAATGCTTTGTCTGAGATTCTACAACATTTTATTTTCAAAGTGAAATAAACTTCACCAGATCAATATCTGTTTCAGATGTTGTTAATATGAAGTTAGTGTGAATCATGCTCACAAACTTTTTCCTCTTACTTTTTTTATTTGTGCAAATAATATACAACAAAAATGAACATATAACAGAAGGCATCAATAAAAAAACAAACAATAAAATCCACATTTTGTCTAACAATTTTCTGAACAAAGCTAGAAAGCACTCTGTTTTCTCCCATGTCTCCTGGTGGCGCTTCTCCTGTTTCAGGCTCTCCTGAACCAGTAAGTCCATAATTGCATTGGAATTCCTCCTCTTTGCCGGTGGGAATGAGGATAGGGAAGGGGAAGGGGATGGTGCGGTGGTCCATGGCTCAGCAGAAGTACTGGGCTCCACAGTTTTCTGATAGACATGACAAGGTGTGTCAGAATTAGGTACTAATGGCCGTGTGTACAATACATGTTAGTAACATTACTTTTTTTTTTACAAATCATACTACATATTAGCATTCTTAAAGACCGATACATAAGATGAACAAATAACATATGGCTGTATGCCTACCATAGCAGTAGAGATGTGTTCCTCCTCTGCACCTGCATCCACCAACAGCGGAGGATCCACTGATGGCCTGGTGCCCAACACCTCATGCATTTCCCCCCAGCATCTGTCCCTCCTCCAGAACTTTTATGAGCATCCATATAATCTGTAAATTACATGTTGGAAAACAGCTGATTTGCACAGCAAAAATACAGAGGGCTACTTTATAATAAATGACAACAAATTACTTAAGAAACGTTAAATATGGGGCAGGGATCATTTGGATCTACCACAAAAGTAGCACTGTGCCTTTATGGGTTAAGTTGTAACAAAGAAATAAAATATCCCTCTAATGACAATTCAATCACATTTAAGTTCAGTTTACTTTTATGGTTTACCGTTTGCTTTGACCTCTCTGGAATCACTGGTTTGTATTGAGTGACCAGACTGGAGGAAGGGGTCTGAGCAGCTGTCTGAGCCACAGAGCAGAAAAAAACATAACACTAATAATGAAACAAACCACTATGAGGAACATTAAAATTAAACAGTCACTGCCACTGTTGTTTGACCGATGGTTTCAGAAACCGTGCCTCGTTTTCGGTGTGAAATCTGATCAGCTGTTTGGTTTGAGCTGGAGTCTGTGAAACACACAGTCATATTTGTTATAACAGTGAGAGGAATAACGCACACAAAACAGCGTCTCTGCGGTTACAACAAAACAACTACATAGCTTGTAAATAATCGGGTTTCAGCTTAAAAAACCTGACAACTGTATTGCTCTACTTTCACAATAATGACTTCAGCCTTCAACTAATTTTTCGATTACTACTCCACGTTAAACTAGCGATTTTCCATGTACGTTTTATGGAGAAAAATACCACTGCACATTGCGACAATGTCAAACTTTATACAACACCTCAGTTATTACACCTTAACAACAGTTATAAAGTGTTATTACAGAAAAAATACTCACATTTATGTGCTTCCTTCGGAGATCCCGCTGCCATTTTTAAAATGATTCACGTTGTGTTCTGGGAAATATCTCCTACCCCTCCAAACGAAGTGTGCTCCTTCAAACCCCTACATTTGAAAGGGTGAAAAGCCATAGCCCTTACCCCTATCCCTCCGCGTCAAGAGAATTGGGAGAGGCCTTCCCCTCCATGTGAACACACAAAACGGAGGGGTAGGGGTAAGGCGTAGGGCCAAGGTGTGAATTGGGATTCAGCCTTTGACATATGGACAGCCAGAGCCACGACGCAAACCGCGAACCCTTTTGTCATTGGACAACCCGCTCTACCAACTGAGCCACAGCCACCCTGGTGTACAGCCACCGGCTCAGGGTGGTTGAGGAAGGGTCATGGGGGTGCTTGTGGGTCCGGCTGTGAGCTTTACAACCCCCCCCGCACCCTGCCCAGACTTCGCTGCATGTGAAGTTCCTCTTTTAGGCATTTTGTGTTCATGCAGTCAGACTCATAGACCACAGCACCCCACGGTGATGTCCAAAACCAGAGGGGTAGATGATCCCTCCCCATTCCCCCCCGGCAAATCGCACCCAGTTCATAAGTATAATAAACATTTTTATTCTATTTTTATTTTACTTTACACCTTTTAACATAAATTTATGTATAATCTATGTTATTGCTACTGGATGCTTAAATTTGATTTTTTTTTTGTAAAGCCCTGTGAGGTGACATTGGTGTGATTTGGGGCTCTATAAATAAAATTGAATAGAATTGAATTTCCTTCTGGATCAATAAAGTATCTGTCTGTCTGGATTATTGACAATCCCTCAATTTAGATCTGACTGTAAATGCACTGGGGGTTAGGAAAAGTAAATTATAGAGAAAAAATATATATTTTGGGATTCCCACCAGAATTAGCACTGGGTCTTTATGTGTTAAAGAGGAAAACCAGACTGCATTTCATGGAATGCATTTATATTTTCTTACAGCATCTCAGGCATTATTTCAATAAGCTTCACAAAATATCACTACATTTATGTCCATCATGACATTGGTCACATGTGTCATAAAGTGTTTTCCGTATTTTAGGTCTGATCCTGTAATAAATATCATGGTTCCATTTTCACCTAGACACAGCAGGTGGCTTTAATAACTCAACTGCCTGACTGTCAGGTCAAAGGTTGGGATGGTTTAACCTCACTGGGTTCACAATAATGGTCCATTGCATCATCAGGTTAGAGGTCAAGGCTCATCCTCCTTCACAGGTTATAATTTTAACAGATTGTGACCTGGGCCAAAGTGGTGGTTGGTTAATGGTGTGGAGTCAGGAAGCAGGTCCTGAGTTTGACCAAGAAGATATGGACCACAGCCGTGAAGATTATTCATCCAGTATTTAAAAGAACTGAGCCCTGTCTTCAATGGTTAGGAACTAAACAGTTTTGGATCAAACATGCATTTCTATCCATCTATCTTAGATTGCAGCCTTATTTAAAGTCTACCTTTGTGACACTGGTCCCTCATTTAATAGTCCTTAAACTAATTAAGCTCTCAGAATTTTCTCTTCCTGTTTTTGTTGTTTACTTAAATTTGATTGACTATGTGATTTATTAATCCCTATCCGATGGGAAGGACTTATTGTGGCAGAGGATTACAACTCTGCTGAACACTCATCTGAGCCTCTTGTAGACTGTTTGTTTTACTGTACTCCCCTCTGAACCCTCTCTGCTGTAGCTGATGGTTTTTGGATCCAGCGCACAGCCTCCTTGGACTCCACTAAATGAATTAGGGAGCCCTGAGTAGCTACATTTTTAGCCTCATGCACTAGATGCACATTATCCTGAGCCGTTGAAAGCCTAAATACTTGCTGTGCCTCACTACAGCGTTGATCTGCCATCAAGAGCCCACAGAGAGGTCGGGAAGGAAGACAAACTGGAGAGTACTGAGGAGAGAGTGGCTGATGACAGAAAAATCAATTAATTGAATCAGAGGACATGGATTGAGTTGCACTGCTGTGATAAAACAAAGTGCACATTATGTTTTGAAATGAGTAAAAAAAATGAGTTAAGCAGATAGAGGAGGGCAGCAGTCCTGACTATACTATATATATATATATATATATATATATATATATATATATAGTATATATATAGTATATATATAGTATAGTATATATATATATATATATATATATATATATATATATATATATATATATACAGAATACTTATGATCTTTTATAGTCACAGCAGCTCCACGGTGGCTCCCTGGGTTTCGCTGCAGTGCACACAGACACCAAGGCACCAGAAGACGCCTTGGCTTTTCCTCCCATGAGATTCACATCTTCCATCAATATTTAAGTTTGTTTATGTTTAGCAATGTCTATTATTGACCGAGCTCTGGGTATATTTTCTTTACTTAACGTGTTATTTTGTGTAGAGCTCTTAACTTGTAAAGTCACGTGTAATATTTCCACGCAAAATATTTAAAAACAAATGCAACATTTTGCATTTTACTGTACTTAAGTAGATTTTTTTAGTTATCAGTACTTTACTTGAGTATTTATTTTTCTGGCAACTTTTTACTTTTACTCCCTACATTTTTGCATAAATGTCTTTACTTTATACTCCTTACATTCTCAGAATAGACTCTTTTCTTTCTTAGTTTTTCAAACTAAGCAGATGTGACAGTACAAAAAAAATAAGTCACTTCAGAGGGAAAACAGTCTTTTTTTGAGGTTAATGGTTCCACAGTTAATATAATCTACGTCTACAGCAAAAATAGTAGAATATTTAACGCACTGGTATCAAACATAAGACCCAAAATTGGTCCACTGAAGGGTCCAATCCTAACCTGACTCACGCCAGATGTACTCCATTTTATTTATAAAGCCCCTAATCACAACAAAGTCGTCTCACAGGGCTTTACAGCAACACAATCAACTAGAGACATATATGAAAAGTCCCAATCATCCCCTGTCCTTAGACCCTCCTCTGCAAGAAAAAAAACTTCAAAACCCAGTGGGAAAAAGAAGAAATCTTGAGGAGAACCACACTGAAGGATAGATCCGCTCCCATGGATGGACAGGGTAAATTGTATTAAAATTTAAAATGAATTAAAATGTATGGATGCTTTGCATAGCTGCTTGCATCTTGCATCGCACCATTAACTTCTCTTTGCTAAGGCGTGGTTGTCAATCAAAATAATTTGCCCTGATTGGAGAAACCAGGTGCTTGTCGTTTTGAATGACGTACTACTTCAAGTAATCTCGTCTAAAGCAGCATGTAACGTCGATGATAAAAGTAGAAGCTCTGGGGAGAAGAGCCATAACATCCTTGCCACCAATAAATTCCTTCAAAACAGTTCTCGGTTCATCTTTTAAAGAATCAATATGTGGTAGTTTCGACAACACCGTTGAAATTGCAGAATCAAAGCCAAGTTCAGTCCATGCTAGCTGCCATGTTTTTCAAAGCTACTGTGTCAAGAGTCTTCCTTACATCATAACTGCTAAAATCACACTCAGTGATCTTGATTGGTCCGTACACAACTTGGCCGGAGACAACAGAATGTGTACCGTGGTTTACCAGACCCTTGTGTGAGCTAATGAAGCTTAGCAGAAACACACGAGAGTCGGTGAAAGCCAGGCTAGTCCAATCCAGCCCACAAGATACATTTGTGAAATGCAGAAATTACACTGTACGGCGTTTGGAAAACAGTATACATCCTATACGTATGAATACATTTAACACCCACACAGACCAGAAAATGTTTGCAGTTTTGTGTGAAAGTCTTTGTCTCATAGTTGGATTTCAGTATCATTAGCTCAAAGGCACCAAATCTTCTAAGATGAGAAATGCGTGAGGAAAATATATAATACATTTGATATGAGTTTACTAACTGGTTGGTAAATGGAATTATTCTAATGAAACTGGTTTGTCTGACATTTAAATGTGATTTTCATGTTTTGAAAATGTTGAGCAGTAAAACAAAATGTAATGTAAATTCAAGCATTCATTCATACATTTATAAAAAAAAAAGTACAAGTTCAAGTATAAAAGTACAGTACAGGATCAAGGTCTTCGGGGTGGGGGGGTGTAGATATCAGTTTTGAAAAAGTCTGGAATTTTCATTGGGATAAAGAGCAAACACCCTGTCATGAATTTAATATTATTTATTGATGAATGGATTTAACACCCAAAAAAAATGTGATCTCACATGGATCAGATCGTTAAAAAACTATTGTAAAATTGTCATGTCTGTATTCTGTCTGCTCTGTTTTTTCTGTCTTTCTCTGTCTGTGACCTCTGCCCTGATTTCATTACAAGCCACCTGAGTAACCACACCTGTGGTTACTCACTTGCTGGTGAATTTCAGCTCCTGCCCTCTGGCAGACATTTCACAGTCCCAAGGTCCAGGACCACATGGTACAGGAAGAGCTTTGTCCCTGCTGCTGTTTCCCTTTTAAATCAGTCTTAATGCACTTGAGTTTTATCTCATTTAATTAATCGTTTAATTTGGAGACTTTTTATTGGAAATTGGTTTTTAATTTTCAATTATATCTATTGTCCCTTGTATTTTATTTTGTGTGAACATGCCTACTCATATCCTGTCCGTCCTGTCATTGCTGTTTATGTGATGCCCTCTCTCTGACACTGCACAACAAATCTACCTATGGGTACCAATATAGTGAACTGAACTGTATTGACTACAGAGGTTTGAACGAGATCACGGTCAAGAATTGGTACCCCCTCCCTTTAATCTTGTCCGCTTTTAAGCTCCTCCAGGGAGCTACCGTTTTCACAAAGCTGGATCTGAGAAATGACTACCATCTGGTGCGGATATAGGAAGGCGACAAATGGAAAACAGCCTTCAACACACCCTCAGGACATTCCGAATATCCCGTAATGCCCTTTGGTCTCACCAACGCTCCAGCCGTATTTCAGAACCTTATAAATGATGTTCTCAGAGATATGTTTAATAAGTTTGTCTTTATATATCTGGATGACATTTTGATTTTTTTCAAAGTATCTGCAGGATCACACGCACCATGTGCAGCAGGTGCTTCAACGTCTTCTCGAAAACTCACTCTAATTTAAGGCTGAAAAGTGAGTTTCACAGTTCCTCGTATCCTTTCTGGGGTACGTGGTTGGTTGGAACACTCTTCAGATGGACCAAAGTAAGGTGTCTGCAGTAGCTGAGTGGCCAGTTCCTGAGACGCAGAAACGGCTACAAAGGTTTCTTGGTTTTGCAAACTAGTACAGACGCTTCATCAGAGGTTATATTTCTATAGCTGCACCACTAACGGCACTACCTTCTTCCAGGTTGTCATTCCAGTGGTCCACGGCCACCAGTAAAGCATTTGCCACACTAAAACAGAGGTTCAGCACTGCTCCCATCCTGCAGATCCCAGATCCAGAGAGACAATTTATTGTAGAGGTCGATGCCTCTGATGTGGGAGTGGGAGCGCTGCTCTCTCAGCATTCCTCACAGGACTCCAAGATGCATCCGTGTGCATTCTTTTCCAAATGCCTGTCTCCCGCCGAAAGAAATTATGACATTGGTAACAGAGAACTGCTGGCCGTCAAGATGGCCCTGGAGGAATGGAGACATTGGCTGGAGGGCACCAAGGTCCCATTTTTGGTTTGGACTGACGACAAGAACCTAGAATATATCCGTTCAGCTAGAAGGCAAAATTCTAGACAAGCGAGATGGTCAATGTTTTTCACTCGCTTTAATTTTTCCCTGTCTTATCACCCAGGTTCACAAAACGTCAAGCCTGATGCTCTTTCACGACAGTTTCTGGTTAAAGAGCAGGAGGGGGTGAATATGGAGACCATCCTTCCCGGTCCTCAAAGAGTGGCTGCGTTCACCTGGGAAATTGCGGACAGGATTAAAGCAGCTCTAGAGGATCAGCCTGGACCCAGTACGTGTCCTGTTAACAGTCTGTTTGTTCCCCAGGGGCTCAGAGCTGAACTCCTACCACCTCCAACAAACGCTTTAGGTGGTCCAACGACTTTACTGGTGGCCCTCGTTGAGAGAGGATGTCACCAACTTCATCAAGGCCTGTCTGGTATGCTGTCAGAACAAGTCATCTCGTAGACCTCCTTCAGGGCTTCTACAGCCCTTACCAATCCCACATTGTCCTTGGTCACATGTCGCCCTTGACTTTGTCACAGGCTTACCTCCATGAGAGAGCAATACGGTAATCCTGACAGTTATCGATTTTAGCAAGATGGCTCACCTGATACAGATAGCCAAACTTCCCTCTGCCAAGGAGACCGCTGACTTGGTTCTTCAGCAGTGCTTCATGGCTTTCCTGTGGATGTGGTCTCGGATCGAGGGCCATAGTTTGTCTCCACCTTCTGGAGGGAGTTCTGCCGAGCGATTGGAGCCTCGACCAAGCCTGTCTTCGGGTTTCCAACCGCAGACCAATGGTCAATCTGAAAAAATTAACCAAGAGATAGAGACCACCTGAGATGGATGGCCTCTAACCAACCATCCTCTTGGTCGAAACAGCTCTGGGTGGAGTATGCACACAATATCTTCATCAGTTCAGCCACATGTATGTCACCTTTTCAATGTGTGTTTGGCTATAAACCTCCCCTGTTCCCTTCTTCTGAAGAGGAGTCCGCCTGCCCTGCCGTTGATCTGTTTCTCTGCCGCTGTCGATGAACCTGGAGAGCGGCTTGTTCAGCCATCCAGTGAGCTACTGGCAGATAAGAGGTCACCGCCAACCGTTGTCAGTCAAAGATCCCTCAGTATCAGGAGGGGCAGAAGGTATGGCTATCTACTAAAGACTTACCATTAAGGATTGAATTCAAGAAGTTGGCTCCTAAATTTATTTGACCTTTCTGCATTGAAAAGGTTATTGATTGATTGATGCTTTATTACAGACTCAAGGTCCATTTCATCCTCAAAATCACAAGTAAGAACAGCACACCGCATACAGATAAAAACAGTACATATAACATACAGATTAAAGATAAATAAATAAATAGATTAAAAACATACAAGTAAAAAATAGGTCATATAACACAGCCCAAAAAATCCTATATACTCATTTCAAGAGACACTTATACCAGTGCTTCCAATATTGAGATGTGCAGCGAGTGTCACTGTAAACAATGTTTACTATCGGTACAACATTATGGTTGTTTGAGTCATTCAACCTACAGATGAAGCTGTGCATTGTATTTCTCAGAATTGCTTTCAGTGTGTTGACTCCAGAACTTACACACAACTCACTCACACTTATCCATCTGGGTCTTTTTGGGAGTATCCTCAGTGCATCATTGTAGGCCACTTGTAACTTGCAGAAGCTGGCTTTATTATAGTTTATCCATAAATGAGCAGTGAAAAGTGGGGCACAATATGCTTTGAAGAGAGTCAGCTTCACATTGACAGAGCAGTTACCAAACTTTCTTGCCAATAAATATGACAATAAATGTCCTCATCATCTGTAAGTTGGTCAGTGATCACATGTCCCAGATATTTTACTTCCCTACAGATGTTCAGGACCTTTTCGGAAAGTTTAAATTCAGGGAAGTTCAAATGCTTATCTTCCGTGGTTCTGCATATCAAGACCACACTCTTAAGCTCATTGTATTGTATATGCTGTTGCTCCCCATATATAGAGCAAATATTAAGAAGCTGCTGCAGACCAGCTAAGCTAGGGCTAAAAATGACACAGTCATCAGCATACATAAGGTGGTTCATAACTCTACTGCCAACCATACAGCCATTTTTACATGATCTTAAATTATTAGACAGATCATTCATGTAGAAATTAAATAAAATAGGTGATAAAATACTCCCCTGTCTTACTCCATTGCTGATATGAAAGGGAGCAGAAAAAAAGTTGTCCCATTTCACCTGCATGGTTTGCTATGCATACCAGTATGACAGTATTCTAACTATGTACTTGGGGATGCCAGCTGCATCAAGTTTTTTAAATAATTTATCATGACTTATTCTGTCAAATGCCTTAGACATGTAAAAAACAAATAAAAACAGAGTTTTTTTCCTCTTATAGCTGCTCAGCAGTTCCTTTAATACATATATGGTAAATGGTCTGCACTTATATAGCGCTTTTCCACCTTCACGGTGCTCAAAGCGCTTTACATTAGCTTCACATTCACACACACACACTCATACACCAGTAGATTTCTAAGGTCAGCCATGTCTCGGTTTAAAACCAAATTGGTGATCAGTGGCGTTAATTAGATGATTAATTCTCTGCAGGATAATTTGCTCAAACACTTTGGACAATATATTGGCTAAAGCAATGGGCCTGCAGTTATCAGAGGATCCAACTTTCCCTGCTTTATCCTTGATCACAGGAACCAGCTGCACTGCCATCATAGAGTCTGGAAGGACCCCATGGTTCATGAGGGCAGTGAAGCATAAAGCAAGAAGTATATTTTACCTAGCGCTGGCATATTTGACATGTTCAACAGAGATACCATCCATCCCCGTTGATTTATTAGCTAATAAGTTTTTAATTGCTTGGGAAACCTCATGAGAATTGACCACCATCATATCCTCAACATTTGCTACTCGACGGGTGCTCGGCTGAGCCAAGTTGAACAGACTATTGTAATGCTTGCGCCACAGCTCTGCGATATTTTTTAGTACCAGAGACACCATCTACTGACCATGGTAAAGATGGTTTGTATCCATTAGTGTGCTTTCCCTCTTTCCAAAAATCATCATTAGAATTTTTTAAAGATTTCTTGGACATGGACTGTCATGACCTCCGCTCCAGTTACCTTTCCCCCAATCTCCACACTCACCTGGTCCTGCACTGCGCAGCTGCAAGCCGTTCCTAATCGGTGGCTATATAAGCAGTAAGGCTTTTAGCTGCCAGTGCAGGACCATTCAGATATGTCACCCCCATAACCCGGACTATCGCTTCCATCTCCCCAATCACCATAACCCGGACACTCATCATCACCACGGACTCTGGCCGTCCACTCCCAGGTTGTGTTTGTCTTGTCTTTATGTTGTAGTTTTGTTATTAAATTATTTTGCCCTTCAGTACTGTGCAATGGAGTCCTCCTGTTCCACCTCACCCCGATCCGTGACATGGACAGTTCATTTTTTACTGATGAATCAAACTCCATACTTGTATTTTGCATTTGTACTCTTCTTATACTCAAAAATGGGACCCTGTCTTGGTTTGCCAGCCACTGCCCAAGATTTAGTAGCTTCACGAGCCACAGCATAGAATTCTGCTACATAAGTATTCCACCCAGGCCGGCCTTTACCTCTCTTTACAGTCTTAACGTAAGGCTTACTAGCTTTAAGTAAACATGAAGTGATGTCAGTATAGATTGCAAATATATCCGAGTTATGTTTGGTGTTTCCACAGTTACAGTTTTTACATAAAAGTGAATCTATAGGAAGATATATGTTGCTCAATAACTGATCAGAATATTTACAGTTAGAAGTTCTATCTTCACATGAAAGAGAGGACCAGTCCACTTTCCCAGGATTAGAGCTGTTAGCACATTTAACTGTTGCGGTACTCATGTACTCAGATCTGACAAGCATCTTTACTGGGATGTGATCAGAAGTGGACATATTATATAAAAATTCCATGTGTGACAAGGAGGCATGAGCATCACCCATGGAGAGACAGTGATCTAACCATGATGTGGTGTGCCATGCCTCACTAATATGTGTGTAGCTTTCAGCTCGTAAAAGCTCTCTGCTAGAGAGAATCAGATTATCTGACAAAAATTATTTAAGTGGTTAGCAAACCATGACCTTTTGTCTGTAATGTCCGCGTTCATATCTCCAACAATAAAAATATTTGTAAAACCCTC